>OX377202.1:103807333-104393584 GCA_947396885.1 Heligmosomoides polygyrus polygyrus | reverse complement strand
CTCCCTTGTAAGTACTGCAAAATCCTCAATTCAGCGTAATTTCCTTATTAATAGAGTAGGCTTGGATTATATGAAACTTGGAAAAAAACGCAGCTATTCAATACAAGCTGAAGCCATTTATTGAGAATGCATGTCGATTCATAGATAATTCTAGAACATAACGAGATCTTGCGGCAGAGCCCCTCTTTGTTTGTTCTCCCTTCTATTCTCCTGGGTGTCTGTCATTGCATGTTCCTTCTGATTATTCTACTTTGGCCCTGATCGTTTGCCAATTCATATGAATGTTATTCTATACTGTTTCTAATTCTTCTTCATATGGATTTTAGCCATGTAATAAATAATACTAATTTATACGGAAGACAAGTATTACCGCTCATTTTTAACGACAATCTGAACACTGATGCCTAGGGGATACTCATCCACTTACTTGCTGTTATGACTTTTACTCAATTCGAAATGATTACATGCCATTCATTAGTCATTTATTTATTTATTTGATACGCTACATAAGGTAGACATCGGAGAAAACACAATCACTCAAAACAACTCACCATTAGGTTATCGGATTATAAATGTTGTTTTTGGTCAAAGAGAAATTTCGCTACAAGAACAGAATGACCGTAGTGGCTCTGGTGGTAGATGAAGCCAACCGGTGGAGTTTTGCTTAAAATCTGCGTACTGCAAATATTTCTGCACATATCTTAACTGCGTCGATTGGGGCAAGCTAGAAAAAAGCGAAAAATGGACGACATCCAGAAAAAACGATTATTTGACCAATATCGATTGATGGCGATCTATAGTTCAAAAACGAACTTCAGATTCGTGTTCAGCGACCTTGATTACTCCAGGGCTAAAGTTTCATGCCGCTTGAACGCCATCTTCAAAAAATCGATAATATCGATCGATATCGATTGGTCGACTTCAGATTCATGTTCAGCGACCTCGAATACCCCCAGTGCAAAAGTTTCATGCCTCTTGAACGCCATCCTCAAAAAATCGATATCATCGATCGATATCGATTGCCTCCTCTGCTGTGAACCCCTCCCGTCGATGATCATCTAAATGCCCATGCACGGTGGCCGACGTGTTCGGCTACTCAGTGCCCCCACTCCAGTCGTGACGGACGGACAGACAGACACACACGCTTGCTCTTTTATATATAGTAGGATATGCTAGTGGAGCAGGTGCGCATCGTTGAAAAACTACGAAGGCGCAAATAGACAGCCTTTGTTTACTGCAAGATTTGATGCTCTAAAATTGACCCCTGTGATCATGAGAAAGCGTAACAACAACAAACGAATATGTGCAAAAATACTTGCAGTACGCGGACTCGAACTCAAAATCCCGCCAGTGGGCTTCTATGAGGTGGCTCTCCTATCGACTGCGCCACTGAGGCACATCTCGTGGGGAGTCATAGGGGTTGATGAGTGTTGCGCTCACGTTTTCACACCGTTTTTTCAGGTCTTTAAAAAAGCGTTCAGCAAAAACTAGCTGTGGTTCTGGACTCCATTCACAGGGCCCTACATCCTGTCAAAATAGCATCGCAAAAGCTCACCATGAGTTGGGAACCATTCCATGTGAGGTCCACCTTATCATGCGCGAATTGAGGTGACACATATACTGCGGTTAAGTTGGGCTTCATTTCGGATACACACCGAGGTAATCTGTATATTGTACTCTTTTCCTGTACTAATGAGATCGTTCATGTGTGACTACTCCACTTCTTGTGAAGCACTTAACTTTGTTCATCTGTTCTTGCTAATTGTCCTCCTTGTTATCTGGTGCTGTTGGGTATGCATTGCGGTCTTGGAAGGCTAGCTGAGCTCAAACTAAGCGCTCTGTGAATTTGTTCCTTTCAGGGTCAACAACAGTTCGGTTTGCGGCATGTCAAGTCGGTAAGTCTTCGAATTAGAGGGGAGCTTCCTTTTGCCAAAATAAGAGTGCAAAGTTTATTGAGTAATCGTTGGTCGTCTTGGAACACCAACTCTAGCTCACCAGGGAATGCCGTCAGCTTCCCATGGAACTTCGGGATGAGATCTACATCACGTGAAAGAGCTCGAGACGCTGATCACAGATATGTAGACCAAATTTGCTACATGGAACTCCTAAGCGAGTTAGGGCCGGCGGAAGCCGCCGTGACTTCCATGTGTTAGGCGCGCTCAATGGGCGCAGTATTGCGCGGTAATCAGCGGTTCGGCTATTAGCCGCCGCCAGCAGCGGCGGCGACGCAGTGGTAGGGTGCTCGCATCACAGGATTGAGGTCATTGGTTCGGTTCCCGTCGCTGACGGCTTTTTTGCATTTTGTAACTTATCTTCGACGAGGACCTATAATTCCATTTTTAGCACATTTTTGAGCGAACGGCTGATGGCGACTTGCATTTACGTCTATTGGAAGACGGAAACGTGTTTCAGGTAAAATGTTTTATTCATAACGTGAAGCAAGTCAAAAATTCAAAGCAAAGCAAAAATAAAAAGTAAAAATGAAATCAAAAATCAACTTAATGAACATAATAAATAAAAAGTAATGGCACTAGTTAAAAGTCCCGACTCCACCGACACGACATCGATCGAGAAAAAATTGCGCTGAAACTTGGTCGAGGGATGTTATTTGGGGTGCTGATCACGAATCTGACATCCGTTTTTCACGATTCGGTCGGAGACCACCTATACCGTTACTACGACCGTTCGACCGAAGTTGTGTCTGTGGAGTCGGAACTTTTAACTAGTACCAAAGTAAAATAAAATCAAAAATCAACAAGCCGACTGGGGTACGAAGACCGTTCGCTCAAAAATGTGCTAAAAATGGAATTATAGGTCCTGGTCGAGGATAAGTTGCAAAATGCAAAAAACCCGTCAGGGACGGGAACCGAACCAATGACCTCAATCCTGTGATGCGAGCACCCTACCACTGCGCCGCCGCCTCTGCTGACGGCGCTAATAGCCGAACCACTGATTACCGCGCAATACTGCGCGCAACGCTGATTGAGCGCGCCTAACACATGGAAGACATCGCGGCTTCTGCCAGCCATAACTCGCTTAGGAGTTCCATGTAGCAAATTTGGTCTACATATCTGTGATCAGCGTCTCGAGCTCTTTCACGTGATATAGGTCACATCCCGAAGTTCCATTGGAAGCTGACGGCATTCCCTGGTCAGAGCTTTACAAACAATCTTACCGGGTTAGGTTGCTAACAGTGCTTTCCACAAGGAGTTTCAGTAAGGCTGATTAAGTGTTGTCATTGTCAGAAAATGCCAACTTCATTGTGTTCCAAAAACTTTTCCCTACCTACAGAAGGATTGAGCATAAACTTCGGTTTATTGTTTATTGTTTATTGTGCTTACCAATAACAATACTCAGAAAAATGGTTACAGAATTCGCGTAAGATTAGCTGTGTAACGAAAATAGAAAATAGCTAATAACCACTAAGAAAAGGAAAGAGAAAACGAATGGCATAGAAGCTGTCACAACGACGTTTTGTTGCGATCAAAACTTCTAGCGCCAGGCTGGAGTCGAACGCGCACCTCCCTCCGACCGGGCGGCAATGCTCTACGCCTTTACACCACCAGCGCCTTTTGATTGAACGCAACATCCACACCTCGTGAGACCGATCAGCACTCACCCGTATCCGGAATGAGCTGGACGCGGATATCAGCATGAAACCAGTTAAGCTGATGCTCATGATAGAAACAATCCCAGATACGGGTGAGTGCTGATCGGTCCCACGAGGTGTGGATGTTGCGTTCGATCGAAGGGCGCCGGTGGTGTAAAGGAGTAGAGCATTCCCGCTCGGTCAGAGGGAGCTGCAGGTTCGAGTCCCGCTTGACGCTAGAAGTTTTGATCGCAACAAAACATCGTTGTGACAGCTCGATACCAGCCACTTGAGGATTAAAGAAACTGATTTGAATGGCATGGAGCTTCCTCGGACTTGGGGGGGGACACTCATCTAGAACGAAAAGAAAGTCACTAAAAAATAAAAAACAGCCAAGAAAAATAGCCAGACGATAAATAATTGAACACAAATTCAATGTGCCGCCGGAACGCTAGAGCTACGACCCTCCCAGCATACAACTGGGACACGACACACCGGACGGCCCCTGTGTTTATCACACTAATAATATTTGAAATGAATGATCCTAGTAATGAAACGGATTCAAGGATCTTTTGTTGTTACATGTTGTTGTTGAAGAGTTGCATGCCGACTTGTCTGCTACTTAAATTCGTCAACGGTAATGTAGTTATTGCCACCATTTTGTCGTATTTATGAGAAAAAATAAACTGATGGATTTTGTGTTACCTCAGTTGTCGTGGGCGTGTGTAGCGCAGTCGGAGGAGGCGCGACTGTCGCGTGCACCCGATACCAGGTTCCTGGTTCGGATTTCCCGCCCAGGCCAACCAAGCCTTCCATCCCTCCGGGGTCGGTGAATTGGTACCAGACTTGTCTGGGAAGGATAAAGCGCTGACTTGTTCATCGGCTGGCCAGCGCAAGTCATTGTATGGCCAAATACGCATTCATGTCGCCTCCACGATATCCCGTAGAAGTAGAATGCGCTGGCGCATCCCAAAAGGGATTGAGTAACGCCGTCCTTTATCCTTTATCCTATCCAGTTGTCGTGCCTCTCATTCCGATTTTCGCCCATTTTTTGAGCTCTTCCGATTCGCATCCCGGGTTCCGCATTTCTCGAAAAAATTCCACCCATCCCTGAGCATCTAGAGTGCGTGGAGTATCTCAAAGAATCTGGATGTGACCGAATCAACTCAATATATTTCATGCATTGTGCGCAATGTTTGAAATGAAATGAAATTAGCTGGAAAAATGTTGTCAATGCGTTCTAGAAAATGACGTTTCATCTTCCTGTTTACGAGCGCTATAATTGATATACGCGACTGCTCTAGTAATAACTAACTCCGTTTTGTCATATTTCCTTTATTTCGTTATCAAACACTGTGCTTTGAAAAATTTTCACGAGACAAGTTCGCACTTTAAGTATTTTTCTCCCCCCGGAAACAACTCAGCATCAATGATCATCTTCCTACCTACAAGGCCTTTCACCATTGAAACAATTCTATGTGAAGTGTCTTTTTCAAGCATCTATGATGTGCTGGAGCATAATCAACGACTTACAAAGTTACAACGGAGAAATTACAACGGAAATTCCTAAAAACCGCGAACTAACGCGGCTTATCAACAGACGATATGGTGAAATGCTGTCGTTATCAGGAATTTCGGCAGCAATTTCTCCGTTAAATCTCTGTAAGTCGTTTACGAATCTGGCTCCCGCTTTGACAGTTTATTTGAAAGAGCCTAAAATGCTTGTCTATAGCCTTCGGTGCTTTTTTACATTGTAATTGCACGTTCGTGTACCTTGGACTGCATTAGTAGAAAAATTAGCATAAAAGTCGAACAACTGCCAACTACATATTATGATTGTTCTTTTTCTACAGCGTTTGTCTGGCTTTCGTCTTTGTCTGCCTCGTTTATTTTAGCGGCGGGGTCTGATCTTCTGGTATGGTGACGCCAGTTTGCACGATCAAATGCTCGATCGGGTTGAATACCAACTTATTTTAAATCCATGTGCAACGTATCAAGCCACCGTTGCCTAGGCCGTACTTCAGACCGTTTTCGGGGCACATCTATGTTGAGGCCAATCTTCCGAATGGTGTCATCATTCGCACGAAGATACCACATTATTTATTTATTGACGTGTAACATAAACACACGTGATAATCAAGCAAGGGATATGTCAGAGACGAACATCAGGCAGTGGCACTGTGACACACAGTGACACTTAAGGCCGCCACAGACTTCTGCGGCACCGCTCAGCGGCGCCACCGAGCGGCGACGGCGAACGGCGAAACCGCTGAGCGGCGCCGCTCAGCGGCTTGACTCATCATCAGTGGAAGCGGTGACGGCGAGGTACTGTACTGTTTCTAGTCGGGACCGACTGGTGCTTAACAATAACGCGCCCCGATGACGATCGCGCGCCCGCATCGACCGTCTCCGCTCTGGATCCCGCCGCGAAAGGGCAGAGCGCAGAGCGCAGACAGACAGACGCTGGAGCGGCGCCGCCGGGTGGAATGATTCAAGTCATTTCCGCCAGCGACGCCGCCGGTGCCGCTGGGCGGCGCCGCTGGAGGCGAGCTCTGCGTCTCTGCCTTATGGTTAAGCATAGGGCAGCGGCGCCGCCGAGCGGCGCCGCAGAAGTCTGTGGCGGCCTTTAGAAGAAACAATCTGAGGAGACGGAGAGAAAAAAAGAAGAAAAGTAGTTAGCCTTGTTGGAATAAAGTATTGACAATCAAGTCTAAACCGAGTAGTATCCATCAATGTTGACCAAACATTTTGCGAATAATAAGATTTGAAAAGCTTGAACGGATAGTTCTTGGATATTTTCCTCTTTACAAAGTAATTTGTTGAACTCCCGCAGGTTTCTATACGTAAAGAAACTGGCCTAATCTGGGATATTGGTACAGGAATATAAAACCTGAGCCTTCCGCTTCTTGATGTCTTCAGTGGTGGTCAAAAAAAAATTACTGAATCAATTGAAACTGTTTTTGTCAGGATCTTGAACATCATGATCAAATCTGCTTTTTTACGTCTGTTCTGGAAGATTTGAAGTGCAACATCCCTAGCCCTCCTAATGCCGTTTGGAACGGCGTTATAGTCCCTTTCAAAACTTCTCATATATAGCTTTCGAGTAAAACTATTTTGGACACTCTCCTGTACACTAGGCGAACTTCACGTAGCTTCTCAACAATTCGAGCGACGCGAAACCTTTGAGTATGGAGACATTACGAATATAGTCCAAGCGCGTGACACCAGCCGTCCAACGCAGCATTTTCGTCTCCATCAAGCTGAGGTGGCTCTCACCTCCCTCGTTGCAGGCCACTACTCAGCACCGTACATCGCTACTGGTCGGACGACGGTTCTTTGATTTAAGGCGGGCCGGTATCTTCCTGTCGCAACTCCTGTCATTGAGCGCCATTTGGACCACGCTGCGCTCACGCGCGAGCTCACCTCCAACGTCAAATTGGCATCAGACACAATGGCAGATCCAAGGTACTTGAAATCTGTCGCTCGTACGAGCGCAGTGCCATTTATCTCAACGGACTCAGTCTCGTTTACGTCTGTCATCCAGTACTCAGATTTTTTGACGTTTAGCTTGAGCCCGAACGCCGCCAAGCGGTCACACCAAGTTTGCACTTGTTGCTCAAGTTGGGCCCTCTCGTCGCTCGCAAGCATTACGTCATCTGCATATAACAGCGTCCAAGGAGTAGGTTTCTAAAGGTCTCGCGAAGTGGTATCCATTACAGCAATGAAAAGGAGTGGAGAAAGAGGCCGGCACATCAACGGAGATTGCAAACTCCGTCGATGTGCCGGCAGGGCTCTCGCACTTGACTCTTACAATAAGGGTAAAAAATGTGCACCCACTCAATAAGTTCTTCGGGAACACCGTGCTGTCATAAGGCGCACCGAATGCCCTCACGCAATGTACGATCGAATGTTTTCTCGAAGTCGAGAAAAGCAAGATGCAGCAGTCTTTCAAAAAGACGAACAGAATGAATGGAAACGATTTTGCCACAGTCGGCTACGAAGCCACACTGGTTGGTAGAAGGCCGGACGGTCTCTCGAATACGCCCATTCACAATTTGCTCAAAATTTTCATGCTGTGCGAGAGCAATTCGATGGGAAGGTAGTTTGGCCTTCTTCTTCTATATCGGGATCGTCATGTTTTGCTGCCAACTACCAGGAATCTTCTTCTCAGCAACAACTTGGTTGAAAAACGTCGTCAACCATTCGGTGGGGTGCTAGCTCCTCAACTTCCATGGGTCTGCCGCTAAGTCGTCGGAAACTGTTGTTTTATCTGGATTCACCTTCTTCAGTTTCCTTCATGGTTCAACCGCAGATGATCATTCTCATCATTGATATCAAAGAACTTCCCAATATCCTCAATCTGGCAGTAGCGTGTTTTGTAAAGCCGATAAAGATGTCGTTCATCATCGCGCTTCTTGAGTTTCTCGTTGACATCATCATAATGAAAGGTTTTTGCAACAGACAGCCATCTTAGCTGCCCTCTTCCCTTCTTGGTATATACCTCAATTGTCTGCTGTTTTGTTGCTGAGAAAGCATGATATAGTGTTTTCTTCTCTTTCACTTTTTCGTTGACGTCGTCTGTCTATAACCATAAGTAAACTTACATGCTGTTTTATTTAAGGAATGTGCTAGTGATGTCCTGTTAACCTCAGCTCTGTTCAGGGTTCATTACTTCAATAGGGGTATAGTGGTACTGCAATTATCTCCCCGAGGAACACCAATGGGCAGAAGCTTCAGTACGTCCTAGGCGCCGAGACCCCTAACTAGGTCAAGTGTGGCGGGCGATTTATAGGTCATTGTGGGCCAGAGGTGATCTTTGCGGTAAGCAACGTGGTTGACCTCTAAGAGGCTATAATTAATTTAGCAGCGTTTGAATGAAAATACGTGTTTCTTTATACGAGTTTAAAAAACCATACTTGCAGCTGATGCTCCTGTTATGAAGAATGCCCTTCAGTATACCTTGCATGTAACGCCGGGGTGTTTCACCCGAGAGCTGGATGTCTAGGGATGTGCCTGAACCGGGCAGGAAATCGATTTATTTGCCTTCTATGGCACCAACAGGGGTCGGTCCGTCCGCCTGCTGTGCCGGCGCTCCGCTCCGTAACGGCCGCTCGCCAGGTACCACCGAGTCAAGAATCCGAGACCGGCCGCTTGCCACCTTGCACCAAGTGAAGACTCCAAGACCAGCTGCTCGCGACCTCGACACCAGTGAAGTCTCAAGACCGGCCGCTCGCCACCTCGACACCAGTGCAGACTGAGCCCGACGAGCCCGAGCCCCCTTTATATAGAGTTGCGCGCGGGGAAGGCCGGCCGCTAATTGGACACGCGCCACCCAGCCGCCTCCGAATGGCCGGCGCTGGGCACAGGCGAGGCGGACGGCGATCGATCGATCACGCTGCTGGGAAAATACAGATACACTGCAATAATGCACACAAATACAACAGAACACTACACAGAACAACACAATTAACCTATCTTTTAAAGGAGATAGCTTTATATGAGTCGTAGTGTGCAAACATTTTTACTTTAAGTTAAAGTAATCTGTTTTATTATATTCTTTGCATATAACGGTCCTTCGTAAACATTAATTGGTAAATCTAATAAATTTCATTCAGCAGAATTTTCATTTCTTCTAGGGATTTTTAGACAAATTTTATAAAAACTTGATATAATACCATCTATGAAATTATCTTCTGAATTACGAATAACTAATATGTCGTCTATCTACTTAAAAGGGGAAACTCCTTACTGGGGAGGAATTTGTTATTATAATTAAAAATTTGTATTCAACAAGTGAAAGTGTTTAATGTTTAAAGTGGACTAACTGGGCTTGCATTTCCACCAGAGGCGTTTTAGAGGGTTTACCAGCATTTCTCGTTAAAATTTTAACGAAATTTAACTATTTGACGTTGTCCTTGAATGAGTAGAAAATCCCTGGTAATCTCGATTCACGCGCTGTTAACTTAAGAACAACCTTTGTTACATTGAAAAATTTGTCATCGAGTGGACTCAGCTCAAAAGTCTACGATAAAAAATCACGAACTGTTTCGTTTCTTGTCACGCATGTGTTGGGCCATTTCCAAAAAGAGGGCAGTATCCTTGAAGTGTGCCAGAGTGACCCAGCTGGCCTCTACTACCCATTCGTCGTCACTTCGCCACTAAATCCTCGTTTTAGGTATTGTAGTCGAATGAGGCGATAGCATAATGACTTTGTGGGGTTGTACTTCGAACAGTTAATGGGAAACATTACCTTTTCAGGGAGTGCTTTAGTATCGGATTCTGAGATGTACACCGATAATATGTTGATTATGGACTCCATGATGTATCGCCTAGCTGGGGACATCTACATATTCGTGCCAGCATTTCTGAATGTTACCGATGGCCCTGAGACATTCAACTTCTATGCACTGAAAGTGATCTACGTCATCGAGATCGTCGCCATCGCGCTCTCACTGCCGACGACCTCGTTTCTCAACTATTGCCTCTCGCGCACCACTATTTTTCACCCGAATATCATCCGAATGGCGCAGGTACGATGCCTGGGTTGATATGTTATGTTACGTTCATTCTACGGTAGTTATCACGCATGCAAAACTGGACACTAACAGTAAAGCAGAATCTGCGATAGAACATCGAAATTCAACACAATCCGTATACGAATCCTAACTGAAACGAATTAAAACATCCATAGAATAGAAGAAGAGAAACTTGAGACAGCAATACAAGCAATGATAAAAAGAAGAGCAAGCAAAAAAAATGAGGGAAGATTTAGATGTTGAGGTCCTTGCACATCAGATTTTCAGTTACACGATAGCTCATTCCGAAAGACCTTTTTTAGAGAATCTTTCGAACGGCCTCTATTGTACTACGTTATGTAGAAAAGTGAAAGTGTCTGCTGTTGAGCTTGCTGATTGGACCTGGAGTCTAATCGAGCCCTCCTAGAGTACGTGGTTATGATTGGTACCAGGGTCTCAGAATTAAGACCTAAGCACAATGGGTGATTTTATGAAGCAAGAGATAGTCTATGAGTTTCCTTCTATGCAACAGTGTCGTTAGGCTTAAGTTTGCGTTCCGTTCTGTGTTGAAGGCGCCTTTTATACTCGCACCGCCACGCGGCGCGACGTGATGGTCGACATAGCTATGGCCTATGTCATACCATCGCTCTTCGCTAGCGAAGGCGATGGACAACTAACACAATTGGGGAAGGGACGGTATCAGACGTTGTGGAGGGGCAGACGCCTGTAGCAGTTGTCCGATCCACCGCTAACGAAGCCTCGCTAGCGGGGTGTCATACTTTCGAGCGATACGGCATCGCTACCGATGCGACCGCGTCGCTGAGCTGAGCAGAGCGTCAGCCAGCATCGGTAGCGATGCTACGACGCAGCAAGCACACAACGCTATTAACTGCGCGCCTATTCGCTAGCTTCACGCTAGCGAAGAGACTTCGCTCATCGCTCTGTTCGTCGCCTTCGCTCGGGGTGAGCGAAGGTATGACATAGGCCTATCGGTTTTTCGAGCCGCTACGCGCCGCCGCCTCGCCTTCATACTACGCTGCCTCAAAACACCACATTTGACGGAATTTCGGGTTACAGCATTCGGCGAGTCGCGCCGCTGGAGGGAAGGGCGCGATCAGCTGCGGCAGACCGGTGTGGGCTGGGAGATTTCACCACCGAGATGTATCGTTTTGCGCGAACATGACCTAGAGGTTACTTGGGGTGCTGATCACGAATCTAGCATTCGGTTTACGTTTTACGCTGGAGTTTGGGCGAAATCTGTGACCACGAACTTAGTCACCCGTACGTTAGTAACCTAGGAAGGGAATGGAGATTTGTAGACATTCCTGAAGTTTCACCTACAACGCTAAAGTTGTGTTTAAAGCGCAATGAATCCGGAATGGCCATGTGAGAGAGAATTCTGAGCGATTCTCGACAATGAGTACCTTCCAACAGTTTACTTCTTCTAAACCCGCACAGGTTGCAAAATAAAGTGTCGTGCCGTCTGCATTGCAGGGAACTCGACTCAATACCTCGTGCACGGACTATAATGAGCAAAAGCTCGTGGCTGCGCGTCGCTGACGCTCACCCTGCCTCGGCGTGCGTATAAAACGCGCCCAATAGAATTACCTCATGAACGACCCCACGGCTCAAGTCATCAGGTTCTTTGAGAAGCCGTTTTAAACCCATTCTAGTTTTTGAATGCTGCTACCTTTACGCTGGAGTGAAAACGGTGGTGCCATACTCCGGTATAAGCCGCACTCAAGTTTTGTAGGCATGACGAAGAACTTTTGCGTCCCGAGTTGACAGCGCTCTGAACATTTTGTTAATAACAGTAGTCGCTCTGTGAGAAATAGGTTCACAATGTTGATCACAGCAGTGATCCTTAGAAATCATAACACCAAGGTCCGTGTTTTCCTGTACACTGTCAATTTCAACACCAGCAGTGGTGGCTAAATTATTTTATAATAGGACCAGTACAAAGTAAAAAGGCCTGACTTCATCAGGCGTGATTTGCATAGCTTTATCAGCTGCTACTAAACCATTGTTCTGCCCGAGGGTCGAAACCAGCAGAAGACCTATTACTTTGCTAACCGTTGACGCGTCGCAATCAGGGGTGTGCGTAATTACGATTTAGGGTTTACGGGATATTGGGTCGTAAATCCTAAATATTCGTAAACGCGATCTTTGCTCCACAGATGACAGACGTCCACATGACGTGATACAGTTTGGGTTATAACGATCTACCCACTTTTAAAGAGTTTCCTCATACATAGCTCACTGCCACTTTCTATTTGCTTTTTTATGTTCTGCTGCGGCGTTGTGAATGCAGTCTTGCATATAGGCCGCTCGAGTTAATTTCTGACAATGAAGCTTGGCCATAGAGACGAGAGGTTGGGTACGTATTTTTGGCGCACGCAGTAAAAAAAAATAAAAAATAGAACGTTTTGATTTTATGTACGTTTCGCTTTTTTATCGGATTCAGTGTGTTTTTAAAAGTATTTTTTAACTGTTCCACTCATAATTCTACATGGCATTGTTTAGGTATTTTTTAGCGGATATTACTTTGCAATCGTTGGACGCGTTGTGATACTTTTCTACCAGATCGGCATAGTCCACTACAACGGTAAGAATTATTTTGCATTATAGGCTTAAACTGTCGCTAACATGCAAGATGCAGCTACAGTACCGGACGTGTCTTTTGAATAGACGCCGAAAAAACCGCAAAAGTGCGGTTTTTTCGGCGTCTATTCAAAAGACGCGTCCGATACTGTAATGCTGCTACGCACTGAGAAAAGACCACTTCAATTTGCTTCCCGAGACAGTTACATCATGCGCTTCAAAGTAAGAAAAATCAGTGCAACGGATGAAACAGTTATGTTTGCAGCCACAAATTAGAGCTGTCTTCCAGTCTAGAGATTGCATTTCTTTATCATAGTTAAGAGAATACACTCTACTTTGCACTTTACAGATATAAATTCATTAGCCTACGTTGATGCCTGGAAAATAGGGGTGGGGCAAAATTGAAAAATCGTCCTTGCGAACTCGTCGGAGAAAGGGTTCGTACCACCCAAATTTGGCAGTGTTTGCAATCGGATTGATCGTAGTAACTCGCTTAGGTCAAACCTGCTAAAGAAAGTTGAGAGGACTAAAGGCCGATGCACACTTCTGCGACAGCGCGGCGCGGCCATGATGAAGCATAGGGCCGTGACGACCGCGGCACGGCACTCCGACACGAGCCGCAGGGGGAGGCATGCACACACTTGCGGCTATCGCAGACGAACCCGCGCTGAGTGCCGCAGGACTGGAATGGTTCGACTCATCCCTGGCGGCGCGGCATTCACGGGGACGTCGGTCCCGTTACCTGTAACGATGCTCTAACGCGACCGCGCCGCGACCGCCGGATTTCGCGGAGGTAGTCGTCGCTCCACTTGCCGCGCTGCGGTGTCGCAGAAGTGTGCATGGGCCTTAAGATCTCATGCAACTCTTTAACGGATCACGCAAGTAATTAATGAAACGTGTGGGTGTACTTACCTCATGAGAGGAAAGAATTCTGCTGCGAAATGCAATATGTAGATTTAAACTCAATAAGTTTTTGATATGCTGTCTCTCTTAAACATACGTCGCTTCAACAGTACAGAAATCTAGATATAATATCAAAAATCTCTCGCAAAAATTCAAAGAATTGAAAAAAAATAAAAAAGATTGAATATAACCATGTCTGTGGTCTTATGATCTTCTCGGTCTACGGATTTTTTTCCAAGGTTAGCTTCTGTCAATGATGCCAGTCTTGCCGGTTTTGAATCCGCGCACTTAAATATCCTTTGGGCGCAATTAGTGGAGACGTCCCTCGCTAATGAGCATCTCCTGTAAAGAAAAACGTTTTTTTGGCACGGGGTAGATTTCGTCGAGGAGATCACGATGCTATGTGAGTTTTTCAAAAAGGATTAAGAAGAGGACGGCTACAGCAAAAGAACAAAAAGAACGCGCATAATACTCCTACCGCATCCTTTTTCCAATCCTTGGGTATTGTACATCCTACAGTTTCAAAATGCTTTAAAAAGCAGTCAAGACTTACTTTCAGAGACGAGCTTGTCCTCTAAAGTGCCGCTTTTCGTTGCTTCAATTATACGTCTGTGGTACTTCTCGACGACTTTGGCATTTCTTGGCGAACTGATAGTGGAGCGGACGTTCGCTTCTTACTTAGTTATCGACTACGAGAAAAAACCACGTATATGGATATCTACTGGTATAATTGCTCTCTCCACGCCAACAACGTTTTTATTTACGGTGTCAATAATGATTCGTGAGTGGTTCTGTCTATTGAAAGGATGAAATGAATGCGTAACGCATTCCAACGCTTGGTGACATTCTCACTCCTGAGGAATGGAAGAATTCATTGACTTGAGTGCTATTCAAACCTAAAATCAATTCGTAGCGTGTGTGACTGGAACCTCCTACCGATGCTCCCAATACTTACAATGGTGTCTGTGATATTATCCCGGTGATTCTTAACAAGGACTGTACTGACATCTATGTGGCAAGGAGCACAGGGAAAGTCGTCTTTGCTGCGGGCCACAGAGTGGTCCAAAAACGGAAAACAATTGTTGCCTATAGCATCTCATTTAAGGGAGGTCCTCCTTCATGCAACTAGTGCCGGTCTTTCTGACGCGCTCACTTTAAACCGAAATTGTGGTGCTTTTAAGTTTTAACCCAAATGTAGGTCAGAATTTTTTGTCTCGATGGTCTCCATTCCTGTCTAGCACGCTTCAGCTCGAAACGAAAAGGAAAAATCGCCTGGTAAACTTACTGCCTCAATGCTAATCTTCCTTGTCTTGCCCAACAATTGTATAGATCATAAGCGGTCCGTTTCGGAATTTCGCGGTTTTTAAATTTTGCGACAGGCTATTAAATAGCTGTCTACGGCTCCGAAAACAATAACATCAGCCTGAAATCTGCAGTTCAGGGGCGTATTCCTCTGTGGTTTTCGTCGTTGGATGTACAGTATGCGTAGCTGTGTTGGTAATCATTCTAATGGCTATGTATCGTAGAGATCTACTGCGACTGCGTGAATTACGAAATGGAGTGCACAACGCGAGGACCCTGAACACGCTCAGTATCAAATTCCAGTTGATGGAAAACTTACGAATCATGAGGGTGAGTTGGCTGAAAGCATCTGTTTCTTTGGATGCTTTATATTTTTGTTGGAACGCTGACAAGGAAAGCTTCGATAAGGAAGGCTTATTGGTGATACACTGACTTTAGCTCGTGATGTTGGCATACTGTGTTGGCAGCGTTCTTATAATTATCTCTTTGGCTCTGATAGCGGTGGCAGTCTTTGTCTTTGAACGACAACCGGAACTGGGGCGATTGTGCTTTGCCGTGCTTGATTTGTTTGTGGCTCTGTAAGTTGTCAATTTTTACTTCAAATTTATCATTACAAATACAGTGGAGTCTAGGAATTTGTGAACACTTGCTTCTTTGATGCAAATCGTGTTAGAAAACGGGATAGTAGTGAGGTGACCCAGAAGTGTGTGAAATTCATTTTCTATTTTCATTTCTTTGTAGCTCAAGATAAACAAATCAACAAATCAACAAATTAATCAAATATTCACCACGGTTGCACACAACTCTTTCCCAACGATCCGGATGACTGTCAACTCCACGTTTCCTGAAGTCTGCGCTCCGCGACTCGATCCACGCCAGTGCTTCCCTCTCAAGATCGTCGCGCGTGTTGGACTCCTTCCCATCGCAGTAGTACCGGAAAGGCCGGAAGATGTGGTAATCACATGGCGAGATATCCGGACTATATGGTGGGTAGGGTAGGGTTTCAGTTCCGAGATACTCTAGGGTTGAAGACTTGGGAGATCTGACGTTATCCCACAATAGAAGAAATTTGAAGACAGGAGAAGTACGTTTGACTTGGTCTCTTGCAGTTCTTCACACACTTTTTTGAAGGTAACTGTGGTGTTCTCCGGCAGCCAGATTGTAGTGCACTTTTCTTGGCATGAGGACCAAAAAACAGCAACAACTTTTTCCCACGGAGATCCCTCTTTGCACGAGTGGGAGGACGCACGTCCTATTCAACCAAGAGTGAGATGTGAGCTGGATTACGGTAGTGGATCCACTTTTCATGCTGGCATATCAGCGAGTTCAGCAGCCTCGTCCTGTGGGAACGTGCAAGATTCATACCATAAAGGCTAGCTCTCATCTTTCTCTGTTCCGTCGTAAAGTCATGAGGAATTCTCGGTCTTTTTGGGACTTGTGTGACGGAAAATACCCCACACTGCTTTCAGAGGAACACCAGTGGTCTTCTCGACATCGCGCAAAGAAGATCAGGGATTCCTCTCAAGCAATTCGAGTACTGCGCCGTCATTCATAGATGGTCGACCCGACCTCGGACGGTCTCAAACCCTTCGTTCTTCGTTCTCCACCACTTTGTCACCCAGTTGCAAGAGGGAACGTCTTGGCCAGACTGCCTGTGCGTCAGTTCTGTCGCATGCCTCTTCGTGATCCCAGAACGGTGGAAGTTCAGCAAACAGCGGCGGACATGAATACGGCCATTATACTTTGAAGACATCTAGCCAGAAGATCAACACCAGACTCACCAAGATAAGGTAGCTAATAGAGTGAATCATTGAACTCCCAATGTTTGCATCACGTGACATCGACCAATGTGACAGAATAAGAAGAGACATACCAAATCCACACGATCGTTTAGGTCACCTTACCCCCAGATGTAACCTGCAGCCTCAGTTGATTAAGCTGCAACCACGTGGTTGTTTCAATATCGTAACAATCAGATTGAGCGAAATTCGGCTTGGTAAGGCTTGGTTAGCCTCGGTGCAAACAAACAAACAAACAAATTTGGATAAAATTCTATGTAGTTAGTTTTGTAAGCTTTCTGTGATGCGCCACGCACTCCCGCGTTACTTAGCTCCTCAACGCCCACCGTCATGCTCCCAAAAAAATACAAATTAAAAGGTTATAAATAAAAATTTTAATAGTGCAAAAATTAAATTGAAAATAGAAATAAAGCAAATAAGAATGGAAAAAGGTCAACAACGCAATCTCGAAAGTGTAAATGCTTTGGTTAGGTGATTTACGGCGTCCTCAAATGACGCGAGGGGTCACGAGGGCAGGGGCGGGGCTGCCTTCAAACCTAATATGGGTCCCAACTAGCTATTGGAGATTGGTAATAAACCGGTGCAAATATATGAAAAATTAAAGTAGTACCATCGTTAAAGTCAGATTTAACTGGTTAATGCAATCGTAGGATGTTACTCCATTTTGAACAATTTTTTAAACAACACTCAGTTCGCATTTGGAGTAAGCTTGCTGCGTAGTGGCTAAAATGCTTTCTAGTCTAGTCGAAATCTGACTCGTGATAGACTATAAGGAGTTTTCATATGCCTCCAAATCCCTGTATTTCTTTCGTGAAAGAAATGGTTCTGTGGTCACTTTAATCACGAGAAGAAGGCGAGGTAAATGCAAAGAAGTGCTATGAGCAACTTTGCCAGTATGCAAGTGCTAGCGATTTCGACGTTGAAGGTTCTTCCTTTCCAGTTTGAGCTAGAGCAGTTGGCTCTATGAGAAGTGTGTGTCTAATCTTAACAAATCGAAGTTTTTTCACGACTTTAAAAAGACTAGTTTTACTGAAGTTTAAGCCACTGAAAGCGTTGCTTCATCATAACAAACCTACATGACGAAAAAATTAAATCTAATCTGGATTACTGACTAGGTACCATGAACGTCAGACAAAAATACTAATGCTTGATTTATTTCAGCTCCAGTGCTATTGGATTCTTTGCTTTTTTGAGCTTATTTGAAGAATGGAAGCGAGTTATGAGGGAATACGGCTTCGTCAAGAGGTTCTGCAGCGGGCTCACTCTGCAACTGCATAGCCCGAAACGAATGGATCGCGTCAAGGATCGTCGAGGAGACACCGAGCACTACTTTGAGCAGTTACGGCAAGCATGGGAATAGGAATGGATCTTGACAGTTATGTGTGTACCGTTCATCGTCGACTTTTTGGAGCATGTCCGTAATATGACAAGGTTTCACAAAGTTTTTATAGCCAACTATATTGAAACTAAACGCTTGTTTGAGACTTTGACCAAGAAGTTGTGTTTGTGGTTTTGTTCCTTGCCTGTTTGGTTCTAGGTTTCCCACTCCAAGTGATCTCTGGGAAATTAAAATCGCCTACCAAAACGCACCGTAAATTATACAGGCTAACAACCCATTTATGACCTTACCATTAGTTAATTGATTTGACATAGCCGTAGTGCAGGCTGGGGTTTTGTATGCTATAATGAGGCGAATGACGGTCATTCCTATATGCAGATTGCAGCATCACACCTCATAAGAATCTAAAACGACTCTTTGAAGATTAGTGAGGGGACAGGTGCAAGCAAAGCAACACCTCCACCCCTTTGAACATAACGATCGCAACGAAAAGTTGCACACTTAGAGCAACTGCCGCCCAATATGGGTGTTATGTCAACGTGCTCATGAAGCCGTGTTCCAGTCACCATGATAAGACCAGTGTTTTGTCTCATAGGACTAATCAAGTCATATCAATTTTCACGATTGATCTGATATTAGCTAGAGCGCAGGATGTGATTGAATCTAAACTCTTCCCATGCCTTAAACGTTTTCCAACGGAGAATAACGGTTATGAAACTTTGCTGGACATATGGTGTTTGTTTGATCGTTGTGAGTGCTCGACAAGGGATTGCGAATGACTGCTGTTATGGTTCCCAGACTAGTTATTATGGGTTACGTTATCCAAACGCGAACGATTTGGAAGAGATGATCTTAGGGAAATATGGAAATCGAAGCTCTGGTATCCTGCTGAATATTTGGCTAGCTTTTCGACTATGTTCTGACGGAGATGAAAATGCCCAGTGTTGCCACAGTAGTACGATGCGATGCTAAACACGCCGTACGCCTTCTAGTAGAGAAGCATCACCCGGAAAAGAAGAGGGGCGTATAGCCTTACTCGACTTGGAGAATGCCTTCGATCGCATACAGCGTAAGGTTATATGGTACGCCTAGAAACAACACAACGGACGAGAAACTTGTAGAGTGGGCGCTAATGCTCCATTACTGCTCAAAGAGCAATGTGCAAGCCGCACCAAGGACTTCAGTGGAGTTCACCGTCTCGGTCATGGTATACCAACGTTCTGCGTTTCCCCACTGCTCTTTGTTGTCGTCATGAATGCAATCGCACGAGATCTTCAGCAAAATCTATTTCAGGGGTGCTGCTTTATACCGATGAAGTGATGCACAGTTGTGAAAATAGAGGTGCACGTTGGCTGGAACGCCTGGAGATGTTCGGACACAAAGTGAATGTCATGTGAAAGACTTAACGCCTACCTAACGACGTACGTAATGGATCCGGGAAGAGAGTACCTTTGATCGTGTGAAGATGTTATATGACACGTATTGCGACAACATGGTATCCCTGAAGAGCTTATTGAATGGGTAAGCATTCTGTACTCTTAACGCAGGAGTTGTTTGCAAGCGCCAGCAGGCACCTCGATGGAATTTTCTATCTCTGTAGGGGTGCACCAGAGACCTGCTCTATCCCCACTCCTATTCATGGTTGCCATGGTTTTGGGTCCCATTTCGTCCTCTAGGAGTCGCTCGGCAAGTCTCAAGTCGAATTGTTACATACTTTTTAGTTATGTGCTCCTCTCTCCGCCCCGACAGCGATGAATCCGATTTTTCTAGTTGTGAATAATTTGGCAGTTAGGGCGCATGAACTATCGAAGTATCACCTGTATTACCTGTCGTCCCGTTGATCATAGACTTGCTCGAGCGGGCGCCAGCAGCGTCTCCATTCGTCCCTGTCGCGTGCCAGAGTGGTCCAATGGATCCTTTTCGCTCGAGGGACACGAAGAGCGTCATATCGGTCGTTCAGGGCTTTCACGAAGAAGTCCGACCAACGCGTTGGTGGGCGTTCCGCTGATCTCTATCCACTTCGTGGTGAACTACAATACCGCTCGCGCCGCACGGTCAAAAGTGGGCGAAAAAACGCCAACATAGCGTCGCAAAGCGTCGCACGCTCATAACTCCTTCAGTTTTAGGTTTCTTGAATAAAGGTTGGTGCCATTCGATTCGCCTCTTCGAGATCTACACAAACATGTGTAAAACTTTACCGGAACACCCGTGTTTTCGCCGTGGGTGGTCCAAAATTGGCTGGACGGGCGATTAGAGCAGCTTATTTCCCAGGATATGCGTGCTTTCGGAGTATCTCAAAGATGGCGTACGTCGCCAGTGCTCTGTCATGCCAGGAATGCCCCGAGAGTGCGCCGTGCACAATGCACACAGAACCTAACCTATCAATCGAGTGGGCGAGCGCATGTCCCCTGCGCTTCTATCTTCTCTCACTGGGAACTGCGACGTTTTCAAGACTATTTCGAGCCGTTTGGAGAATGTTATCAGAAAAAAACCCGCCACCCCACTCAGGATTAGCTCCAGTCTGTCCCAGCGAAACTTTGGTGTGCGTCGTGAACAATGCATACAGAATCGAACCTTTCAATCAAGGGGGGGGGGGCAGCTTGTAGACTGAGCGTTTGGGGAGTTTTATCAGAAATTTGCAGCCGCCCTAGTCAGGAGTTGCTCTAAGGCTGTCTAGCAAGCCTTTGAAGTGCGCCGTGAACAATACATACGGATTCGAACCTTTCAATCGAAGGGGGCGACCGCTCGCAAATGGCACGAGGGGCGTGTTCGTAGCGCAATAGCTCTGTCAAGTTGTAACCTTTCATGCTGCAGCTTGTAGGTTTTGTAGGCAGTCTAACGTTCTGTACGTACACCAAAGCAGAATGGTTTAGCATAGAAGGGGGCAATGTTATAGGGGTGCGAAGAGGCAGGTGAGGCTTGTGTGAAGCATTTTTTTTCGATTTCCGTGGACCACTGCGAGAAGATGCGGCGAGCTGACGGCTTTAAAATACGTACGTGAACAGAGTGCCTAAGGTACTTTACGACGGTATGCTCATAGCTCCTCAGTTGCCTAAACTGCCTTAGCCTCGGCTGGCGTTTTAGAGCGGCAAAAGCTAGCGGTTAGAGTTTTTTGCGCTCCTACTCGCCCAGATTTGAGTCTTCGACACTCGGAATGGCACAGTTCCGTTCAGCATGAAAAGCGCTATCGAACGGTATCAATCTCGACCGATTTTGGAATCATCAATTTTTTGACTGTTTAGCATGGAGGACGAGGCGCACTAGGCCGAGCTGCGCGGACGATGACGTCATCAAAACCGGTATTTTCGAAATTGGCCAAATCTCCTCGTGCAAACTTCGTCCAAAATCGTCTAGGGTTTATTTGGGGCGCTGATTACGAATCTGACGTCAGTTTTTGAAAATTCCGTCGACTTCGGTAGGATTTGCTTCTGGATAATTGAGGGTGGTCGGGTCAGGATCATCGATTTTGGTCAAAATTCGTGTAGGGTCGGGGACTCGAGGTGCCGAACACGATGCCGAGGTACATTTGCACGATTAGGGCAGGAGAGCGCTCATACCGATTACTAAGGGTGATCGGTGATCGTGACCCGACCACCCTCAAATGGGAAGCAACCTGCTGATGTCGGCGGAATTTTCAAAAACGAACGTCGGACTCGTAATCAGCACCCTAATTAATCCCTAGATGATTTTGGACGAAGTTTGCACGAGGAGATTTGGCCAATTTCGAAATTACCGGTTTTGATGACGTCATCGTCCGCGCAGCTCGGCCTAGGGCGCCACGTCCTCGTTGGAATATTGCTGAAAAATCTATGGCCTCTGTTATACTCCCGCGGGAGCATCCGCGGAAGGGCGGGAATCGCGCCGAGATCCCTCACCTGGCCAATCACCGCGCCCCACCACGCCCGCCGTCCGCGGTGCACCCCTCGTCCACGGAGGTTCCGCGGATGCTCCCGCGGGAGTATAACACAGGCCTATATTTCCAAAATCGGTCGACATTGATACAATTTGATAGCGCTCTTCAAGCAGAACAGAACGATGTTATTGGGAGTGTCGAAAACCCAAATATGGACAAGTAAGAGTGCAGGAAACTTCAATCGCTAATTCCACCGCCCTAAAACGGCAGATGGGGCTAAGGCAGTTTAGGCAGCTGAGAAGTTCTGATCACGTCATCGTGAAGTACCGTATCTTAAGCGCTCTGTTCGCGTACGCATTTTGAGGCTTTAGCTTGCCGCGTCTTCTCGCAGTGGTTAACCGAATTCGGAAAAAATGCATCACGCAAGCCTCACCTGCATTTTTGCACCGCTGTAACATTGCACCCTCCTAAGCTAAGCCATTCTACTTTAGTATACTTATATATCGTTCTACTGCCTACAATAAACACAAGTTGCAGCCGAAACGATTCAAACTCGACACAGTTGTGCTCCGAACACGCCCGCGCGTGCAATTTAGCGCAACAACGGCAGACGCTCTCCGCGCTGTTTCTCGCCCAGATTACAGTTTTTCCCACGCTAAATGACACAGTTCAATTCAGCATGAAAAGCTCTATCGAACGGTATCAAGCATGGCCCAACTCGAAGACATGGTTTTTCGATGACGTCATCGTCCTTCCGCCGCGGCCTCGTCCTCTATGCTAAACAGTCAAAAAACTGATGATTCCAAAATCGGTCGAGATTGATACCGTTCGATAGCGCTTTTCATGCTGAACGGAACGGTGCCATTGCGAGTTTAGAAGACTCAAGTCTGGGCGAGTAGCAGCGCAAGGAACTCTAACCGTTAGGTTTCGCCGCTCTAAAACGGCAGCTGAGGCTAGGCAGTTTGGGCAGCCGGGGAGCTATGAGCAGTCGTCGTAAAGTACCTTAAGCGCTCTGTTCGCGTACGCATTTTAAGGCCGTTAGCTTGTGGCGTCTTCTCGCAGTGGTCCACGGAAATCGGAAAAAAATGCTTCACACAATCCTCACATGCATTTTCGCATCCCTATAACATTGCCTCCTCCTAAGCTAAACCATTCTATTTCGGTGTACGTACAGAACGTTAGACTGCCTACAAAACCTACAAGCTGCAGCATGAAAGGTTACAACTTGACAGAGCTATTGCGCTACGAACACGCCCATTCGTGCCATTTGCGAGCGGTCGCCCCCCTTCGATTGAAAGGTTCGAATCCGTATGTATTGTTCACGGCGCACTTCAAAGGCTTGCTAGACAGCCTTAGAGCAACTCCTGACTAGGGCGGCAAGAAATTTCTGATAAAACTCCCCAAACGCTCAGTTTGCAAGCTGTCCCCCCTTGATTGAAAGGTTCGATTCTGTATGCATTGTTCACGACGCACACCAAAGTTTCGCTGGGACAGATTGGAGCTAATCCTAAGTGGGGTGGCGAAAAATTTCTGATAACATTCTTCAAACGGCTCGAAATAGTCTTGAAAACGTCGCAGTTCCCAGTGAGAGAAGATAGAAGCGCAGGGGACATGCGCTCGCCCACTCGATTGATAGGTTAGGTTCTGTGTACATTGTGCACGGCGCACTCTCGGGGCATTCCTGGCATGACAGAGCACTGGCGACGTACGCCATCTTTGAGATACTCCGAAAGCACGCATATCCTGGGAAATAAGCTGCTCTAATCGCCCGCCCAGCCAATTTTGGACCACCCACGGCGAAAATACGGGTGTTCCGGTAAAGTTTTACACATGTTTGTGTAGATCTCGAAGAGGCGAATCGAATGGTGCCAACCCTTATTCAAGAAACCTAAAACTGAAGGAGTTATGAGCGTGCGACGCTTTGCGACGCTATGTTGGCGTTTTTTCGCCCACTTTTGACCGTGCGGCGCGAGCGGTATTGTATCAAAGTATAATTTTAAAGTCTAATTGTTCGCGGCTAGATTTCCCTTCTTGAAGCAATCTTAGGAATCCGAAAAAAAATAAGAAATAAGTTCCTTATGCGAATATTGCCCACAATCAGGTAGAACACAATAATCCAATTCCTACAGCTCTTGTGTGGACGAACCTGACGATGAGCTATTTGTTTTGTTGTGATATGTGTTATTTGCTGTTCGGGTGGCTAGGGAGTCTTTATTTATCCAAGCGGAACATATTCGCGACAGGTTATAACAATTTCTCTACGAACTGTCATCAACAACTTCGCCTATGATAAACTACTAAATTGAGTATCGTATTATTTTTCTAATTACAGTGGCAACAGAACGAAAAACAATCGGAAATGAGTGAGAGCTGGAAGCCTTGTTTTGGTTCAAGGAGGCCAGTTAATGTTCAGAATTTTCGCGAAACTCTCAAACTTATTGTGCATACTCTTTCGGGAAGACGTTCGTTCTTCTTCCATCTAAGAAAGAAGTCAGAAGCCGTTGCCACCCTACCCATTTGTCGAGACGGTTGATAGTAGAGTAGAGGCTAGGGGAGCTTCGCTCTTTTTCTTGTCAGCAGAGTACTTTTGGTTACGTTAAATACTGGGCTAGATTACGGAGACACTCTTGGGCTCTGCCTTCGTCTGTTCGTCTGGGTGAAGGTCTATTCTGAGTGGTCTCTTCACGATTCTAAGATTATGCATAATATTATATTCTTAATTGAAAGGGTATCGTGTCAATGCCTCGCTGAGAGACCTGTATTCTTATCTCAGTCTAAGGAATGAATTTTTTAGTGGTTGAATTTTAATTCAAAATAGAAACAGCGTTTGAGAGGTTCAAAATGAAAAGCTTTATGGCAGGATAATCGGGCTTTTCGGGCGCCGCGAAAAGAAACCGCTTAAATCTTAAAAAAAAACATCGTAAATACCTTACGTGCTTTTGAAACAACATATGTTTCACTGCATAAGTGTATAAAATATTCTCTCCATCTTGGTTTAACATCGTAAGGAAAGCTGTTTACATTCAAAGCAACAAAACGGCGAGAACTTTCGACTGGGCTCATCCACTTTCAAAGGGAAAGTTCATGGTGTTGCATCTAGGAAGTAAGAATAATGAGTATGACTATCGTTTGGGTACGTCAGTAATCGCTAAGGTAGAACAGGTCAGAGATCTTCTGTTCCTGGTTCAACGCGACTTCTGCTTTGACATACATTGCGACCA
Organism: Heligmosomoides polygyrus polygyrus; assembly: GCA_947396885.1. NCBI lineage: Eukaryota > Metazoa > Nematoda > Chromadorea > Rhabditida > Heligmosomidae > Heligmosomoides > Heligmosomoides polygyrus. Next base: position 104,368,462 of record OX377202.1, on the reverse strand, counting down.
AGGGTGCACAAAAATTCTAAGCGTTAAATTTTTCAACGGAATTTTTTAACCGAAACTTTTCTTTAAACGTCCGGTAAATCGTTAAATTTCGTTAAAAAGTGCAATTAGCTGCAAATCATTGCTCACTTTTTAAAAAAATTAAGGAAAACCCTATACGTTTCAACTTCCAACAGGTGAACAAGTAAAGTTCAAGGAATGGAGTGTACCAATGCAATTTAAAATAAACAACTCAACCTCAACAGATACAGAAAAATAAACAAGCCTACGGCAGCAAATTATCTACAGGGTGTGGAGTAAGAACAGTTATGGAATTATCGTTTAAGACCAGTCGTACGTCGGCCTAGCGGCCGCCTACGACTGGTTGGGGGCTTCGCCCCCAAACCCCGAGAATAGGACGCCATGGCCGCTACGGGTTTCCTATTCTTCCCTAGGCCTTCTGACCTTTATGATAATCGAGATGGATCGATTGATCCGACATCAGATTCGTGTTCAGCGACCTCGATTACCCCAGAGCCGAAGTTTCGTGCTGCTTGAACGTCATCCTCAAAAAATCGATAATATCGATCGATATCGATTGGTCGACTTCAGATCGTGTTCAGCGACCTCGATTACCCCTAAGGCCGAAGTTTCGTGCCGCTTGAAGGTCATCCTCAAAAAATCGATAATATCAATCGATATCGATTGGTCGACTTCAGATTCGTGTTCAGCAACCTCGATTACCCCCAGGGCCGAAGTTTCGTGCCGCCGACGTGTTCGGCACGTCTACAGCTCGCCATGCATGGTTGCCGACGTGTTTGGCACGTCTACGGCTCGCCATGCACGGTTGCCGACGTGTTCGGCACGTCTCCGGCTCGCCATGCACGGTTGTCTACGTGTTCGGCACGTCTGCTGCTCGCCATGCACGGTTGCCGACGTGTTCGGCTGCCGCGCCCCAACTCAAGTGTGACGGAAACACGCACGCACACACACACACACGCTTGCTCCTTTATATATATAGTAGGATAATCGAAAACAAGGCATCATGAAATGTGAGATCAGCTAAAACCCGGAGTTCTCCCTCTTCTAATTCTTTTGTCTGACTGTTCTACGAGCATATGCAATCGCGTTGCGGGCTTCAGCCCATTAAGTACAGAAAGAATTAATAAAAATACAATTAAAAGCATATTAGTGGAGTGTTAACATGTTTTCTAACGCACGATTTTCGAGTGCCTGGTGTGTGGGACCAATCCATTTTTTGCAATGTCGAGACCGTGACACGACATCGTGTCGCACGGTGCCACACTGCTGAAATGGAGTGACACGCCGTTAGCGTGTTAACGTTCAGGAAAAGTAGCTTTCCAAAATGTTGTTATTTTTAATGGTATTTTTCCTAAAATTGTTTAAAATACGTCCAGCGGCCGAAAACATTCTGTCCCTCTCGACTGTTTCAAGTGGCGGCCAAAAAATTCTGGGATAAGCAGCGCCGGATGGGGAGAGGCATATCTTTAAAAAAAAAACCGGTGTTTTTGTGGGCTTGATGACGTGCTTGGGGGCTCAGCGAAGAAATTTTTAACTCCAAAATGCATAAAAGGATAAAGGATAAAGGACGGCGTAACTCATTTCCTTTTGAGATGCGCCAAGCGTTCTACTTGTACTCAGTATCTGAACGCGATGTGAATGCGTATCTGGCCATAGAGTGACTTGCGGTGGCCAGCTGATGAAGAAGTCAGTGTTTTATCCTTTTCTGACAAGTCTGGTAGCAATTCTCCGATCCGGAGGGATGGAAGGCTTGGTTGACCTGGGCGGGAAATCCTAACCAGGAACATGATATCGGATGCTCGCGACAACCGGAACCACCTCCGACTGCGCTACACGCGCCCAGAGAATGCATTGTTTTCAAAAATTCAAAACAAATTCATGAAACCATCAAGATATTCTTGCTGATTTCAATAGTTTTATAAGGAACAATCCTAATCGGGAGGATGGGACCTGCAACATTGAAGAATACTACGAGTAAATGTGATAAACTCACTGAGAAAGAACTCCGTTAGAAATTCCGTTAGATTTATAAAAAGTTCCGTTAAATCGTCAAACCAGATTTTAGCGAAAAATGTCGTTAATCCGTTAAATTCGTTAATTCGTTAACTGTTAAATGTGCACCCTTGATTGCGACTGCATTTGTCCAAGGCATCTGTTGCTATGTACCGCATCTTTCGTCCTTGATTAAAAAGGAACTCTGCCGTTCAGCTTCAAGCTTACAAGTAATTTGTTAGGCCTTGGTCGAGTCTGGGACAGTTGTGTTCAACCCATATAAGTTATCGACAAACTAGAGAAAGTTGAAACAGTTTCACATGGAAACTCATGATCACATCAATAGGATTAAACTACGAAAACATACCATTGTTATTATTATTGTTATGTTTTATTACGATTGCATAAGGCTATACGTTAGGAAACAAACACACAAACATTCACAAAAAAGAGCAGAGAGGCGAAAACATACAAACAGTGAGACAATACTTACAAACAATTATTCTATTCAACCAATTTTAGATCTGAGCAACAAACTTTCAACTCGGCTTCTAAATTGTCTCGGTGTTAGGGGAAACTGAAGGTGCTTAGAGAACTTCAGGTATAAACAACCTGCCATATAAGCCGTCTGCCCATAAAAGGAATATCAATCTCAATTTGTACACTCTTGCCTTCAGAAGGTGTATGTTCGACTTGCTGATGCTTCATGAAATAATGCACGGGCGAACTGGCTCACAGCTAGGGTCCTCACGTAAAGCTATCTTCCACCAAGGTATCTATCACAAACATATCTTATCTAGGGCTAGGTTAAATTGCAGGACATATATCTTCACTAACCGTGCGCCCGCCGATTACTATGGCATAAGGGAGAAAGCCAACATTTCATCGTTCTTCCTTCAAGAAACTTATAGAGGCTCACCTAGGTGTCCGATCAATACCTCCTCTTTGACGCCCAATCAGTTAATGAATTCATATCTTTGTTAATGTTAGTGCTATTTGCTGATTTGTCCTTTATTGATTTTTAGGTCACGCAATATTTAACACCTCCTTGCCGATTGCTTCTAGTTTACTCTTTCCTTGCTTTTTTCTACTTACTTCTGCTTCGCTATCTTCTTGTCGGCATTTCGACTGGTAGTGTTTGTATCATCTTTTATTTTCATTACTCTCACGCACATGAGGATACCTCCCTGTGTAATAAATAATAATAATAATAATTTTAGGTTCTACTACAATTGATCGATCCATTCTAAGCTCAGGGGCACAGTATGAAAAATTATGTAAGAAATTGACTTGACTTTCACAGAGCAGATTGAAAAGAACAGAATAGGGCCTAATTTGACAAATTTCACAAAAAATAACGGCACTAGTTAAAAGTTCCGACTCCACCGACAAGACTTCGGTCGAAAAAAATTTTTTCGCTGAAACTTCGTCTAGGGGGGTTATTTGGTGTGCTGAGCACGAATCTGACATCCGTTTTTAAAATTGCGGCCGGTTACTGTAGATTACGGTAGCTAAAGGTAACTAAGGCTGCCGAGGTCATAATCATCGATTTTGCCCAAACTTCGCCTAGGGGGGTTATTTCGGGTGCCGGTCATGAATCTGACAACCGTTTTTCGTTTTACGCCGGAGTTTGGGCGAAATCGGTGACCATTACCTTAGTCACCCGTACCTTACGTAACCTACCGTATTCCAGCGTAAAACGAAAAACGGATGCCAGATTCGTGATCAGCACCCCAAATAACCCCCCCTAGACGAAGTTTGGGCAAAATTGGTGACTATGACCTCGGCAGCCTTAGTTACCCGTAGCTACCGTAACCTACCGTACTCCAGCGTAAAACGAAAAACGGATGTCAGATTCGTGTTCAGCACGCTAAATAACCCCCCTAGACGAAGTTTCAGCGAAATCGGTGACCCTGCCTGGACCACCCACGTTATCGGTATGGGTGGTCTCCGACCGAATCGTGATAAACGAATATCCGATTCGTGACCAGCACCCCAAATAACACTCTAGACGAAGTTTCAGCGAAAAAAATTTTGTCGGCCGAAGTCTTGTCGGTGGAGTCGGAACTTTTAACTAGTGCCAAAATAACATACGGTTCCACCGAGGTTGTAAACAGACAACGTTATGCGCCACCTCACTATGATGAATCCGGGTTATGACATGTCAGGCGGTGGTCAGCACGCAGCATGCGGCTTTGTTTGCCCCCTCACTATGCTAAATCCGTGTTATAACATGTCAGGCGGCGGTCACCTTTGTTTGAATGTGCTTTGCCCGCCGTGACGTCTTTAGAACCGCGGTTGTTTATTTGTTGTTGATTGTTTGTTTGTTCATTTCGTTCTTTGCTTTTTAGTTCTATTCTGTCCTCTTCAATCCGCGCTGTGAGCGTCAAGTCGATTTGTTGCATAATTTTTAATTCTGTAGCCCTGCCCCCGGAGTAGAATAGATCCCAATTTATTACACACATATCACCAAGAGGCGTAGAGCGAAGCAGGAGGAGGTGCCGGCTGTCGCGTGTACCCGATTCCAGGTTCTTGTTCGGGATTTCCCGTCTAGAGCAACCAAGCCTCCCATCCTCCGAGATAGCGAAGGGAACGATAAAGTACTGACCAGTTCATCGGCCCGCCACCGCAAGTCATTTCAAAAGGGAAATCGAACTAATGTTGTTTCCTCTTCCTCCCGTACAACTAGAGTACGTGGCGCATCCAAGAGGGATTGAGTAACGTCGTCCTCGCTCTAGAAAGACGTCCGGCGGACGTTTTCTGAATTTACAAACTTCACTCTGGTAGAATAAGAATGAAAGTTGCGAAGCTTTACCGGCGTAGACCATCTTAAACAAGAGGAAACCTACTGAAAATCTGGTATCCGAAGCCTAAAAATGGCATTAGAGTGCATTCTTTCACGGCCAGGGCAGGCTCTGGCAGGCTAACGAATAGCGCTAAAAAGTATTATAAATCCAAATCTAGACAATTACCAGTCATTTAAAGACTTGCTGGGAGATCTCTCCTCTAATAATGATGATGTGCTTCTGCTTGTGTTTTTGTTCTGATTGATTGTTATTGTGCCTTGCCCTTCCTTAATTGAACATTTCTACCAGTTCTACACTTTTTTGATTGTTGTCGCTATTTACTTGTTCATTTGGGTGGCAATACCATGTTTGCTGTTTTATATCACGTCCATCTTTGATGTTCGTAATAAACGTTTACTATTTCTCTATGTTTATCCTTTGTTACGGAAACCGCATGGCGTTCTACAACCCACTTGGTTTGTGGCATTGATTATCTTCCTACAGTTATCACTTGCTGTGATAGCTGCCGGTTTTTTTTTGTATTAACTTTATTTATTTAAATGCACTCGAAGGTGTACTACAACGTCAACGAAAACTTGGAACAAACAAAAAGCCGTCAAATGCAACAATAAAATGAGCGTTCAGCCACAATAAAAAAGGAAAACTAACTACTTAATTAATTACCATCTGGCTATTTTTTGGCAGCTCTCGTATCAATGTACCTTTACTAAGTAGCGTTTAGAACGTTAGAAGTCGGAAAAAGTTACTCGTAGGATTATATAAAGCTGTTTTAAACCTATCGAGGCTCAAGCATAGTTCGCAAAAGCTTAGAGCGCATATAGAGATTTCAAATAAGAGTGCACATATTAGAAAGTGTTTTCCGTGTTAATGAAGCAACCGTTAGATTGGAGAGGTCAGCCTGGTCAAGGCAACTAACAAAAGTTATTCTAGGGCCTGCCCACAATGCAGATCCTCTTTGATCTGATACGAACCCCCATGCGTAAGACACAGGCCAAAGTGACCAGTGGTAAAGCCAAGTCGCTTGTTGACCTCTCCTTGCAGTAGGTGGAATAATAATCCAGGAAGATTACTGCTCAAGGAAAAAGGGTATCTGCGGATGAAAAAGTGTATCGAAATATCGGTAATATTGATTTTGTAGCCATTGTAGCGCTGTCACTCTTCTTGTTTTTCTTACATGTTTGTATTCGTCTGATTCATTTCTAGTGAGTATGGCACGTCCTTTCCGACGTAAATAAATAAATAAATATTCTATGAAGAACTCAGGATTTTGTTAGAATTTGGGAAAACGTCTAGAAACGTAGCTCCTGAATGTTTAGTTCGCGTGTATCGGCTTTCCTGTTTTTGCCACGAAATCCATGCAAGGCAGCAATCCTGCAATGAACGTTATGCACGGAATGCTCGTGACCGCGCTCAAATGGTACGCTTCAGAAGAGTAATTTTTAACGATAATACCCAAAAGGTCACATACAATTATAAATTTTCTAAAGCCAGAATCTTTTCTTCAAATACGATTGGTGCGAGCTGGTGAGGCATGTGAGCTGTCGGCGACGCCCTGAAAAGCTTCGCCGCAAATCGACCTTTTATTATGTGGGACGTCTATGAACTTGATCTGTTTTTTGTTATGCTTTCTCATGCCTTTACCACTTCGTAGGAACGCGCCATGCATTCTGTTTCTCTTGTCTCTTATGTTCGAGTTTATTTATTTATTTATTTATGCACAACGTGCGCCATAAAGAACAATGGTGAAGCAAGTGAAGCATATTATCAGTATACACTGCAACTTTGGTAGGGTCTAGTGTTTTGCAGCAATTCAAAAGTCTAAAGGGCTCCGCACACTTCTGCGGCGTTGCCGCAGCCCTATCCTTCAACATGGGGCAAGGACGCAGAGGCCGCCGGCAACGGCAGCCGGCGCCGTCCCGCACCCGCACACCTTTGCGGCATTGCCGCATCGACGGCAACAATGATTTCAATCATTGTTGCAGTTGGTGCGGCAATTTAAGTTAGGAGATCGATTATGGCTATCAGCTGATTATTTCTCGAGGTCTCTCGAGAAATCCGGGCGACGTCTGGTTTGATTTCTTTCGTTCTTGTGTTGGATTTAGCTGTTTCGCTTGTTTAGTTTCCTTTTTCTAAGTTTAGTTTCCTTGGGGAGAGCTGACGTTGCCGGAGAGCTGATGACGATGGAGATTCTCAGCTAAGTTCTTCATTCGGGCGCGCGTCTCTCATCGGAGCGCGCTTTCCTGCTATGCGAGTAGGTCCCGACTGGAGTTCGCTGCGACGGCGCCGTGCTGCGGCAACGCCGGAGAACGGGCCGTCACAGTGGGGAAGAGCGCCGCAACTTGAAGGCTCCGCCCCACTTTTGCCGGCTGCCGGCTGCGGCAACGCCGCAGAAGTGTGCGGAGCCCTTAAGTGCAAGGAGGCTGCAATCACAAACAAACGTGTAATGAGACTAAAAAGTAGTGTATGATTAACTGAAAGAAACTTAAGCAAATAACTTTATTGAAGTCATGGACGCAGTGATCGGTTTGGTGAACAGTATAACTATGGCGTGATTCCGATGGAGTAATGAAATCACTTTCGAGCAGCTAGACAGAAGGAAGTATCTAGGAGTCCGGTCTTAATTCCGGTCATTGCTAGGCCTTCATTACGCTTCCATTCGAGGCTGCTTCCATAGTAACTGCGATAATCAACCCGAACTTGCAGTAGTACATTGCATCAATGTCAAGAATAAAGCTATATTTACATTATATATAAAGAAAACAAAAGAGAAAGACATAATATTAGTGTATTGTATAGGCTCCTCTGTGCTTTAACTCCGAATAACAGCCGCCGACGTCAAGCACAAAAACAGAGGCATTAGAGAGTTGATGCACTCTTTTTTTTGTTCCAAAGGGTTACTCAAGCTCGACCCTTGGCCTGCACTCATTTATCAGACAGTGGCAGGCAGACCTTCTTAAAACGAAACCTATTCGAATGTCAGCTTGTTTTCGATTACTTGTCCATGTTGCTTGGATCTTTGAGCCCATTATTTTTTCCAATGAATAGGACCTAGATTGGCCCCGACAGGTCATTTGTAACGTCAGCGTGAAAAACCCGTGTCTTCTGCGTGCCCGTGGCGTAATACGAGGAGTCAACTGCATCTATGAGGAAACCGTTCTAGTCGAACTTTAGTCGTTACCTCTTAAATCTGTCGGTCTGCTGTTGGAGGTTATTTTTAGTATTCTTCTAAACAATTACCTATGGATATGAACGATAGCCCTGAATGTAATCTATCAATCATTTTATTTTTCACCGATTCATTTATGTTGATGCATTCACATATTACAGCGGTTGATAGTAAAATATCAGATTTTCTCGAAGCATTTCTCAGCGCATTTTCGGATGCTTATATTGGGTTGTTCGATAATTAATATCGTTCTTTCATACTTTTCAAGGTGAATTTATTTACATTAACCAAAGACATTAATCAGTGATATACTGACCAATTTATTGGTCAGTATATCACTGATTAATGTCTTTTGTTAATGTGACTTTTTGCCATCTTTCGGTTAGTTGAAAAATTCCATGTAGGAAGAAGCCTTGGTTTTTCCAAGAAAACAACTGGTGCAACTTTTGTTTAACAGCATGATCGGAATCAAAAGTTCTACCACTTACATGGTTTTGAAGGGAGCGAAGCAAATTCTAGTCTGATGGGGCCAAGTCAAGGCTACATGGTGGGTGTGGCCTCAGTTCCCAATTGAGCTCTGTTAATTTCTAACCGGTTATCGAAGAGCTATACGGTCCGGCCTTGTCATGATAGAGCGCCTTTGCGGTTGGCCAGTTCAGGGTGTATAGTGTAGACATTCGAATCAATAGTTAGGTTTTTTGGAAGCAGCTCAAAGTATGCGATACTCTCGGGAGGGGGGGGGGCAGTCGTTCCGTGCACCATGCTGCCCGCCGCCCACTTCCCGCCCTGCCCGCGCCGCCCTATTTCGACAAGTTTGTTGCGCGCGAAACCGTCGTTAATTGGCGTGACATCGTCCAAAAACCTAACAGCTGATAGAAGACGATTGGGAAGCGCATCTCGGGAAACTCTGAAGTCATTCTCCAGTCGGTTCGGTTAGGAGGCAGTTGAGGAAAGGAGAACGTCGCTCTTCTCTCTAGATTCTTTCAATTTTCACCACAGTTCTTTAAGTTTTCGCCCCAACTAGAGACTATGGGTGATTCCGGTCAAGAGTTATACATTGAAGGCTTATTCGTAGTTGTGCGCAAAACCGGCTCACCGTCCTTTCTTTCCAAGGATCAGGCAATTCTCCTTGTGTTGAAGAACTTTTTAGTGGATGGTCGCGTTGTTGTCATGACATATCTCGCTAAGATGCTTCTGTACTTGTCGGAAAATGCGGACGACGCCTTAGTACTGAGCAATGTGGCGGGACCTGAAGAAAGCCTTGGCGCTGCAGCTGAAAACTCTTCTACTCCAAATATGGTGAACAAGATTCTGACTCTTGCCTCAAGAACGAAATCAGTTCAGGATAGAGCTGCAGGGCCAAGGGAGTGGTCAGAAATGCGATGCCTCCATGTGAAGGAGGGTCCCGGACATCTTGTCCTCGGCGCGCTCCTCGCCCCGCCCCTTCTGAGGGCGGTGTATCTAACGACTCTCCACCAATACCCTCGCATATGTCATTGCGTTTGCTGAGGTGGATTTGTTTCAGTTCGTGGGGAACCCTTACATCCAGTTTCTTCACGCAACCAAGCTTATAATGGCCGTGATAATTAGATTGACTGTACTGCTATCGTGTCTATGAATTTAAAATCAGTAAAATTAATTGAGGCGTGAGCACGCCGTTGTCCTTTGTGCAACTTCCTATCTGGTAAAGGACATTTGCGTTTTTGTTATACTGTTCTTTTATTTGAAAGAACACCAATCTTGTGCACGTTTTATCTCATGATTTTATATGTTTTTTTTTGTAGTACTGTAGATAGCCTTTTCCCGTGCAAATACAGGTGGTATGATACACGAAGGCGTCAAAAAATAATATTTTGTGCGTAAGTTCTCACTTTCCATCCTTTTGCTTATAAAAATCTGCTATTGGTACACTTTTTAGCATAGAAATGCCAACTGTAATAGTTTTTTTTTAACCGAAAACGAAATTGTCAGCATTGGTCGAATTAAAGCCACCCGAAGTCCAAAAGCCATCGAAAGCCAAGGTCCAAGCAGGAAGTTTTTCGGCTAAAATAGAACTCGGTTGACCACCTTTGTATAAGGAGTAGTGGACAAAGGTCCGCGTTAGTCAATCCATTTGCGAAATTCGCCACGCCTTCAACGTCAGCGAGCGATTGTAGAGGCAACTTGAACGCGTATTTGGCACATTACAGTGACTTGCGGTGGCCAGCCTATGGACAAAAAAGTATTAGGTTGGTGCATAAGTTCTCGGACATTTGATCCCCTCTGAATTGAAAGCGCATTTTCTCGCCAAATTTCTCACATGTCTCAACGCGTAAATGATCGATCGATAGAGAAAGGAAAGGGCTACGAAACTGCTCCTAACATTTACTTCTGCGTTGTTGATGTCAGCTATTGTGGCTAAGCAATTCATCCCAACTGAGACGCATATTCGGCACGTCACGTTGTTCCTGCATCAATCTGGCCTCAATGCCAACGAATCGTATCGTCGCCTGAAGGACGTTTACAACGAGAGTGCTCCTGCTCGAAGTACTGTGTACCAGTGGTTCTCGAAGTTTGCAGTTGGTGAATTCTCCGTTGAAGATAATGAACGAGAAGGGCGTCCGATGCACTGGATTTGGATGGCCTCCGAAGCAGAGTGGAAGCGGACCCATACCAAACCACTCGCGAACTATCAAGCACTCTTGGTGTTAGTCACTCAACAGTCGTTCGAGGATTGAAGTCGGTTGGCAAGGTGCAAAAATTGGGTCGCTGGGTACCTCACGACTTGACACAACATGACATGGATCGCAGAGCCGATGTCGCTCTGTCTCTCCTTACCCTCAGACGTACCCACGGATGGCTGGACAACCTTGTCACCGGGGATGAGAAGTGGATACTCTACTCTAACTATCACCGGCGTGCACAGTGGGTTGACGCAACTGGAGAGGCAGAGGACGTTCCGAAACCCGACCTTCACGTGAAAAAGGTGATGCTATGCATTTGGTGGAGCGTTCTTGGCGTAGAATACTGGAAGCTGCTGGACGAAGGGACAACAGGTGACGAGGTGACGGCAGAGGTTTACGTCAACCAACTGAGGAAGTTGAGGGCCCACCTTCAAACCGCACGAGGAGAGCAAGCGAAGGTGTATTTTCAACACGACAACGCTAGACCGCATATTGCTAGAGCGACGGCGGCTGAGTTGGCGGACTACGGATGGACCGTTCTTCCACATCCACCTCATTCACCAGATCTCGCTCCTTCTGATTGTTATTTGTTTTCAAGCCTTCAACGCTATTTGGACGGCCAGCAATTCAGGAACCGAGAGGATGTCAAGGAGGCACTGCTCACATTTTTCGAATCACAACCGGCCACGTTTTGGAGAAAAGGCATCCATGACTTACCAGCACGTTGGCGAACGACAATTGATGTAAAGAGTGGTTACTTCAAATGATTTGATATGGTTGTTCGTATGTTGTGATAATAAATATTTCATGCCCCAAATGTCCCAGAACTTATGCACCAACCTATATTATGCCGGTTTCGCCTATGAACCCTAGACAGGCAGTGTACTGAGAAAAAATCTAACACACTACTTAGGCTCATCAGTAGGGTAGGAGTCCTGCGAACTAACTGCAAGTTCCTCCTTTTATGCTGCGTGGAGATCGAAAGAAGGCGCGAAAATAGACCTATTGTTTTTGGACCATATAGGAATGCTAAGTAAATGATGCATAGTAAGCTAGTACATCCCCAAATTCTTGTTACAGATTTTCTAGCACCTACGAGTGTACTACTAAGTTTATTGTATTTATAAGCAATGTACTTATTTTTTAGTATGCATTAGAATATTGCCTAATAAATAAACTTTTTGTCGTACTCCAGTTCAATTAGAATACGTATAAGGTTACACAAACTACAAAATCTATATACCTTATGCAATTGCGAACAATTCTAAGAGTTTCTGTATAAATCACTGACTGTTTTTAGTCTCTCTGAAACATAAGTACCACTATGTGGGAGTCTAGAGACTTTAAGACTGCCAGTCTTAGTATACTGCTTAGTAATAATTTTACCATTATGCATATGTATGGTTAAGCCTAGAAAATTAGTTATAGGGATTGATATGTGTTGTTTAAGCTTCATTATATTATTATAAACGTTGTTAAGTATGTTGTCATCTTCTGTTTCCTTCCAATGCAGGTTTTGTATCAACTCGCCGGCCTGTGGCCTGATTCATCAACGACTTACAGCAATTTAACAGAGAAAATTACAGCCGAAAATTATGTAAGTCGTTGATGAATCCGACCCCTGGAGGCTTGCTTGAACTGATCATGACCGTGAAATCCGAAACGGGAATCGCGGAATCGAGCGCACATGTAAGCCAACTTCTCTTCCGGCTGCGCTAGCACTCACCCGGCAGTTGTGTAGCTCAATTAAAGACAAGGATAAGGATAAAGTTGTGCGTCAATAAATCCCAGACTTCTTTGATGCACCATGCATTCTACTTTTTATTTAAATGCGAACTTGGCATACACAACCAGTTAGGTGGTCGGCCGATTGTTTCATCCTTCACTTGGAAGCTTAACGCCAATTCGCTCAAATTCATATTTTCAACGAGTGACCTAAACTTTGAAACGATGTAGAGTGCTCCCGAAAGCCGGCCTCTCTGACTGCATCATAGGGCTAAAAATGTTCATATCACATAGAAGCAGAATTATGAACATTTATGTCTCCGAGCCGCCACTGGGTGCTTTCCAGTATAATGAAACTCCTGACATACGGAGACCTGGTGGTACGATTCTGGATGACCTGGATCACAAACTATACCATTGGTCTTCTACAGCTACTTCGGCTGGTTCCAATAAATAGCAGTTTGGCTCGTCTCACTGCTACGTGTTTTCTGTGCTATAATAGGATGCTCCAAAAAAACATTTCCTGTTGCAGCTCTCGCCGCATCTGAAGCGTACGCTGGTATATATTCCGGTATATAGAGCTGTTTTGTGCGGTTTCTATAGCTTTCTACCGTTGGATTGACTGAGAGTAATGCTTATCACTCATGTTCTTTTGTAGTCTTGCTGTACCTTCCCGATATTGATGTTGTTAATTTTCTCATTCAATAACAGAAAAAAAGAGCGGTTCCTATTGAGTTACTTAAACAAACAATAAAATGCCCCATCAAGGTCGAGTCGACACGACTCAGGAAAGGGTAGGCTGGACGAATGAGGAGCGGGATTCCTCGAGACTAGACAAGGGGGCTCTCGGAGAGAAAGGGCAGATTCGGGTGACTTGACATGGCTCTTGGAGAGGAAGAGCGGGACTCGGGAATCCTGTTGAGGGGATTCTCGAATTGAGAAGCGGGATCTCTGGCGTCCTTTTGACGGGACTGCGGAGAGGAGGAGCGGGATTCGACGTCCAGTCGACGGGCAGCAGCACCGCATATTCGGTCCACTTCCGGCCCAAAATTGCACGAATCGTTGACGATGTACGATAGATTGCATGAGACGGTAGACGGCGCCAATTTTAACGTTGCGTTTGGCGCTACAACTCATCGTCAGATCGCGCATAGAGTTGGCACTTTGTTCACCTTTCGAATCAAAATTGCACGAATCGTTGACGATGTACGACAGATTGCATGAGGCGGATGACGGCGCCAATTGGCGCCAATGTTAAAGTTGCGTTTGGCGCGACAACTCAGATCGCGCATACGGTTGGCACTTTGTTCACCTTTTGAGTGCTATATTACCATTAAGCATTACTTAGAATTGTTGGTTTTTTCGTCAATTTTCTAATTCCTTTTTTGGCTCGGTACTCAGTCCTACTATCCTTGACTTTTTTGCTAAAGTTCTTAGCTCATCCCTCAGTGGCGTAGCCAATAAATGAACATAATAAATAAATAAATAAATAAATAAATAAATAAATTCAATTTGTTTATTTTATACACTCATAAAGGTGCGCTCAAGAATCATAGAGGAAGAAACAGCTGATGGCAAAACCGTTCGATGACAGTCGCAAGGAATAGCGTAGACGGTTCCTGGAAGCTAGAGGTCGAATCTAGATTTGTTTCAAAAATGACGCATTCAAAAAATTCTTTTGTACGTGTCGAATCTCAGTCAGAGATTGAATAACGATCAATTTTATCCTCCATTTCCGGCGGCGATGGACTTCGCTGCCTTTTCTCCGCCCCTCAGATGTCGTGCAGTGGATAATGTACCCCTTGTCATCGCCGTCGTCTTCTGCCTCGTTAACCTCACGAAGCAACATTCCCTGAGTCAAACTGTGTACCGCAGTGAGGTTACCTGGTAAGGCTCAGGACTTCTCTCGTCGTAACTGCCTAGGCGACCTTATCATCATCATCATCATGTGTTCACATATTCATCTCGTCTTGATTCTATGCAACCGAGCTCATCCTTTATGGCGTGTGAACCTCGACATTCGCAGTTCGGACCAGTAGCAGACGTATGCTCTTCAGAACGCTCAAGCATCTATGCGTAATCGTCTGTTCCACCGTAATTTCCTCCCAAAGGAAATGTTTTGTTTTGCAGAGCTGCAATAGGAAGGAATTTCTGTTCTCGTCCAGGAGTTGAAGCCAACAGCCGGCATGAGCAATCCGTTCTTTAGTCACAGAGTATGTATCTACCACCACATGCTTGTTGAAATAACCAACGATACAACCATATTCGTGCCTGTATTCATTCCACATCAAGACGAGGACTACTCCGGGACATACGCCGTCATACCTGTCCTATACGCCGTTGAGATGCTAGCCATTGCAGTGTGCTTTCCGCTCACCTACGTTTTCATGGCGGCAATGTCTCGAACGGCATTGTTTCATTGGAATCTTCGCTGCATCACGCAGGTACTGCCAGGATTTTCTTTTGCTGCTTGCAGAGCGTACATCATGACTATCAGTGTAGTATTCTTAGCATTTTTACTCTATTTTTAGCCTTTTTAGGGTCTAAAAGAACGAGAAGTGCCTACCTAATTATCTACCGATTCATGCCATTTTCACGTCAATTTGATTTTTCCAAATTGGGCAGCATACATATTATTAGGTTGTCGGAAAAGTAATGTCGCCTGCATTCGATTTGCTCTTTCTCTGCTATTAATAATTCCTAGCTGTAGTCATGCGAGAAACGTTTTCAAGGCATCTTCGATACATGTCGCGAATGTGAGCAGCATTGGTAGGTGGGAGCGCGCCAGCCAATAGTAACCAAGCAGAACACATACCGAACACATGCCAGCCGATCAGGGTACCGACTGTACACACCCTCTTTGAATGGCACGCGTATTCAATGCGATCTGATTGGATGGGGCGTTCCCCTCTATCAATGCTGCTCATCTTCGCGACATATACCGCATCTTCTGACCTAGTTTTGTTCCTTTCGTTGATTTTTTCAAAAAAAGCTTTTTAGATTAACGATGATCGAGCAAAAGTACCGTGTGAGGGTTTATCTATTTATATATTTAAACTTAAGGGTGCGCCACAACGTCAACAAAATCTTCAAACAAACAAAATAACCGGCAAAAAGTAACAGTAAAACGAACACTCAATTACATTAAAACTACAAGCCGCACTAGTTTAGCAATTACCATCTGGCTATCGATCTCATGGCAGCCTCCGTCGCAAAGCCCTCTACTAAGCATAGTTGTGCCTGAATGAATATTCGAACATTCGAATTCGAATAAGTCTGTTCGAAATCGAATATTCGTATTCGAAGGTTTAAAAAAACGCGATTTTCGAATGTATTCGAATTTGAATGCTCGAAAAACGCGATTTCCTAATGTGTTCGAATTCGAAGGGCACGTGTGCAGTCGGAGGAGGCGCGACTGTCGCGTGCACCCGATACCAGGTTCCTGGTTCGGACTTCCCGCCTAGGCCAACCAAGCCTTCCATCCCTCCGGGGTCGGCGAAATACCATTCATGTCGCCTCAACGACATCCCGTAGAAGTAGAATGCGTGGCGCATCCCAAAGAGGATTGAATAACGCCGTCCTTTATCCTTTATCCTTTATTCGAATTCGAATGCTCGAAAATTGTCGCTATTCGAATATATTCGGTCATTTGGAATTTTTGGGAGAGCACAACTGTAATACTAACTAGGGAACGGTTTCGACCTCCCATGGAACTTCAAGATCAGACCAGGACCATTGGGGTGTCAAAATTGCAAAATGAATCTCCTGAGCGAGCAATGGCCTGCCGAAATCAGAGGGCCTCACCACAGGCTGGCTGTACGACGCACCGGGCCCGAGGGTGGTGAGTCATCGGGGCTCCGTAAGAAAGGCCAGCCAGCTGTGGCGGTGGCGCAGGGACAGCGCTCACGCTCGTCGGGTGCAACGTCGCTGGTTCGGTTCCCGTTGCTGGCGGTTTTTTTTGCAAATCATAATTCATCTTCGAATTCGATTTGAATGCGTATTTGGCCATACAACGGCTTGCGGTGGCCAGTCGATGAACGAGTCAGCGCACTTTCCTTCCCAGACAAGTCTGGTACCAATTCACTTACCCAGGGATGGAAAGCTTGGTTGGCCTGGGCGGGAAGTCTGAACCAGGAACCTGGTATCGGGTCACGCGGCAGTCGGCGCCTCCTTAGACTGCGCTACATAAAAATATACAATAATTTAAAATTTATTTCAAAATTCAGAAAGAAAATAAGCAGCTTTTGCGTATTAGAATAAGATATCGCGCCATGCATCATCGCGATTTGTATTTGATTGAAAGTGTAAATGCCGCTCACATGGAACAGCAAAATTAAGATGTGAGTGTTTTCTAGAAATCTCTTTGTTGTATCGCTGAAAAGTATGTAATTCGAGACAATCAGAATTTTCGCAATTGAGCGGAAGATTCCCCGACGTCATAGACAAGCGCATGGCGCAATCTGTTCTTGAAAAATAAAAGTTGTTGACTTCCTTCATTTTGAAACAAGCTATAAATCATTGCCTTTCTTAAAAACTAGAAAAATTAACAAAACTTTAAACAATGTGTTCACTTCCCTCCAAAGTCATACTAAATTTTCGTTTGACAAGAAATTATTCTAACCTTCTCGGACAGCTTTCATAACCGTGAGACTCTCGGTTTGACCTGCAAGATGCCTAATCTGATTTCAGAAGTGCTAAATTTGTGCGAAAAATTGACCAATTTATTTTGAAGAGTGTTTTGTTTGATCTGACGTGTAGAATTTTACGTCAAAATGGTATCTAATATTAGCTACGTGCCTTAATTGAATGCTTTTTATTTTTTAGCATTTTATGACTATTTTTATTATTTTTATTATTAATATTAGCTTTGTGCCTTTACTTAATAATTTTATTATTTTTAGCATTTTTATCACTATCTTTTATTTTTATTTTTATTTATTTTCACTTTTTTATTTATACTTTTTTAGTTTCGCTTGTTTGTTTTGATGTCTGCTTATTTGTTGACGCTGTTTCATTTTCTACTATCTGCAACTCTTCAGGCTCATATATTCATCTGCTGCCTTGGATTTTTTGGCCGAATTGTGCTATTTCTGTACGAAATAGATTTGCTGAATTACAACGGTAATCTCTCTCGTTGGACTTTGTTTTTGTTATTATCGATTCTTTTCATGAATCATACGCATGTGTCGACAAGATTTTTATTTTTACACTATTTATTTGATTTATTTGATTGAGCGAGACAAAACTCGAGCTCTCTTACAAGGGAAGGTCTGAAGCGTATGTCTGAATAGTGAGCACGAGTCACATAGAGATAATCATCACCCCTCAATTAGTGTAAAAATGTGTTTCATTTTTGCCATTTCTTTAAACCAAAGGAGTATGAGGCCCTTGAAGTTACAATGGAATACAGCGCTCTACGAGTTTGGGGGTCCTGTACGCCCGCGATGCCTCTGCCGGCAAGCGGCTCGAAGCGCAGTGGATAGTGACGTTGCTTCGTGGGAAGGAGGTCGGGGGTTCGATTCTTCTTCGCTGCTGCATTTTTGCATTTCAACTAATTGGTTGAGATTTGGGGGATTCTGACGTCTATACCATTTTCAGACGTTTTCTGCGCATTTTTCCAGCTGTACGTTGTGGTATTCAACATGGTGGTAAATGTTCAGCACCAGCTATGAGCACGCAACCGAAATCCAATTGAAGACGTACCCTTTCCTCCGAAACAAGAGTTCCTCCCGAAAACGTTATCATGTGCCCACTGCTTGCTTGTCTTTCCGCGTCTATCAGTTCATCTTGCGGATCTCAATCTTCTTGCTCTCCCACCATTTTCAGCTGTTCGCCTTCGTCAACTTCAAGTTGACGTGCTTCGAAGTCCTTGAGTATGCTGGCCATCCGTTCGTCCAGATTGATCTTTTCCCTCGAAGATTCCTTGTCTAAAGGTGGGCCACACTTCAGCGTGAGCAGGTGGATCACCACTCGACCGTCACCGGACATTGTTGGTGATAGGTTCTAGAAAACCTTCAGCAGACCTCTGATTTCCAGATGACAGGCAGACATGAGGGAAAGAGTGTATCGATGCCGTCTAGCTTAATTTGCGGGATTCGCACACCTCGTTTCTCATTTGAACCACCTCCGACGTCACAACGTGGTTTCCTTTGAAAATCGGAGCAGGATGGCTTTTTCCCAGGCCTTTGGTCCATGCATGGAAACAGACTATGAGGAGCCCGTAGCCTTTACGCTAGCACTGGGCAGAATACGCTTCCCGTATTCTGCCCAGTGCTGCTTCATGCACTTTGTACCTGTGTGTTACTGGTGTTGAACACAAAACTATTGGAATTATAAGGTAAGAAAACCTCCGAAATGGTGGCGATGTCGGAATTGTTCAAATCTCAACCAATCATATGAAGTGCAAAAATACAGCAAGGCAGGAGAATCGAACCTCCGAAGTTTCTCGTACGAAGCAACATCACTATCCACTGCGCTCCGAGTTTCTTGCGGACAGGGGCATCGCGGGCGTAGAAGACACCCAAATACGTGACGCGCCGATTCCATAGTAACTTCAAGGATCACCTACTCCTTGGGTTAAACGACTTGGAAAAAATATATTTGTATACTAATTGTGGGGTGGAGATTCTCCTCCTATGACTCACTCTCCCCGTTCAGACATACGCTTCAGATCCTTCCCTTGTTAGACAAAAGGAAGATAACTTATTTTCTTCTACTACTTTTCTTCATACCAGCGCTCACACTTTAGTTTGCCATCAAGGATTTAAACTACCATTTTTGAACGCTTTTGCTGAACCCCTACTTTAGAAAAAATTGAGTTTTCGCAAGGATACTTGTACAACTAACAGACAGGTCAATTAAGGCGTCACTTTAGCCTTCTTAGCCCCCCGAGAGTGCTACAGTTCTTTGAAATTGTTTTGCCTACCTAGCGAGGTGCCCACAGCAAACTTGAAAACTACCTGAGTGCTTCCCAGGGAGGTCAATGAACTTTACATGGAGGTTTGAAACCTCCATGTAAAGTTCATTGACCTCCCTGGAAGAAATCTAAGTTAGTGCTAAGAGATGATCCGAAAGATTGGATAGTCGCACTATTTCTCGATTAAGAAGAAGGTTTTCGAAAAAAAAAAGTTGGGAGAACTGCTTCAGAATAGGATCCTCTTAGTCGATATCATTTAGGGCGCTGACTTGTAATGCCGGTTACCCGGCCTGATCACTCTTTGAGACGTACAGTTGCGGTTAATCCGGCTCTGAGCAGAAGAGATTGGAGAAGGAACCAATTTATCGCACAAATAACAGGGGCCGGATCATCAACGAATAACCCCCGGGGTATATGGGTAGAGATACCCACGGCGAAGTCTGCGTCTCTAACCCTTACCTTATCTCTATCTGACTCTTATCTTATCTCTACCCCTTATACCCCGCATACCCACGGGTTTAGTTGTTGATGAATCCGGCCCCAGATCGCGACAAGAACACACGAGAAAATTGAAACAAGAGCAAACTAATCACGAGCAAATCACACCGGCTCGAGCTCTCCTTATATAGACGATTTGGCGCGCGATATTGGAGATCAAAAAATTGATTCTGCGATCGAACTGACATCCGTGTTGATCTATACCCTAAACATCTGAAACTGTTGGGTAGACTTCACATATGAGAACCGTTTACAAAATTTAGCCCGTCTATGGCAGGTATGACAGAATTAAGGCTGAAGAAGTCTAGATCACCGATATCGCTCAAATTCTTCCCACTGAGACTACTTTGGATGCCATTTTTGGTTACAAATATGACATCTGTTTTGAAAACTTCGACCATTACGATGGGTTACGGTAGGTTTGGTGCTGTCTACGTCAGTAGAATCGTCTTCTCCAGCTGTGTGGTAGAATTCCTTTTTCGATGTTCTAGTTTAAGATGGAATTAGGGCACGGAAAAATCATTTAAAAAAAGGAGTTACACCGCCCGAAATCACTCCAATCGGCAAGTGTGGGTGGAATCGATGATCGGCAGACATACTCACCCTGTAGTTACCGTAACCTGTCATAGTGGGACAAAATATTGTACACGCACATAATGTCCCCGATCAGCACGCTAAATAATACTCCACAGCGATGTTGGGTTAAAATGTTTTACCTTTGAAGTCATGAAAGCTCCTAAAATTTTGCTGACAGCCTTAGGCCCCGTTTATACTTCGCCGCCGCGCGACGCGATGACCACGCGATGAGGCCAAATTGATTGATCGCGTCGCCCAGCGTTGGATCGCGTCGGGCTCGAATTGGGTGCGATGTGATGGATCGCGGTGGAATGGGGCGCGGTTTGGCTCCGATCAGCTGATCTTCGCAGTGCGGCCTCGCACTTGCTCTTGATTTTTTGTTTTATTTTTCTTCAGAGACCCCTTTATATGTTTTGGGCCTTCTCCGTAAACTTTTCAATACCGTTTCAGGTCCAGGGCGCATGGATTCCATGGTTTCCTTCCGATAGGCATATATCGTCTGGCGTATCCACGATCGATTGCTGACCTTTAGGATAAGCCGTGCCTCGAGAATACCAGAGGCTTCTCTCTGAGTAGCGCAGTAGCAGAAAAACTGAGAAAACAGACGTGGGCCCGGAAATATGTGTACAATTGCGTGTTGCTAGTATACAATGGTGCGTAATCGCAGATCGCGTCGCTGGCTGATCGGAGTGCTCATCGCCCAAAACAGCGCGACGCGATCGTACGCATCGCTCCGTTCGAATCGCGTCGCCCGACGATGGAAGTATAAGCCCTAATTTATACTTGCGCCGTCACGCGACGCGGCACCATGATCGCCATAGATATCGATTTTTCGCGCCGCCCGGTCGATATCCCGAACCCAGCAGTGCCGCGCCGCGCAGCGGCACAAGTATAAACTGGGGCTAAAGGGGGCCTTAGAGAAGCATAATTGGTACCCAAAATAATGGCTCAGCAATCGTTGAGCAAAGCCCTTTAAATCTGCGTCAGTTATTGGCATCTGAAGAACAAACACAAATAAGAATCGCTATGCAGCACTGGGCAGACACACGGCTTAAGCCATGCCAGCTAAAATGAACGATAGTGGAGTGCTCTAGTTAAAGAGGTATGGCCTATGGCCCCGTTTAAACTTCGACGCCGAACGACGCGACGCCACGTATAGTGGCCATATTGATTGAACGATGCGATCGATCGGCCACTTCTCATGACATCGCGTCGCTCAGCGTTGAAGTATAAACGGGCCCTATGGTCACTCCTGGAGTGTAATCATCTCCTGAGACGCCCCTATAAAATCGTGAAAACGGGCTTAAATTAGACTTCTTTCAGACAGCTTCTCGCTGAAGATTGTTCTCAGCGGCGCTGCTCTGCTTCGACTGTGGTTCCTTCTAGCGCCGATCAGCTTCGTTCAGTGCGTAGTCATCGAGCGGATCTTCGCTACGTTCTTCATTTCCGATTACGAGGCAAGACGTCGTTCATGGATATCATCCGCGCTGCTCGCCATCTCAATGTCAGCATCGCTGATCGCCGTGGTGTCGTTCTTGCTGAGTGAGCGCCGTTTTACATTTGCGAATTATATCAACGGGCAAAGAGTAGAATTTGGGTTTATTCAATCCTATGAAGTACGCCGGGCGCGTGTAGCGCAGTCGGAGGAGGCGGAGACGGTCGCGTGCACCCGATACCAGGTTCGTGGTTCGGATTTTCCGCCCTGGCCAACCAAAGCCTTCCATCCCTCCGGGGTCGGTGAATTGGTACAGGACTTGTCTGGGTAGGATGAAGCGCTGACTTGATCATCAGCTGGCCACCGCAAGTCATTGTATGGCCAAATATGTCGCCTCCACGACATCCCGTAGAAGTAGAATGCGTGGCGCTTCCCACAGATATTGAGTAACGCCTTTCTTCATCCTTTATCCTTACTATGAAGTACCCCATGCATTCTACCCCGATACGAAATCATAAGAACAAATTCAGTGATATTTGGTCACCGATTCATATTTACGCTATCAACCAAAAAAATAAACATAGCGACGAGCTTTTCGAGTACACGATCCCGTCGTTTAATGCACGACATGACTGCTTCTTTGTGGCACTTTAAAGCTACAAAGACCTTATTATTTCTCTTTAAAAATAAAAATTTTATAAAATTATTATACTTACTGGTGCAGGTGAACTAAAAAATTAAAAGAAAGTTATACAAAGTTTTTCTTGAACAAAAAATTATTGGAGAGTCTCTAGTTTACCCTGTAGGAAGCTCATTTCGATTTGAAAGATGTTCACTTTAATTTCAGAAGCACAAAGTTTGTTTCAAAGAATGCTCAATTTGATCTGAAAAGTGGCCTTATTCAACGTGAAAATGGTATAAATGCCGGATCTTTCCTAATCGGAGGGGGCATACAGTGAGTTGCCGCTTCATTCCTTCGCTTGAGTTTCTATGTACAAGGCCTTCAGCTAGCATCTTATGATACAAGGGCTTTCCACTAAATTCAGGAGTCCCGGTGGCGTGTCATGGAATAAACTACGCAGTTGGCACTTTACGGGTGCCCCCTTCCAACTAGGATAGGTCCTATATGCCTATTCAAATTCCTCCACGACTGACGTAGAAATCGAATGCGTGGCGCATCCCTTAGAATAACGCCAACCCCTTCCCTCTTACCCTCCCCATCACTTCCTCTGGCCATAAAATGCAGTTTTCCGTGGAAACTTTAAGACACACCTTGAGAACTTTGCTCGTTCAAAAACGATTTCAAACATCATACAAGCTGATCGCTACCTACAGTATGATTTTCAGGGATACCAGGAACACTTGCCATTCTCATTGCCTGCATTATGATGGTTCTAATTTCTGTGGTGATAGCAACTATTCTGTATCGACGAAATCTTCTAAAACTTCGGAATCTGAGGGGATCGAGCATCGTACCAGCTGCTAACTACACGTTAAGCATGAAGTTCCAGCTCATCGAGAACCTCCGCACAATGAAGGTATGTCCCACCTATTATCATTCTATTCTATGTTCTATTATTAATTTAACAGCACCTTTTTGTTGTGGTATTGATTCAATAGCACGTTTGGAGTAAAATGCTCTTGGGAAAGGTACACCGCGATCGATAAAGCCTCAGGACCAAGCAAAACTTGAGATTTCCCAACCGCCATTACTTTACTTACTTTGATGGTCCTTTTCTCGGCTCTGGTCTTCTCAGCGGGGACCACAACTCTCCCAGACCGCTCGATCTCTGGCTGCTTGCATCCAGTGAGGCAGACTCCGCTCTCTGAAAGATCTTGAGAATGAGTCTGCCCATCGCGCTGGCGGTCGTCCCGGTGGTCTCTTATGGTCTCTCGGGAACCATTCTGTGACACGGAAACTCCGTCTATCGTCCTTTCGTCGAAGCAGGTGTCCGGCCCAGCGATATATGGACTTCTTCATGTGCTGCAGCGGGTCTGCTAATTGCGACTTCTCCCGTAGCTCCAAGCTTCGTAGGCCTTCTTGCCATTGTTGACGAAGGCTTGCCCTCAGAAGACATCTCTCCAGTGCACGATGCGTAGTTTGCATCGCTCTGGCGACTGTCTTGTTGTCGGGCCAGGTTTCCGTCGAGTAACACATCGCAGGCAGTACGGAGGTGTGGAATATCGAGGCCCTGAGGCCGGCATTCTTGACCTGATCGGTGACTTCACGAATCGAGCTGAAGGCTGCCCATGCTGCGCGTCTCCTGCGGGCGATTTCAGGAGCGGGTTCGTTATCCATGTTCAGCTTTCTTCCCAGATAGACGTAGGAGTCGACCTGTTGTAGAGCGACTCCATTTAACCTTACGAGTCCCGTGTCACACCATTGGTTGACCATAAATTGTGTTTTGGACATATTCATGTCCAATCCAATCTTCATACCTGCCACATTGAGCTCGTTCAGCATTTGCTCGACTTCTGCCGTGCTGGTAGAGGTGAGAACAATATCGTCGGCGAAGCGAAGGTTGCTGATCCGTTAAAGTCGACAAGGTAGCCTTTATCGTCCTAGTTGAAGTCCTTCGTGGCATCCTGGAGTGCCGCTGTGAATAGCTTAAAAGAAATCGTGTCTCCCTGCCGTACCCCCTTCCCAATAGGAATTTTAAGCTTTCGATCGAACAACTGGATGGTAGCCGATGTGTTCAAGAAGCATTCGTCGAGAACCGCAATTAGTGGCAGTAAAGGGGAAAGGGGCGACTTAAGACCGAGGATGTGAAAATCAAGTGGTTTCTGGAAGAGCGCGAACAAACGCTCGGAGAGATTAGGTTTAGAGTGGGTTCTTAACAGCGGTATTTTCTACGGCTTGACTCCTTTTCTGCTTACTACACAGCCATTCGCATGTGCTGAGAACTCGAATCGGCGCTCATTAAAAAGATAACGAGCGGCCTCCTATTGCACGCCTCTATAGCTATGCTGAATGCAACACGAAGGTTAGTTCGGTGGTGCCTAGCCAACGTCTGGCTAGAACTCAGCAAGGCGCAAATAGGCATAGCATGCCGCGGGCGTGGCGAGTAGCTATTAGGGTGTGCAGAAAGTTTTGCAAGAATTGAGTGATTTTATTGAACAAATAACAACAACAATAGAATCGATGGATCACTATTCGCAGTAGTCGCCATCTGCAGCCACGACTTTCTTCCAACAATCAGGTAGAGTGGCGATTCCGTCTCTCCAGAATGAAGAGGAGCGCGAAGTGATCCTCCACTGCGTGCTTCGTTACGTTGAAGCTCTTGCCTGCACAGAAAGCTTGTAGGCTCTCGAAGGCATGAAGTCACAGGGGCTAAGGTCTGTAGAGTACGTTGGGAGTGGTAGCCAGCCTGCGCAGTTCGTCCTGTGTTGCCTTCGCATGCTGGGGTCGTTGCACCACGGTAGTGGTTCTAAGAATGGTTCCAGGACGCTTATCAGGGTATCCGCTATAGTGAGAATCGCTCGAACAGTCGAAAAAGGAGTCCTTGTAGCCTTGATCATTGCCCGTAAACTCTGTGCTGGGTTACCCAGCACGCAGGCCAGAATAGCATTGGTTTTTGAAGAGTGCGGACGTCCACAGCGGGAGGATTCCTCCAAGGAAAAGTTGCCCTCATCGAATCGCTTGTACCATCTGCAACAGGTAGTGTAGGAGGGGACATGGCCGCCCATCGACGATACTAGTTCACGTTGAGCTCGAGCTGCGGAGCGGCCAGAACGATAGCAATGAAACAATATACGACGGTAGTCGTGATGTTCCGAAATGGCTTGTACAGGGGTATTCAGCGATAGCGACGGTTTCAAAAAATGATTGGCTGATTTTTTAATATATACTGGCATTTCCGCTTAGTATGGTGCTAAAACCGTGGCATCAACTTGGCGAATTGGCACGCTACCTTCGTTCCAAGGAAGACACTCAAAGTCACACTCAAAGAGCGCAGAACTCAGCTCCGGACTCTCCCCCCCCCCCTGAGCGACGAGAGGTTCGCGCGTGTAAAGCTTGGAATGAAGGATTTCGCGCTTCATCGCCAACGCCCGTATTCTACTGTTTGAATTTTTACCTTTCGCGCCCGAACAACTCGTCCGAAAACTCGTCCTCAGTTTTTGCTTGTGTGCGTTTAACGGCGAGCGGGTACAAGTAACTTGTTCTCATCGTATAAAAAAAGCACAAGTAAGTTAATTCGCAGCCCTCACGCCGCAAGTGTCTTACCTAAAGTTTTCGAGACGATGACCAATTGCTTACGTGCATCCTTTCGTGTCCTACACAAGTTACGTGCAAGCTTAGAGACTGCCAATTAACATACGCACCTTCACGTATCTTACGAAAGACCTACTTCGCTTTTAAAGTGCTTTTAGTAGCATACGTAGGCCATCTAAAAGACACAAGTAACTGATTTTTCAGGACTTCTGACCCAAGTTAATTTGGAGCTCTTAAGCTTGTTTTTGGAGTTTGCTACGGCAAGATATTTTTATTACTTAATATTTGTCGACATCTCGCAATTCACCAGCAATGTCCGAAATATGCCAAATGCGATCATATATGAAATATTTATGAAATAACTTCACCACCAATGATACACAGGGACAAAGTGCATAAAACAGTAAGACCGATCACAGTATGGGCAAGTATGAAGGCTACAGTTTCTTCACACCCTGACTCATCACGTGGGCTGAGGTCTTCCGGGAATGCCATTCCACTCGGGTTTATGGAGCAACCAAGATGATGATGATGATGATGATGTTGATGGTGATGTTTCATTTTCATTTTTTCAAAGAAATCTAAAGCAGTGGCTAGTACTTTCTCTGGTGCGAGATTGCTTTACAGTTCCTGCCCAGTGGTACCCCGCTGCAACACAAGCCTGGAATCGCGATACAGTCCACTTTCACCAGTTCTTAAACTTATATAGGATAACAATTCTAGTATAGCCAAACCTTTTTCTCCGAAACGATGTGTCCTCCCGAAAATGTGACCCTGGTTAGTGGAGTCGTGACCACGGCGCACTCCTATTCTGGTTGAAACTCCGGGTCCTCTTCTTCCACTACCACCAACATCTCCACTTCATCGATTTCCAGCTGTCGCAGTTCGAAATCCTGTAGGATACTTGCTATCCTTTCCGTCAGCTTCATCTCGTCTCTCGAAGGGATACCATCCAATGGAGATCTGCGTGTCAGTAGGTGAATGACCACTCGAGGGTTAGCAAACATTGTAGATTCAGTGTTGGCGGCAGCAGCTTGCTATAACCGCGCGACTCTGTAAGCATAACACAGGCGAGAATATTGATCGAGGTGGTAGGTCTAGTTGAAAATCATGTGGTCCCTTCCTACACTGTGAGTGCACTGGTGCACTCACCTCACCGACACTATGAATTGCATTTTTCTGCCATTCTGCCGCTGTTTCATGTTGTTTCTGTGTCAAAATTTCTTACATTGACAATGACAACAATTTATTGGAGTAAAAGTTTCATGTAAAATCGCATTTGGCATATTTCGGACATTGCTGGTGAACTACGAGCTGTCGACAAATAATATGTAATAAAAACATCTTGCCTTAACAAACTCCAAAAACAAATTCAGATATGGAAATCTCTATGGAAATCCGATACTATGGTAAAAGTGCAAAAACGCGACGTAGCATGGGAACCGACCCTTGACCTCCCTAACATGAGGTGTGCCTCCTACCACTGTGCCACCCAGTCCACGTCACCGGAATCTTGCGCTGCCGTGAAGAGCTCGCTCTGCGGACCCTTAACCATTACACCCTCGTACTCGTTTGCCTCAAGGATCGGCAAAAAGAAAACATGTTCTGTTACTATTTGGAGGACGAGATTCTCCCTATAGCACTTGTTCTTGCCATTCCGACGTACCGTTCAGATAGTTCCCTTGTGAGTAGAGGAGACGCAGACAGCAGCGCCACGCCGCGACCGCACGCTTGCCTGCGAGTGAGTATCGTTGCTCTCAGTCATTTTATAGGCCATACATTTGTCGAACTACGTCAACGTCATCAACGATCTAGAGCAAGCATGGGCATAAAGTGCTCGAAGTCTCTTAGCTGCAACTCTAAGCTTTCTCGGCGACATCGTACTTATAGTGCCATGCACTAGCCAGCGGTGGTGATCAATGGGACGCTTTGGCACGAAATAAGAAGGAATTGAAACACTGTTGGCGCTTACAGGAGCAACTCAATAATTGATGGGGCGCAGGTGATATAGATGAGCGGATATTACTCTAACAAGTGTGGATTAAAGCGAAGCTTGACTCAAATTTTCCATCTTCTAGTCGTTTTTGAGCAAGATTTTACAACATTACACCCTCGGGCAGTTTTTGTGCAACATGTTATGTTCTGATTTGCTATGCTCATTATAGGGCGCGTGTAGCGCAGTCAGAGGAGGCGCGACTGTCGCGTGCACCCGATACCAGGTTCCTGGTTCGGATTTCCCGCCCAGGCCAACCAAGCCTTCCATCCCTCCGGGGTCGGTGAATTGGTACCAGACTCGTATGGGAAGGATAAAGCGCTGACTTGTTCATCGGCTGGCCACCGCGAGTCATTGTATGGCCAAATACGCATTCATGTCGCCTCCACGACATCCCGTAGAAGTAGAATGCGCTGGCGCATCCCAGAAGGGATTGAGTAACGCCGTCCTTTATCCTTATCCTTATGCTCATTATACGGGTGGTTATCCGCCGATGTATAACTGGATAGTAACAACAAGTAGAATCAGGAAAAAACATAGAGAATCAGTACAACCTGTGAACAAACCTTAACTGAAAGGAATTAAAACATTACTGTACAAATGTTGCGGAACTTTAGACAGCAAAAGAAGCAACGATAAAAAGAAGAGCAAGCAGAAAAGCGTTTGATGAATTAGATACTGAGGTTGTTCCATACAACGGTGGCTCCGAAGGATCGAAGATCCGAAGGATGCTTTTTCAGATAATTTTCGAACTATTCTGTTCTATTAATATAAATCTACCGCAAGTAGCTTGCGTTGGCTACTAATATTGTCATCCCCTATTCAATATGTCTACTTAGGATTTCTCCTTATAGTTAGGATTGCACAACGATTGCACAACAACTCAATTCATCATGTGCTAACCATAAAGGTGCTGATCATAAAAGCGCCACATGTTACATGACATTGTGAAGTTTCTTAGCTTTCCTTCTTTTTTCAAAAGTTCCCACACTTTCCTCATAAAAGATTGTGGCACGTGGAGCTGCATCACGATTTACATCCTTGACAATCCCTTGACAACAAGCGTGCTTTGAACAGGCAATGGGAGATAGAATGGTGGTTGAATAGTGAAGTGGGGATCGCCGTCCGGGAACAACTGCTTAGTTAATGTTTAGAAAGTAACTAGTAGCTACCTATATCAAGAGAAGACTCATCTTACGATATGGGAGTAGTATATCCAAAAGTCCACTCTGATGGGCCTCCCTGGGTCTCGCTAACTTTTTTAATTTGCAGGTTGTTATGATTAATATATTGATAACTACTGCTCTGGTCGCATGTGGCCTGGGTCTGATAGTACTGATATTCGTGACATTCTGTGAGCTGCCGATGGAAGCCCATCTATGCTTCGTTCTTCTGGATTTGCTAGTAGCAGTGTAAGTCGCTTTAATACAACAATTACATAATCAAGTAAACTGAACAAAAACAGAAAAAAACAGAGTTATCGCGAGTCTAATTCGCCAATGTGCAGATGGAGTTCCGTCGTCATTTACAAAGTCTATTTGCTTTTTCTGTGTTAAACCAGAAAATGCACACTTCGCTCATTCCAGAAATAGCATTCCAAAGGGTCCGCTGTAGTACTTCAATAAAAGCAAAAATCTGTTACTAGATATTACCAATGGTCTCTCGCCACCCAGGGTGGCGAGTCTGTGGCACCCTACAATACCGGCCTTAACTTTTGGTCTTTGTTCGAAAAAACAAAAAAATCGCCTTTTCCGCCGCTTTTCTGTAGCGCTCTTCAAATTGAGGGCATTGTAAATTGAAGCACATATTCGTGATCAGCACCGAGCCCTCTTCCCGATGATAAGCGACTAGCGAGTGCTTAAATAAGAGTTCGGTGACCTAATTTCTGCCTGGCGCGGCTGATCCTTCCCTCGCGGGAATAATAACGCCCACAGCTCCTAAGTAACTAATGAAGGGAGAAATTCGGCCTATTACAGCTCATTTTCTACCTTATATATAGTAACACATGGTTATCTGGATTGCCTAGTGCGATCACAATGATGTAATTTTTAAAGGATCTGATTGTTTAAGTGCCATTAATTTTAGAAAACGTCTCCATTTTGGAGGGTTCTAACCTTGGAATATCAAGTTCATGTGCTCTTATATTCGTTTTTCCCGTTAAACGTAATGGTTGAAATCGAGCCGCGAAGTTGGAACCTTTAGGGTTGAAATCTGTAGTAATTATGCGCTGGCAAAGTTGCCTACATGGCACTTCTTTGTGGTTACCCGCGCACATTTTCCATAGTGGAAGCGACTACAGAGGCATTTCTTTGAAGGAAGAAACATTGCGATTTGGAGGCCTATAAAAACTCCTTATAGTCTTCCGCAGGTGAGATTTCGTCTAAGTTGGAAGACATTTTAGTCACTCAGTTACGAAGCAAACTCAATCCAAATGTGAATTGAGTGAAATTGAAAAACTGTTCAAAAATGGGAAAATTGTCCACGACTGTAGGTCAAGGTGTACAGGATGTTACCCGCACGATGATAACAGAGCGTAGCTTCAAAACAAATGCGGATTTGGCAGCTAAACTTAAAACTTTGCAACTTTGTCTTCTCACTAACAGAAACAAATCAGATCATTCGAAACGGCCGCCTTTCATGCGAACACAGGTCCACAGACGAGTGATGAACGCATCACACGTAGCACGGAAATAGTCGTCGCTTATTTCATCCCACTATTTCCTCAGGGAAGCTTTCAGAGTCGTCAAACTAGTATGTCGGGTAAAGCACACTTGCTCTCAATAAACGACTGAGAAGTCAAGAGGGTTTCAATCCGGTGAGTTCGAAGGCAAATCCTCGTGCGCAATGGAGTCCCACGTTTGCACCACCCCTGCCATTTTCAAAGTGCGCGTCAGCCCAGGGCTTCAATACGTCCTCCATAATCGTTTTACTGTACCCGTCCTTGTTAATTTTGACACCGAACTCAACGAAAACAAATGGAGACTTGCCGTTTGAAGTGATTACAACCCAAACCATAATAGAAACGGGGTATGCCTTTCTGATGAAAAATTTCCCTTCACCTATTACAATACTAACATTTCGCGGAGTAATGCGATCGTTTTGACAATTTGTCGCAGCTCCTAACGTGAAAACATTCTCATCAGAGATAACGATTGCGCGGT
The DNA here is from genome assembly GCA_947396885.1 of Heligmosomoides polygyrus polygyrus. NCBI lineage: Eukaryota > Metazoa > Nematoda > Chromadorea > Rhabditida > Heligmosomidae > Heligmosomoides > Heligmosomoides polygyrus. The sequence continues at coordinate 104,337,299 of OX377202.1, read as the reverse complement.
GCGGCCGTTCTCGAACCGTTTCAGCTACTTCTTGCATCTAGAGTAGAGCTTTTACTCTCTCGGTCAACATGTGAAACAGTTGTGTACGATATGGATCATCTTATGCTTTTTCGTGTCTATGGTTCTAGTACCTACAGCAGAAATAAGAGTTCTTCAGCCATTTTTCGCAAGAAACGGCGAGGATTATGACGAATTCCTGCCTGTTCCAGTTTTGGCGGAAAAAGTGTCAAGCTTCTTGAATCGTTTTATGGCGTCATGCACTGTTCGTCGAGAACCGTTGAGAATTTTGAATATAAAACAAGTGCTGTAAACGGGAGCGTGCAAGTTGATGAGGGCCGGTCGTTTCGGATTTGTCTTTGCCAATAGCGCTTTGTAAGCGTCCATAAGCTCAGACTTGGAGTGCTCTTGGGTACAATATAAATGTGAAATATATTCCAATATGAGGTCCAAAATCCAGTTCTGCTAGTATTGTCGACTACGCCGCACACTGTGCAGCAAATTTATGCGCACCCTGTATAGAAAGGAACCACTCCGTGAACTAACTACCACTCCGGTCAACAAGCACAAGCTGTGCGAAGGAAGAAAAACATCCTCTTCCTAACGACATATCCTTATCAAAAACCAACCCCAGAGCAGGAGCTGTCGGTAAAAATAAATCTTCTCCTTCGGACGTCCCAATTTGATGACCTAACAATCAATAAAGGCAAATGGGCAAATAGCGCCAACATGCATTCTTGTAGTACAAACCATTGTCTTCCAAATGCTATAAAAAGCTGTGCAAAAAATTTCAAACTTAAGCGAGAGAAGCAACAGCGCAGATGGCCACTTTTTCACTTTTTCACTTTTCAGTTTAACGATCTAAAAATTCACAAAATTCAGGATGGAAAATGAAATACATTAAACGTCCTGATAGAGCAAATCATTCTCTTTCGAAACCTGTATAACGCTATGCAAGAAACCGCCAGCGAAATCCGCAATGAATCGTTAAAAAAACGACTGGGACTTATGCGACAAACTAATATTATGTTGCCTTTACTGTATTAACCTCAAACGTGTTTTAATGAAAGGGATGTGTGTTATTGCTCTCTACATAGCTTATTAAAGATAGCATTTTCTCGACTTTTCGTCGCACATCAGAAATATTCAACATCGTTAACATCACCTTCGGTTGGTTAAGCAACAAACAGATCTAGCGCGCATGATTAAACACTAGCCAACATTCACTTCCCTATTGTAATGAGGTTATGAGAACGACATCCATCTGTATCCATCCACAAGCAAAACATGAAGGGTAGCTTTCTGTCAACATTCCTCCATCATCCGGGTCTTTTGCAGCTCAAAAGGGACTGATTAACGCCGTCCCCTCCTCCTTCATCCTGTATCCTAATGATGAGCACTCTTCATCACTAACAAAGTTAACTCGCTAGGCAAAAGGATAGGATGCCTAAAAATGACTCTTTGATCAAAAATTTCCAAGCGATCGTGGAATACATACTCCAAAAAATGTCATATTAAATATAAGGCCACAGAATAGAATGTTTTGACAAAAAGGTTTCCGTGTACTCGTATCATACTGCGATGTTCATTTGACCTGTGAATACAGTTCCACCAACCTAAACCTTGTACAATGAATTATTCTTTTGTTGTCGTCTTTCCTGTCTTTAAATTTCTTAGAATAATATAGTGCATACTACTTGTAGAAACGAAATAACCTGTTCTCACTTTACGACCTCAAAAGAGACTGTAGCGATACGGTGGCATTGCCACAGTATAAAATTTCTCCAGTATCACCAAAGTACTTCTTTGCTCACAACTTCTGATGCATCCTATAGATAAAGAGCAGTACAAAAAATCTTCACAAAATTGCTCCACTTCGAGGGAAAATCGACTTGAAAGTTACGCGGCACACTGCGTACTGTCGTAATGTGTTATGGATATAATCTTGATAGTTATTTATTTATTTTTTTGTTTTATTTATTCACAGCATGGTGGTAGCCAGGCGGATATTAAGGAAACAAAAAAAGCAACACATACATTAATAACTCAAACTTGAGGACTAATTAGGCACCAATAAATGAGAACGGAAACAGTTATAACAATGCAACGCTGGACAACAATCAAGCGAGCGAATGCTTAGATAATCCTAAGAGATTCTCGTTTTGGGCTAGTAATAAGTTGAACTCTCGCAAGCTTCTATAGGTCAAGAATGTTGATCTGACTGTGGTCCTCGCCAGGGGTGCACATTTAACGGTTAACGATTTAACGGATTTAACGTATTAACGGCATTTTTCGTTAAAATTTGGCTTAACGACTTAACGGAAATTTTTAGAAATTTTACGGAATTTTTAACGGACTTTTTTTCTCAGTGAGTTTATCACATTTGCCCTTAGTCATCACTAATGTTGCAGGTCTCATCCTCCCTATTAGGACTGTTCCTAAAAGAAATATTGAGATGAGCAAGAATTTTTTTTTGATGTTTTCATGAATATGCTTTGAATTTTAAAAAATGCATTTCGGGTGCGCGAGTAGCGCAGTTGGAGGAGATGCCGGCTGTCGCGTGCCCGATACCAGGTTTTTGGTTCGGATTTCCCGCCCAGGCCAACCAAGCCTTCCATCCCTCCGGGGTGAATTGGTACCAGACTTGTCTCTTGTTCATCGGCTGGCCACCGCAAGTCATTGTATGCCCAAATACGCATTAAACCCGCCTCAACATCCCGTAGAAGTAGAATGCGTGGCGGGGATAGTGATTGAGTAATGCCGCCCTTTATCCTTCTAACCTTTGATGCATTTTGGACCTAGAAGTCTCTTCGCCGAGCCCACAAGCACGCCAACGAATCCACAAAGATACTGGTCTAACCTCCTCGTAAGATATGCCTATCCTCACCTGGCGTTGCTTATCACAGAATAATTTTGGGTGCAATCCTAGTTGGCGGTGGCCACTTTTCAGCGATTTCATAAGAACTGAATGTGTTCAGTATTAAAGCGTATTGAACTTGTCACTTGTTAGAAAACAATGCACTAACGAAAATAACACTAAAAACATGAGAATATATAACATTTGCAAGCTTGGTCCCGATGTTTGCAATTGATTGGGACGTGAAATGCATTGTCTTGTCAGTGCCCAAAACGTCGGTTGATGGTGTCTTGGACCAGTTTTATTTAATTTCACAGGTGTCATCTGTTTTAGCTCCTTGAAATTGATCCTCAAATATAATAAGAGGGTCCTCCCATGCTAGATTTGCACCGAGAATGATCCTTTTTAGATTCCCCTCTCCCGACTAGCAACTGTGTCTAGCCATGTTGGCGTAGTTTGTTTAGTTCTACATGTTGTTGCCCGTTTTTATGTTTCGTTATCGTTTAAGAGGATTGCACCTAATTTTGCCCGCCATCTAGAACAGTCCTGACGGAAAGAATGTTTTCGCTCGCTGGACATATTTTAAACAATTTTAGAAAACGCTAATAAAAAATTAGGAAAGCTACTTTTCCTGAACGTTAACACGTTGACGACGCAGCACACCTTTTCGGCAGTGTAGGGCCGTGTGACACGATGTCCTGTCATGGTCTCAAGGTTGCAAAGAAATGGATTGGTCCCACACACCGGGCACTCGAAAATCGTGCCTTCGACAACGTGTTCACATCCCACTGATAGGCTTTTAACTGTATCTTTATTAAATCATTTCTGTAATTAATTTGGTGATGCCGGCATCGAGATTGTATATGCTCGTAGAACAGTCACTCGAAACGGTTTCGCAAAGAACTAGGTGGGACGGGGGGGGGGGGTGTCTCCGGGTTCTGCCTGATCGCACATTTTAAGATGCCTTGTCGGTGAGCATCTTGCATGGTAATTCCATACCTCTCTTGTTGCACACTAGACATTGGATCCGACACCGATTTTCCGGATAATCGGATGATTCGGATAGGCCATTTTTTTCAAACCCCGGATCTTCGGATGATTCAGATGAGGGCAATTTCTAAAAGCCCGGATCTTCGGATGATTCAGATGAGGGCAATTCCGAAAACCCCGGATCTTCGGATGATTCAGATAACGCCATTTTCGGCCGAGCCGGATTTCGGATATCCGATTCGGATACAACCGGATAAGTGATATAACAGTAGCACGCAATGTCCAGTCCATTGTCCAGTAGAAGTCACGAGCGCGCAAAGCAGCTTGGAGCGCCTCACCTTGATATATCTGGCCTAGCTTAGTTCACCAATGGAGTGGAACACACCAGAGCTACGTAAAAGAAGTCGTATTTGGCTGCCCCTCCCCAGAGCTACTTTGCGCTTCCAGAACAAACAAAAAACAGCATTAAGACCCCCAAAGAACCAATACCAACTCAATAGTGAGTTGGTAATAGACAGCGAAGTCTTGTAATGGACAATAATGAAACGATTACGAAACGTCCCGCAAGAAATTTCTCGTCCTTGAAGTTACAGTGGAATCGGCGCCTTACGAGTTCGGGAGTCTTGTACGCCCGCGATGCCGCCGGCGGGTAGCGGCTCGCAGCGCAGTGGATAGCGACGTTGCTCCATGAGAGGGAGGTAGAGGGTCGACTTTCTGTGCTGTTGCACCTTTGCATTTCAACTGATTGGTTGATTGGAGGGATTCTTACATCTATACCATTTTAGATGTTTGCTGCGCAGTGTTCCCAGATGTATGCGCAGTGTTCCCAGATGTAGAGAGCAACTGTGTTGCCACTTGTTTATTACTGACTGGTTTTTAAACCAAAACGCAATGGGAAAGCTGTTCAACATAACGATGTATAAACGTTTAACATCTGTGATACACAGACACAAAGGGCATGAAACATAAACACTGGTCAGAATACGGGCAGCGCATAAATGCTACTGGCTCTTCACAGTTTGCTTCCATATATGGACAAATGAGATCGGCTCCATAGACGAGATCTAATTGAAAACGTTCCCTTTCCTCCGAAACAAGAGTTCCAACCGAAAACATTGTCATATGCCCACTGCTTGCCACCCTTTCCACGTCCATCAGTTCATCTTGCGGATCCCAACCTTCTTCTTGTTTTTCCCCCACTTCCAGCCGTTCGTCTTTGTTAACTTCAAGTTAGCGTGTTTCGAAGTCCTTGAATATGCTGGCCATCCGTTCGGTCAGGTTGATGTCATTCTCTCTTGAAGGCTCCTTATCTAAAGGTAGACCACACTTCAGCGTGAGCAAGTGGATCACCACTCGAGCATCGGCGGCATTGTTGATGTTGGATTTTAGAGAACCTCCATCAGAACTCTGATTTCCAGATGACAGGCAGAGATGAGAGAAAGAGTGTATCCATGCCGTTCAGGTCAATTTGCGGGATCCCCAGACTTTCACGTTTTAACCAGTGACGTCACATGGTCTCCTTTGAAAATCCGAGCAGGATAGACTGAGAGGAGCCTGTAGCATTTATACACTGCCCGTATTGTGCTCAGTGCTGCTTTATGCATGTTGTACCTGTGTATCCCTCGTGTTGAATATTTATACATCATCGTGTTGAGTACCACAGCATGCAGCTGGTAAATGCGCAGAAAACAAACACTGAAAACGGTATAGACGTCAGAATCCCTGAAATCTCAACAGCTGAAAAGCAGGAATGCAGCAGCGCATGAGGATCGAATCCCTAACCTTCTTCCCATGAAGCAACGTCACTACCCACTGCGCTCCGAGCTGATTGCCCTCAGAGGCATCGCGGGCGTACAAGACCTCCGAACTCGTTAGGCGCCGATTCCACTGTAACTTCAAGGATCCCCTACTCCTCGTGTTTAACGACATGGCAAAAATGAAACACATTTTATGCTAACTGAGGGGTGGGGATTATTCCTATTTAATAGGATGACTCCCCGTTCAGACATACGCTATCAGACCCTTTACTTGTGAGAGAACTCCCGCCAAATGATTGCAAATCTGCTCGAGACAGTCAGGTTATCAACGGCGCAGAGTTTGCCAGCAAGGCGCGCTAACCTCCTATTATCCGATTTTTATCCGCGTTTATCCGAATCATTGCGTTTTTCAAGACCACGGATCTTCGGATGATTCAGATGAGGGCAATTTTGAAAACCCCGGATCTTCGGATGATTCAGATGAGGGTAATTTTAGAAAATCCGGATCTTCGGATGATTCAGATGAGGACAATTTTCGGCCGAGCCGGATTTCGGATAATCCGAAACCGGATAAATCCGGCCGGATATCCGAAAATGCATGATTCGGATCCCATGTCTATTGCACACCCTGTAGATAATTTGTTACTGAAGGCTTATTTATTTTTCTGTGCTTGATGAACTGATTTTTTTTTACATTGCAAGGTTACACTCCGTCCCTTGATCTTTAGATGTTGACCTCATGAAGTTGAAACGTATAAGGTTTTCCTTGACTTTTTCACTTAAAAGAACGGTTTGCAGCTAATTGTACTTTTTAACGAAATTTAACGATTTACCGGAAATTTAACGAAAATTTTTCGTTAAAAAATTTCGTTAAAAAAATTTAACGCACAGAATTTTGTGTGCACCCCTGGTCCTCGCTACCGGCACATATAGCCAAAGCTTACCTCTCCTTGTTCTAGACAAACAGACAGCCTCGGAAAAATATGCACGGGTTTATGTGCAGCTTTTGGGTGAGAATCTTTAAAAGCATCTTGAGATCGGATGATTTCCTTCTACATTCAAGAGACTTTAATCCCAACATCCTGTTTCTTTCTCGGCCACGTGGGATTTGCGATTAGTCCCTGCCAAAGCATCTCATTACTGCTTTGCGAGTGAAATTATTCTGAATTTTTTCGAGCATGTCAATGTCTCTCTTCTTGAGAGGGTTGAACACAGTTGCTCCGTTCAGCTACCGGCCGTACACATGTTTTATAAGCCCGCAGGAGATCAGGATTATTGCTCTTCAAAACTTTGAAAATGTTGTAGGTGCGAAAATTTGCCATTTTTACCAAAGATTTGTAGTGAGCGTCAAAATTCAGATTTTTGCGTATTAAAAATCCAAGATCGCGAACCTCGTCAACTACTCTAAGTGTTGAATTCTGTAGTTTGAAGTCAGGGAGAGAGACCACATTTCGGCCACCAATTACTAAGTAGCAGGATTTCTCAGGTGCAAGTGGTAGTTTCCACTCATTCGCCCAATTGGAAATGTAGTCAATCGCTCTTTAAACGCAAATGGAGTCTTGGTCTTCTTTGACAGTTTTATATATCTTTAAATCGTCTGCATACATTTTGCATGTGACTCCAAACCTGAAAACTGCGTCTGGAAGTTTATATGTATAAATAAGGAAGAGGAGAGGAGAGAGCACTCCGCCTTGTGGAACTCCAGTACACGCATTAAAAACGGAAGAAAATGCTCCCACAACTTTAACCTGATATCAATAATAGCCTACCTGAATTTAACTGTTAAGAAATGCAGGTTTGGAGCAAGGTTTTTAGAAAAATTTTAAAGATCTTTTTAAAGAATTTGAAAGAGGTTTAGTTCCAATTGCTGTTAGGTTGTCACATAAGTTCTGTCCGATTACGATAGGCGTTACTTTATAACTGATTTTTCCATCGATAAAAAGTAATTGTACACAAGTTTTATGCCGATCTGTAGCGCTTGTTCTGCTCTACAAAACCCACTATACTGCTTTTAAAAAGTCGTAAACGTAGTATCGTTTTATGTGCTGGACAAAACCATGGAAAAATGCACTCGGGTAATAATGCTTCATGTGTTCAAACTTGACCATGGTGTGAGCGAGGCAACTCAAAGCATCAAGGAGGCCTGGGGGGAGGACTCTGCTAACGAACGCATCGAGTGCAGATTATACCAGAAGTTCCGTTTCGGAGAAGTGGGTCTCGAAGACTGGGCTGAATAAGCGGACCAAGGGGAAACTTCATACTGGTTTAAACTTCGGATGGTCAGATGAGAGACATGCAAACGAGCGGCACCTTTGCTGTTCCTCAGTCGGTTCGTGGGCCTATGCTGCCTGACGGATTTTCACCTTTTCAAATATTTCGATGGTTTCCTTTTCTTGCGAAATTTCTTCCTAAATGGAGTTAATGCTCTTGTACAGGGTGCGCCAAAATTATGGCGACAAGTTATTCAAAACGCCGAAAGCGAAAATGCAGCACTTTCGAAGAACCAACGATGAAGCAATGTTTATTAGTCTATTGTAAACTACACGCAACATTGAGATTCGAATATCTCTCCATCGGCGTCGATACAGGTTTTGAGACGCTTCAGAGAAGCATCGACGGCGGCACGCAGGTATGGCGTATTGAGCTGATCCCACGCCTTCTGGAGGGCTTCCTTCAATAGATTCTCGGAGCGGTGAGGTTTCCTGCAGGCTTTGGCTTCCGAAACTACCCAGACGGTGTAATCCATCGGATTCAAATCCGGAGAGTTGGCTGGCTACTCGTGCAGGCTTATGGAGGCTGTGAAGTTACCTTTGCATCGGCCCTGCATCATTCTCATCTTGCGAGCTGGAGCTCCATCCTGTTGGAAGATCCAGGAGCGGTTTCCAAAGTGAGACGCTAGCCAGGGTAACAGTTCGTCCTTCAGAAGGTTCAAATAGTTGTCCCTGATCTCTGTTTCTCGCGACATCCGGCGGACCGAGCGCGCCGAGCACCTGAGAATTCGTTCACATACCTTCACAATGTCTTCCGTAGTTGTCGTGTTGTCTCATGAACGTGTCTTCTTCGTCTATCATCCTTGGTTCCCAGGTCTTCGTAGTATCTGGTAGATCTATATAGAACACTTCGATGAAGCCCAAGACGCTGGTGAATGTCGCGTGCTGAGAAGCCTTGACGGTAAAGCTCAATGATTGAAGCACGGTAGCAAGAACGTTTCACAATCTTGAAAAACAACTTATTTTTATGCTTGATTAAGATAACCATAAACAAACTGATGCAGAAGAAACAATAAAAGCACAGAAAAAAGCAGACGCTCCGAATAGTAGGTCAAGCCGTTCGTGCGTATGCTGTCGCCATAATTTTGGCGCACCCTATATATCGCTGGCAGAAGTGCATTGATTGTAACGGTTCTTGCTTTGGTTTACCAACTCCATTTTCAGCTGGGATATTACAATGTAAGGTTGCCGTCGAGAATCGGTCAGAACTTATATGGCAACCTAATAAAATTGCTCTAGTATCCATGAACATCCTGGAGCTCAATTAATGTTGTCACACTTAAATTAACTATTTTTCAGATCGGCTGCGGTCGCCCTGATGTTTTGCATCTACGTCCTCGGGGAGTGGCGCAGAATCATTCAACGTTGTCCTCCGCTTCAACGCCATCTGGGCCGAGTTTTCTCTTCATTGAGAGGCGATTCGTTCTCCCAGAAAGTACGCGATCCCAACATGATCAGCCAGCAGTACTTCAATCAGCTCAATAAGACATGGGAGGCAACGTAATGCACTTCTTGCTGTCTGTATGATTTCGTCGAAGTTTCTGTATAACGCCTTATTAATGATTAAAGTGCCATACAGTTTCTCGAGCGAAGACCATTGGAAGGGACTAACTTATTCACAGGTATGTGTGACATATAGGGAGGCGCAGACTAGCAAAGAAACACAAACCTACGTCTCATACACTAGGACGGGAGGCAGGTGCAATGAAAACGAGCTCAGATAACGCGGCTTATCGCTCACAATATCAGGGACTTTGGCTGTAATTTTCTCTGTTAAATTGTTGCAAGTCGTTGACGAATCCGGCTCCAGATTCAAATGGAGCCTTATAAAAAGGTCAGCGCCACTTAGACTTCGGTTTTAGTTGGTGTGCTTGCGCAAACCTTGAGACCAATGGACTGTCCTTATGACGCTCACCCACAACACTAACAAGGGAATAACAAGGGGATGTCTTCTTGTCTTCTGCTCTCCATGGAACACCTTCTGCTTTCCGGCCGCAGAGATGCTACGCCTTACACAACCGCGGTGTTTGACCACACATAACATCCGCGATATCGTCGGTGATATCGGGATTACACCTTTGTCCTTTTCGAATTTCGAATAGTCGAATTTCGAATATTCGAATATTCGACTATTCGAAAAAAGTCCAATATTTGAACTATTGGTTTGGACGCCCGAAGCAGCGATGGTCCGATACGTTACACACGGACATGAAAATAGCTGGTGTCCACCCTGATCAAGCGCAGGATCGGGAAAGATGGCGTCGTAACACCAGAAGAGCGGACCCTGCGACGAAGCGGGACAAATGCTGAAGAGGAAGAAGAAGAAGATTCGAATTATTCGTTTATTCGAATATTCGAGAAAGTCCAATATTCAAATTGTTCATTTATTCGAATATTCGAGAAGGCCCAATATTCGAGTTATTCGTTTATTCGAATATTCGAGAGAGCCCAATATTCGATTATTCGTTTATTCGAATATTCGAAGGCATCGAATATCGAATATTCGATTTTTTTTTATCAATCTCTTAAGAAGTCAGTGGTACTCCTCCTCAAAAACCAGGGAAGTGTGACCTTACGTTAAAAATGATGTTTGAGTTTCGCGCGTCGTTCAAATTGTGCCGAATTGTGTGTATGCAATCTAACAAGGCAATGGTCTGAAGTCTGAACGGGAAGAGCGAGTCACATAGGTAGAATCCCCATCCCTCAGTTAGTGCAAAAATGTTTATTTTTTGCCCAGTCGTTAAAACCAAGGAGTAGGGGGTCGTTGCATTTATAATGGAATCGGCGTCTCACGAGTTCGGGGGTCTTGTACACCCGCGATGCCTCTGCCCCTAAGCGGATCGGAGCGCAAATGGATAGTGACGTTGCTTCATGGGTGGGAGGTCGGGGGTTCGATTCTCCTGCTCTGCTGCATTTTTGCACTTCATCTGGTTGGTTGAGATTTGAAGGATTCTGACATCTATACCATTTTCAGATTTTTTGCCTAATTTTCCAGCTGTATACCGTGGAGAGTAACTTTCTTGCCACTTGTTTATTATTGACTGGTTTTTTAACCACAAGGCAATGAGAAAGCTACTCAACATAATGATGTATAAACATTCAACACCAGTGATGCACAGGCGGGGTAGCCCTTTCTAGAGCCTAGGAAGCTCCTGCTTTCTGCCAGTGAAGACGTTAAAGAAGAGAGGAAGAGCTATGGAATACAATGGCTATGGAATACAAGAGGCAGTCACACCCCGTTTCCTTTGAAGCGAGCCGTCCACGTTTTCGCTTTCGTCTTATCAGTTTGTATTCCAGCCATGGACTTCGGGTCCGTTTGCTTATAAGTGACGCGATGCTCTTCAGCGGAGCCCAGAACACAGACTGAATGCCATTCATGAGCCTCCAATGTGCTTTTTCTGCACCAGATCACCTTTGTGTTACTTCTTCGTCCGTGCTAGCCATTCTTTTACCGTCTGGAAGCTTTGGTGTAACCTAAGGAAGGACAGTAGCCTATGGAGCAAGATCTGTAGCAACCTAGCTCTGCTTATCCAGGGTGGTTCTCTCTTCTCGGTGCACACAATTGGAAAGCAAGGAGTGCTTCATTGCCATTATACCTTTGTCATCCCCCTTTGATCTCTTGAAGGAAATGGATGGAGCAGCCTTCGCAGCGCTTGAACAACAACCTCTGAGCCTGAATACCGTTCTCCGTAACCTCGGCTCGGTCCTCAGCTTGCCCTCGCCTCCCTCGTCGCCCTCAGCCTCAGTAGCGCTTATCATCACTCACTGTGCTCGATACTCGCCATTCCATTAGCCCTGATTTAGCATAAGAGTAGCGGTAGTATGTCGGCCACGGGACAGGAGATCCATTGAACGACATCGATCTACCACAGTTGATAATGACAGATCCCTTTCGCAATTAACGAATTGTTAGAAGAGTAACGACGATCTGAAGCCTTTGTATATGCCGCTCTGTCGAACGCAATGTACAGTGGGTAATAAAAATAAGTAAATGTCAATCAATGGGTGACCACAATAAATAAGCATTTGATTAATCGAATGTTCGACTATTCGAAATTCGATTATTCCAAATTCGAAATTTTGAGAATATTTTGAAAATCGAATATTATTCGATCATCCGAAATTCGAAATTTTTCCTAAGGACAAAGGTATAATCGGGATGGGCCTGCAACTGACATCAGGCTGTTCGAATAACGATGTTTTAACACCTCAATGGAGTCATGAATTCGATTGCCAGCGCTGGTTTTGCTCTCTGCATTTTGCGATTTATAGAACTCACATCATTTTTGCCGCTGCTGCCGCCAGAGTTCTGCCTGTCTCCAGCCCATTGTGGAGATTTTTTAAAAGCATCTAGGCGATAAGTCCATCCTTTTGTTGCAACCCGTTATCGATTCGAAAGGTCCTTCAAAAAATCTAGGAAAAGTCGTCGTTAGAAATATCACTTAAAATTTTATACAGTACAATTTCAAAGTACAATTTCAAAGGTAGATGTCGCTCCTTCATGAAGAAAAATGTATTGTATTCATGACATCCTGAAAAATAACCTCAAAGAGCTTTATTCTTCTCAAGAAGCTTGTCTTGTTCAGTGAATTAAGCTGCACCGGTTTTTAATGTAGAAGCCACACCTGTAAAGAACGACCTATTAGGAGGTGCAGAAAAGCTGATAAGAAACAATCCTCTGGCAAAGCCAAGGGAGAGTACGGCATCCCCCCTCCCTCAATTCTCGAACCTCAAGCTTGACCCTGCTTGAAGAAGTAAGACTACCAGCCTAGGAAATTGCATTGGATGGAGAGCCTAAGCCTAGAAACCTATGACGCAATGTCTTAACGCTTTTTCGCTCCCAATTAGAAATAGTGAAAATGTTGCTGTTTAGCCCTGGACAAATCACATTTGACGAATACATGAAGGGTCCGTTCTAAGCGGCTAGAAAATGAAGATGCAATCCTAAATAGAGGACAGTTATTTCAGCCGTTCAGTTATATGGAGAGCATACTTATTGTTCACAGCTACACAGAAGCTTACATTGATTACATGCTTACGTTGGTCTACAAAAGCACACCGGAGATACAAGAAACACACGACAGTGAACACAAATATAACTCTTTAGACATAAGTCTAGAAGCCGTAAATAATAAAATTGAAAGCAACATATGCAGCAAAACAGATTCTTTCGACCTCAAAGTAAATAGGCTTCCACACGCAGACTCATAAGTTTCAGTCAGAATTAAAAGTAATGTCATTTACACAGAAACACTAGAACAGCTACTGACCGGTGCTGTTGAGGTAAAGGAGACGAAACAGGTGTTGAACACTGCAGAAGGGAATCCAGAGAGTATTCGTGAAGAAACACTAAACAACCTATCAGTGTATGGTGATAAGTGTGTTACTGATGTAGAGGTTTCCGGGAAAACGTGGTCTGCATTGCTGGATGCCAGCTCTGAAATATTGAACTTACCCTCATCAGACTTTCGTAATATCAAAAAGAGGGCCATAAACTACAGAAGCATCCAGTGAATGAAGATATTCGGATTATTGACGCTTCAGGTTTTTGGGATTCACGAGTCTTGTGGAGCTACCACTCACAATCACATCCACCTCCTCATTGAAACGAACCTATAAAACCATCTGGATGATAGGTGTAGAAAGGTCCCATTTTCCTTATTCTTCCTCTAACCTGTACCACCTCTTCTTCCTGGCAGTCGATATCTCTATAAATGGCGTCCAGGAAGAGCCCTATGACATCCGTAACCGCAATCTTTCTCCTTGTCGGAGAACTGAAATCCGGTGTGAAGGTGGAAAATAGTCGGCCGACAACACGTTCAGATGAAAACGACATTTTTAGTGCACTTATGTACCGATGTGGTCCGGGTTCATAATATTCAACCGTAAGGTAAGCGTATTTGTGTGCAGTTACGATTACGGTATCATTGGTGATACGGTATGATATGGTGGTGGTGCAGATGTGAATAGTTGAAAAAACAGCAAAATGAAGGCGAAAATAGACAGCCTTGGTTTGTTGTAAGCATTGATGGTCTAAAATTGCCTCCTGTGATCGTGAGAAGGCGTAATAACAACAAACTAATATGTGCAAAAACGCTGGCAGCACGCGGACTCGAACTCAAAAGCCCACGGTGTGCTTCTATGAGACGACACCCTTACCGGCACAGCCACCGAGGCGCACCTCGTGGGGTGCCATGGGGTTGATAACAGTTGCGCGCACGCTTTCAGACCTCCTTTCAAGGCCTTTAAAAAGGCGTTCAGCAAAAAATGACTTATGTTCTGGACTCCGCCACATAGAGTCACAAAAGCTCACCATGAGTTGGGAACCTTCCTTGTCAGAGAAATTGATGATAGAGCGGTGATGATAAAAATGCATGTAGCAGAAGAGCCAGGTCGAACCTTACTGCTACTCACTGAATGAACTAGGGCACTGGTTCGTCGACCTAGGGCGAGCATGAGTGGGCAAGTCAGGGAGAAAGCATGGACGGCGAAGTCCGCAGAGGCCACCATTTCGTCTGACACGGTACTGGTGTGCAAACGTAATTACGTTGCACCAGGGCAGAAGAAGTCGATTGCAGTTACTGGAGGCTCCAAAAAGGGGAACAAAGAAAGACTACTGAAATCTAAGGTAGAGTCGGTACAGTCTGGGAAAAGTCCTGCGGATGAGAAAGGAATGGGGAGACTGCTGATCTGGAGTATTGCCAATGAACCCCGGGTCTTGAAGGCAGAACAGGAAGTGGCGAATAAGAACAATACGTGGGGTATACTCCCGTGTGGTAACAAAAAATGTAGCAACCGATATGCTAACCTTAGGTAGGCCTGCGCTGAAGTCGGAGGAAAGGCTAGAGCTGCTCAAGCAGCTTTTGAAACGGAATCTCGCTGGGTGTACCGAATTCCCAAAGACGTGGCCGCTAGTGGAAAGTTATAACTCAATGTTTGCTGTTGAAGATAAGGAACTCCCTCAAACAAATTTGGTCCTACATGAGGTAGACACGAGAAACACGCCACTGATACGGCAGCGCATGCATCCAGTGCCGCTGGGAGCGCGATCTATGCTTAAGAAGATGTTAAGAGAACTGCTTGATAGAAGAATTATTGAGGAGTCATCATCAGACTGGGCGTCACCTGTAGTACTGGTCAAGAAAAATGATGTTTCTCTAAGATAATCTATCGACTACAGGAAACTATTAGGTTGTAACGAAATAAATGGCACTGAACCACTGTAAATTTAAACAGTTAATATCTCGGCTTGTAGGCAAGTTTATTAATCAAAATAAAAACCTTCTGATTCTATTTCTATTTTTCTTTGCTAACGTGATACAAGCTTTTTATCCCAGTAGCATAAAAATCAGAAGTTCTGGAATTGACGTCTTCGAAGGCACTTTCGGCATCCTATTGGTATTTGAATATTTTCCCTACCAAGAAGTCGCCAAGATGCTTGAAGAAATGGTAGTCTGTTGGGGAGAGGTCGGGAGAAAACGGAGGATGTGGTAGAGTTTCAATGCTCAGCTCATTCAGTTTCTGCAACGTCATTCGTGCTACATGGGGGCGAGCATTGTCGTGCAGAAGGAGAACTCGCCTTCGGTTTACCAAGGCCGGCCGGATATCCTTCAACTTTTTCATCATTTCTTCAATTTCAATGCAGTACTTCTCTTCCGTGATGGCTTCACAGGGAGGGAGGAGGCTGTGGTGAGTAATTCCCAGCGAACACCACCATACTGTCACCATTACTTTCTTTTGGTGCAATTCCGGCTTCGCAAAAACCTCGGGGCTCTCATAGCTGTCCACCCATTGTGCCGATCGTCGCCTGTTGTCGTACATTATCCATTCTCGTCACAGGTTACGATGCGATCAAGGAATGGGTCCGTTTCGTTCCGTAGAAGCAGTGCGGACGAGATCTCATATCGTCGGTTTCTTTGCTCCTCAGACAGCTCGTGAGGCACCCATCTTTCCAGCTTTCTGGTCTTTCCAATTTCCTTCAGATGCCGGGCAGCTGTGTTGTGACTGACGCCAAGAACCTTCGCTATCTCCCTGGTACCTTTGTGTGGATCCTCCTCTACTACATCTCTCAGCTTGTCCTCATCAACATCGCTATGCCTCCCACGACCTTCATGTTCTTCCAAGCTCTCATCTCCATTCCGGAACTTCTGATACCAACGATACGCCGTCCGAATTGTGGAACATCCTTGACCGAATGCGGCGACCGCCTCCTTAGCTGTAGTGCCCGGCTTGAATTCATACAAGTAAATGCCTCGGATTACCCTTTTGTCCATCTGCAAAAAAGTCAATAAAACTCTAAAGTTTTCCCACTTTTACATAGAAAATTTGGTACTCACCGGTAGAGCAAAGTTTGCGCTTCTAAATGATATGCCATATGTTACGGTTTGTTCTTGATCAAACGCGTAAAGACGCGCCAAAAAAATGGCGCGAGCCAGTGTATTTTTAATTCGTTACAACCTAATAAATATGCATACCAAGCAGGGCGCCTACCCTCTTTCAAGAATTGCCATCATACTGCAGACATTGAAGGACAAACGTTCGTTGAATATGGGCTCTGTGTGCTGGCAAATTCTCATTTCAGAGAATACAAAGAAGAAGAGTGCATTCACAACTTCGGAAGGCCTCTTCCAGTTTAGAGTGCTGCTTTTTGGACTGTGTTCGTCGATATCAAGAACGCAGTGACTTATGGATAGAGTACTGGAAGGCATAAAAGGCACAGAGGTTTTCGTTTATGTAGACGACATTCTGGTAGCAACTGAAAACACGGAATGACATCTGGAAGTGCTTGAGATGATGTTCATTGTAGTGAAAAATGTCACTCTCAAGCTGAAACTGCAGAAGTGCGCCCTGTTCAGTGAGAAAGTAACCGAACAGCGTTACAGAGCTGCACATTTTTCTGGGAATGTGTAGCTACTACAGGAAATTTGTCTCTTGCGACACTTCGATGAGCTTCGTTCTGGCGTGTATGTGTCGACAGTGCTGAATCCTCCGAGAAATCCTGCTTGCTTGCATTGCTGTCCTTCGTCTAGCGTTCTGCCGACCCTATTCAGGATCACTCGAGTGAACAGCTTGTTGAGGATGAGCAGTAAGCATATACAGTGAAGGTTGTCTATTTACATAGTGAACGTCTTCCTCATTCTACAGCATGACTGGTTCCACTAAGGTAGTGAAAGAAAATGGAGAGATGGCCTTACATTCGAAGCTGCAGGACATCTTGAAAAGATAAAATGCACAATGTCTTTTTTATAGAATAACGTCACTGCATTCAGAATTGATCCTGATGACCTGAACTACACGTTGAATTATCAAGAAAGCGAAATAACCTTCTAAACACCATCATACATAGCGTAAAAATAGATTGCATGACGCCCCTAAGGGTCCCTAAGGGGCGTCATGCAATCCCTAAGGGTTTCATGGTTTTTTATTTATTTTTTATTTTTTATCATTCATTCCCTACTCTTCTTTCCAACTAGATAGAAATCGAGGCTAGATGTTGTGAACAGGTGCATTACTCTGGGGACCCTACTCCACAGAGGTCTACCCATCCTCATTAACTCAGTTGTTTTTGCTGAAACCGCTTATTTACGAACCACTATTGTTTATATTGAGTTCAATAAGATCGTCTAGCGTCTCTTGTCACATGCTTGCTGATGACTCAGAACTCAAACTGCTCAGAATATTCAGAAAGCTGACAACCGCGTGGCTCTGCAGTTGGCAATCCCAACTTTTGCTGACTGGTCTGAAGCTTCTCCTCTCTAGAGTCGAATCGAAGTTTCTTCTCGGAGGCGTGAAGACGATTGCACTCATTACCTCAGTGTATATTAGATGGATAGGACCGACAGATATCGTAGCATAGGCTTGATTTTGCCTGCTAAACATACGTTTAAGAAACATTGCGAAGTAATAGCTGGCAGTTAGAGTATTGTTCTGTCACGCAAACGGACATTTTTCTTTCTTCTCGTCCTTCTTGTTGTGTGCATTGCCACTTTTGCTTCACTCACGACAACAAATAAGTGAATATTCATATTCCTGGAGCTGATCAACTCTTCTCCACACCCTCTGTAATTCTGAAAAAAGGCAGCCTTCTAGCCAAAGATCGTGTGATTATCGCATCTACTGCTGCTAATTTTAGTGATTACGCTTCCTTTAATTCTCTAGAGACGATCAAATGACCATAATTAATGGCACAGGAGTCAGTCCGCGCATCCACTTTAGGTTCCGCCTTGAATCGGAAATCACCGTTTGATTCCCCCTTAAAGCTGCGCTGAGTGGTGGTGCGTGGAGGCTTCCAAACTAACCATATACTGGGTAAAGAACAGAGAAGATTCGCTTCTCTACGTACTATGTTAGTTTGCTTTTCGACATTCGACTTTATTGTTTATTCCGTTCCTCCGTTACACTTTGGTATAAAATCTATTTTGTACTACATATTGTTATATGACATCAAGGATTTGGAGAGAGGTTTATTGCGCTGTTGGTACGTGCTGTATCATGTGTTGAGATATGTCCTTTGGTATGTACACTGTAAATACATGCATTTGATGTTATTAGGTTGGTGCATAAGTTCTGGGACATTTGGGGCATGAAATATTTATTATCACAATATACGAACAACAATATCAAATCATTTGAAGTAACCACCCTTTACACCAATTGTCTTTCGCCAACGTGTTGCTAACTCATGGATGCCTTTTCTCCAAAACGTGGCCGGTTGTGATTCGAAAAATGTGAGCAGTGCCTCCTTGACATCCTCTCGGTTCCCAAATTGCTAGCCGTCCAAATAGCGTTGAAGGCTTGAAAACAAATGATAATCAGAAGCAGCGAGATCTGGTGAGTAAGGTGGATGTGGAAGAACGGTCCATCCGTAGTCCGCCAACTCAGCCGCCGTCGCTCTAGCAATATTCGGGCTAGCGTTGTCGTGTTGAAAATACACCTTCAGTTGCTCTCCTCGTGTGGTTTGAAGGTGGGCCCTCAACTCCCTCAGTTGGTTGACGTAAACCTCTGCCGTCACTGCTATCCCTTCATCCAGCAGCTCCCAGCATTCTACGCCAAGAACGCTCCACCAAATGCAGAGCATCACCTTTTTCACGTGAAGGTCGGGTTTCGGAGCGTCCTCTGCCTCTCCAGTTGCGTCAACCCACTGTGCGCGCCGGCGATAATTAGAGTAGAGTATCCGCTTCTCATCCCCGGTGACAAGGTTGTCCAGCCATCCGTGGGTACGTCTGAGGGTAAGGAGAGACAGAGCGACATCGGCTCTGCGATCCATGTCATGTTGTGTCAAGTCGTGAGGTACCCAGCGACCCAATTTTTGCACCTTGCCAGTCGACTTCAATCCTCGAACGACTGTTGAGTGACTAACACCAAGAGTGCTTGATAGCTCACGAGTGGTTTGGTATGGGTCCGCTTCCACTCTACTTCGGAGGCCATCCAAATCCAGTGTCATCGGGCGCCCTTCTCGTTCATTATCTTCAACGGAGAATTCACCAACTGCAAACTTCGAGAACCACTGGTACACAGTACTTGGAGCAGGAGCACTCTCGTTGTAAACACCCTTCAGGCGACGATACGATTCGTTGGCATTGAGGCCAGATTGATGCAGGAATAACATGACGTGCCGAATATGCGTCTCAGTTGGGATGAATTGCTTAGCCATAATAGCTGACGTTAACAACGCAGAAGTAAATGTCAGGAACAGTTTTGTAGCCCTTTCCTTTCTCTATCGATCGATCATTTAGGCGTTGATACATGTGAGAAATTTGGCGGGAAAATGCGCTTTCCATTAAGGAGGGATCAAATGTCCGAGAACTTATGCACCAACCTAATATATAAGCATTGCATAGTGGTTTGTGGAGGAAGGTGAATACTGTAGGCTACATATAGCTGACAGGAGATCTGATAATTTCGAGAACACCATTGTAACTTATACATCGAGGTCGTTAACACTTCCTAGG
Source organism: Heligmosomoides polygyrus polygyrus (assembly GCA_947396885.1). Lineage (NCBI taxonomy): Eukaryota > Metazoa > Nematoda > Chromadorea > Rhabditida > Heligmosomidae > Heligmosomoides > Heligmosomoides polygyrus. The sequence goes on along the minus strand of OX377202.1, from coordinate 104,317,477 downwards.
CCCCATATCTGGTTGATGATCCGAGTTGTTCCGCCGCAGTACGACCGAGTTTGAACTCATAGAAGTGAATCTGCCGAAATTGCTGCTTTGATACGTCCATTTATAGCCTACAAAATCTGCCGTGAAGTAATCTATATCAAAATAGAACAGCACATTGAAAAAAAAACACACAACACCGGCTTTGTAACAGTGTACAACTATACGCTATTCCAAGGTGACGTTTTGTCAATAAATCTCGCTCTAAAGATGGAGGTCGAAAACCTGCATTTATCTCCGGACAACATAGTATTTTGCCTGAAAATCACGCTTGCCATTTCCTGCTCCACAAGCTGAAAAACCGCCACATGAACGCTTTCCATCGTTTTATTTCAACGAATAACTCCAGAGGCCAAAAGAAATTGTGACTTCAGCTAGATTGACCGATTGACCAATAACTCTTTTAAAGTTGGGGGGCGAGATAGAGTACGGGACTTTAGATCTTCTGGAACATTTTTGGAGGGAATTCCGAGAGCGCGCGTCATATATGAGGGCGCGGATTTATCCTAGTCCGGGGGGGGGGGCACATAATTAAAAAGCAGGTAGCAAAATGAATTGAGACTTACCGAGCGACTCCTAGAGAACGAGTGGGAACCTAAAAAAAACGAAACTGAGCGAACAAACAAAAAATAAAAAAATCGTCGCGGTTTACAACCGACCCGGTGGGCAAGGAACGACGGAATGGAGGCATGCCGCGTGCCTACCGCCAGCTGACATGTTATGACCAGGATCTAACATGGTGAATAGGGCGCATGCCGCGTGCTGACCGCCGCCTGACAAGTTATAACAAGGATCCAACATGGTGAGGAGGGCACACAACTTTGTCTGCCTACAACCACAACAAATGTATTTTTTTCGTTTTTTTTTTCTTTGTGGTTGCTTAGGTCTCATGTTGTTCTGTAGGAGCCGTTCGGTAAGTTTCAAGTGGATCTGTTACATTTAGCATTTTTTTTGGTTATGTGGCCCCCGGACTTGAATAGATCCGAGGGCGCTCATGAATACAGTTTCAAAAGCTTTGGTAAATGCCTTACCTATGTAGGATGTGCCCATGTCTGAAGCGTCGAGGATGTGGTTGCCAACAATGGACAGGTGGAGTTCGGTCGCCTCGGAGACTCACACTGGCCACAGTCAGGTGATGTGTGTTAGCTTCATTCTGTTATGACGCCATGACAGCTGAAGTTTCTATACAATTTGCAGTGCTTATTCGAAACATTCCACTGCTATATGACATTGTGTGGTAATCTAGGCGAATACGGGCACCGCTGAACGTCTGTCGGCGCGTTTTCAGAATGACAGCCGCAATTGAGCGAACGGTCCTGTTGCTTAGCGGAAATGTGTCCGTCTACGTGCCCGTCTTCCTTTCGCCGAACGACACTGTCAACAGCCCGCTGCACATCGCTCTGAAGTCCGTCTATCTATTCGAGACACTGGCTTCTGTCGCCACGATACCTCTGAATTACCTGGCGATTCGAGGCCTGTCGCGAACAACCGCCTTTCATCGAAACCTCTGTCGCATTGCACAGGTACTTTTCTCAAGTGATTCGGTGCTACATAGCAAAGCATATTTTACTTTTAAACTTTTCCACTTAATATTTACATTCCCCACAGGCACAATCATTCATGTACTACGTCGCTGCAATCAGTCGATTTGTATTATTACTGTACCAAAGCGGTTTTTTACATTACCACGGTAAGCTACACTCTAGATTTGTCCCTTTCATATAGCTAGGTATGTGACACCAAATATGTCACGGATAAGAATAAGGGTAAAGAACAGCGTTACGCATTCTCTTCTAGGATGCGCCACGCACTCTACTTCTACGGGATGTCGTGGAGGTGGTTTGAATGGGTATTTGGCCATGAACAAGTCAGCCCTTCCGCAAACACTGTACACAATTCTGGTACCAAATCACCGACCCTGGAGGGATGGAAGGCTTGATTGTTGGCTTGGGCGGGAAATCCGAACCATGAACCTGGTATCGCATACACGCGACAGCCGGCACCTCCTCCGACTGCGCCATATGCGCCCGTGTCAAGGATAAAAGCTCGTAATAGCTACTCTTTCTCTTCTTTTTTTTTGGGGGGGGGGGTACACCACGTACAGGGTGGTCCACATGAAGTGTGTTACACAGAAAACTATATACAACTTTTTACAAACAAACACAAATAAGAAAAATGTTCAACCATTCGAAAGACGAGGAAATTCTGCATAACATATCATACATCACATTCAAGATTTGCTCCTTTGACTTCAATGCAGGCGTCCAATCTCTTCCGGAAATTCTTGAGGATGCGCGCGATCATTTCAGGTGAAATTTCGTCCCATGCCTTCTCCAGAGCTCTTTTCAGCGAATCCAGTGAACTGTGTCTGAAAGAGCAAGCTTTTTGCTCCAGGATTGACCAGACCGGATCCATGTGGTTGAGATCGGGCGAGTTTGAAGGCCAAACCTCCTTCGTCCACAAATCCGGGAGATTGGCCTCACACCACTCCAGAGTCTTCTTGGCACCGTGAGCTGGTGCCCAATCTTGCTGGAAGGTCCAGTCTATGTCCTTAGCATTTTCTTGTGCCAAGGTATTACACCGTTCTCCAGGATTTGCTTCTCCTAGATTTCGGCATTGATCTTGACTTGTTTTTGAATAAAAACAAATTTGGTCTTGCTCCGGCCCGATACTCCAGCCTATACCATCAAGGACTGTAGAAAATGAGCTCATCCGACGTTGACGGCTTTTGCGGATCCTTCTGGCAGCAGTTTCCGTTGATTCTGCGCGTTTTGGAGTGGTTTGGCGGTAAATATCTTCTCGTCTGGGAAGGAAACTCGGTCGCGCTTGTCACCGCGCGTAAGGGCCTTCATCTTTCTACATTTCTCCAATTTTGAAGCCTTCATTTCCTCAGTGAGGTGCTGTACTTTGGTGAGTTTGTAGGAGTACAATCACAGATCATCCCTGATCAGTCGTTTACTAGTAGAACGACCTATAGGTCGTATACGTTGTGATACTTAGCTAGTTTCCTGATGTTTCTTGCAGGATTTCGGTGTACATAACCTGTCTTCGACAGCCTTTCGAAGGGCATGACTCCTTGCAGTTTGTCGTAGTCTTCCTCTCGGACGATTTTCTACCCCTCCAGTCTCTTCGAGACGTTTGATGACGCGGTGTAGTTGCATCCGATGCAGTTTGAGCATCATTGAAGTCGTGGAAATGGACGACCCGCGTTTGAACATAGCGACTACTGCTCAACGATCCTCAAACGAAACCATGTTTACCTGAAAACGGAGAATAAGATTGACCATAGGTAGACTAAAAGATACGGAGAAAACGGATAACACCACAGCAAAACACAAAATGTAAGAGATATTTCCAAAAATGGACTTTCTGTAGCCCGTAAAGGCCCCCGCAGACTTCTGCGACGTTGCCGCTGCCCTATGCTTAACCATAGGGCAGGGACGCAGAGCTCGCCGCCAGCGGCGCCGCTGGCCGGCCGGCGGCACCGGCGGCGTCGCCCAGCGGCACCGGCGGCGTCGCTGGCGGAAATGACTTGAATCATTCCACCCGGCGGCGCCGCTCCAGCGTCTGTCTGTCTGCGCTCTGCGCTCTGCCCTTTCGCGGCGGGATCCAGAGCGGAGACGGACGCGATCGTCATCGGGGCGCGTTATTGTTAAGCACCAGTCGGTCCCGACTAGAAACAGTACAGTACCTCGCCGTCACCGCTCCCACTGATGGTGAGTCAAGCCGCTGAGCGGCGCCGCTCGGCGGCGCCGCTCAGCGGCTTGACTCACCATCAGTGGGAGCGGTTCGCTCAGCGGAATCGCTGTGGGAGCGGTTCGCTCAGCGAAATCGCTCAGCGGCGCGAAATCAGTGGGAGCGGTTCGCTCAGCGAAATCGCTCAGCGGCGCCCTTCGCCGTCGCCGCTCAGCGATTTCGCCGTCCGCCGCAGAAGTCTGCGGGGACCTTAACACTTCATGTGGACCACCCTGTATTCTACGGTATATCGTGGAGGCCAGCGACATTTGGACTACACAAGGTCTTGAGGTCTCACGGTGCCCAGACGATGGCTCACATAATACTTTATCCTTCTTACCATCAGACACGTCTGATACCTATGTATCCACACAGTAAGGATGGATGGCTTTATAGCCTCAGCCTGGATCCGTACCAAGAACCACGATGAGGGGTGCACACAGCCGACGAATAATTTTTAAATCTGAACCTTATGATCTAAAAATAAGCAAAATTCAGAAGTACCAAAGAACAAAGCATACGTTCTGAAAGAACAAAACATCCTCATCCAAATAACACACGATACTGTGCAAAAAAATGGTGAAGGTCATTTTTCTCGTTTTTTAAAATTCCGACAAAAATTGGCAAAAGCCAGCATAAGCAAAAAAAAACGAGAGCAAAACATTCATTTTCGAACGACACATAACTCTGTCCAAAAAATTACCAAATGAGTATGGGCTGATGGTAAAAAATAATTTCTCTCTTCTGGATACTCCACTTTAATATCCTGAAAATTACAGAAAATTGAAATGAACTAAAACATTCAGCACATACGGTGGAGAAAATCATAATTTTTCTAACAACGTATAATCTTGAGTAAAAACTATTAAACGTAAACAGAGAGAAGGAGCTGTCGGCGAAGGTCATTTTTCTTTTTTAACCTTTCACTTTATTCACCCAAAAAATGCGCAAAATCGAAACCGAAAAAATGCTATACATGTTTTTTGATAGATCAAGCTATTTTTCGCGAGTGATGTGTAACGTTGTGCGAAAGATTTCAGCGAAATTCATAATAAAATGTTTGAAAAACTTCCACCTATTACAGTGGCGTCCAAACTTCCACCTAATACAGGCACTTTGTGAACGCCTGCATTTTTCGCTTCAAATAAGCCTTGAAAAGATGAATTTTGGATATGTTGTGACAATTTTTCTTCCATACAACAAATCTTCTCATATCGCATTGCTGTTCTATGACGGTCCTTTCCGTATTTCAAGCATAAAAAACGGAAAAACCGTGAAATCTGCCGCATAGGTTACAGCGCTTCAGCAGCCTTCTTTATCACCAAGGTCAGACAAGTTGTACACTGAAACAATACAAGCCTTACAATTAGCAAGTAGTAGCAAAACCTTTTGCTTTAAATGCAGCTTCACATCTCCTCGGCATGGACTGTAGAAGTTTGTTGATCACGTCGGGTTCGATATCTCCTCATTCCATCCTCAATTGTTCAAACTTTTCGATCTTCTTTCGTGCTGAGACCTAACAAACTTCTAGAGCGGTGCTCCCAAAGTTGTTCAATTGGGTTCAGATCCGGTGACTGGGTAGGCCACGACATAAGATGAATTCCATTTTCATTGAACCACTCTTTCACCACCTTCGAAACATGTTTCGAGTCGTTGTCCTGTTGAGAAATCCACTGTGTTTGGAAAGTTGTTCTGGCGTGTGGAAGCATAACATTGCTCAAAATCTCATTGTAGCTTTTCTAGTCGATAACTTCCTGGATGTGGTAAAAGGGGCCTGTTCGGTGTACACTGAAGTATCCCCAAACCATAATTTCTTCCTCCATGTTTAGTAGTTGGCAGTTGACTCACTCTGTCGTACCTTGCGCCTTTTGGCCGTCTTACGTGGTGTGGTCCATCAGATCCAGATAGGTTGAACTTGCTCTCGTCGCTGAAAAGCACTTTTGTTCAATCCTCTATCGTCCAGCTCAAATGCTCCTTGGCAAACCGAAGTCTAGCTTTCCTATTCTTCTCGCTGATGAAACGTTTTTAAACGGGACGTTTTTCGTACAGGCCAGAGACGTTTTACCGTGCTCACGCTCACATCTTAGGCCTATGGTATACTCCCGTCCGCTGCAGCGACGCGGGAGTGCACAGCGACGCGACGGCTTGCGATGCGCGTCGCGAGCCCTCGCCATCGCTGAGGCTGACATAGTTCTGCAGACGGAGAGTTTTGCAGAACTATAGCGAATCAGCTGATCCAGTGCAGTGACGAAATTGTGCTTTGTCCATCACATTCACCGTGAGTCCTGTCGTGAATTCGCTCAAGAACGCAGTTAGGGTAACTGAGAACATTGTGCTGCAGGAATGTTCAGACAAATGCAGCGGGGGAGCGGGAGGTATAGGAAGAGAAATCAAATGCCTTAATCGCCGTAGGACACCCAATCTACGAGTCTTTCCTTTCTCAAAACGAGTTTACATTGATTTTTCATGTAGCAGAACAAGAATATTTGACCTCACAGAGAGCGCTTGAGTTTTTTCGAGACAATCCCTATTAGAGCCCAAAAAGCAAAAGCAGTGGCAGAGTTACAAAACCCTAACCCTGCATGAGATGCAATACTGCTAGGGTCGCACGGTTCAAAAAAGGGTGAGAAACAAAACGGCCTAGAAAAATATTTCCTCAAAGAACTAGCCGCCCAAGCCGTCGAAAAAACCCAAAATGAGTCAACCCAGGACGAAAACCCTACGAGGAAAACAACAGAGACATTACATGACCACCCAACATCACCAGACGTGTGTTGAAATTGCTATGTATGGTCACGAACCAAGGAAGTGTCGAAATAGGTGGGCGGAAGTGCATAGAATAGGGCACGACAAGCGCTCCCCCTTCCGCGACCATCGCTCCCCGTCGCACGGGACTATGTTTCACTCCCGCGACGCTGAGGTATAACACCTCTCTGCGACGCATCGCGGGAGCGATGGCGCGTCAACAGACAACCGCGCCCCACTGCGCCGTCCGCCACTGCAGTGAAGACGCGCCGTTGACAGTTGCCCCGCGCCCGTCGCTGGAGCGACGCGGGAGTATACCATAGGCCTAAGAGACTTTCTTCTGGACGAGTCGAAAAACGCCTTATTGTACTTCAGCAGAGACATTCTTTCCTCTCCGCATAACAGAGAGTTTGCTAAAGACCACAGCATATCAAAACGCTACTATACTGGCTTCATAAGAAAATGTATTGACAAATACACTCGATGCTTTAGCAGCTACCCTTTGACCGTTGCGTACGAATCACCCTGGACTTCCAAAAAAATCGATAACGACGAAAATACATCAAAGACTCGTTATTGTGATCTAGTTTGCTACCATATATCCTAATTTCATTCTGTTTGGGCTTTTTTAAGGCATGTTATGACGAGATGTGCAAGCGTTCATAAACTTTTGGACGCCACTGTATATTGTTCCCCTAATTGGGAAATACATTACTTCGCATTGAAGCTTTAAAAGCAGTCAGTGAGCACATGACAGCTCCTGAATGTAGGCTTCTTTTAGTGCAATTCCACCGCGATTTTGACTGCTGAAGGTCTCAAAGCGTTTAAATGCCAATGAAGTTTACAATGATTGTTCAGATGACCTTCTCTCGAAGATACCTCTATTCTTGGCATCGCTTTTCCGCGAGTGGTTCTATGTGACTTCGGCCGTCTGCTTGGTGGCGGTCCTAATGGAACGGGCATGTGCTTCCTATTTCATAGCCGACTATGAGAAGAAGGCACGTCGATGGATCTCCACAGTGATAATCGGCTTCTCCTTGATCATGTCCATGGTGCTCACCATCACCTTTATGTTCAGTGAGTGAAATAACACTATAAAATGAAATGATCTGCAATCCAGTCATCAAACTCCTTTTTTATTGGCATACCATCTATGACATATAACTGTGAAGAATCAAATCTCTCAAATATGATTTTCACTTGGCACAGGAAAAAACTTATGATTGTGTCATAATCTAATCAGATAATCAGATAAATGGTGTATCGGAGCTTCTTCGTAATTATTTCTACTCAACATCTCACTTAAACACCATGGGTAGCCCAAAGGCCTATGTTATACTTCAGCGCGCTATTGTCGGCGAAATATAACATAGGCCAAAGAAGATCTTTGAGGGGTTAAAGGGGTAGAGATACTCACGACGAAACATTCATCTCCACCAGTTATCTTTCTAGCCCTTGTCCCCGCATACCCGCGGGTTTGATGCATGATGCATCCGTCCCCAGGGGTTGTTGAACGGCTTCATTGATTGGAGCTGATTGTGCTCACTAGTCAGAGCGCAAAGATAAGGATAAGGTGTAAAGGTAGATGCTAATCAAGCCGGTACTTTCCGGGAAGATGGTCAGCACAGCCATGAGGATCACACACACTCCTCGGCGACGACAAATCCCAGAGTCGAACGTGGACTACATGGCGGTCCAGGGTGTCATCCTGGGGCAGGATTCATCAACGACTTACAGCAATTTAACGGAGAAACTTATAGCCGAAATCCCTGCTTATGAAGCGATATGGTGAAATATTTATCGGGATATCGCTTGTTGATATGCCGCGTTATCACGGATTTCGGCTGTCTTTTCTCTGTTAAATTGCTGTAAGCCGTTGATGAATCCGGCCCCTGGAAAGCGCCATCAAATTCCTTGTGGATGCCCCACCCATTACACTTCTACGAGATATGTTGAGGCAATTTGAATGAGAATTAATTTGAATTAGAATTTGAATGCGTATTAGGCCTAGGCAATGACTCGTGGTAATCACTCAATGGACAAGTCTGTGCGGTGTCTTTCCCAGACAAGCCTGTTACCAGCTACTCGACCACGGAGGGTTGGCAGCAGCAGGCCTTGCCCTCGACCAGAATCATGAGCCTTGATTACACGCTGCATGGAGTGCCTTCTCTGACACTCGGCCATCCAGTCGCTGCTGTCATACTTACGAATGAATCACTTGACGTACCCTGCAGCTCCGTCTAGGAAATGCCGGAAATTATCATATTACTATAAACTAACTTTATTGATTTATTGATAAGCTTTAATTTGAGATCTATTCCTTTTGCAGGCTAAATTCTAAGCACAAGGCCATTTCACTTTTGCCTTATCAGACCGTATTGAAGTGATTCAGTTTTTTGCCATTTTTGGACCACCATGGCCATTTAGCAAAAACGAAGTACAGATCTGTGATCTTCGTCCGATGCCCTACAAGGCCATATATAGGTCTCTTTCAGAATCCACAAACCGTGCTCACCCACATCCCTTGTGATTGCGCTACAATGCGATTTATTTAAGGGGCCGGTTGCAAAAAGTAACGCTACGACCAGCTTCTTTTCTAACAGAACTACTCCTTCGACTCTTCCTTCCCCTTCTAAAAGAGGACGCTCTTCAAATGTCGCTCAAAGGTTTCAAAGTTTTCGTGACTCGACTCAAAGGAGATCATTCACTTTTTCATGAAATTCATCATTTAGTTTACGTTTAGGAGCGATTACACTACTTTCATCTTATTGGTCACACTTTTCAGCCTCTTTTAAAATTGTACGGTTTCAAAGTTGAGATGTATTTTACTGATCTTTTTATGTAAGGTTTACGTGACATTATCACGTCTCCAATAAATAAATAAATAAATAAATCTACACCCTTTGTAGCCTTATTTCTAAGGTCGAAAAAGCCATTCCAGGCGTCAGTTTTGCCTTATCAGCCTGTACTGAACTGATATCCTTTTTTGCCATTTTTCGACCACCCAGGGTCACTTAGCAAAAGCGAAAGACAGTTCTGTGATCCTCGTCCGATGCACTACAAGATGATGTAGATCTCCTTCATAATATATAAACCGAGCTCATTCACCTCCCTTGTGAGTGCGCTACCATGCGATTAAACCAAAAAAATGTTGGAGTAAATGTGTTTTTAAAAAATAAAAAATTCAAAATTCCAAGGTTCAACTGCAAAAAGGACCTGGAACTACACAATTATCTGTGATGCAAACTTCCGACCACGTCTCTGAGGAGTAAAAATTAAATCGTTACAGAATCCTGGACCATACGAGATCTCTTTCAGTGACGTACTCTGTGGAGGCTTCTCTAGCAACCAGCGGAATTGGCGTCATTATTTGCCTGCTCTCTTCAGCCTTCATATACCGTCGAAATCATTATCAACTGCGTGGTCTACTGCAGACAAAAGTGCGGACATCAATAAGCTATACATTGAGCATGAAGTTTCAGTTGGTGGAAAACATACGCGTGATGAAGGTTTGATTGAAGTTTCTTAAACGTTTGGCGCTACATAGGCGGTTCACTGCCGAGTGTTTACCGCAGTTTGATAACTATTAGAAAGTGAACCTTTGCCCGATTAAACCTCTAGAACTATAATAGTAGCGCTGTTATTTATTCTTTTATCATTTTGGCATCTCTGACGAAGTCGGAATATTTACGAGCACCATTACACCATCCAAGGTTCGTGCTCTGCCTAAGCCAAACAACCCTTATGTCCCTCTGGCAATGGATTTACCTGGGAAAGATGAAGCTCTAACTTGTCCATTAGCTAGCCACCGAAAATCATTCTCCAGTCCCAATATGAGCTCAAATCACTTCCACAATCTCCAGTAGGACAGGAACGAGTCGCTTACGGCTTCTTAGTCGTGATCGTTACTTTTTACGGTTTATCCCTTGCGCTTCTATTATAGAACGATTTGCTTTATGATTCACTAGTCTGGCGGGTGGTGGCGCAGTCCGAGGAGGTGCCGGCTGTCGCGTGCACCCGGCCAGGTTCATGGTTCGGATTTCCCACCCAGGCTAACCAAGCCTTCCGTCCCTCCGTGATCGGTGAATTAGTACTAGACTTGTCCACAGGACGACAAAACTGTACCCTGCCCACCAGGCAACCACGAGTTGCAAAGACCAAAATAATAGCATTCCCTCCTCGCCATCCCGTGAAAGAAGAATGCGTGGCGCATCCCAAAAAGATTGATTAACGCTGTCTTTTATTCTTTGTTTACTACTCTTGATTGATGCAGTAGCTGAAATTGTTCCTCCATACATGTAGACCTAGAACCCCTACGAAAGGACTGGTCCTTCGACCTTTGTTCTACTTATCTCTATTTATTCTTTTTGTTCTGTATCTTTATATTTATTTGGGCGCATGTAGCGCAGTCGGAGGAGGTACAGGCTGTCGCGTGCACCCGATACCAGGTTCCTGGTTCGGATCTCCCGCCCAGACCAACCAAGGCTTCCCTCCCTCCGGGATCGGTGAATTGGTACCATACCCGTCTGGGAAGGATAAAGCGCTGGCTTTTTCATCGGCTGGCCACCGCAAGTCATCGTACGGCTGAATACGCATTCAAACCGCTTCCACGACATACGGTGGAAGTAGAATGCTTGACGCATCCCAAGAAGGAACAGGGATTGAGTGCCCTTTATCCTTATTCTTATATTTATTCACTTGTATTTATCCATTTAATTATTTGCCTCATAGCACGCAAGAATCGACTTAGACACGTTGCGTTCGGCCTTGAAGGTAGCTGGTGTTCATCCTGATCAGGCGTTCGATCGAGAGAAACGGCACCACCAGACCAGAAGAGCGAACCCCGTCACCAAGTGGGACAAACGCTAAAGGAATTATTTATTTATTTATTTATTTATTTATTTATTTATTTATTTATTCAAGATCTAGCTATCGGGAAGGGAACACCTCCATCTGTCACTTTGAACAGCGGCAAACTTGGAAACGAATGAGAAACAAAAAACGAGACAAAGACTACAAAACGAGAAACTCAACTAGTCCACGGGTGTTCGGGAATTCTAAATCGGAAAAGTTCATACTGCTTCTGTTCTTTCACTTCTTCAGCAGCACCACCCCCCTCCGACCAAAAAGATCCATTTATTTGTTTATTTGGCACTAGTTAAAAGTTCCGACTCCACCGACAAGACTTCGGTCGAAAAAAATTTTTCGCTGAAACTTCGTCTAAGGAGGTTATTTGGGGTGCTGATCAGGAATCTGATATCCGTTTTTCACGATTCGGTCGGAGGCCACCCATACCATTAACAAGTGTGGTCCAGGCAGGGTCACCGATTTCGCTGAAACTTCGTCTAGGGGTGTTATTTGGTTATTTCAAAAACGGATGTCACGAATCTGACATCCGTTTTTGAAATTGCGGCCGATTACGGTAGGTTACGGTAGCTAAAGGTAACTAAGGCTGCCGAAGTCATAATCATCGATTTTGCTCAAACTTCGACTTGGGGGGTTATTTGGGGTGCTGATAAGGAATCCGATATCCGTTTTTCGTTTTACGCCGGCATGAGGGAAATCGGTGAACATTACCTTAGCCACCCGAACCTTCCGTAACCTACCGTACTCCAGCGTAAAACGAAAAACGGATGTCAGATTTGTGATCAGCACCCCAAATAACACTCCTAGACGAAGTTTCAGCGAAATCGGTGACCCTGTCTGGACTACCCATGTTAACGGTATGGGTGGTGGGTGGTCTCCGACCGAATCGTGAGAAACGGATGTCAGATTCGTGATCAACACCCCAAATAACCCCCTAGACGAAGTTTCAGCGAAAAAATTCTTTTCGACCGTGGTCTTGTCGGTGGAGTCGGAACTTTTAACTAGTGCCGTTTATTTATTTATTATTTTTGTCTGGGGAGAGAGGGGGGGGGGGTGTAGCAGCGCTGTCGCAGTTGGCGCCGGTTGTTGCGCCACCTCCCCCCCTCCCTAGACAGCTCAAAGGTCCAGCTCAGCCTAGCGTTTTTTCACTCATTTTTTCGCTTCTTCTTTTTCGGCAGGGCGCGTGGTAGCGCAGCCGGAAGAGGCGCCGACTGGCGCATGCACCCAACTCTAGTTTTATGGCTCTGCTTTCCCACCCAGGCTAACCAAGGCTTCCATCCCTCCGGGACCGGTGAATTGGTACCAAACGTGAATGGGGAGAGGGAAGAATAAAACACTGACTTGATCATCTGGTGACCACAGCAAGTCACTGTGTATAGGCCGAATACACATTACAGTTGCCTCCTCGACATTGCATAGAATTCAAATGCGTGGCGCATCCCTCCTGACTAACGCCGACCTTTAAGCCTATGTCTTTTTTAACATATATTCGCTAATTCATTTACCAAGATCGTGTAGCGCAGTCGGATGAGGCGCGACTGTCGCGTGCACACGATACCAGGTTCCTGGTTCGGATTTCCCGCCTAGGCCAACCTAGCCTTCCATCCCTCCGGGGTCGGTGAATTGGTACCAGACTTGTTTGGGAAGGATAAAGCGCTGATATGTTCATCGGCTAGCCACCGCAAGTCATTGTATGGCCAAATATACATTCATCTCGCCTCCACGACGTTCCGTAGAAGTAGAATGCGTGGTTCATCCCAGAAGGGATTGAGTAACGCCGTACTTTATCCTTTATCCTTAATTCTTTTACCACAACTACCAATCTGTTCATCTCCACTTTGCGAAATCAGGTTGAAAATACCTTGGGCTTTACAATCTCAAGTATATTCTCAATAAATCTCAAGTATATTTAAACAAGTGATGAGCAGGTATTCATCAAATAAATATTCTAATAAAATTCATATTTAGACAGTTGTGCTGTCATTTTGCTATATTGGAGCGGTTATAATGTGCAGTCTTACGCTGTTAACAATGGCGTTCGTCAAGTTCAGTAATCATCCTGAGGAGGCACAGCTATGCTTCGCTTGCCACGATCTTCTCGTGCCTTTGTGAGTTGTAGAAACTACTTATCTCTATTTTTTATTGGTTTTGGAAAACATATTGGTTAAGAATTCCACAGTTCGTTAGGAATAAGAGTGCAGAGAAACCGCAAGTCCATTACCCAGTATTAAACAGGAACCAAGGAAGCGATCTCTATTAACGAACAGCTGAATCAAACCCTTATCGTACCCGAGTAGGGTTTCTCACGCTCTTAGTGCTCTCCGATTTCCATTTACATTGCGTGTGGTGGTGAACTCTGGAAAAGCTTGTTGAGAGCCACTCTAGTTAGGTCACTTACGCTTTAAGCCACTCTAGTTTACGATGGAATTCTCCCCTCTTTCTCAGCGTTTAGTCCCGTTAATTCGTTGTCACCTTATAATCTGAAGTGACCCGACCAGAATACACAGATAACAGCACTGCCACGCGGATTAGATAGTATCGCGACCGAACGCGTCGGAAGTCACCTCAAACTTGGGTAATTAAACCTTTATCTTTAATGTACACAAATAATACGCGCACGACTAACGAATAACGAACCAAAGCATCGATGGTAAAGCTTATATGAGGATGGGGAAGGATAAACATGAATAAATGGGAGAATAACTACGCGAACACAATAAGGCACACAACATAACATCATAAGAACAAAACCGAAAATATCTGAGACCGAGCCACTGGCTAAGTGAATTACAAAAGACAAATAGTGTGATATGGCAATGAGAAAACAACTTTGGTAAGAAACTAACCCATATGGGAACATGGCAAGGCAAGGAACAGAATAAACCAAGTGCAAAAACAGGATATGGGACGAGAGAGTAACACAACAACTGAATATACAAGGAATAATGAGCACGATAGCAGTACAAATAGAATAGCAACACTACAAGGCGAACGAACACACAAAAGATACCTGAAAACATGAGAAACGACCTACTATGAACAAATCAAGGCTCACAATGGGTACGCGCAAGAAGTACGGGATGACAGAACACCCTCCTGAGGTCGAAAACCAGGAGGAAACACGCGCTGAGAAGAGATACCCCCTCCCGGAACCCCACAGAAGCTTCCCGACCCGCCAGAGCCAGACCGGAACGCGCAATGCCCGATTCGAATGACTCAACACCCTGAAAATCAGGCGGCGGGAGAGAGAGCACGCGCTGAGGAGAGGGCGCAGAGTTGTTTTGCCCGCGTTCAACTGGGGCGCCGAAACTGCTGGGACGACTTGTCGTCACTCCGGCCCGCGTTGGTGTGGTCCTCCATCCTGGTTCCGCTGCTCCCTGACGAACTGCAACTGGCCCGCCAGCCAGCGCGCCTCGTCCTCCAGCTGCTGGATCATCCTACGCGCTCGTTCCTTCTTGTGAGGAACATTGCAGAGGGCTGAGTGGTGGCCCTCGTCCCTGGGAATCAGATCCTGAAACTCTGTTCCCTCTAGCTTCTGACAATAGAAGCATCGCCGGTGTGCATACTTGCACTTCTCTCCTCCGGGGCAAAACTCCAAGCACCGGAAACACGTGCCAGACCGCAAGATGATGTCGTAGCGTTCATCTCCATTCGTGATCGTTGGGCACGACTCTGAATAGTGCATGCCCACTTCGCCGCAAAACGCGCAGCTCAACTCCGGATGCATGCCGGGTGAAATCCGCTCGCTCTTCCTGAACGGGAATCTCAGAAGCTGCATCCTCATCCTTTGAATCCTGGACTCCACTGCTTGGATCCTTCCAAGCAGTTCGGCTTCACGTCCGTCGTCCTCTTGCTGTACGCGCACCTCTGGTCCTGGACCAGCTCCCTCGACTTCCTCCTGCCGTACGCGCACTTCTGGTCCTGGACGATCAGCCTCGACGTCCTCCTGCTGGACTCGCTCCTCCGGTTCTGGAACCATCTCCACGATGTTCTCCTGTTGTACGCGCACCTCCAGTCCCGGACCAGCATCCTCGACGTCGTTCGGCTGCCCATCACGGATGACGTCCTCGGCAATCTCCTGATGCACGTCACGCATGACGTCCTCCGCCTCGGCTTGATCTGCTTCGGACCCTTCAACGGAACGGAGCTCTAGCTCTTCTGGGTCCTCCTCGTCTGCATCGTCGTCGTCATCTGATACCAACGCTGGTATCTGTTCCATCGGATCGTCGTCCGTCACCTCTTCCACCATGCGTTGCCAATGATCGTAGTCCGTTACGATGACTTCCAGTGGATCGGGTGACCTCTCAGCCTGCTTTCGTTGCAGCTGCTCCTTCAAACGCGCCACTTCCATAGTCAGCTCGTCGATTTGCTGTTCCATCTCGGACAGCTTCCTCTCATTCTCCTTATCTGCCGCTCGGAGCTGATCGTGTTCCTCCATGAACACACTCTGAAACACACGCGCTTCGTCCGAGTCCTTGTTCGTCTGGAGGGCCGTTTGTCTGGGCTGTACCTCCTCCGTATCCTCGATTGAAAACGCGTTAACGTCGGTATTGACCGACCTCGACTGACTCGGTTCCCTCCGTGATCCCTCCTTCTGCACTGTGGGATGTTGGAGAGTATCTATGACGTGTCCCGTTAACAAGTGCCCAAGACGAGTGGGCAACAAGTATAATCCGGAAGGAAGGCGTATGTGAGCCTCGTCATGGCGAATAAGCTGCCACAGTTGGTCGCTTCCTAGCACGATCAACGGTATGACGGCTGCTTGTGTTCGCACCAACTGGGCGTCGATGTTTTGTGCTTTGATGAACGCGACATCTTCTTCTAGCACCGGAGGTGTCCGTAAGGTGCTAGTGAGTGTTTCGTGGGTGAGAAGCTCCAATGACCATGGCTTGCCTTTATCATCCCACATCTCCAAAGGTACCTTGCGACTCACGCACTCCTGTACGCGATCCGAGCCGAAGGTTCTTACGCGCAAAGTTGTCGTGCCCAGAGTCGGCAGGCATAGCTCTTCTGCCAGCTTGTGATCGATGAAGGAGCACTCGGCACCTGAATCTAGCAGTGCCGGTACTTTCCTTAGTTCACGCGAAGAGGGGTCCATGATCGTGAGCTCTCCTACTGGTAAGTAGGTTTCGCGGGTGCTCGGTATACCCTCGCTGGAATGGAGTTGAGCTACTGGATCCTCTTGCTGTTGTTTACGCGCATCTATGTGATCCTGCTCTTGATTGCTCAGCTGGTGAGTCGCTGCCGACGTAGGGATTGCCTTCTTGGCAAACTTCACCTTCTCATTTGGTTTAGCTAGAGCGGTGGGTTTTCCCTGCCGTGTTGTCGAAATTTCTGGAGCTGTCGTTGTTTTAAAGCAGCATGATGTATGATGTTTACCCTGACATATGAAACATGGCCGTTTCTTACAGTCCGTCGTCGCGTGATGAGGAGACGCGCAGATAAAGCACAGCTTGTGCTCACGTAAGTAGTTGGCCCGCTCCTGCGGGGTGCCATATCTTGTGCATGCACCTGATTTGTGGTCCTCGCCACAGTACATGCACGGCAAACTTCCTCGTGAAGTCTGTTCCTTCTGAGGCTTCCCTTTCTGTGGCTGTTGTTGCTGTGCCGCAGTGTTCCTTGACGTGAACAACGTGATCATTTCCTCATCCGCGATGAACTGATCCAGGGCATCGAGGAGATTTTCCATCAAGAAAGGTCCCTCCCTGGACCGTTTCTTCTTTAACACATCCCTCTGTAAGTGTTCAGGGAATTTGGACAAAACCTGGTTTATGAGCCATTGGCTGTCCACATGTTCACCTTTGTCTTTAAGTTGAGACATGATAGCTTGGAGCTGTTCCAACAATACGCGCTGATCCTTGACAGATGGTGAACGCAGTGTCGTGGTTTCCATCCTGGCTATCAAGCGCTGTACGAGCTCCTCTCTGTTGCCATACTTGGCTTGGAGATAATCGATAGCCTTCTGGTAGTTTTCGTTCGTGATCTGAAACCTCTTGACTGCATCACGCGCTTCTCCCTTCAATGCGTTCAGAAGATAGTTGAACTTGAAGATCTCGGGTAGGGGCTGCGAGTGGACGTTGGTAGAAAACAGTATCCAGAAGTTGTCCCAGTCCCAGACGTTTCCACTGAAACTTGGAATGGGCAACGTGGGTAGGTCGATCCTTTTAGTCTGGGGAACGAAGTCCTGTGAAGGTTGCTCTGGCTCACTAGCGCTCAGCATACTTTGACTTCTTCCCGTGTTCGACGTAAAGGTTCTTAATCGACCTTGCAGGATTACCGTGTAATCCAGAGCTTGGCTGAGAACATCTGCAGCCATTGTAGAGTACTCCTCGTACTCATCCGTCGCACTCTTCGTTGGCTTGTCCAACTGATCGTACGCGCTCGCATACCGCTCCAGAAGGTGGTCGATCCTAGAGGTGCATTCCTCTATTGCTCCCAGTGCCTCCTGGATCCTGCTTCGGCACGCTCGCAGATCTCCTGGAGCTCTGTCCCCTCTATCCACTTCTATTGTCTCCAATCCGTCCTCCTTGAAACGCGCTAACATTGACTCCAGTTTCTTGCAGCTCGTGGCTACAAGACCTTTCAACGAAGACACGTGCTTGGACATCGGAAACAATAATCCTCACTACGAGGAACAATCCAACAAACAAAAAGTAATGAACGGAACGAAAACTGTACGCGCTAGTTAACTAAACCTAGGTCGCTTAGGCTAGAAACTAGTACGCGCCTCACAGATACACGAACTACCACTTAAGTCAGATCCTACTACCAGATACGCGCTCTCAAACTAGTGAAAATGGTTTAAATTCCGACCTGTGGTTGTCGCTGTTGGTCCTCGATTCGATGTGTACGCGCACAGGACCAGTCGTCGGCAGCTGAATACAGATCGGCCGATGCACCAATTGAATCCGACCGGAACAGACAGAATATCGCAGTCGGCCGATGCACCAATTGAAGTGACCCGACCAGAATACACAGATAACAGCACTGCCACGCGGATTAGATAGTATCGCGACCGAACGCGTCGGAAGTCACCTCAAACTTGGGTAATTAAACCTTTATCTTTAATGTACACAAATAATACGCGCACGACTAACGAATAACGAACCAAAGTATCGATGGTAAAGCTTATATGAGGATGGGGAAGGATAAACATGAATAAATGGGAGAATAACTACGCGAACACAATAAGGCACACAACATAACATCATAAGAACAAAACCGAAAATATCTGAGACCGAGCCACTGGCTAAGTGAATTACAAAAGACAAATAGTGTGATATGGCAATGAGAAAACCACTTTGGTAAGAAACTAACCCATGTGGGAACATGGCAAGGCAAGGAACAGAATAAACCAAGTGCAAAAACAGGATATGGGACGAGAGAGTAACACAACAACTGAATATACAAGGAATAATGAGCACGATAGCAGTACAAATAGAATACCAACACTACAAGGCGAACGAACACACAAAAGATACCTGAAAACATGAGAAACGACCTACTATGAACAAATCAAGGCTCACAATGGGTACGCGCAAGAAGTACGGGATGACAGAACACCCTCCTGAGGTCGAAAACCAGGAGGAAACACGCGCTGAGAAGAGATACCCCCTCCCGGAACCCTACAGAAGCTTCCCGACCCGCCAGAGCCAGACCGGAACGCGCAATGCCCGATTCGAATGACTCAACACCCTGAAAATCAGGCGGCGGGAGAGAGAGCACGCGCTGAGGAGAGGGCGCAGAGTTGTTTTGCCCGCGTTCAACTGGGGCGCCGAAACTGCTGGGACGACTTGTCGTCATAATCCGTCGACAACTCATTTTCATGCCGTACGCTGAGATCTTTCCTGATTAGATTCTTCGAGGCTCTTCTTGCGGCTCCTTCTAGTGCCCTTCTGGTGCGGTACTTTACTCTAATGCCAGCCTTTCTCACAGGACAGCTCTCTGGTCGTCACAAGATGTGTCCATACTCCGTCAGACGTCCTCCTTTACCTCAGTTTGATCGGCGGTGTCAGTCCAGTTCAAGTCGTACCCTATCTCCGAACTTCCAAACTTTCACCCATTTGTCCTCCTAGGGCCGGATTCATCACCGACTTACAACAATGTAACAGAGAAAATACAGCCGAAAGCCTGATAGCGCGGCTTATCAAGCGGTATGTAGGTTGATAGAGTATTGATAAGTATTTATTATGGATTACAGTAGTCACAGTAGGACGCACTGACTAATATGGTGAACATTTCACCATACATTTCGCCGCGCTGTCAAGGATTTCGGCTGTATTTTCTCTGTTAAATTGTTGTAAGTCATTGATGAATACGACCTCTGTGGAAAACGTTTCCCCATACCGCTTGTTGGTAAGTCCTACGCTATCAGGAATTTCGGCTGTATTTTCTCTGTTAAATCGCTGTAAGTCTTTGTTGAATCCGGTCCCTGGAGCCTCCCATTTCACCGCGTGCGATTACTGGTCTTGTACCTTATCTAAATAGGTCACAGCCCTCAGTAAGCCTACATACTTACAGCGCATAGAGCTTCTTGTTCAGTACCGTGGAGCATCTCTGGAAGGGGGAGGGGGTGAGGGCTCCTTTCCCAGGCATCCTTTATTCTTCCCCTGACAGCGCGGGCCGTACTCCCTTCGCTTTCATGGCATCGTAACTTCACTTTTCCATGGCCTCCTCAACTTTGAGTCCAGGGGCCGGATTCACCAGCGACTTACAGCAATTTAACAGAAAAAATACAGCCGAAATCCCTGATAGCGCGGCTTATCAAGCAGTGTGGTCAGCGATATAGGCCGCGCTATCAGGAATTTCGGCTGTATTTTCTCAGTTAAACTGCTGTAAGTCGTTGATGAATCCGGCCCATGGAAGCATGTCGGGCTTTTTTTGGAGTTGGTGAACTTCGTCTTCTTTACGCTCGCTCGCTGGGCGGAGTCTGACAGGACAACCTGCCACGGAAGGATGCCTTCCTTCAGCTCCTAATGGACTCAGAGCCAACCCTCGATGAACACCCACCGTTACTTTGATCTTCATTACTACTCCATGTCTAGTCAGTATCGCCGCGTTCGAACTATTGGAACATGTCGTTTGTGACCGTAATCAGATGTTCTGGAATACCCTTGAATGGCTTCTCAGATTCCAGCGCGAAGATCACCCCACAGCTGGCTCCCCCTCCTCCCTCTCCACCCACCAAGGACCAGAAATGTTACAATGGCACTCGCTTCCGAAGCGCTGCCGATGGAGTCCCCGATTGTCGCACACCTCCTTAGGTCTATGTTATACTCCCACGGGAGCATCCGCGGGACGTCTGCATGCGGAAGGTGCACCGCGGACGGTCGTCGTCGTCCCGCAGCGGCTAGCGTCGCATTGGAGCGCGTTTTTGGCGCCCGATTCCGCGGGACGACAGCCGTCCGCGGTGCACTGCACCACGAACGGCTGCTGTCCCGCGGGCGGGAAGTATAACAGCCCTCTCGTCGTCTGTCGGCGGCGATACGCGGACGGCGGGCGTGGCGGGACACGGCAATTGGCCAGCTCATGGGTCCCGGTGCGATTCCTGCCCGTCCGCGGATGCTCCCGCGGGAGTATAACATAGGCCTTAAGGCCAGGAGTGATTCATTGGTACCATAGCTACCTAGGCTTGGAAAGGGTAGAACACTGTTTTTTCCATTGGCGTAGCATCGCTACCCGGAAAGCAGAAGGTGCGAGTGGTTCGAGTACCGCCTGGCGCAAGAGTTTTGATCACAACAAACATCCTTTAGCAACTGCCTAGCCTCAACACCGCAACGCACTGATTAGGCTAAATACTGATACGCTACGCTAATCGCCTCCACGAGTTCCTCTAGGAGTAGAGGACACGACGCATCATAGCTTTGAGATTCTTGGGATCGCATATATTTCAGAGATCTGGGTCTGCCTTCGAATTGTTATTTTTCAATCGAAACAGTGTCAAATCAAAGTTGAAAGGTTGTGAGCGAGATTCAAGCGAATTCAGCGAAATTTATTTCATCATTGCAGATCAGCAATACCTCTGCTCACCGTCACTCTCATCCATATCGGAGAGCATAGGCGCATCAGTGAGCAGTTTCCCGCCATGCAGAGATTCCTTCTCAAGTGTGGCATGTCCTCCAGCACCACGTCTATGGTACAGTCCATATCGCTGCCGGAGAACACTTCCCGGCGATATTTCGAGCAGTTGGATGCGGCATGGAACAAGTAGCAGTCCTTAAATGAATCACTGATTTTTCGCCTTTTTTGTCATCTTAAGCCTGTGAATGAAATTATGTTTACTCCTTGCTGTTGCTACCGTTCAGACACACAGAACCGAATGAGAAACCTGTCTTAACCGTGTGCTGGCTCTAAGCCGACTTAGCGACTCCCCGATACAATAGTAACCCGGATGCGACCGGGAAGACAAGGCGAAAACACGAGGAATGAAGTACTTTATCCAAACAACGACAATGTGAGACGAGCGAGAATCGAAAAAGACAAAACGGCACTGAAGAAAAGGGAAGCTGAACCCTGTTACAAGTCTAGACCGGCTTTTATGCCGTGTTTTGGCGCCTTTTGGCGAAAGCGCGGGAGGCGTTTCGAGACCTTTCCGAGATTCAAAATCCAATTCAAATTGCTGATGAGTCATACTAGCGGTAAGAAACAAAGAAGCGTGAAAAACTGGGGTCGAGCTAGAGACGCATTGATATGTGACAACCGAAGGTGCCACAAAGAGCACCGTAGCGAATGACCAGACGTTCTTCTATTGCTGGACAGGTCAGCCTTGAATATCTCATAGACTTGCTAGGCTTAAAATATTGCTAGTTCTACGATTTCCCCTCTGACTAGGAATGAAAGAGCCCATGTTCCGACAAAACTCCTATCCTTCAACTGCGAGATGCCACTGGATTACGTTGATAGCCAAAAGATAAGCAATCAAAGGATCTATCCTGAGCCCAGATCCACCAACGATTTACTGCAATTTAACAGAGAAAATACAGCCGAAATTTGTGATAGCGCGGCTTATGAAGCGATATGGTGGGCGATGGGCCAACCTAATATGTGTTACACCATGTTAATCAAGCACGGTAAATAAGCAGCACGGTGAACAGTGTGGGTGCGGAGGTCGCAGTGCAGCGATATGGATTGAGTGAGCCTATCCAAGAAGCTGAGCAGTAGAGTTTCAAGGAACGTCTCCTACAATTCGAAGACTACTAGGGACGTTTTGAAGGAATACTTCGCCAGAAGAGATGACCTTCTGTGAATGTCGCAATCATCTGTATACTGTGTGCATATTACTGTGAATTCAACGAACTTCCTCACCCTTTTATTGAGAGACCACAAATTTTTAATACCACATAATGTAGCCATAACAACATAGTAATAAGGTAGTCAAGACACCTAGTTAGTAGCAACGAGGTAATCATAACAATGTAATGAGTAGATATCTTCATCTCACAGAGCGCTTCCTCGCGAGGGCCTCCCGAACCAATTTCGTCAGATGCTCTGTTAGCTCCAGAACCGCCCACTCGGCCGCTTCTTCATCATTAGCAGCGAGTTTGCGAAGTGTTGTCGACGCGAAGAAGCCTAGAAATAATTCCTTCATAAAACCATAAGCGTATTAACGACGAAAGAGTTATGCAGTATTTGATAAGTATGTTCCTACCGAATGCGTCAAACTGATCCACGGTCTGTTGGCTTTGGTTCATGATTCTCAGCTCGTCGCAGATACGGGAAAGAACTGAAACAAGACTCCATGACTTGATTATATGTAGTAAAGGGAGACAAGAGAGGGATGTACCTGCGATTTCGGATGCATCTCCTTCTTCCTTTTCTAGTGCAGTCTTTCTTGGGACATCTGCACGAAAGCCGAACGTTGACAGTGCGGGCGAGTTGCTTCCACTGCTCGACTCGCTTGCCGCGTAGTGCACCGTCGACGTGCCCGCACTGCTGTGCCCGTACTGACCGACGTTTGACATGGTGGGCCTGCAACGACAACATCACGATTTCAGATTATAGTAAGGTAATGCTACAACGTACTCTTCATCATTGTCCAGAGGGGACGGCATCGCCTCGAAAAAAATCCATTTCGTCGGTGGATCACCCGCACCGGATCCTGTTTTTGGCTCCTTTGCGGCTTTCATCCTCTTCTGGAAGGCCCCTCTGGGCGTGGATGGCTGTGACAATAAAGTCTAAATATGTTATCCATGAAAAACACCTCTGGTGACAATACTTCTAAAAGTTCATTTTAACACACGCACGTCTCCCATGATGTCGATGTCCTCGTCGGAATTCCGCTCAGGAGACCGATCTCTAATCGACCTCTTCTGACCCTTAAATTAGATACGCTCCTGCTGTGGCTCCCATTCCCTCTCGCTAATTACTCACCGCCTGCAACGTCCGCATGTAGGGCCTCTTGTCGTCCCTCACGCACTGGCCTGCGACGAATCGCATTCGAGGCGTGTCTTCGCCTTCCTCCATCTGTAACATGAAATGGCGAAGTACTCTTACGCAGCATTAAGGTGAATCCAAAGCTTCATACGTACGCATACGGACGAACGAAAAGAGAATGAACAAGGGCGCAATCCTAGATGGGGCAGTGCAGAGTAAAGGAGAAAGATCGGCGTTAAATCAGTCCATTTACAAGACACGCCATGCATTCTGCTTCTAGGAAATATCGGCACAATCACCTATTATTATATAGTATTTCGTATTAAAGAGTCTACGGCTCGCCATGCAGGGTTGCCGACGTCTTCGGCACGTCTACGGCTCGCCATGCAGGGTTGCCGACGTCTTCGGCACGTCTACGACTCGCCATGCAGGTTGCCGACGTGTTCGGCACGTCTACGACTCGCCATGCATGGTTGTCGACGTGTTCGGCACGTCTACGGCTCGCGATGCACCGTTGCCAAAGTGTTCGGCACGTCTACGGCATCGCCAGGCACGTAGAAGGCGTCTGGTTATTTTCTGCTATTTTCGCCCCTATTTTTTGACGTGCTCCATCGCTAATCGCTTCACCCGTTATTATAGAGTATTATAGAGATGGATGCTAACTATATTATCTGATACTTGGTTCTATTCGACTAAAGTGTTATTCAAGTGTTAGTTCTGAAGTTAATAGGGGGCAGCGGTCGCTCCCTCCGCCCCAACTTCATCTCCTAATTCCTCACTATGAAAACACAATTCTATACAGTTACAATTCAGAACGGAACGAACCCTTTCAGTCTCGAAAGAAGGATAAAAGTAGGTGCGAGGGACGACCTCGCACCTACTTTAGGGCCTGTTCATACTTCGCGACAAGAGCGACTCGTCGCCCTTGCAAAACATGCATATCGATTAAAACCGAGCGCGCGCTTCCGAAAAGTGTTCATACTCGAGCGCCGGCGCCGGGAGCGACTGGAGCGACTGGGGCGACGAACGGAGTGTGGAGTACGTAATTACACCGCACTAGCCCTGGGGCCAGATTCATCAAAGTTACTGCAGTAACTTTAACGGAGAATTGTAAGCAAATAGCTCAGATAACGCGACTTACCAAGCGATATGGTGAGCGATAAGCCACGTTATCTGAGCTTTCGTTTACGGTTTTACGTTAAAGTTGCTGCAGTAACTTTGATGAATCCGGCCCCTGGAAGGCGCACTAGTGCTGGATGGAAACGTTTCCTGTTCTGCCGTTCTTCATACAAAGGTAAGGAATGCTTTTATGTCTATTTTGAGTGCCACACTGACGATGTAGGTAATATGATTGTTCGCTTCTGTCTGTTTCAGTTTCGAACAACTTTTTGACAAAACATATAACTGTTTGCTTGTGCTTGTTTCAGTCTCCAGAGACTTTTTACTAATATAACTGTTTGCTTTTGTCTATTTCAGTTTCCAAAAACTAATGCAATTGAATAGTTAGACGTGAACACCCCTATTCACTTGATATTTTAGACCACGAAGTAGACGTTATTATTTATTTATTTATTTAATTGCACTCTAGGGTGCACTATAACGTCAACGAAGTCGACAAACAAACAAAATAACCTCTAAAACCACTTTAGTAATTACCATCTGGCTACACTGATTATATGGTGACCCCCGTAGAAAAGTACTTATGCTAATAATATGTAATGTATGCAGGCAATTTAATAGGTGTTTGGCGTATACAAGGCATTTCCTTCTGCGCTACCGCACCTAAGTAGAAAAGGAGGGGAGGAATTGAGGGCGCTATGGTAGTTGGGGGAGGGAGGTCACCTTGCAAAAAGTGTCACAGACACGAAAAAAAGAAACGGTAACACACTGACAGTAAAGAAAACAACCAAGCAATGCTATAGCTCTGTTCTGTTTAGACAGGGGAAGGGACCCCAGGGTGTGGCTCGAGTGACGCACCCGTACTGAAACTGCCTACATCCTGGAGTTCCCTCCCTTGTCCAGTTAGGAAGCAGATAAAACGTGAATCTGTAATAGAAAAGTGGAGATAAGACTGCATTCACATTCGCTGTATGTAGCTACTCTCCGCGGTTGCCCGCCGTGGCAGGCCATGGTGACCCCCCCCCTCCGACTACCATAGCGCCGAATTGAGATTTGGCATATCGATGAAGAAGTCAGGAGGGCGATTTGGAGCGGTCAACGTTTACTGCGTTTCTCATTGAATAAAAAAGCGATGAAACCAGCCTGAACAGCTGATTCAGGTTGATGCGGGCGCGCGATCGTCATCGGGGCGCGTTATTGTTAAGCACCAGTTGGTCCCGACTAGAAAGACTACAGTACCTCGCCGTCGCCGCTGAGCGGCGCCGCTGGCCGGTCGGCAGCCGCCGTTGAGCGGCGTGGCTCAGCGATTTCGCCGCCCGCCGCTCGTCGCAGAAGTCTGGGGGGGGGGGGGGGGCTTGAGGGCCTGCTCATACTTCGCGACAGCAGCGACAAGAGCGCGTGGCGTGCACGGCGTGCGCACGCGGAAGTATGAACAGGCGACAGCAGCGACTGGAGTGACTGGAGCGACAACTGCCAAATCCCTTTAGACACCAAGTCCACTCTGACCAACTGAATTCCCGCACGTGCTCGATGTGTTTCGCTTACTTCCACACGTCTTTGTACGTAAATTCCAACTCACCAGAGACGTTTGCCAGCTGACCAGTACCACCGGAACGGCGTATTAAGAAAAGAGCGGCTGCGATATGAGCTGAGAAAAGAGAGAATTGGAGGTGAACTACAGCAACAAATCCTAAACCACTGTGCTGAATTTAAGAGGGAATGGTAGAAACGGGCGCACTGTTGTGGCGACCACCTCTCTTATTCCCTTTTCCACACTAAAGCTTCGAATTCCAACGGTATCCCAGAGCTGGAGTGCTTCGCAGAATGGGAGGCGCAACATGCTGTCCTCCATGAGCTGCCCATCGGAGAAATCCACCCATAGGAGGGAGTGCCCCCCCCCCCTCCCGCCTGCCCAATGCCGTGTGCCATACGTGCTGCGAACGTGTCGGAAATTCCCCAAAATTCACCTGGTGTCTAAATGGATCAAGCCGCGACAACGCCGGCGCTTGAGAATGGACACTTCACGGCGGAGCGCGCTCGGTTTTAATCGATTTGCATGTTTTGCACGAGCGACAAGTCGCTCTTGTCGCGAAGTATGAACAGGCCTTTAAGCCAATGACCGGACGGATGAAAGATGGCGTTAATCAATCCTTGTTTGCGATGTGCTGCACATCCTTATTCTGTCGTGGGAGTAATTTAAATGTGTATTTGACCTGTCAACTTATTTGCAGTGGACAGTCGATTGACAAATAAGTGATTTAGCTATCCCACGCAAGCCTGGTAGCTACTATAGTTGTGCTCGAATGACCTATTCGATTAAGCATTCGAATGATTTTCATTTGAGATTGAATATTTGAATTCGATTTTTCAGAAAAATCGCTTTTCTCGAATATATTTAGAAATTTACGAGCATTCGAAACCATTCGAATATTCGAAAAAATTCGACAGAACAACTCTAGTAGCTATTCACTACCCGGGGGATGGAAGGCTTGGTTGGCCTGGGCAGCGTTACCACGAGGTAACTCGATCCGGGGTGCGCGCGACAGCAGGCGTTTATAGCTCAACTGCGCTAACATCACAAACTGCCAAGAACGTGGGTGTTAATCAAGACAGAGTGCCCACCATGTATTTCTTCCGAACCTAACAGTTTTTCCCTCCCAAAACAGGTTCTAGTGCAGTATAGTTCGTATTTACCCGAATTTAATCTTTTATTTCACAGGTTTTTGGATGAATTTCAAAGACTTTGTAGAAGCAAATCAGGGTGGATCCCAAAAGACTTGGGTTCAATCCCCCAATGAGGGGGGGGGGCGCCCTCCATACTCACGTTGAAACACTACATGGAGATGAATACTTGTAACATAACATGCCTACCTGAACCCCTACTGTGGCTGTCTTCCTCCTGAACGAAAGAGGGAATTTAGACGAAAAAACGCCGGACGAAACACGAGAAAAAGGCGCGTCGACAGGTTCACCGTGGTGATTCATACAGGGATAGCCGTACAGTGGCCGTGGGTCGATACGTGGAGCCCGCAGGCGTGGGTGGATACGTGTAGCCCGCAGACATCCCTGTACGTATCGCCACGGTGAACCTGTCGACGGCCGCCGTGCCCCCCCCCCCCCTCATTGGGATTGAACCAAGACTTGCACCACGGCGTGAATCCCACAGTCAAAACTGGTCCGTACTTCCGTGGAGTGTCTCGCATCCCACACCGAGTTCGCGATCACCTGTTCCAGGCTCTCA
The DNA here is from genome assembly GCA_947396885.1 of Heligmosomoides polygyrus polygyrus. Classification (NCBI taxonomy): domain Eukaryota; kingdom Metazoa; phylum Nematoda; class Chromadorea; order Rhabditida; family Heligmosomidae; genus Heligmosomoides; species Heligmosomoides polygyrus. The sequence goes on along the minus strand of OX377202.1, from coordinate 104,289,363 downwards.
ACAGCGATATGGCGCGCTCCAATCAAGAAATTTGACCCAGTGCCACCAAGCGCGAAATGTCGGAGTTTAAAAAAATATTTTATTTACATCCGTTTTCACCCATTACTTCTCGACTTCACTTATGGAATTTATCAAAATAATCTCTGAGTTGACGGTGATCCGACACAGACTGTAATGGTGAGATTCGAGAGTGGGATTTTCGAGAGGAGTGGTTGTTTGTGTTAAAACTAAAAGCATCAGCAACAGAATCGTTGTAGTAGCCATTTTTGGTGATATTTTAACCATGTTAAGGATCCTAATCCGGCCGGGGCAGACACAGTGGTGCAACTAGCCTGATCCTCTCTGCTTAGCTTTTAGTTCTCTTGACTGCTTGACTGACCTCCTGGTCAGGGGTGCACATTTAACGTCAACGATTTAACGAATTAACGGCATTTTCCGTTAAATTCTGGCTTAACGACTTAACGGGAATCTTTAGAAATGTAACGGAATTTTTAACGGACGTTTTTATCAGTGAGTTTATCACATCTACCCTTAGTCTTCACTAATGTTGCAGGTCTCTCATCCCCCCGATTAGGACTGCTCCTGAAGAAACTGTTGTAGTCAGCAAGAATATTTTAATGTTTTCATGAATTTGTTAGAGTTTTTGGAAATAATGCGTTCTGGGGCACATGTGGAGCAATCGGAGAAGGTGCTCGCGTGCACCCGATACCATGTGCCTGGTTCGCATTTCCCGCTCAGGCCAATCAAACCTTCCATCCCTCCAGTGTCGGAGAATTGGTACCAGAGTTGTCTGGGAAGTAAAGAGCGCTGACTTCTTCATCGGCTGGCTACCGCAAGTCATTGTATGGCCAAATACGCATTCATGTCGCCTCCGCGACATCCCGTAGAAGTGGAATGCGTGGCGCATCCCAAAGGGGAATGAGTAACGTCGTCCTTTATCCTAATCCTTTAACGTATTTTGAAGATAGAAATTTCTTCGCCGAGCCAGCAAGTACGTCAACGAATCCACAAAGATACTGATCTAACCCCTGGTAAGATATGCCTATCCTCACTTGGCGTTGCTTGTCCCAGAATACGTTTGCCAGCCACCTAGAACAGTCCAGACGGAGAGAATGTTTTCGGCTGCTGGACGTATTTTAAACGATTTTAGAAAAACGCTAATAACAAAAACTATGAAAGCTAATTTTCCTCAACGTTAACACTTTGACGAGGTGTTACACTTTTTAGGCTGTGTGAGACCGTGTGACATGATCTCGTGTCACGGTCCCGACGTTGCAAAAAAATGGTTTGGTCACGCCCACCAGGCACTCGAAAGTCGTGCGTTTCACAACGTGTTAACATGCCACTGATGGGCTTCTAATTGTATTTTTTATTAACTCTTTCTGTACTAGTCACACAGAACAGTTTCGCAAAGAACTAGGAAAGGAGAGGAGGGGAATCCGGGTTCTGCCTGATGACACATTTTAAGATGCCCTGTCGGTGGTCATCTTCAATGATAATTCCATGGTTGTTCTTATTCCACACCTGTGGCTAATTTTTTGCTTTTTGCTGAGAGCTTGTTTATTTTTCTATGTTTGTTCATGTTCAATTGATTAATTTACATTGCAGTATTACACTCCATTCCTTGAACTTTAGTTGTTGATCTTTTGAAGTTGAAACGTAGGAGTTTTTCCTTGATTTTTGTCACTTAAAGTAATGGTTTGCAGCTAATGGTATTTTTTAACGAAATTTAACGATTTAACGGAAATTTAACGAAAATTTTCCGTTAAAAAATTTCGTTAAAAAAATTTAACGCACAGAATTTTGTGTGCACCCCTGCTCATGGTCCAGTTTCGTAGCGCAGAAACTACCTTCAACTTTTGCTGTTATCTTTTGGGCTCAGATGATTTTGTATCTCTTATGGCTCAATGAATGTTCTTCTTCTTCTTCTTCTTCTTCTTCTTCAGCGTCTGTCCCGCTTCGTAGCGGGGTCTGCTATTCTGGTGTCATGACGCCACCTTTCCCGATCCAGCGCTAGATCAGTGTGGACACCAGCCGCTTTCAAGTCCGCATGTAACGTATCAGCCCAGCGCTGCTTCGGGCGCCCTCTAGGCCGCTTTCCTATTACCTCGAAGTTGAGGCCTATCTTGCGGACGCTATCTTCCTTTCCACGCAGAACGTAGCCGTACCATCGTAAGCGAGCTTCGCGCACCTTGTCCGCTATCGGCGCGACACCGAACTTCTGCCGAATAGCTTCGTTTCGGATGCGGTCCATGCGCGTGACTCCAGCCGTCCAGCGCAGCATCTTCGTCTCCATGACGCTGAGGCGCGCTTCAACTTCCTTGGTCGCAGGCCAACACTCAGCGCCGTACATCGCTACTGGCCGGATGACTGCTCTGTAGATCTTTGACTTAAAGCGCTCTGGTATCTTCTTGTCGCAGAGCACGCCAGTCAACGAGCGCCACTTGGACCAAGCTGCACTCACGCGTGAATTCACTTCGACCATCAGTTTGCCGTCAGACGCGACTGCTGATCCCAGGTACTTAAAGACCGCAGTGCGTGGAAGCTCGATGCGCTTAACCTTGATGGAGCTGGACTCGGTAACGTCCGTCGTTAAATACTCGGTCTTCTTCACGTTCAATCTGAGTCCAAACCGCTCCAAGCGATCACACCAAGCTAGCAACTCTCGCTCGAGTTCTCCTTTATCTTCGCTAGCGAGCATTACGTCATCGGCATAAAGCAACGTCCAAGGGACGGGCTTCTGAAGATCGCGTGTGATGGCATCCATGACGACAACAAAGAGGAGTGGGAAAAGCGCAGAACCCTGGTGTACCCCGACAGAGATGCGGAACTCCATCGAGGTTCCAGCTGCAGCTTGAACTCGACTCTTCGGAGAAGAGTAAAGGATTCGCACCCACTCTATGAGCTCTTCAGGAACTCCATGATGTCGCAAGGCGTACCATATCACTTCACGCGGTCAAAGGCCTTCTCTAAGTCGAGGAAGGTCTCTGGCTCAATAAATGTTCTATGTTCTACTTTTCGTCAAATTAGGAAAGTAAGCATGTGAAGTCGTTAGGCCAGGCAATCATATTCCATTCGTCCTCATTTGATATTTTTCTCTCCTTCCTCGATTCACTTTCTTTCTTTTTATAGTATTACAGCACATCAAAACATCAGCTTTTTATCCAATTTTTTCTCGGTGCAATCCCAACAAGGGATACCAAATGAGGACAAGTGGAATATGATTGCCTGGCCTAACGACTTCATACGCTTACTTAAAGTAAAACGTAGAACATTTATTGAGCCAAAAGAGATATAAAATCATTTGGGCCCAAAAGAGTACAGCAAAAGTTGAAAGTAGTTTCTACCCTACGAAACTGGACCATGAGGTCAGTCAAGCAAAATCAAGAGAACTGAAAGTGTAGTAGGAAGGGCCATGTCAGTTGCCAACTGTGGCTGCCCCGGTCCACCTTATAGACACATTTAGATAATAGTTGAAAGGGTAACGATGCACATCTCGTCTCCTTATAGGGTGGAGCACTTTCTGAGATTGCACAATTTTCACAGCAAGGGTTTTATTCCCATTAAAAGTCAGATAGTGAAAACACATCTAGGAACGTTTTGTGCTTCTGTAGAGAACAAAGGACGGGGGCCGGATTCATCAACGACTTACAGCAATTTAACGGAGAAAATTACAGCCGAAATCCCTGATAGCGCGGCTTATCAGGCGATATGGTGAGCGATAAGCCGCGTTATCTGAGTCTTCCGCTGTGAATTCTCTGTTAAAGTTATGTAAGTCGTTGATGAATCCGACCCCTGGATGTGAACATGTTCCGATAGGGAAAAATGTGCCAAACGAGGACGAGCAGAAAATGTTTATTTGGTCAATACCTTGACCGAGGTTAAGTTACGGCTATACCTAACCCACCAATAGATTCTTCTTCACTTTTGCGTTTTACAAGTAGATGCTTCATTTGTTTCATTCCTCCAGTTTAGCTCGCCCAGTAAGGGTCGACGTTTTCTAAATGAAGCCGCATTTAGAAAGCACCAAATCTGAATGATTTAAATCTTTGTACTACCCCAGCTTGGAATTTGAGTTCCTACCCCGTGCTACATATTGTAAGGCGGCCACAGCGGCTCTTGATCATATTCAGGAATGGAGGAAACCATCTTTTTTTCCAGACTAGATCTGAATATCTTCAAACTTGTGGGTGCTAGTGTTTGATAAACTTACATCGGGAAAAACCCGTCTGAGTTATTCACCGCAGTTTCGGGGTGAAATTCAGGGAAATCGTTACGGGACCGAGTTGTATATCCCTCTGCTAATCAGTGCCTGCAGCTAGTGATATTTGCTTGCATGCTTCTCCTGCGCAAATAGGGTCGGGGGGGGGGGGGGGAGGGGAGGCTTCTGATGGCCAGAAAATCCCATAGAGCGTCGTAGCGTCGTTAACGTCTTTCATTCCTGGCTCCAACGTATAAAGCCTGTAGTAAGGGCGTTCCATGGTTTTAAAAAACCATGTTCGAATCGCGCGGATGTGGGCGTTGCACCCAGACAATTATAAACGGCCGATATCAGGACCGGCTCACCGTAACCGCAGTGCGGGTCGCGCCGAGACTTTTGCTGTCTGTGCCCTCCTAGCTTTGAGATCGCGCGTCGGCGTCCACGTGCAACGTTCGATCGATGTCTTGTGCGCCCGCTATGGCACCGTCGGCAAGTCAGTCGTGGCGCAGTACGCAGAGGGTTTGATTCGAGGGATGTCGGGGGTTCGGCTCTCCTGCGTCATGGGATTCTTGCATTTCAGATGAGTATCTGAGATCTGGAAGGTTTCGGCGTCTACACGACATTGCGCGTTTTTTGCGCACTGTTTCAGCCGTATGCGCTTCGCCGCACGAAGAGCGCAGAACTCAGCCGCGGTCTCCCCCTGAGCGACGAAAGTAGCTTCCATACGAGAGCTTGTATGGCACACACTCTGGATTCCCTTCCCTAGCCTGGCTCTGCGCTCGAAGAGCGCAGAACCCAGCAGCGGACTCCCCCTAAGCGAAGAAAGCAGTCTCCATACGAGCAGCTTGTATGGACGCACCCTGGAGTCCCTTCCCTAGGCTTGTTCTGAGACTGCAGAGGACGTCTCACCCGACGCCTAAGGTTACGGTGAGCCGGTCCTGATATCCGCCGTTTATCATCCTGTGTTGCACCCCGGATAACTCGGACGGGTTTTTTCCCGGTTGCAAGTGTATCGGCGAGTGTGGGTGTTCAGTTCTTTTGGCTGAAGACCCAGAAGGGGCCCGAATTCATCAACTATTGAGCCCAGGGCACGTGGTGTAGCAGGGAGAAACATGCCCACTACGTGGCATGCATCATAGACCTTACCGATTCAATCGTGGGTATCCTGCTAGGTGGAGAATATTTGACGATCCCCGTGGATATCTATCTCCTCATACAAAGGAGGACTCATATACATCTGTCTCCAGTTTGATGAATCCTCCTCAGGTCACTGAACTCATAAGTCGTCTCTCTAACCACGAGAGCCTCCAAAGTGGAGGTGAGCTTTTGTGATGCAATTTTTACAGGATGTAGGGTACCGTGCGAGGAGTCCAAAACTCCAAAACCGTAGTTATTTTTTTCGAAATGCTCTTCTGTGATCGAAAAAAGGCGTGTGGAAGCCCGAGCGCGAAGTTCATTACGCCCTGCTGCCACCCAAGGAAGCGTGGTCGATTGGTGCAGTGGGTAACGATGTCGCCTCTCGGCCGGACCCGGTGAGTTTGACGGTTCGACCTCCGGTATCGCCATTGTTTTGCAGACATTGGGTCATTACTATTATGTGCTTGCGTGATCACAGGAGTCAATCTGCACACCATTATTGCTTTTAGGAACTGTTAAGTATTTACCAGTATCAAACCAAATTCATGACCTATACCCTTAAGTGTATGTGTTTGTGTGCATCTACGGTATTGTTGTTGATATTATACAGTGCAAATACAATCCACTGAGAGATAGCTCAAATGAAAGCAGAAAAGAGGTACATTTACTTATTAAAAGCAATAATCGTGTACAAATTGACTCCTGTGCTCACGCAAGCACAAAACAATAGCGACCTGATGTGTGCAAAAACTATGACAACACCGGGGGTCGAACCGTAAAACCCACTTTGTCCGGCCTAGAGGCGACATCGCTACACACTGCGCCAGCCGACCACATTGGTTTCGGTGGCGTAATGAACTTCGCATTAGCGCTTCCACACGCCTTTTTTCAACCATAGAAGAGCATTCCGAGGAAAATAGCTACGGTTTTGGACTCCCCACACGGGACCCTACATCCTGTAAAAACTGCATCGCAAAAGCTCACCGCCACTCTGAAGGCTCTCCTTGTAAGATCCATCTCCATGCAGTGATAGCGGTTACATCGTGTGCTTGAACATGCTGGAGGTTAATTTGTCCACCGCGATTCATCCACAAGATCTTTGACATGCAGAAGAAGCACTTAAGCCTAGAATGTTTAGCATTTTCGTTCGCGGCGAATGGTCATAAACATCCATATAACGCCACGGGAGCGAGAGCGGCTGATTCGCGAGGAACGCCAACGGAGACGAGTAGCGAGGATACTCCAGGTACGTCTCGACAGTCACTATGAAATTCTTCGCGGACGCAGAACTTCTTCGTGCCTTGTGCCACACAAGGGACGCAATATCGATATAACTCAAGACTCCTATATTCCTCTCACCAGACGTTCAGCGGCCTAACGACCGTCAAACGTTTGGTTGGGAGCTTTTCTTCTTTAAGCCTTCTTACTTTCACTGCAGTAAAAACTTGGTCTTACTAGAGCAGTATAGCGGATAGGGCAAAATCTTTAAAACTGCTCCTATGAAGCCTATCTATCTATCGCAGGTAAACGATTTATTCTTCAGAGTACCCGTTCTCTACGCGGCGAGAAACAGATCGTGCAATTCCCAATTCATAGTACTGCAGAGACATAAATAAAACCGAAATCCTATCGGTATTGGTCGACCAATCCGTATTGCGCTCCCCCACGTTCACCTCGAATTGCGGCTTAATCGTCATTGCTCCGACATCTCCATGCCGCATCTTAATCTCTCGAGTCTGTTGCATGCCCGTTTGGATACTCCTATCTCCGTAAAGAGGATTTTTCTCTTGAGCCTTAGCCAACGTCCGCTCCTCACTCTTAGTCGAAGGATTCTAGTGTATTCCCTCTTTTGGACTGACATCCGTTCTTTCCAACAGTGGCAATCGGCACTATTGTACTTTCGGGACTCCAGAGGACGAGGAGAGGTCGAAAAATTTTTTTTTTTCGCCCAAACCTCATCCAGGGGGGGGGTTATTTGGGGTGCTGATCACCAATCTGACATCCGCTTTTAAAATTTCGGCCGATTACGGTAGGTACCAGTGACTAAGGCTGTCGAGGTCATAATCACCGATTTCGCCCAAACTTCGTCTATGGGGGTTATTCGGTGTGCTGATCACGAATCTGGCATCCGTTATTCGTTTTACGCTGGAGTTTGGGCGCAATCTGTGACCATTACCTTACTCCACCGTAACCTACCGCACTCCAGCGTAAAACGAAAAACGGATGTCAGATTCATGATCAGCACCCCGAATAACCCCCATAGACGAAGTTTGGGCGAAATCGGTGATTATGACCTCGACAGCCTTAGTCACCGGTACCTACCGTAACCTACCGTAATCGGCCGAAATTTCAAAAACGGATATCAGATTCGTGATCAGCACCCCAAATAACCCCCCTGGACGAGGTTTGGACGAAAATTTTTTTTTCGACCTCTCCTCGTCCTCTGTAGTCCCGAAAGTACAATAGTGCCTGGCAATCTGATCCACTCTTTTCTCTTTTTTAAAAACAGGTCACTCCCGAGGTGTAATAGCTCCTTCATGCTTCCATTAGTCTCTCCTATACAATCCTGAATCGGTCAGTGCACTGCTCACAAGGAAAAGATGAAAAACATGTTGAGGTTTTCCGATGCTATTCTGACAGAAAAAAGGGTCTTGTGAGCGGAGTCCAGAATTACAGATAGTTTTTGCTCAACACTTTTTTAAAGACCGGAAAAGGGGTGTAAAAACGTGTGCGCAACAATCATCAACCCCTATGACAATCGATGAGATGTGCCTCGGTGGCACAGTCGATAGGAGTGCCACCTCAGAGGAGCACACCGGTGGGGTTTGGAGTTCAAGTCCGCGTACTGCCATTTTTTGTACATATTAATTCGTTGTTATTACGCTTGCGCATGATCATAGGAGTCAATTTTAGACATTGTTTACAACAAGACAAAGCTGTCTATTTGTCTTATTTCTAGTACACTTTTGGGCCGATATGGCCCGGGTTCATAATATTCAACCGTAAAGTGTGCGTATCTGTGTGCAGTTACGGTATCATGGGTGATATGGTATGATATGGGGCCGTATGCTCGTGTTCCCCCGTTGGGGGAGAATCAATCAATATCAACATCTCATATCACGCCCCAATCCCCCATTGGGGGAGACTCGGAGTAGACGAGCATACGGCCCATGGTGGTGGTGCAAACACGCGTCGTTGAAAAACTAGCACATATGAAGACGCAAATAGACAATTTTGGCTTGCTGTAAGTATTGCTGCTATAAAGTTGACTCTTCTGATCATAAGAAAGCTTAGTAACAACAAATTAATGTGCGCAAAAGTATTGGCGTTACGCGGACTCGAACTCAAAAGCACACCGGTGTGCTATGAGGCGCCACTTCCACCGGCTGCGCCACCGAAGCGCACATCGTAGGGTGTCATAGGGGTTGAATGAGTGTTACGCACACGTTTTTACACCCCCTTTTCCGGTCTTTAAAAAAGTGTTCAGCAAAAACTAACTGCAATTCTGGACTCCGCTCATACGGCACTACATCCTGTCAAAATAGCATCACCAAAGTTCACCATGAGTTGGGAACCCTTTCTTGTCTGTTGATGACCTTAGCGGTCTTTCTCATCCTCTTTCTCGGCCACGATCCACCAAGTCCTCAACCCCATTCATTCGGGATTGCCGATTTGGTAGCGGACATGTAATGGAAGAACAAAACGATGACTTACCCATCGAATGGCCACTGCAGGTGTTTTGTATGGGCTAAATAAAAGATAAAGGACGGCGTTATTCAATCCTCTTTGGGATGCGCCACGCATTCTACTTCTGCGGGATGTTGTGGAGGCGTGTTGAATGCGTATTTGGCCATACAATGGCGAGCCGATGAACAAGTCAGCGCTTTATCCTTCGCAGACACTCTGGTACCAATTCACCGACCCCGGAGGGATGGAGGGCTTGGTTGGCCTGGGCGGGAAATCCGAACCAGGAACCTGGTATCGGGTACAGGCGACAGCCGGCCCCTCCTCCGACTGCGCTCCACGCGCCTACTATGGGCTAAATATTCATAATCCCTTCACAATATCTCGTAGAAGCAGAATGCATGGCGTGTCTTGTAAAGAGACTGATTTAACACCGATCTTCCTTCTTTACCCTCATCGGCCTTTCAACTTGCGGCGTCGGCGGGTGGGGAGGTTTGAGGTAGAACTGATTTGCGCCGTAGTGAACCCACAGCTAACGAGTTCTATAATTCTATTAGGAAAACCGGCAGATTTGATGTAAAGAACAGATAGCCTATGGAAAAGGTGACTAAAGTACGGAGCTAATCAATTCCTTTATGGGGTGCACCACGTCTTCTACTTCTACGGGATACCATGGAGACCTATACTCGTATTTGGCCTATGCGATGACTTGGAGAGGAAAACCAGCGTAACTGACGCATCTTTCCTAGCCATGTTTGTTACCTATTAACCTATTCTGGAGGGTTGAAGGGCTTGCGTGACCTGAACGGGACCCGAAATAAGGACATGAATTAGATGTGCACATGGCCGCTCCCTCCGACTGCGCTACCACGCGCCCAACTATACACGAGAAATTTACCATAGGAACACGTAACTGAGACGCTTTTCAATATGACTTCAGCGGCGGTGGATGAGTTTTCGAAGTCGTACGGCCCTTGAAACGAGGCTATCATGGTACTCAAGAGGCACTTCCCATTAGTCGCGGTATTCCGATGAGAACTTGACATTAACCCCTAAAAGGACGGTCATCTGAAATGTCAAGAGCTTGATGGCGAGATGACGATAAGACGAGAGCGACTCCTCGGAATACGTTCTGCTGCATGAATATGGAAGATGCAGTGAGTCGGTTGCGAAAGAGCACGTGATGACGAAAGGGGGAAGGGTCCCGCCGGGGTAACCCATGCCACAACAGCCAACGGCTGGTGTGTCTTTCGAAACAGTCGGCCATTCACTGCTCGTCATGCGTGGTGTACACAACGCTAAACGCTTTCCGAAGCGGTATCGCATGGTGTTGCGCGACAACATCGGCGGCATCACCAAGCCAGCGATCCGTCGTCTTGCCCGTCGAGCTGGAGTGGTGCGTATTTCTGGGCTCATCCATGAAGAAGTTCGAGGCGTCCTCAAACGCTTCCTCGAGGACGTGATTGGCGGAGCTGTCATGTACTGCGAACATGCGAAGCGAACCACCGTCACCGCCATGGACGTCGTCTATGCGTTGAAGCGCCGCGGATACACTATCTACGGCTACGGAGGCTAGGAACTCGTCGGAGATCCGGCTGCCTTGATCTCTTGTTGCTTGATATCGAGCTCGCGCTCATTGTTGATAGAATAAATCCTACATACTTCATGTCTTATGTGGCGAAGCTATGGAATATCTGCCTTTCATACCTCTTAAAATTGTATGCCGACAGTTATTTGAAGGTGTGTTGAACTTCTGCTGATTTGCACAGTAGTTAGTTAGGATACAGGTGTGTTTGATTGCTACCGATGTTGGTCAGTTGCTTCGGGATGTACCACGCATTCTAAGTCTAAACGATTTAATCATTATCCTAGCTACATATGTTATTTATGACAAGAAGATATACCGGCACTATTGTGCTTTCGAGACTCCAGAGGTCGAACGAAAACTTTCCGTCAAACTTCGCAGAGTTGGGGGGTTATTCGGGATGCTGAATTTAACATCCGTTTTTGAAATTCCTGCCGAGTACGGTAGGTTACGGTAGGTACCGGTGACTAAGGGTGTCGAGGTCATGGTCACCGATTTCGCCTAAAGTTCGCCTATAGAGGTTTTTTGGGGCGCTGACCACGCATCTGACATCCGTTTTTCGTTTTACGCTGGAGTACAGTAGGTCACGGTAGGTACCGGTAGCCGATTTCGTACAGTAAGTAACTCTTGAGAATATATGAACAAGTATCCTATCTTTGACAGCAGGCGGCATCTAGTCAGCTTCTGAGGGGTTCGCGTCCGTCCTCCGCACCAACCTCAGGAACGATATGCCACTTCCCCGTTCGTATATTCCGAATAGCCATTGGTGCCGGCGCACGCAGCGCCTTCTATTGTACTTCCTCTTGGTCACGAAAGTTTCATCGAGTTCAACCGTGACCACAAACCCTCCAATAATCGGGGTATTCTTCGGAAATACTCGCAGCAAACATCGCGGAAGTATTGTTCTGCTTTAGCCTACCGTAATCAGCCGAAACTTCAGAAATCAATGTCGGTTTCGTGGTCAGCACCCCAAATAACCGCACCCCAGGTGAAGTTTGGGCGAAGTCGGTGATTATGACCTCGACAACCTTAGGGTCTGTTCATACTTCGCGACAGTAGCGACAAGAGCGCAGCGCGCGGAAGTATGAACAGGCGACAACAGCGACTAGAGCGGCTGGAGCGACAACGCCGGTGCTTGAGCATCAACACTCTTTGGCGGCGCGCGCTCGGTTTTAATTTATATGCATATTTTACACGGGCGACAAGTCGCTTTTGTTGCGAAGTATGAGCAGGCCCTTAGTCACCGGTATCTGCCGTAACCTACCATAGTCCAGCGTAAAACGAAAAGCGGATGTCAGATTCATGATCAGCACCACAAATAACCCTCTAGGCGGAGTTTTGGCGAAAATTTTAATCGACCTCTCCTCGATCGAAGTACTATAGTGGCTATATAACTTAAAAGGCGGTGTCACAAGGCCTTAGGCTATGGCGTTCTATTGCCAGTCAAATTCGTGTTGTCGTGTGCTCTTGGGGAATGGAGGAGCACTTCAGGGACAGTCCAGCGCTTTCGCTTAGGGCCTGTTCATACTTCGCGACAAAAGGACAAGAGCGACTGGGGCGACGGATATAGTGTGGTGTACGTAAATAATTACGCACTTCACACTACATTCCTCGCGGACGTAGTGTGGAGTACGCAATTATTTACGTACACCACACTATGTCCGTCGCCTCAGTCGCTCTTGTCGCGAAGTATGAACAGGCCCATACGAGCAAGCGAAAAGTCTACTAAACCAGGGTTCATGGCGTAGGACGTTGCTGTGTGTGTTAAGAAATCGTCGTACAGAGCGTGAATCCACTCACATGTTCAAGCGCTGCTCAGTCCTCCACCAAGTATTTCATTCCTAGAACATCGATGAAGTTTCATCTGCCTTGTTGGGAAGGATTATGACGGATCAGTTGCGCATAGCCATCTTCTTGTTTATCTCAAATTAGATTGTTATATTTTATCACTCGCTGGTGTGAGAAATTCTGTCGCTCAATTCGTATTCTGGACCCATTCTTAGACAATTATAAACGGCGGATATCAGGATCGGCTCACTGTAACCGCAGTGCGGGTCGTGCCGAGACTTTTGCTATCTGCGCCCTCCTACGTTAGATATCGCGTCAGCGTCCACGTTGACATTCGATCGACCTCTTGTAAGGGCCTGTTCATACTTCGCGACAAGATCGACTGGGGCGACGGATGTAGTGTGGTGTACGTAAATAGTTACGCATTTCACACTACATTCGTTGCGGACGGAGTGTGGAGTACGCAATTATTTACGCACACCACACTGTGTCCGTCGCTCTTGTCGCTCTTGTCCCTCCAGTCGCTCTTGTCGCGAAGTATGAACAGGCCCTAAGTCCGCGATGGCTCTCTCGGCAAGCGGGTCGAGGTGCAATGGGTAGCGGGGTTGTTTCATGCGAGGGATGTCGGAGGTTCGGTTCTCCTGCGTCGTGACATTCTTGCATTTCAGCTGACTATCTGAGGTCTGAGGGCGCGTGTAGCGCAGTCGGAGGAGGCGCGACTGTCGCGTGCACCCGATACCAGGTTCCTGGTTCGGATTTCCCGCCCAGGCCAACCAAGCCTTCCATCCCTCCGGGGTCGGTGAATTGGTACCAGACTTGTCTGGGAAGGATAGAGCGCTGACTTGTTCATCGGCTGGCCACCGCAAGTCATTGTATGGCCAAATACGCATTCATGTCGCCTCCACGATATCCCGTAGAAGTAGAATGCGCTGACGCATTCCAGAAGGGATTGAGTAACGCCGTCCTTTATCCTTTTATTTATCCTTATCTGAGGTCTGAAAGGTTTTGACGTCTACACAACATTGCGCGTTTTTGCGCATTGTTTAAGCCTTATACTCTTCGCCGCTTGAAGAGCGCTAACGGACGACCAACGGAAGACGCGGACTCCCTCTGAGCGGCGAAAGCAGTTTTCATACGAGCAGCTTGTATGGCACACACCCTCGAGTCCCTTCCCTAGCCTAGTTCTGCGATTGCACAAAGGACGTCTCACCCGACGCCTAAGGTTACGGTGAGCCGGTCCTGATATCCGTCATTTGTATTCTTGTCCCATTCTTTCCCTCTTCATGGTGAGGATGTTCATTTTACGTCGCGTATTCTCTGACCAGGGCCGTTCTTCAAACATTTCCATAAGTCGCTTAAGTATTGAGAACGTCTCCACAGTTTCCTAGCAGAGACGCTAGGCGCTAGACGCATGGGCACAAATAGGTTCGGGGAGGGGCCCTCTACACAACGGGTTGTGCTTTGTGCTTGCTGCAGGTGTGTTCTAGCCCTACAGTGAACTGAGGTAGGTCATTTTCGATGTAATTTCACACACACGCGGGCCTTCTTATCAAGACTGACAACCACTGAGAAGGTGGTGACTCCCTGACCCTATTTGCGCCGACGCATGCTACTTAGGCTACTTAGCACAAGAACGGAGGCAGCGGACGGTTGACATTTCTTCTACCGTAATCCACGCGCAATATGTGCTTGCGGTGCAGTCACGGACGCCCGAGATGACGCCTGCGTCAGCGTCAAATATTGGATTCCTTCCGGGAAAAAGCTTCTGAAGAGTAAGTTTGAGAGGCCAGGTCGCAGCTTATGGAAAGGCATCAAGTAACAACATATGGACCTAGGGATGCACCCTTCACTTTTGTTATGTCTTCTGCGCCAATAAGGATGGTAGGTGGAAACACTCATTTTACGCCTGACATTTCAATCGTTTCGTAGTCTTCACGGCTACCCATCGCAGAGTGTAGCGATGTCGTTGCCACTCTGTGTTAGTAGACCAGTGTGTTAGTAGATGCAGATGGACTTAAAAAGCCTTTTTTGATACTGATTTCTTTGCAATGAAATTGAAACCGCACGAAACACTAGTCAGAAACATTTCGTGCTCCGAAACATGCTTATTCTACTGACCTAGAATAATACGGTTTCCTACGGAATTCACATCAGTCAATCGCCTCAGCGGAGGAGAGCACAGATTTGGGCAAGGGAAGGGACTCCAGGGTGTTGCTCGAGTGACGCGCCCGTGTTAAGATTGCCTACATCCTGGAGTTCCCTCCCCTGCCCAATCGGGAAGCAGATAAGACACGGATAGGTAATCGAAACAAGGAGATAAGATGCATTTACATGCGCTGTATGTAGCTACTCGCCGTCACTGCTCGCCGCGGCAGGCCATATTGACCCCCCCTCCCCTCCGGCCCTATTTGCGCCTTTGTTTGTTTCTTCATTAACTTCATGTCTCGTTTTTCTTTGTCCGTGTAACTAAAGTTTCTTGGAAGGTGGTCCCTCTTTATCTGACAGGCAAAATTTTTTCTTCGTAGAGATTTAGCTCGCACACCACAACTGCGTGTTTATCGCCACAAAAATGCAATATAGGTGTCAACTCGTACGTCATCCCGGGCGTCCGTGACTGCACCACAAGCACATATTGCGCGCGGATTACGGTAGAAGAAATGTCAACCGTCCGCTGCCTCCGTTCTTGTCTACTTAGCACTTTAGTTTTATCACAGGTTTATTACTTGTCGTAGAAATCATTCGGATAGGATTATTGGTCGAAAATCTGCTGGTAGGTTTCTCGGATGGAGAGCTAATTTAAAGAGTTTTTCATGAAGGAAACAAAAGATAAAGGACGGCTTCACACATTCCTTCTGGGGATGCGATGGAGATGATTACCTAGAGCGCTGTTTGGCGCACATATGACTACTAGTTGAAGAAACTGAATTACTGTTTGTTCTTAAAATGAGCTATTCAGGTGCGCCAACAAGCGGACGAAAATGCTCGGCTGATGCGGCAAAACTTACAAAATCAGAAGAAAACCATGGTGGAGGAGATGAGGTGGGTGATATTAGTCAAACTGTGTGAAGTATGGTGATCTCATGGGTCAATACTCATTCATTGTCATCTTCTACCAACTCAGGCTTCAGAATTCTTGGACCTGTTCCATTTATTTGAAGCTTGTGATCACTTTATTGATCGGTTGCGTTTTCTGTGGTTATGGGAGATGGCGCTGTTACCACTAGCCCTGGTCTGTCCCTTGCTAGAACCCAGACTAACTTATTTCTTTTTTTCCTCTGGTCCACGAAGGTTAGTGTACCTTCGTGGACCGGAGCCCGTAGAGGGTAAAGGCCGACATTAATCAAACACGTGTTGTACGCACCATGCGCTCTGCTTTTGCGAAATATGGTGGAGATCATTTTATGTCCGGCCGATGAACGAGTTAGGGCCTGTTCATACTTCGCGACTGCAGCGACAGGAGCGATGAGGGTGCAGCACGCGGAAGTATGAACAGGCGACAGCAGCGACTACAGCGACAAGAGCGAGTGGAGCGACAGCGCCGGCGCTCGAGTACGAACACTTTTCGGCGGCGTGCGCTCGGTTTCAATCGATTTGTGTGGGCCACTAGTCGCTCTTGTGGCGAACTATGAACGGTCCCTTAGCGTTGTATCTCTCCCAAAAAGTTTGGTACCAATTCACACGCCCTGAGGAGATGCTTAGGAGGCGTTGATGGGCCGCAAACACAAGCGAATCTAGGCGCAAGAATCTACATCTCCTCCGATAGAGCTCCGAGTGCCCTAGTACGATCTTAGGAAGGTGGGAGACTGCTCATATACCCGATGGACTCTGTAACTACGAATACCCTAGGGATGCACTCGAACTGCCTCTAGGTGCCGGATTCATCAACAATTAAACCCTCGAGTATGCGGTGCATAAGGGGTAGAGATAAGGTAAGAGACAGAGACACAGGTTTCACCTAGGTATCTCTATCCCCTATACCCGTGGGCTAGTCGTTGATGAATTCGGCCCCGGAATTTTTCGTGAACGTAGGCTACTTGCCCACTGCGAGGTTGTGCAGTGGAAGGAGCTGCCGTTTGTCGTCTGCACCTCGAATCGAAGTTCTCGACTCGGACCTCCCAGCTAAGCTAACTAAGCCCTCTATCCTTCCAGGGACGATGACCTGGTGCTGGACTCGTCTGCGAAGGGTAAAACACTGACTTTTCCATCGACTGGCCATTGTATAAGCCAAAGTCGCATTCAAATTGCCTCCACGGCATCACGTAGGAGCAGAATGCGAGGCGCATTCCAAAAGGGATTGAGTAACGCCCTTCACCCTTCTATCTTTAGACAGAGGTCCGTAAGGGATTGAAGTTCATCAGCAGATTCTGTACTTTTTTATGTCCTGTAAATGTCAGGGCGCGTGTAGAGCAGTCGGAGGGGGTGCCGGGTGTCGGATGCACCCAATGCCGGATTCCTGGTTCGGATTTCTCACCCCAACCAAACCTTCTATCCCTAGGGGATCGATGAATTGGTACCATATCTGCCTGGGAAGGATAAAGCGATTAGATGTAAGGGAGGCAAAGTATACTTATCAGGGAGGAATCTCGAATGTACGACGAGACAACGGTGAATGACGAAAATGAGTATCGCAATGAGAGTCTCCTCCCTTCAAATAGTACAAAAGTATGTTCCACTCTTGCAAAGTTCTTGAACCTACCGAGTTAGTGCAGTGATATTTTACTATGGGATTGCCCAGCAGCACAAAGCAATACCTTTGAAACATTGAGTATACAGGAAAATTGTAAAAATGCTGAAAAAGTAGGAATCGAACACCTGAACCCGCGCCTATGGTGCCGCATTTTTGCTTTTTTTTGCCTAATCAATGTCTGGGAACTATTCCAATTCCATAGTAGAACTTCTGCCCTCCTCCCCCCCCCCCCCTTCTCCTTAACTCCGTAGGTTCAAGGACTTTGAGAAATGGAACATACCTTGCTATTGTTTAAAGCAAAGATGGGCAAAAGGCGAAGAGTTTCGTAGTGGTATTCATTTTCGCCTTTAGGGCCTGTTCACACTCTGCGATGCGTCAGGAACGACAAAGCAAAACATACCTATCGATTTTTCCAAAGCAACGACTCTTCGCAAGTCGATACGTATCCTTCGAACTGTCGCTACCGTCTCCGCCTTCGCTCCCGTCGCGAAGTATGAATAGGCCCATAGACATACGCCTGATACCTTTTTTCTGGTCTGCCCGAGTGGGATACCATGCCCAAACCTGGTGCTTTTAGTGGGTCGCTTACCAAGGAGTTTTACCTATTGCGTGTGACTAGTCATGCTCCGCATTCAAGACCTCATGACTCAAGCTGCTACAATCCAACGGTTAGTACTAGGATACTCAGTGTAGTCAGGGCGCCAGTTCTAGTGCCAGTTCTATATGGCTGTAAAAATGTGGTTAGACCTCGATCAAATGCACTCCACTAGTACAGTAGCCCTGAAATAACGGGAATGCGTGTTCCGGATTTAAGGCTCTGATCGTCGTCGGCGGAAAAAGTCTTGAATGAAAATAGATGCTCGCGTAAAGCGGATACACGAGCATCTATTTTCATTCACGACTTTTTCTGTTGACGACGAACAGGGCCTTGAATCCGGAACACGCATTCCCGTGGTTTCAAGGCTACTATACTAGTGGAGTGCATTTGATCGAAGTCTAACCACACTTTTACAGCCATACAGAAGTGGCACTGCTCCCTAACTACACTGAATACTACTACCACAGCTCATGTTGCGCTCTATAAACAGGCCCTAGCAGGGGATAAAGTTCCCCTTACAGCGTGATGAAACGTTTATCCGGCGACGATCCCTTGATTGCTGTGTATCGTTGTGTATTCATCTCCAAGGTCTGGGTTTTATTCAACCCCACGAAGAAAACGTAGCTCTAAGCGAAGTCCGAGTCTCTAGATCTCACAGATGTTCCCTCTTACTGCCTTAACTTTCCAGAAAAGAGCTGCGCAGATCGGTCTCTGAAGTGATGTCCGAAGCCGGATCCGGATCCGGATCCGAAGAGCAACGTGATGGTGTGCGGTTACCGCTCCCGCTCGACTCTTCTTTTCTGCCATCTAACACGCGCAGGGTATGTTTTGACCGCGCCTTAAGAGTCTCCGTCTATGACTTGCTGATGCATGTGTATGCTGTCTCTTTAGCGCTCGTCTGCCCGAACACCTCGTCGTCACCGTCACATATTCACCAAAGATGATGCGATTCGAGCGCTCGAACGAGGACGCCAAGCGCAGGAACGTCTCCATGCGGATCGGGTTGCCGAGAAGCGGAAAGCTGCAGAGGCGATTCGATTAAAACGGCAGGCGCAGAATGAGGCGAACAGGTTCAACAGGGTGAGTAGTGCATGAATGACCATCGCCTCAGGGATGTTTAGGGCATTGGTGACTGGTTTGATGGCTGTCTTCTCCCGCTCACTTTCCTAGTTGGGTGGAGCTAGTCTGGTAACATTTGTGTGAACTGCTCGTCATGTCAGATTATGGAGGTTGGGCTCGCCACTCCAGAGGTTGGATTCATCAACGACTTACATAACTTTAACAGAAAAATCACAGCGGTAAACAAAGATAACGAGGGTTATCAAGTGATACGGTGAGCGATAAGCAGCGTTATCTGAGTTTTCCGCTGTGAATTCTCTGTTAAAGTTATGTAAGTCGTTGATGAATCCCGCCCCAGGATGTCGCCTTCTGGAGGCCGTTACTCCGTCGCCTCTCCACTGAATTGGCCGGCAATATTTATCTGGTCTTAGAGAAATTCTTGTTGAGAGGGGAAGAGTCTGCCTGATGTGTATCACAGCATGCTGCGAGCATTCGGAATGGCCCCGTCTGATTGGGTGAGCATATTTTTCTGAGCTTTATTAGGCTACGGTGTATTGTGCCAGGATTTCGGGACCAGTCCTGACAGACACAGCTCCCTCATAAGCAGATATAAAGCCATCATAGGTTAGTGGAGTTGAAGTTGGGTGAAGCGGACTTGTTTGGACCTATGTCTTGCCTCCTTTAAATATGCTTGGCACTTTTTAAATCAAATCTAAGATCTTTCAAATCAAAACGAGCGTCTTCCAGATTAAGCTAAGGACTCTTCGGGGCGGTTGGAATAATTTTTTGTTCAACGAAAATTGAACTTATTTTCGAAATTCTTCATTTTACTTGCCCCAATAAGTGAACGCTGTGATTAACACGTTCTTAGCCCATTATTTTCAATGGAAAATAAAGGTTTGGAGTTGGTTACAACGATGTTTTGTTGCGATCAAAACTTCTAGCGCCAGGCGGGACTCGAACCCGCATCTCCCTCTGACCGGGCGGGAATGCTCTACGCCTTTACACCACCGGCGCCGTTTGATCGAACGCAACATCCACACCTCGTGGGAACGATCAACACTCACCCGTATCCGGGATGAGCTGGCCGCTGATTCAGCATGGAACCAGTTAAGCTGATGGTCTTGATAGAAACAATTTAAATCAGTTTCTTTAAGCCTCAATTGGCTGGTATTGTACCAAAACATCGTTGCGATAGCTTACAACCTCGATACCAGCCAATTGAGGTTTAAAGAAACTGATTTGAATTGTTTCTATCAAGACCATCAGCTTAACTGGTCCCATGCTGACATCAGCGACCGGCTCATCCCGGATACGGGTGAGTGCTGATTGGTCCCACGAGGTATGGATGTTGCGTTCGATCAAAAGGCGCCGGTGGTGTAATGACGTAGAGCATTCCCGCCCGGTTAGAGGGAGGTGCGGGTTTGAGTCCCGCCTGGCGCTAGTACCTTTGATCGCAACGAAGATATGTGTGTTTTCTACGAGTGTTTTGGTTATTCGGTTGACAAGTGTGCAACTACACGCAAACAGAATTTTCGTTATTGCTCGAAGGAAGATCACGACGTTCAGGAAGGATGCTTGGTTTAATTTCTTTCTAGCTTTCAAAAATGTTACGTTATTGCAGATTAAAATAAAATGTTCTGAGCCGTTGCTTTCTTTTAAAATTTCATAAAATAGCAGACGGTGTGTTCACTCGTAGGGGTAGGTGAATTAAAAATTTCAAAATCATATAAAATTTTGGCACTTTTGGGACTCCAGAGGTCGAGGAGAGGTCGAAAAAAATTTCGCCCCAACCTCGTCCAGAAGGGTTATTTACAGTGCTGATCACGATTGTCACATTCGTTTTTGAAATTTCTGCGGATTACGGTAGGTTACGGTATGCACGGGTTACTGAGGTCATGGTCACCGATTTCGCCTAAACTTCGGCTAAGGGGCTTATTTGTGGTGCTGATCACGAATCTGACATCTGTTTTCCCGTATTACACTGGAGTGCGGGAGGTACGGGTGACTAAGGTTATGGTCACCGAAAGGTAAGATACTTCTTCAGATAATTTAAAGCGTTCCTTACCCGTAGCTACCGTACTCCGGCGTAATAACAAAAACGGATGCCAGACTCGTGATCAGCATAACCCAAACAACCCCTGGTCGAAACTTTGGGCGAAATCGGTGATTATGACCTCGACAGTCTTAGTCACCCGCACCTACCGTATTTGCCAGAAACTTCAAAAACGGGTGTCAGATTCGTGATCAACACCGCAGGTAACCACCCCTTGGGCGAAGTTTGGGCGAAATTTTTATCGATTTTTCCTCGACCTCTGAGTCCTAAAGTACAATAGTGCCAAAATTTTACTTGGACAAGAAGTCGTTTTTACCTTCTCGGGGAGGGCGCAATGCTACTATGAGGGGGCCAGCCCACATTTGGACAAGTTTTTACCCGTTTGACCTAGGCGCCTCTCGCTGCAACTTGCATTACACGTATGCACGCGTCAGTTTGCGTACAATGTGGGAAATTCCACGTCATATATCCGACTGATACGCATAAGTCGGTCGAAGCCCATGGGCTGGCCCCCGTGGTATCATTGCGCCTCGGGGAGTCCTTTGTTTAATATGGAAGATGTTCAGTTCGATTTGGATGTTGTTTATTTCGATTTTAAAAGCGTCAATCTTGTTTAGCCCTAATTTATACTTGCACCGCGGCGCGGCACGATGGTTGGGATAGATATCGATCGGGTGCGCAATAAATCGATATCTATGGCGATCGTGGCGGCGCAAGTCTAAACTGGGCCTTGGAGTGGTGTCCAACGGTGAGCTAATCGTTCGAGGTGGGGTCAACGAAGTAGGGAAGGCGAGCATACTTCACAGCAAGTAGGCGCTGCTGCTCGATGTCTTCGATTCCTCTCCAAATTGTACCACCTTTACATGGGATTTGTGTGACTGTGTTAGCCCTAGTTTATACTTGCGCCTCCGCGCGGCGCGGCATCACGGTCGTCATGGATATCGATTTTTCGCGTCGCCCCGTTGATATCTATTCCGACCATGGTGTGGCGCCGCGCAGTGGCGCAAGTATAAACTGGGGCTTAGGCACTGAACAGAATGCACGGGATGGAAATATCATTAGCGGATTATTGTCGATTTGCTGGAAGAAGCCCCAGCCAGTAGTCACCCATGTTAAATCTCGTCAGACGTTCCCTCACCGCATTTGCGTGCTCCATCTGAACTGCAACGGCTCAACACCAGTTAAAAAAATACTTCATTCTGTTCGAATCAATAACAAAATGAAATGAAATGTTCAGGCAAATCCTACGACTCGTTGAGATCAAGAAGGAAGTATGCTTACGTGATGTGCATGTAAAATCCGTTTCGTTTTTGTATGTTTGTAGAGAAAATGTATCTGTTTCCGTGTCACTTATGTTTCCTTGGAGTTCCAGACGATGTGGCTCATACTCGTACTCACTTACGTTTAGACTTCTGTCGCGCGTCAAAACGGTGCGGCTAAAGTATAAACGCTGCTTTCATGGCCAATGTAAGAAAGGAGAGTGATGTTACTCATGTCCCAAATTGAGCTAAAGCCCTATAAAATCGACTGTGCCGCCACCAAATGGAAGATATTCTCGAAGGTCATTACTACAAAGCATTTCAGATGAGCTACATCGACTAGAATCGCCAAGCTGTAGAGGAATTCGGCTAGAATTTCAGTGTAACTGATTGGAATGATTCAGAATAGGCTCCATATCTAGTTCTCGCATGTGTATCTGACTCGTCCGCCGTAGTTGATTCGACGCGGTGGCTTCTCACAAACGTCGAACGTTATTTTGAGGCAAGAGATCTCGTTCTCGTATAGCAGCCATGGAAGGTAGTCGTCCCTGAAAGTAGACGTGTGACTACTGATCTCACTGTAACATATGTATACTAGTTAAAACTAGAAAAGTGCTAATGCCGTGTATTTTTTGGTATTTACAAATAGATTATTGAATAAAGCTGTCAAAGTTGTGTTGGTATTTGAATGCGAGTAAGAAAGTCGGTTTTAATCCAACCGAACGGTAACACATTGCATTATGTGGACGGTCCGTCAGGATTTTAATCACGTTCCGTTGGATTGCTGATGCAATCTATTAGGTTGTCGCATAAGTCCCCGCCGTTTTTTTTTTTTTCAAGGATTCATTGCGGATTTCGCTGACGGTCTCTTGCGTGGCGCTGTACAGCTTTCGAAGGGGAATGATTTGCTCTATCAGTATTGCATTTCTTTGTTCATCCTGAATTTTGTCAATTTTTCGGCAGTTAAAGTGAAAAGTGAAAAGTATCAACAAAAAGAGACGGTGTTGTTGGTGAAGATGATTTTTCTCTTTTTGGCATTTTACTGATATTCGACAGAAATCAGCATGAGCCAATAAACACGACACAAACTCTTATTGAGGCCTAGCGGCCGCCAAACCCTGAGAATAGAACAACCCCAATCTTCCTCCTTTTTTCTTTAGGCCTTCTTACAATAAAAATCAAGTTTTGCTATATAGATTGGTGCAATTGGATATGGTAGGGCAGAATTTTCACTACGCCTATGAAGCCCATCCACTCTCCATCACAAGCACGCGATTTATTCTACGAAGCGCTCGTTCTCTACGTGTCCTGAAACAGGTAATGAGAGTCCCAATCCGGTGCTTAATCAGCAAAATCACAATCAAAATTAATCGGTATTGGTCGACACCGCTTTCTGTCCGACGGCAATAATACTCCTCCGAATACCGTGGTCACTCTCTCTACCCCTCCCCCCCCTCTCCTTCCGAAATACTTCCTTTCCTATGTGCTGGCAAAGAAACGGAGTGAGAGTCAAGCACGCAAATGTGACACTGAGTAGCGATTCACGTGTCACTACGTTGCCACGACGTCTATGACACTCATTCTGCACTCTGACACACGTGCCACGACTTCTGTAAGCCGTCTTCAGAAATCTGACACACACTGTACGACGTTGAGGGAAAATGCTGGTCCCCTCCCCCCCCCCCCCCCTTATTCACATCCCCCCTCTATGGTCCCCCCTTTGATGATCCTCTCCTATTGGTCGCCCTTTCTCGGAATCCCTACGCAAGTTGGACGACGTTGAACGACGTCTTCAGGACGTCTCCTGAATCTCTACGCACGTTGGACGACGTCTAGCGCAGGTCTTCTGAATCCCTACGCAGGTTAGACGACATCTTCAGCACGTTTAGTGAATCACTACGTTCCGCACGTGATCCCCATTCATACCCTGACGCGTTGCCTGCTGAATATATCGTAAACTTGGACGATCAGCCGCCAAGGATATAGCTCACCAGCAATCGCCCATGGTTAAGCTCAAAGAAAGCCCGGCTGGCATACGCCGCACTGTCGTTGGCATCTTTTGGTTACAGTCCCCCCTTCACGTGACGGACACGTGACATTAGCCGACTATATATAGTAGGATTTTGGGCGCGTGTAGCGCAGTCGGAGGAGGTGCCGGCTGTCGCGTGCACCCGATACCAGGTTCCTGGTTCGGACTTACCGCCTAGCCCAACCAATCCTTTCATCCCTCTGGGCCAATGAATTGCTACCAGCTGTTTGGGAAGGATAAAGCTGACTTGCTCTTGGCTGACCACCGCAAGTCATTGTATGGCCAATTACGCATTCATATCGCCTTCACGGCATCCCGTAGAAGTGGCATGCGTGGTGCATCCGAGGAGGGATTGAGTAAGGCCGTCCTTTATCCTTTATCCTTCAATGTCTTGAAAATTTGAAGAGACAGGCATAACCCGAGCGGTTCCAAATCCACATTTTTCTGTGGAGACATGGGTGGAAGCATTAGAAGTGAGTTTAATGCCTGGACGTAATATGTGCTCCAATTCTGAGTTCTCGAATTCATACACCGCAATGGAACGTGACAGCGCCCCCTACCTGTCTCGTCAGCCGTTGCTCAGTTTAATAATGTAGCGTGGAATATAAAAATGAAAACATTTGAAGGCAGCGTCTGTAAAATCAGTGACGATCTCTCGGGACTTCTCACGTCTTCAAGAAATTTCTATACTTACTTGTGCCAGATGTTCTTCCGGTACTCGATGTACCACTGACTGAACTTGTCGAACTGCCCGTTGTTTACATCCCACGTACGACGTCGCTCCTCCAGTTCTCTGAAGACGAACGAGTTACAACAACGATAGGGAAGACTATATGGACATAAAGGAGTAGCAGCGTACTGAGAAGGAGAACTAAACAAGTGACGTAACCCTTCCGAGACGGCAGGTGAATGAGAGAGAAATCGTCGCGTTTGCAAAGATATCGCTGTGGAAAACACAAGAGAGGAGGTGAAACAGGAGATGCAGGGGCCGGATTCATCAACGACTAACCCGCGAGTATAGGGGTAGAGATACCCACGATGAAGCCTGCGTCTCTGATTCTTGCCTTATCTCTACCTAACTCTTATCTTATTTCTACCGCTTATACCCTGCATACCCACGGGTTTAAATGTTGATGAATCCGACCCCAGATCAATTTGCAAGGTTCTCCTTCACTTCACGTTTCCAACCGTAGCTGCACCAGGAGAGCGACTAGATAAATACCTGCAGTATCTTCTGGTCTTTGGGCGGAGAGGCGCAAAAATGCCTTTTCCGACCCTTCAAATTGCGTCGTATGAAAAATAAATCCGATATTTGGGGTCAGCATTGATTGAACTATCCGATGAAGTGCAAAATGCCTATAAATTTCAAAAATGTTGATCCGATGGGCTATATCCAGACGTGACCTTTGGATGTAATTATCTCTTGCGAAGAAAGAGTCCGCCGTGGGGACTAGAGTACGGCTCATCGAATCAACGTTACATTAACAACATTTGCTGGGCGTTTTTCTCTCGGATGGATCGTTCGATGGTGATATCGCGACTTTCTCGCGATCATAGAACAATTTCGTGGGATATTCTAAAGAGTTTTCGCTTAGAGCTTTATCAGATTGGGAGCTATGTAAACAAAAAAACTCCTTATAAAAGAGTCATGTGGGAAAATTCACATGGCACTCTTCTCATGCTCCATTTTTTCGATTCTTCATTCTTTTGTAGGATGTTTTTAGGACGCTCTAATGTGTACTGTATTTGTACATTAAAGTTTTGGTTTAATTACCCAAGTTTGATGTAAACGGTGTCGAACAACTAGTATATGTGTGTACCGAAGGACATATTTTGAACCACCCTAGCACTCTAGCTTAGGTGATCCCAAATACTGGATTTACTTTTGAAAGTACACAATTTGGCAGGCTACCAAAAAGCGGCCGAAAAGGCGTTTTTGAGCGTTTTCATGCCCCAAGACTAAAAGACAGCCGGTACTGCAGTCCAAACTACTCCTAACTACTGCATCCAATGTGCGCCAGACTTTCTTCATATGCAATACTTCACTTGTGGGAACTGTATATTAACTACCAGAGGGTCTTATGTACAGTAATGATGGGTCAAGGAGTAAAGCTGTTGACTTTCTCACGACTTATCACGTTTTTCTGCAATAAGATAGATCAGCGTGCGTATGCGATGAGGCGAAACTCACTTGGCAACAGTCTCTTCTATCTGTGCTTCCTTCAGTAGCCGCTTCCGTTGTACGGTACCGGTGGCGTTGAATGCGAGTCGAATTTTCGCAATCACTGAGCCCTGAAGTTCGTTCGATCATTTGAACTTGAATTGCTCAAGAAATTCTAATTATGGCCCGTTTCAGCTCCGTGTTGAGCCTCGGGCTGTCGAGAGAGTTAGTATACAATTAACTAGGGAAGGGTTTCGAACTCCCATGGAACTTCAAGTCGAGACCAGGATCATCAGAAAGAGCTCGGGATGCTGACTACGAATATGGGTGTCAAAATTGCAGAATGAAACTCCTGAGCGAGTTATGGCCTGCCGAAATCGGGGGCCTCACCACAGGTTGGCTGTGCGACGCACCGAGCGCGAGAGCGGTAAGCCATCGGGGCTCCGTAAGAAGGTCCTGCCAGCTGCGGCGGTGGCGCAGGGGTAGTGCTTACACTCGTTAGGTGCGACGTGGTTGGTTCGGTTCCCTTTACTGCAGCTTTTTTTGCAAATCATAATTTAACTTCGAGATGACCTTTTGTTCTGAATTATGACAAGTGTCTGATTAAATAGCCGGGAAAACTACCATACACGTTTGTAAAAATGCTTGAAGGCAAAAAACTGCTATGGTGACATTCTTACTTACTCTGCCACCCTAAATTCAGTGAGAAGAATGAACACCATCTTTGCTGGTGTAAAGGACATAGTGAGTGATGATAGAGCAGTAGATCAACGACATTTTGGGCCTCCTCGTCATACAATCTATTCACCTTTTTACTTCACACTTTTTTGCTTTGTTCCATGAATGCAAGGTTGTTAGAAACACCTCTAGCTATTCAGTATATAATTTGGACTCTATTTGTGCAAAATAGTGAATAAAAATGTCACTATAACAATTTTTTGCCTTAAACAGGCAAAAAATTTACAAACGTGTATGGTAGTTTCCCGGCTATTTAATCAGACACGTGTCATAATTCAGAACAGAAGGTCATTTCGAAGATAAATCATGCTTTGCAAGAAAACGGGGGTAACGGGAACCGAACCAACGACGTCGCACCCAACGACGTGAGCACTACCCCTGCGCCACCGCCGCAGCTGGCAAGCCCTTCTTACGGAGCCCTGATGAATCATCACTCTCGCGCCCGGTGCGTCGTACAGCCAGCCTGTGGTGAGGCCCCCGATTTCGGCAGAACATAACTCGCTCAGGAGTTTCATTCCGCAAGCTTGACGCTCATATTCGTAATCAGCATTCCGAGCTCTTTCTTATGATTCACGTCTCAACTTGAAGTTCCATGGGAGGTCGGAACCCTTCCCTAGTAAGACAAGGAACAAGTCCGAAACTTAGGCATGTTCCTTAGCCTTTGAAATAGGCTTACTGATGAGATTTCGGTATGGCTTTTAAGGGATCTTGATTTAACCGGGAAGTCTGCATGAGATTGAGCGTTGATGTTTTTTGCGTTTTGTTTCTTGTCGTCCCGAATCTACCCCTATTTTGATACTGCAAACGTTCACGCGTTTCTGTGCTGTATTCCTTTTGGCTTTCTTGGATCACTGTACCGGGAAAATCATGTGGATTTCAGCACTTACGACCAAAGATTGCATATTCCGAGGCACGTTTTGTGAAAGGAGGCGCATGGTAGGGCGTGCCTCGGAGGAGATCGCGGGCACTGCTGCGATTCAAAGCTCTTGGTAGGAGTCTCCCAAATTGGGCATACAAGAGTTCGGCGAATTCATGCCAGACTTGTGTGGGAAGGATAAAACACTAACCACCACTCCATTACCTGGCCACCAGAAGTCTTATAAATATGCAGACTGGATCCACAACATCCCTTAGAAATGGAACACATGACGCATTCCGGAACAGAATTGAAGAACTACCTCTTTCCTTGCCTTCTTTGTGAAAGATGAAAAGTCAAACATTTGCCTCTTAACTCTTCATGTCCCTAGAAATTGTGTACCAGAATTGGATCAAAATTTGGACTATACATTAGGATAATAAGGATAAGGATAAAAGACGGCGTTATTCTATCGCTTTTGGGATGCGCCACGCATTCTACTTCTACGGGACGTCGTAGAGGCGATTTGACTGCGTATTTGGCCATACAATGATTTGCGCTGGCCAGCCGATGAACAAGTCAGCGCTTCATCCTTCCCAGACAAGTGTGGTACCAATTCACCGACCCCGGAGGGACAGAAGGCTTGGTTGGTCCTGGCGGGAAATCCGAACCAGGAACCTAGTACCGGGTGCACGCGACAGCCGGCGCCTCCTCCGACTGCGCTACACGCGTCCAAACATTCAGTTATCACGTGTATTGGAACGATCAATCTTGACCAGCGTTACGGTCATTTAGAAGTTGAAAACGGCAGAAACTTTGGGTTCGACATGGTAGACTACTGCGAAATGGCATGTAGTATATGGTGTATTTAATGAATAGTCTAGAAGTACAGAAATGAGAATTCTCTCTAGGACTGGCTATAAAATTCCAAGAAACATAGTACTTACGTAGCCAACTTGTTGCAGACTGGACAGAGCGCCTTTATAGTCGCCCTTGTCGCCTTGTAGAAAATCCATCTCGCAGTCGCCGTCAGCGTCGAACGCCGACCAGTCGTTGAAGCAGAACTCCTGCAACGTTGGCATTGGCGTAGCAGATAGTTCGACAGTGCTATTTATTTAGAAATCCTAGCTGTTCGCGCTTGAATGAGACGTATTTGCTGATAAAATGATTCATTCATTCATTCAAGATTGTTCGTCCTTTGAAAAGGACTGGGTGAAGCTCGCTCCTTTCTGACTTCGTTGGATGTCTCCTGTACCCCTTTTTTCGACGCTAGCTATCTGCGGATAAGAACGTCAAACGCTATCTTCAGAGACAATGGAGAGATTTGAATGAAGCTGTCAGGGTTGGAGAGCCCGCATTAGGATTTATTTATTTATTTATTCAGCACGTGGACAGCCAAGCAATTACAATTAGGCCACATACAACTCAAAACACAACAGCGGCCAAATAAGTAAGTGATTCTAGTACACATAACAAAGCAGAACCTCAAAAACAACAGCAAACTATAAAGTTCCCTGGAGATATCTGTCAGCTAGTTTTTTGAATTACCACAGATTACTTAGCTATTTTTCTTTAAAAACTTCAGAAATTCAACCCATGCTCGATTAGTGAAAAATGAGGGTCTGGTTTTTCTGATTTGCTTCCTTTAATACGACACTTGATTAATAAAAATAATCACGATGGGTCTTTCCAAAAGGTCTCAAGATTGCCTGACTTGAGCAGTCATAATGATTAGAGTAGTTGTAAAGAGGTCATTTTATTCGCAACATTTCAAATCTACTGAATCGTGCGACGTGAGCTACGATCACGATAGTCTTCAAATAATTGGAACTGTATGAAGCTAGGTCTCCTACCTTTCTGAAGGTGTAGAAGCCCGGTCGCTTAGGGCACTTGATTCCTCGCAGTTGAGTGGCGAACGAGTCCGACATGTCCGTCTCGCCGTGCTCGATCTCGGTCAGCGAGTGACACACGTCGCAGTAGTAGCTAAACGACTAATCAAATAGCTCAACACAGTAGAAGTTTGGACGAATGCATGGCGCAATTTCCCGGGCAACACGACTGACCAGCCCAAAATTCCATATAGCTTCATGTGGAGTAGTTCTACGTTAATCCATGTTCCTTCTGCGATTCCTTTCGAGTGTACACGTGCTGATGTTCTATTATACCTTACCAGTTGTTTCCGTATCCACCGCAGCCGTTATTCGAAGCATTCTGGCATTTCAAGTTCGAGAAGTCCTTCACGTTCCACCATTGATACTCGGCTTTCGCGAAAAACGAGTTGCCGATCGCGTCAGGATCGTCTTTAACCTGAAATGTATTTCTGAAGATGGTTAATTTAGGAGGCACAGGGCAGTTTATCGTGACGATAGCGATTTTGACACAAGCTTCTGGCCATAGAGACAGAAATTTCGGCAGGAAAACCATTAGAATTATCCCGGATTTTCAGAAGAAATCGCAGAATAAACGATCCCCTTGAACGTCTGTCAATCGCCGGACTTCTTACTGCTATCCCCAGATGTACGCTGGAGAATGGAGAGCGATGAGCATCTTTCTACAAGACGTTCAGCCGCCAAATGTCTGCAGGAAAGCACATTTCGCCGATCTCGAAGGGATGGAATGCTTGGGTGGGCTGAACAGAACCCGAGCTAGGAATACGAAAGCCAATATTTACCATTTCCACCTCGAAATGGACACTTTCCACGCCAAATCGGACACTCTTCTAAGCTAACCTAAGACTTTTCAAATCAAAGCGAACTCTTCCAAATCGAAACGAGCTTCTTCTACATTAAACAAGAGACTCTCCAAAGATGTTAGAAAAAATTTTTGTTCAAGGAAAATTTTAGTATGACTTCCTCTGAAGTTTTAGTTTACTTCCCAATAGGAGAACACATAGTTTGAAATTTTATAAAAAAAAATTTTTCGTGGAAAAACAATGAATTAAAGCTTGTTTCGAAGAGCAGGAAGGCGGCCATTTAATATTGTCAAAACTGAGATTGCGTCATGCGCCCGTCTGAAACGTCACGATTTTCATTGGATTCATGGCAAAATTTTTGTTCGCATGCAGTTTCACACCGGAAAGCGGTGCAGCACAAACAGTTGTAGAAAACACACATATCCTAACTTTCTTGCTCATGTAAGCAGTATTTACACTATCAATCAAATAAAAGCTGCGTTGCAGTTTTTGAGTGCATGGCGCGATCCATTTATTTAATGCAGGACATGATTGCGACTTTGCTGCTCCTTAACACAAAGTTCAGTTTATTCCTTTTTCTCAAAAAAAAATTATAAAATTATTTCACTCATTCCGCAGCTAAAGTAAAAAAAAATTCAAAAAAAGTTCTTCTGATTCCTTGAACAAAAAAAATCTAACCATTTTGAAGAGTCACCAGTTTAACCTGCAAGAAGCTCTCTCGATTTGGAAGACGTTCAACCTGATTTCAAAGTTCATAGGCCAGCTTAGAAGAGTGTCCAATTTGGTTTGAAAAGTGTCCAAGTTGACGTGAAAATGGTATGTACTATTTTCACCTCGAATTGAGCACGTTTCAAATCAAACTGGATACTCTTCTAAGAATTTTGAAAGGCTGGAACGCTTCAAGAATTTTGAAATCAATGCGAACTCTTCCAAATGGAAATGAACTCCAAGCAGGTTAAACCACAGACTCAATAAGATGGATAATTTTCTGTTTAAAGAAAATTTGGTATAACATTCTTTGAAGTTTTTTTAGTTTGTCTGCCCCAATAAAATTGAATTTTTTATACAATTTTTATATTTAGAGGGAAATAATAAGTTAAAAATTGTTTTAAAGCATAGCAGGAAATCAGTAGCGCATTAGAATATGAGATCGCGCCGTGCACGGAAAAAGTTCGTCGCAATTTTTATTTGATTGATAGTGTAAATGCTGCTTACAATTACCTAAATGAGGATATATGTATGTGTTCTTTGCAGTTGTTTTTGCTGTATCGGCAACAGGTGTGAAACTCCTCGCAAACATGACTTTTGCCAACGATTCAGTAAAAATCGCAGCGTCTTGGACGAGGGCATGGCGCAACCTCTTTCTTTTTTAGCACTAGAAATGGCCGCTTCCTGTTCTATAAAATAAGGTTAAGCCATTATTCGACCTCAAACGATAAGAATTCTATAAAAGTTCAAACAATGCGTTCACCTATTGGGTGATGAACTGAAACTTCGTAGTAAGTTATACTAAAACAAGTGCTTTGGCGGCACTTTTCACCGTTACCGGCCATCAAACGACTGATGAACCTGACTCCAGTAGAGTAGTTTTATCAAGCCCTCCAGACCCATTTCCCCACCACTACGCTCAACATCGTCATCATCTTCAGACGGTTGATTGAGTGACGTCGATGCTTGTGCTAATCAGTGCCTTCGTCCCCTAAGTTCTTCGATGACAACCGTCCTGATGTGTCAAAGCACGGTCCCCCACTTCACTCTAGCGCCACGTCGACTACAGGCACCTTCATTGCTCGTCCTCAAACGGTCAACCTCAGGCAGAAATCGACATTTTCGATAAGTACTGAGCGTCTGCTCGACCTTGGTCGCACACGAAGAGCCTTTCTGTCAGAACGGAAGATTCCCACCGCTACTAATACTGTGCTGGACGGAAATTTCTATCCACACTTCTCTGGTCTGGTCCCACATTACTAATACCCCTAAGGCCGAAGTTTCGGACCGACCGCCTGGACGGCATCCGCAAAAATCGATAATTTGATCAATATCGGTTGGCGATCGATGCAACAAAAGCGAACTTCAGACTTCGTGTCCAGCGTCCTCGACTACCCCCAGGGTTAAAGTTTCGGACCGCCTGAATGAAATATGGAAAATGATTATTTTGTCAATATCGATTAGTGGCGGTCGATATTCCAAAAACGAACTTCAGATGCGTGCTCAGCGACCTCGGTTGTCCCAGGGCTGATGTTTCCAGGCAGGTAGAAGACCCCTGGGGATTTTTCGCTATTTTCGCGCCGTAATTTCCGTGCCACCCCCCCCCCCTATTTTGTGGCTAATTTCTGCGGCCGTGCCGATCGATAGTATGACTCATCGCTTAGCGCGTTATTATAGGGTATGATTTTCCTTTTGCAAAAAAAATATACCTTTTTGGAGAGTCTCTAGTTCAATGTAGAAGAAGCTCATTTTAATTTGGAAGAGTTCGCTTTGATTTCAAAAGTCTGGGGCTAGCTAAGAAAGGTGTTCAATTTGATTTGAAAAGTATCCAAATCGACGTGAAAATGGTATATTCCAAAATAGAATCAATCGAGGGTGGCATAGTTTGTTTTCGAGTAGGCTAAAGCCTTTCGGTTCCCGTACCTACTAATTTCGACATTCTTACCATTTTTTTTCAATTTTTCTAGTAAGGAATGATGCCATAGATTTCCAAAAGTACTGCCTCTGTTGCATGACAAAGCGTCGGGTCATTCAGCTCTATCTCTAGAAACCTTCTTCTTCGTAAAGTAAAGCAATGTGGGATCTATCCTAGTCCGGGGGGGGGGGCACATAACTAAAAAGTATTATATGTAACAAATCCACTTGAGACTTACCGAGCGGCTCTTACAGAGCAACATGGAACTAAACAAGAAAAGTCATGAAGAAAAAAACGAAAAAATACATTTGTTGCGGTTGTAAGCAGGCAAAGTTGTGTGCCTTCCTCACCATGTTAGATCCTGGTTATAACATGTTAGGCGGCGGTCGGCACGCAGCATGCGGCTTCATGCGCCCTCCTCACCATGTTAGATCCTGGTTATAACATGTCAGGCCGCGGTAGGTACGCGGCATGCCTCCATTCCGTCGCTCTTTGCCGCCGAGTCGGTTGTAAAACCGCGGCAATTTTTTATTTTTTGTTTATTTTTTCGTTTTTTTTTGGGTTCTTTTAGGTTTCATCTTGTTCCGCAGGAGCCGCTCGGTAAGTCTCAATTCATTTTTTTTACCTACTTTTTGATTGTGTGGCCCCCGGACTAGGATAGATCCGGAATGTGCATAAATGGAGTGCTTTTCATAGCGTCTCCTTGCACAACATGTAGTCAAAATGCAAATCCTGTGAACGCGACAGTCAGCGCCTCCTTCGAGTGCGCTACCACGAGTCCAACTACATGAATAAATATAAATAAGTGAAGAAGAACGTATGTAGTACGTGGAAAACCATGGCTCACCCGCAAGTTCTTAATCTCGAGCGTGAAGCAGCCGGGTAGTCGAACAACGTCTGGTCTGATGTGCACTTGGCCGGGATTGATTTCCAGCACTCGCTTCGCACCAGGTCGAGCTGAATTTTGTGTTATTTATTTATTTATTTATTTATTTATTTATTTATTTATTCAACACACCGAAAATGTGCGCAAACGCTGGTGTTAAAAGGATCAGTTGCAAATGTAGGAAATAACGTAGTTTGGCTAAAACCAAATGAACAATGAAGCATTTAAAAAAGTTATAAAGTTATATATGTATACCTACGAACTTACTGAAGCTATCACCAACCTAGGGGTCAGCCGCAAAATGTATGCTGACGATGCGAAAGTTTATACTGAAATGGACGGAGAAGAGCCTTCTCATGAAATCCAAGCCGCAATTAATTTTATTGAGAAATGGGCTACAACTTGGGAACTCCCTTTGGCCGCAGAAAAACCGCATTGTCTTGTCATTCAGTCAAAGCATCGGCACAATTCACCAACTTATAAGCTCAAGGACACAGATTTAAGGCACGTGAAAACACCCGCGATTTGGGTTTCCATATATCTAGTGATCTAAGCTTCGATTCCCATTATAAGGCAATTGTTAAAAAGGCGAATTATCGTATTTACAACTTGTTCAAACAGCTCAGAACCAATGATTCTCTTGCACTTCTTCGTGCATATAAAACATATGCTAGGCCTGTTTTAGAGAGCGGTAGTTCAGTGTTCAATCCGTTCAAAAAGAAAGACATTGCTCTTCTGGAAAGCGGCCAGAACAGCTTCACCCGGAAATTATTTTTAAGATGTTTTGGAACCAACTATGACAACATACCTAGAGGTCCAGACAGGGCCAAACAGTTTAAGTTACCTTGCCTCCGCAGTCGAAGGAAGATAATTGACATGACCATGATGTTTAAGATTCTTACAAGCAGAGTTTCAATAGATCCCTCGATATTTTTTGGTGCACCTCTGACTACGAATAGGAGAGGGAACCTAAGGCTTTACCTTCCTGCTCCAAAATCGCAGGCGAGATCAAACTTCCTCACTTACAGAATTCTTAAGGACTTGAGCTTATTATTAGGTGAGGATGAGAATATCATAAACATGTCTGTGAGTTCGTTCAAGTCCTTAATGGTACGTAAAAAGTTATGTTAAACGTGCTGTGTTTAATTTCATGTTTGTTGTAGTTTGTGTGACCTAGTATTTCTTTTTCTGTCATTTCTTATGTAATGCATGACTATGTTCATGTCTGATAAATAAATAAATAAATAAATATAAAGGATGAAAGACGAGGAGGGGGTTATTTCAGTTTTTTCGCGATGCGTGGCGCATTCTACTTCTTCGGGATGTCGTGGAGGCAAATCTAATGCCTATTTGGCCTACACAATACCAGTGGCTAATCGATGAACAAATCAAAATACTACAATCGACGGTTATATGAATAGGCTAACAGGCTTATAATGCAAATAAATTCTCATTCAAGTAGTCGTATACAGAAAATAAGAAAAAATCGCAAAAAAAATTACATTTTTTGTGTATTTCATAAGTCATACAGTCGGTTTTTATAATGACCCATTGCATGGTAGCTGTTTTCTTATGTTCTATCCTTCATAGACAAGTCTTGTACCAATTCACCACCACGGAGGGATGGAAGGCTTGGTTGACCTGAGCGAGAGATCCGAACCAGGATACTGGAATCGGGTGCACGCGACAGCCGGCATCCCCACCAACTGCGCTACCAGATGCCCTAGCGTTAGAAAGGTATTAAAAACTGCAATTTATGCAATGTGTGCACTTGGCGCAGTGAAAAAACACCAGTGTCGCAAAGGTTATGTTCACAGTCAGTATTTCAAATGGAAACGTTCTGCTACGGCTTATGCTTGATGTGGCTAGCTCGACACTGGTTTTCACCACCCTTCCCACCTAGTGCTCTTTGATTTTGAAATTTGTTCTCGACCATGATCATGAGAAAGCGGACGATTTTACCCCAGTTCTGGTTTCACAGTGCACGACTTTGGTTCCTTACTTCTATGTTGTGTGACTGTTTCAATTTAATCAGTAATTCATTCGTTTTATTCGGTATTACTCCCCGTTGTCTGATTCTCACAAACGGGAACGAACGGGAACTGCAAGATTTTCAGCGTTTTAGTTGGCCTCAGAACGTACAATAAACAATAAATGAATGAATAAAGAATAAGGGTAAAAGGCGGCGCTATTCACTCCCTTTTAGGATGCGCCACGCATTCTACTTCTACGGGATGTCGTGGAGGCGATTTGAACGCGTAGTTGGCCATACAATGACTTGCGGTGGCCAACCGATGAACAAGTCAGCACTTTATCCATCCCAATTCTTGTACCAATTCACCGACCCGGAGGGATGGAAGGCTTGGTTGCCTGGGCGGCAAATCCGATCCAGGAACCTGGTATGGTGTGCATGCGACAGCCGGCTCATCTTCCGACTGCGCTACACGCGCCCAAATAAATAAATAAATAAATTTATTTGCAGTGGACAGCATCTGACGAGTATTTATCAAAACATATCCATGTTTCGATGTGAAGTAGTCTGCATGGCGTGCTTTAGCCAAACAACAAGCAAGGATTGAATGTTGATTAATTGAATGATTGTGAACGTTTCCGACTTTGCAAAGCTACAAAACGTCGGCCGAATTGAACAGTTACAAATCTTGGTGAACACCTTATGAAGAATATATCGTACTTGATAACAGGACAGAACAGCGCCAAAAGAGACACAAAACAAGTCCAGCAAGTGCAGTAAGGGGTTCCTTTTTTTTAAGATTGGCAAAAGCAAATCACAGAAGTTATTCATTCAAAAAGAGATAGCTCAAAAATTACATCTAACGCTGTCTTTTTTAAAGATTAGCTAAAGTGGTCTCTTCTTTGCTTTGCATAAAGTAGAAATTGCTTTTTTCTAAGGCAATTTTGTTGCTTGTTTGCTGAGAAAAAGACGAAGAGGAAGAAGAAAAATGGTTACTAGCCAAAGCGTGATGCAATATAACACTTGTTCTAAACATTATGAAGTAGATGGGCGAAATAGGATCGTTTCCTGAGAATTTTTTATTCTGTTGACTACTTTTTATTACTTTTTGTTATTATTTTTTAGTATTGGTCTCCTCTGGGCTATACGAAAGCAGGATGAACACGCGATCAGCGTCGCGCAGCGTGGAATCGAGAGGACGATGCTCGGAGTGACACGACTCACGCAAGTGAGAGAAGGCCTCCGGAGTTCCGAGCTTCGCCGACGTTCGAAGATCAGAGACGCTGTCGCGTGGGCCAAGTTGTCGAAAATTAGGTGGGCCGGCCACGTAATGCGCTTCGCAGACACCCGCTGGACGAGAGCCGTTACCGACTGGATTCCGCGGTATGTCAAGAGAACACCGGGACGCCCACCAACGCGTTGGTAGGACTTCTTCGTTAAAGCCCTGAACGACCGATATGACGCTCCTCGTGTCCCTCGAGCGAGGAGGATCCATTGGACCACTCTGGCACGCGACAGGGACGAATGGAGACGTTGCTGCTGGCGCCCGCTCGAGCAAGTGGATGATCAACGGGACGACAGGTGGTACGGGTCTCCAGTGGTTCATTTGGAATGCCAAATTCTTTTATTTTTCTCATTCATTATTCCCTGGAAAAGCCGTAGTCAATGTCATAAAATGCCGTTTTGTTTTAGTAAAGTTACCGGCTTGAAGTTAAATGCCTTTGGAAGGCAGTAAATTAGTATTGGAAGTAGCTCCTTCCAAGTTTCAACAACTCGGGTCTTAAAGGCTTCTTGAAAGACTTTAGAATGTGCTTTTCGAAGTGGAATACAGAGGCTATTTCTCGCCACTGAATGATGAAAAAGAAATCATTTTTATAAATGCCGACGTGACCATTGACAATTTAATAAACACATTTTGAACACACAACAACAACAATTTTATGAACAAAGTTTGGATTATAAACAAGGACCTGTATTGCTGTAATTGCATAGGTTTAGTGAACAACATGGCAGAAAGCTTGTAGAAGATCATTTTTAAGTCCAGAAACCTGCTTCAACTGCCTTTTCGGGCAGTTAAGAGCCACCGTCGGAGATGTTGTCTACCTTCTGCACGCACTAGCAATGGCTGGAATCCTCGTCGGAGATGAAAAGTAACGTTGGGAACCATCTGAAACCTCAGGAACACGCAGGCCCCATGAGCATGGCAGAGGCCTTCGCTGCGTCAGCCGGTTGGGCGCTCGTTAGCGATAACTGGCGCAATGCTCACTGATGTTCGCGACTCTCGGCGGCGGCCTCGTTGTGCGCCGCACCCGATTCGCCGCTGTGTCCCATGTGGTCTAGTGGTTAGGATTCGTGGTTTTCACCCACGCGGCCCGGGTTCGATTCCCGGCATCGGAAGATGTTTTGCATTTTTGGACGAAACTCTCCGTAGATTGCTCACATTCGTGTGAGTATTAGGGAGAATGTCATATTTTCGAGGCAGCAACACCATACTCGAACCTTCAGGCCTTGCCGTTGAGGGTGGGGTATGGTGCGGACTTCCATTGGTGTACTAACCCAGATGGTCTACGGCCCAAAAAATAGCTCGAAGGATAGGAGAATATAGGAAAAATTTCGCAAAAAATGCTTAAATTTATTAATATAATAATTATGTTTAAGGGTAATATAACTGCTGAACCCAAGAGTCGTAGGGCCCGCTGGTCTAAAGCAAAATGCTGCAAAATTTGAGAGATGAATGTTCAGTTTTCGTACGACTAAAGACCTTCTAATACCTCATTTTTTTCAGCTACGTTGGCTTTTGTGTATTCATATCTAGAAAATAGACTTCAGGCCCACGAGCTGAGCCCTAGAAAGACCTCTGGCCTAAACTATTTGTGGTACATGTCGCGAAAATGGGCAGCATGGGAAGTCAGGAACGCGTCAGCCATTCATAACCAGGCAGAGTACCGAGT
The DNA here is from genome assembly GCA_947396885.1 of Heligmosomoides polygyrus polygyrus. Lineage (NCBI taxonomy): Eukaryota > Metazoa > Nematoda > Chromadorea > Rhabditida > Heligmosomidae > Heligmosomoides > Heligmosomoides polygyrus. The sequence continues at coordinate 104,250,401 of OX377202.1, read as the reverse complement.
GAACACACACCAGCCAATCAGGTTTCCGACCGTACAAGCCTCTCTGAATGGCATTAGAATTTGATGCGATTTGAATGGCTGATGGGTTTCTGACACCCCATGTTGCCTATATTCGCGACATGTACCCTATTTGTAGCATTGCAAGAAGAAAAATTAGGACTACGAAGACGGTCGCCATTTTCGTGGAAGGCCTATGACCCACTGGTGGAGCACGCCGTTGTTATAATTGTAATATCGCGACTTTCTCGCGATCCTAGGACGATTCGTGGGATATTTTAAACGAATTTCGCTTTGAGCTTTATCAGACTGTTGCGCTATGGAAAAAAGAACTTAAAAAAGAGTCATCTGAGTCATAATTCACATATGGCGCTCTTCTCATTGTTCCTTTTTATTTATTCCATAGTCGCTTTCTGTAGAATGAATTTTTTGATGCTCTCGTATCTAATGTATTTATTTATTTATTTATTATGTATTATGTTTATGTATTTATAAAAGCGTGGAAGTTTGGTTTAATTACCCAAGTTTGAGATAAACGGCGATCTACGACTCGTGGAGCACGCCGTTGTTCTAATAGCAATATCGCGACTTTCTCGTGATCATGTGACGATTTGTGGGATATTGTAAAACATTTTCACTTCAAGGTTTATCAGATTGTTGCGCTAGAACTCCTTTTAAAAAAACTCATATGCGCTACAATTCGCATGGCGCTGTTCTCATTGTTCCCTTCTATTTATTCTTCATATTAGCTTTCTGTAGAAAGAATTTTTAGATGCTCTCGTATGTAATGTATTTATAAAATCATGCAATTTTGGTTTAATTACCCAAGTTTGAGGTAAACGATGATCTACGACTCTGTATATGTTGTGTACCGAAGAAAACGGACATAAACTGAACCACGACTTTCGGGCATTGCGGTCTTCATAACTTTAGGATAACTAGATATTAAAGGAATGAGAACGGCGTAAAATAAACCTACTACAGGAGGCGTCCGCTCGACCTGGTATCAACCACACGTCCTGATAATTGCAATGGTTTTTCACTTTCCGTCGAAGATCGTTATTTTTTGTTCCAGTTCTGTAATATTTACTGAATATTTTAAACGGAAGAAAGATAGAAAATAGACAAAAAAGAAATGAAAATTGAATGGAGAGGAAGAACCATTGAAGAGGCATACCTATATAATGCTCTACATTCCGGATCTAATATATCACAGTTCAGTTGGCAATGTACAAAACTGATTAAAGCTGATAGGCCTAACAACCGTTGCATCTGAAATTGAGCAGGTATTATCCACAGGTATAACGAAACCAGCCTAACCCAAATATGGGTAAGGCTTAGATGTCACGAAAAAACAACTAAACTGCTAACAGATTGAACGGAATGACATCACAAAATTCATAAAAATGTCAGCAAAGGTCGCAGAATCAATTAGAAGTGGAACAGCGAGCGCTGAGGCAAGGCTAGAAGAAAAATAAGGTTTAAAAAACCACAGAGGGAAGGACGATATGTAGCGGATGGACGTTGCCTAACATTCTAAAATAGAACTTCAGATGTTTTAGTCAAGCCTTTTTGATCATGGTGAGATATTAAATTGAGAGATTGGGAAATGAAAAACATCAGCGTTAACCTTTTTAGGCGCTCTAAGACTACGCCATGCATTCCGTTTTTTCATGCCTCTCCAAGATATCAATGTTTCGGCATCCCGCATTGCTTCAAGTTTTTTTTAATTTGCGCTGTGGGCGCATGGAGCGCAGTCGGAGGAGGCGCCGGCTGTCGCCTGCACCCGATACCAGGTTCCTGGTTCGGATTTCCCGCCCAGGCCAACCAAGCCTTCCATCCCTCCGGGGTTGGTGAATTGGTACCAGACGTGTCTGGGAAGGACAAAGCACTGACTTGTACATCGGCTGGCCACCGCAAGTCATTGTATGGCCAAATACGCATTCAACACGCCTCTACGACATCCTGTAGAAGTAGAATGTGTAGCGCATCCCAATAAGGATTGAATAACGCCGTCCTTTATTCTTATCATTTATCCTTAATTTGCGCTACAATTGTGATCACAGACAACTATATGGACAACATATCCATATAGAAGCAACGTTTAGAGAGCACTAGTACGATTCTGACGAACACATCCCCGAATGGTTATCGTACACCGATTAGCGATGGAGCGCGAAAACTTTCGAACTTTTGAGCTCCCGCTCCTACATTTCGTCACTTATCAACACGGCCTGCCTGGTGAATCGTTTTATTGCTATTGTTTCCAGAACTGGACTTTTTCTGTGAAAGTGTAGTTAGGAAATGACAAGGAAAGGGACTCCAGGGTGTGGTGCATCCAAGCTGCGCGTGTGGAATCTGCTTTCGTCGCTCAAGGGGAGCCCACAGCTGGGTTCTATGCTCTTCGAGCGTAGAAGCGCATATAGCTGGAGCGCATAGAGCTGGAAAAATCTGTAGAAAACGCCTGAAAATTGCGTAGACTTAAAACCCCTCAAATCTCAACGAGCCAGTTGGAACGCAGGAGAACCGAGCCGCCGACCTCCCTCGCCTGAAGGAACGCCGCTATCCACTGCGCACCAAGCCGCTTCACCGCAGCGCCATCACGGGCGTACAAGAGCGTATGAGGGATCCAGCGCACAGTTTCAGCGCTCCATCGCTAATCGATATACGGTAACCATTTAGGGGTGTGTTCGTCGGAATCGCATTACATGTGAGAGCCCATCAAAACTTCAAAATTAAGAAAAATCAACTCCAACAGCTTCAACTTCAATCAACGAAAAAGGAATTACTAAAAAAATAAAAGCTTCAAAACTCAAATTTTTCAAAAATTCAAAACTCTAAGCCGATATCTTTACTTTTCAGTCTACAGCTTCCAGGATTACCTCATTAGATGGTTACCAGCACCCATCTGCATCTGTGCACTCGTTTGTCTCCAAACCAATTGGATTCAAAATTCGATATGAATGACAGTTTCCTAATGACCATACAGGTATACCACAATTTAAGCCAAACTCATTAAAATGTCTCTCCGCAAATAGCTTGGGATATTTCCCAAAAGCACCCACCGTCTATACGTCTTTTAGAGGCAGTTTCAAGCAACCAATAAAAGGATAAGGATAAAGGATAAAGGACGGCGTTATTCAATCCCTTTTTGGGTTGCGTCACGCATTCTACTCCTACGGGATATCGTGGGGGCGAGTTGAATGCGTATTTGGTCATGCAATGACTTGCGGTGGCCAGCCGATGGACAAGTCAGCGCTCTATCCTTCCCAGACAAGTCTGGTACCAATTCACCGATCCCGGAGTGATAGAAGGCTTGGTTGGCCTGGGCGGAAAATTCGAACCAGGAACCTCTAGCATCGGTTGCACGACAGCCGGTGCCTCCTCCGACTGCGCTACACGCGCCCCAACATTGACCAGTAATAGTATCTATTAAAATAATAGTTCCGTGCGTTGTTTATCTTCTTACACCTTTTTAAAAACAATTTTACGCAAATGCCGCAGCTAATGTTTATACTTGTGTCATATCACAGTAATGCGTTGGCCTGCAAAATAAAACCGTTACTTCACACGGGTTCCATGCAGTTCAGAACAATAAAAGATAAAGATGAAGAGCAGCTGAAACTTCAGATTTCAGCTGCTGTTAGGTTGGTGCATATGTTCTCGGATATTTGATCCCTCCTGAATTGAAAGCGCATTTTCCCGCCAAATTTCTCACATCTATCAACGCGTAAATGATCGATCGATAGAGAAAGGAAAGGGCTACAAAACTGTTCCTAACATTTACTTCTGCGTTGTTAATGGCAGCTGTTACGGCTAAGCAATTCATCCCAACTGAGACGCATATTCGGCACGTCATGTTATTCCTGCATCAATCCGGCCTCAATGCCAACGAATCGTTTCGTCGTCTGAAGGATGTTTACAACGAGAGTGCTCCTGCTCGAAGTACTGTGTACCAGTGGTTCTCGTAGTTTGCAGTTGGTGAATTCTCCGTTGAAGGTAATGAACGAGAAGGGCGCCCGATGACACTGGATTTGGATGGCCTCCGAAGTAGAGTGGAAGCGGACCCATACCAAACCACTCGCGAACTGTCAAGCACTCTTGGTGTTAGTCACTCAACAGTCGAGGATTGAAGTCGACTGGCAAGGTGCAGAAGTTGGGTCGCTGGGTACCTCACGACTTGACACAACATGACATGGATCGCAGAGCCGATGTCGCTCTGTCTCTCCTTGCCCTCAGACGTACCCACGGATGGCTGGACAACCTTGTCGCCGGGGATGAGAAGTGGATACTCTACTCTAATTATCACCGGCGTGCACAGTGGGTTGACGCAACAGGAGAGGCAGAGGACGTTCCGAAACCCGACCTTCACGTGAAAAAGGTGATGCTATGCATTTGGTGAGGCGTTCTTGGCGTAGAATACTGGGAGCTGCTGGACGAAGGGATAACAGTGACGGCAGAGGTTTACGTCAACCAACTGAGGAAGATGAGGGCCCACCTTTAAACCACACGAGGAGAGCAAGTGAAGGTGTGTTTTCAACACAACAACGCTAGACCGCATATTGCTAGAGCGACGGCGGCTGAGTTGGCGGACTACGGATGGACCGTTCTTCTACATCCACCTTACTCATCAGATCTCGCTCCTTCTGATTATCATTTGATTTCAAGGCTTCAACGCCATTTGGACGGCCAGCAATTCAGGAACCGAGAGGATGTGAAGGAGGCACTGCTCACATTTTTCGAACCACAACCGGCCGCGTTCTGGAGAAAAGGCGTCCATGACTTACCAGCACGTTGGCGAAAGACAATCAATGTAAAGGGTGGTTACTTCAAATGATTTGATATTGTTGTTCGTATGTTGTGATAATAAATATTTCACGCCCCAAATGTCCAAGAACTTATGCACCGACCTAATAAAACGCGAATCAAGTCAGACTTCTCAACCTTTCGAACTCTCAAGGAATTCAGCCCGCTGCTGAGCAAATATGAAGATCTAAGAATCTGTAAAAGATTTATCAGATGGTAAGAATCAAAGAGTGTTCAAAATGTGTTGTTTGTGATGTTCATCTTCCATGGCTGATGCTCACGTTCGCCTCATCTTATGTTGTTTCTTTGTTTTCTTACAATCTTCGTACTAACCGGTTGCTTTGAATGAGGAAATAAATAAATATTTGATGAAAAACCAAAATAAGCAAATTTGGATGAGAACTTGAAAAAATGAAGATGTTTGCGAAACAAGAATCAAACAAGCTGGTTTCGTTTTAATTTGCCATATTAATTTTAAAACTTCGTTTAAAACCCTTAGGATAAGTTATCGTGAACTGGGGCCATATTCATCAACGACTTACAGAGATTTAACGGAGAAATTACAGCCGAATTTCTGATAATGCCAACATTTCACCACATCGCCTGTTGATAAGCCGTGTTAATTCGCGTTTCTTCAGGAACTTCGGCTGTAATTTCTTCGTTAAATCTCTGTAAGTCGTTGGCGAATCTGGCCGCTGTATCTGAAAATTTGGTGGTTGAATGTAATCGGCATCAGATGTCACAGAAACCAGTTCTGCCATCACCTGCCAGACATTTCTGTAGGAGCACTCCATTAGATCACATCATTAACCGCACTAACAGGCTCTTCCGCGATGACCTGACCTAGACGTACTTATGCACTTCTCTAGTAGACGTCGTAGTTCGCCAAACTGCCCCACTTATGGCGTCTGCCAGCACGGCCTTCAGTATACAAACAAGGCATGTCTTTCAATTCAGTGAGTCAATGGCCAGGACAGAAATGGTATCGCTTCTCCTATGGCCTCTTCCTCAATTCCATTTCCGTGACCCTCCAGCTTTATTTATTTATTTGTTTATTTATTTAATCGCTCTGAAATTGTGCATTAAAGCAGTTATGGAACAATATGGAACAGAGACGCAGTAACGTAAATAAATATATTGAAAATAAAAAGAAGGCCTCAGGAATCAGCATAGTGCTTCATGTCTACATGAAAAATTCATATGAATTAAGGCTAGGAATACTGACCAGTAAAGTAATGGGTTGGACATTGTATATAAAGTCATCATGCTTTCCATATACTTTTTGGAGACTTTGGACACAAATCTTCCTCACACCCTCCATAACTGATATAAAACATAAGAAAAGGTAGAAATTCAAATATTAGTGGGGGGGGGCAAAAGTAATGAGACAAAATGAAAAAATCTTTATCTCTCTATAACTCAATTACAACCCAACGTTGCTGAGGAGCGTATTTGCCATTAAAGGCAAGGACCTTGCTGCCATCGCTCAGCCAACTTACTGATCCCATCCTTCCAGAACTGCTTGGGCCTGGTGTTGATCAACTGCTCGACATGGTTGTCAAGGACTGCTTGGGTTCTTGTGTCCCTTCCGAGTCCTTTAGGCTCAAGTAGTAGTGGTAGACGCATGGAGAGATGTCCAGCGAATACGGTGGGTGAGGCATGTGAACGTAGCCCAGCTGGCCAAGCTTATTCGTGGTTACTTGTCCCGACGGGGTGCGGCGTTGTCGAAGAGGAGAACCTTCTTGAAGCGCTGCGAATGAATAAGAGCGAGTCGCCGGCCCATCTCCTCTATTTCGTTCACCATGGCCTTGGAGTTCATCGCGGTGCTCTTGGGAAACAGCCTCCGGTAAACCGATCCATGGGCGCAGACCCAAAAGCTCCAAAGGCGCTTCTCGCGGTGAACATCTCGCCGAACGAAGGTCGGCAACAGGTCACCAGGCCTCACCCAGACTCGCTGCTTGGCAGGGTTAAGGTAGAAGACGTACTTCTCATCTTGCGTGACTATTGAGCCCAGGCTGCTCGGGGTTGGGAATTGGGCGAGATTTGCGCAACAGAGGTCAACTCGTCAGACTGGGGTTTCGGCATGAGACAGGCTGGGTTTTGGCATGCTTCTGGAAAGGACGGAAGTGGTAACTTCTCAGGTGGCCTTTAGTAAGTAGCACACAAACATACAAATACGACAAGCACGAAACCAGACTCCAGCCACGAGACATATGGACACGGCATGGGGTGTCTCATTATTTTTGCCCCCCCCCCCTAATAAGTAAAGAAAGCTGTGAAATGTTAATATTTTAAATTAGAAATGAATAAAACAATGTTACATAATATAAAGGATTTTAAAAATATGAAAAGCTTCGCTTATAAATTCGGACACTACAGTTCTTACTGGCCTTATCGTCTCCCTGTCGATTCCAGGCAGACTAGTTATACGCGTCGACGGCGACGTCGATGTGTCCCATGTGGTCTAGTGGTTAGGATTCGTGGTTTTCACCCACGCGGCCCGGGTTCGATTCCCGGCATGGGAAGACGTTTTGCATTCCAGTACGAAACTTTGACTAAGAGCTCTCGCAAACCACATGTTATAGGGATAATGAATGGACATGAAGAGATATCTGATGCCAGAATTAACCCTGATCTTTGGCTTTCTGACACTTCGATTTACTTCTGTACTCGCTGTTTTATTTGAAAGACGTGTAACGTTCGGAAATTGTAAATTATTTCCGGAAAGAGGTACTCTCCCTTACACTGCACATTTGAAAGGAAAAATTATGTAATTATTAAACAAACAAACAAAAGAAAAGAGCACTGGGTAATGTGCTCGGCAAAAATAGTAACTAATCGCTAGGGCATGTGGCAGCACAGTCGTAGGGTGTGCTAGCTGTCGGATACAATCCGAATCGGGTTACTGCTTCAAATTTCAGGCCTAACAAGCCTTACAGGGGCCGGATTCATCAACGTCTTACACATCTTTCAGAGAATTCAGAGCGGAAAACTCAGATAACGCGGCTTATCTCTCACCATATCGCTTGATAAGCCGCGCTATCAAGGATTTCGGCTGTAATTTTCTCTGTTAAATTGCTCTAAGTCGTTGATGAATCCAGCCCAGATGGGACACCCATCTGGAGTCGATGAATTGGTACCACACATGGAAGAATAGAACATTGACATCGTCCAACTTAAGACCATTCTAGGCCAAACAAGCATTCAATTTGCCTCCACGATGTCTTACGGATGTAGAATGCGTGGCGCATCCCAAACAGTAACTGATTATTGCCCTCCTTTACCATTTTCTGTGTAACAGAGTTAACGAATCACTTTGCGTGTTCGTGGATAAAGGACGGTGCTACTCAATCCCCTTGGGGATGCGCCATGCATTCTCCTTCTAAGGGATATCGTGGAGGCGATTTGAAAGCGTACTTGGCCATACGGTGGCTTGCGGTGGCCTGGCGATGAACAAATCAGCGCTCTATCCTTCCCAGACAAGTCTGGTACCAATTCACCGACCCCGGAGGGATGGAAGGTTTGATTGGCCCTGGCGGAAAATCCGAACTAGGAACCTGGTATCGGGTGCATGCGACAGTCGTCACCTCCTCCAACTGCATCACCCGCGCTCAGAAGGTATTACCAGCCTATTGGTCCCAAAAAAAAGGAGATAGAAGTCAATTTTTGTAAAGGAATAGGCGTATTCAGCCATTGCCAACACTAACTGTTGGAATAGCTATAATCGAGTAAAATTCCATAAAATATGAATTTTAAATGGTCAAGCTTCTTACTAAACAGCTCCTACAGTCCTAGACCCAAAATCAGAAGAATGGAGCAATGGAAGGAACCTAGAAATAATACCGAAACTCTAAAAAGTTGAGTGCGAAAGAAGTGATGAATGAAGAGCGGTTTCCGGTGGAATACGCCACGCAGTGCGTTACGAATAAGGATAAAGGATCAAGGATCAATCCCTTTTTGGAATGCGCCATGCATTCTTCTTCTACGGGATGTCGTGGAGGCGATTTAAATGCGTACTTGACCATACATTGACTTGCAGTGGTCAACCGATGAACAAGATAGCGCTTTATCCTTCCCAGACAAGTCTTGTACCAATTCACCGACCCCGGAGGGATGGAAGGCTTGGTTGGCCTGGGCGGGAAATCCGAACCAGGAACCTGGCATCGAGTGCACGCGACAGCCGGCGCCTCCTCCGACTGCGCTACACGCGCCCTAACAAATGTATGCATCAAACACTCGAAGCATCGACAACACTAGAGGGATACGAGAGAGACGCAAGTTTCGTCAGCTTTTTATAAGATGCATACGATGCGCAGTGTAGCCTACAAGTGATGAAGTGTAGTCTTACGGCAATCTCTCATGGTCGCTTTAAACCACGACCCGAAGGTGCCTTTCGATGGCCAGTTGAACCATCGAACCTGGGTGAGGAAAAGCTATCACAGTAATGAGCTATAGGTTTGCCTTTGAAGAGAAAAGTGTCGTCTAGAGCTCTCCACCGTGAACCAGAAATGGTTTTCCACTCTTCTGCGGTTATTTAAGAAATCTACAGTCTTACTGCTGCAATCTATCACCTAGACAGTTCGACACAAACCACATCTTCCAAAATAAACCGATGACGACCAGCGAAGTGGCTGCCCGGTTGTAACAATTCGGCGGAAAACCTGAAATATAGGGCCACCTTGAAGAAAAGTGCCCGCATTTCCCAATCACACTCCAAGCTCCAATATTTGGTTCATTGTTGTATTGTTATAGAGAAGTAGAAAATGTTATTTTTATTTAAAAAACACTTTCTGAAGAGTGCGCGTAGAGCAGCCGAAGGAGACGGTGGTGACTCGCGATTGCATCCCGGGTCAAGACTCAATGTTTGGCACTTGGCCAGATTAGCCAAAGCTTCCGACCTCTCGAGGTCGGTGAAAGAAAATACAAAACACTGTCATCATCAGGTGGTGGCCATGGCAAGTCATTGCATTAGTCAAATAGTTATTTATTTATTTTTCTACGCTAACTAATTCCCGAAAAAAAAACACACTATTAACACGACGCAACAGCGCCTAAAAATTGTAGTACAGCTAGCTAAAAGAAGCACACAGAACATTTTCTTAAATTCCTATAATAATTGGATTGATTAGGCAGTGTGTAAGTATATATTAGCAGAGGCTTTTTTCATTTCTCCCTTTCTTTTTCTATTATTTTTCTACCTTTTTTAGAAACGAGCAAATTGAAATGAAGAAATGTAAGCCGTACTTTGAAACAGATATGATTGAGAAAGACAATAGTGTATCACTTATTAATCATTGAGTGTCACTGTTAGGCCCATTAATGAGTGGCCATAAACTCGTGGCTAAAAACAATTCGAATTATCAGAGCATCTGCACCAGGGATGTGCGGAAAATTTTCTGGAAAAAGCTGAAGACGAAAGGCGGAACGGAAACGCTCAAAAATGGCCGGAAACCGGAATACGAAACGCGGAAACGGAAATGACACATGTTCGCCATTTCTTCAAAAGTGCATCTGAAACGGCGTCAGAAGCGGCTTCTATTGCACTTTTTCTTGCTCAGATCTTTGTGAGCAGCAGAATCTTTCACAGATTAATGCTCATCCTCATCATAACATAACATAACAGCAAGGCATGGATTCATAATATTGTTATGATAACCTTTTAGCTATGGCTAGAGCAATCAACGAAAACAAATTTATGGTCCTGTCTTACTATTTCTCACTATTTCAGCATGCAGTCTCTCCGCTGTTTCCATATCTAGTTCCTGCGACGGGTTTTCGCTGACTTTTTGTTGCTGTAAATTTTTGAACTTTCAGTAGACTTAACCGACTTAACCACTTTAGGGCGCTTATAGATCAGCTTTTAAAAGCTCACTCGGGTAAAGTCTAAAACTGGAGCAGTCACCTAGATTATTTTTCTACCAGGAAAGACATTCCTCTCAACATTTTTAGAAACTTGTGGCATCATGTACGACGTGATGACTGCACAGATATCTGCATTCTCAAGATTAGCAGTCATATTCTATCACCAAAATTATAATAGTACTCAAAATTGATTCTGGGATCTAACGATAAGATGATAACTGGATTACTGATCAATCATGGTAAGTACACACTTCCGTAGGAATATTCTGTCTGTACCAGCATAAAAGCTCCCTGATATGAAGGTGACACAGCTGGGCACTTTCTAGATGGTTCTCGGACTAATAGATTTGTTCCAGAATTCAATGTCACCCTAGTCAACCAAAATAACAGCTCATGGTAGATATTCGTAACGCTTCATTAAAAATGTGATGCATAACTCTATATGGATGAATAAAATATGAATAATATGAAAATGAAATAATATGAATAAAATTGAAAATTGAAATATACACCTTCAATAAAGAGCATTGAGCAGAAAAGCGCATGGTATAACCTTCACCAAACAGTTTGTTTCATGATACTGCGCTATATGCTTAGAAAGTTTTTGTAGTTATGTGTAACTGATGCATCAAGAATTTTATGATCATTCAAATGAAGAGTGCATTTTCTTAGCACACAATGTATACATAGAATTTGCTGGCACATTAGTTTTGCCCTGCACTCAGACGTTGCCATTTTTGAGTACTTTCTTTTGGTAGTCTAACCAATTTCAAGAATATTAATACTATGGTTGCCAAATAGTAAGTATTTCTCCCATAATTATATGAAGGAGAACTCTTTTTACTTGATAAGCTGATTGTGTGCAACAGAAAACTAGCGTTGAACAGCGCCAACTTCCGTTTCCGCCTTCCGGTCCGAAAACAGACGGAACACGGGACGGAACGGAAGAGCTCAAATGGCCGGAAACCGGAAAAATCGGAACACGAAAACGGAAATTCCGCACATCCGTGATCTGCACAAACCATCCAGACACGCACCAGCCGAGGCGGGCTCCGTCTCTCAGGTGCCTCTCTAACCTATTACGCACCTCGGGCGATGGTCTGGAAGCGATGTTTGACAGATGAAGGAAGACGATGATGATGAGAAGAGGTTGATGAACTGGGCATTAACGGTATTCTCGAATAGTTATTTTAGGTCGTTATTCCAAAAATATTGGATTACTGGGCTAGCTACCAATTATGAAGAATAAGTTGAAATTTAATAATTTTACTGTAAATCAACAAGTTCATCCCATTATATGTAGGAAAAACATGAGAAGTTAGGAAAAATATTTTCAAATCAAATAGAGCAGTATCTTCACTCAGAACGTTTTTAGGGAGAGGTAACTTCGATTAAAAAATGAAAAAAGGACCTGCTCTGTTTAGAGAGATGTGTTACTTATGAACTTCAAACAGTTCAGAATAATCAATTCAACTATTAGGTTGTCCCATAAGTCCCCGCCGTTTTTTTTTCAACGATTCACTGCGGGTTTCGCCGGCGGTCTCTTGCATAGCGCTGCACAGCTTTCGAATATTGCATTTCTTTTTTCATCACGAATTTTGTCAATTTTTAGATCGTTGAAGTGAAAAGTGAAAAAGTAGCCATTTGCGCACTTGTTCTCTCTGCTTAGGTTTGTAATTTTTTGCGCAGTTTTTTGAGCATTTGGGAGACAATGTTCTGTTCTACAAGAATATGTGTTGGTCCTATTTTCTCACTTGTCCTTTATTGATTTTTAGGCCATCAAATTGGGAATTCCGACTTTTCCGTCCGAATTTTTACCAAAACTCCGGTTCTGTGGTTGGACTTTTTTGCTTGGTGTTATATGTCGTTTGGAAGAGGATGTCTTGCTCAGTAAGAATTTGTGTCGCGTTCATTGGCTCACGCTGATTTCTGTCGAATATCAACAACTGAAGAAGGAGAAGGAGTGGTTGGTGAAGACGATTTTTCTCTTTTTGGCATTTTGTTGAAATTCAAAAGAAATCAATAAACGCAACACATATTCAAGACATTCTCTTTCGAATGACATATAACTCCAACCCAAAAAGTCCAACCACAGGGCAGGAGCTGTCGGCAAAAATAACCATACTCCTTCGGACGTCCCAATTTGATGGCCTAAAAATCAATAAAGGACAAATGAGCAAATAGCACTAACACATATTCGTGTACTACAGAACATTGTCTTCCAAGTGCTATAAAAAAACTGCGCAAAAAATTACAAACCTAAGCGAGAGAACAAGTGCGCAAATGGCTACTTTTTCACTTTTTTCACTTTTCACTTCAACGACCTAAAAATTGACAAAATTCATGATGAAGAAAGAAATGCAATACACGATCTGATAGAGCAAATCATTCTCTTTCGAAAGCTATGCAGCGCTATGCAAGAGACTGCTGGCGAAACCCGCAGTGAATCGTTGAAAAAAAAACGGCGGAGACTTATGGGACAATCTAATAGTAATTGTAAAACACTGATTCTTTCTAGTTCTGCTTCAAAATCGTTACCTGTTTTGTATTTTATAACGTCAGATGGAAGACGCTGAAGCCATCTTGCAACTCTATAGAAAAGGACATGGAACATTCTCGTATGATTTGGCCTAAGGATTCTTTTACAGCGTAAACCGAACCCTCCAGTGCTTTCACTACTGGGTATGAACGTCCAGTACTTACTAGGCTCCAGCCTGATTTCGCCCCGAAGAATACGAAAAACGAATACAAGGTCGGCTATGATACCGAAGCGAAACATACCGACCGAACAATTTATTCTTTTCGGAGGGTATATAATAAATGATAAATGAAGACCGGCGTTACTCAATCCTTTTTGGGAAGCGCCATGCATCGTACTTTTTTAGGACAATGACTTGCGACGGTCAGCCGACGAAAACGTCAGCGTTTTAATCCTCTCGGACAAGTCAGGGCCAATCCATCGACCCCAGAGAGATGGAAGGATTGGTTAGCCTGGGCGGGAAATCCGAACCAAGAACCATAGAGTGCGCGCGACAGCAGGCACCTCCTCCGACTGCGTTACATACACGCACTCATTCAGGTCAACGCGTGGAGTAAGAATATATGGTGTGTGAAAGCGCGTTTTGTAGCAAAACAGCAACAACCATTTCCCTGGTAAGGTAGCGGATCAAGGTTGAAAACCTGTTGTAACCCTGGTGATGGAGAGAATGAAGCACATGGTGGGAAACCTGCAAGCTCTGGGGCCGGATTCACCAACGACTTACAGAGATTTAACGGAGAAATTACAGCCGAAATTTCTTATGAAACGCGAATTAACGCGGTTTATCAACAGGCGGTATGGTGAAATGTTGGCGTTATCAGGAATTTCGGCTGTAATTTCTCCGTTAAATCTCTGTAAGCCGTTGATTAATCTGGCCCCTGGGCTCGAAGCCCGCCCGAAGCTTTCTATCTTGCTCGGATATGAACGTTCTTCCTCTTCTTCTTGTTCAGCGTTTGTCCCGCTTCCAGGCGGGGTTTCGCTGTTCTGGTATGATGACGCTACTTTTCGCGATCAAATGCTTGATCGGGGTGGATAGCAGCGATCTTCAGGAGCAAAGTATCAAGCTCACGCTGCTTCGACCGCCCTTAAGGGGCACATCTATGTTAAGGCTAGTCTTCCGAACAGTACCATCACTAGCGCGAACAACGTGGCCATGGCAACGATATACGAACGTGACTATGAAACTTAGGAAATAAACACAAAAATTAACGAAAATCACAACGACGCCTAGAAGTCAATGTCTCTTGGATAGCTAACTTCTCGGTGCAAACTCGAGTCATTCATAGAAGAGTAAGGGCTCGAACCTTGTTAGGACTAGAACACGCAAAACGGAACTTATGAAGGTGCCAGAACTGAGAATTTGACGAGTATCGACCGCAGCGTAATCGATACAAAAAGTGCAGAGACGATGCGGATCCGAAGCTGGTTCGGCGAAGTGGTGGTCTGGGAAGCGCGGCGACGATGCATCGCCGTTGCGCAGAAGGTGTTCGACTGGCGCGACACACCGATGGAGGTAGCAGCGTCGGCGAGAAGTCGCAAAAAAGTGTCAGGTGTCGCACCGTGTGGCGCATCTAAAACGAGAGAAGGGAAAGTATAACCTTCGACTTTCCCCGAACCTGTTTATCTCGATTAATTTCCACACGCTGCTATCAGTAGATCTGGGGTCGGATTCATCAACGACTAACCCGCGGGAATAGGGGTAAGAGATACCCACGATGAAGCCTGCGTCTCTCTCTCTTACCTTATCTCTACCCGGCACCATACTCCGCATACCCATGGGTTTAATTGATAATGAATCCGGCCATTGGTTATTTTTTGAAATTTAAGCCGAACAATGACGAAAGCGCCATAAACCAGTACGACATGACACTATAGCGCAGTACGAAGTTTTGGGAAAGAAGTTGTTAAACGAAGGAAAACGGCAAGAAAAACAAGTTTACTAGTCCAGCCAGTTAGCCATCACGAGCCTCAGGAGGTAATGGTTCCTTAGTTTTCCAAACAGTCAGTCAAAACCTTTTTCCAAAATAATTCCAGTAAACACTAGAAATGGCAGAAATTTTAAAAATACCCCCAAAAACGGGAAACAGAAAATCGCGTTTGTCATAGAACAGGGTCGCGTGGAGCGCAGTCGGAGGAGGCGCCGGCTGTCGCCTGCATCCGATACCAGGTCCCTGGTTCGGATTTCCCGCCCAGGCCAACCAAGCCTTCCATTCCTCCGGGGTCGGTGAATTTATTTATTTATTCATTTATTTATTCAAAGACGTGTCATACAATACACGTGGATTAACATAAAGGAATTGGTACAAGACTTGTCTGGGAAGGATAAAGCGCTGTCTTGTTCATGGGCTGGCCACCGCAAGTCATTGTATGGCCAAGTACGCATTCAATACGCCTCCACGACATCCCGTAGAAGTAGAATGCGCTGGCGCATCCCAAAGAGGACTGAATAACGCCGTCCTTTATCCTTATCCATAGAACAGAACACAGAAACGCCAAAAACACCAGAAAGCAGATTCAAAACAGGTAGTTAACCAATGTGATCTACATGAATCCAACAGAAATGGGAAGGCTAACATTATTAGGGTCTAAATTTGATAAAAAATAACTCTAAAAGGCATAAAGATTTCTAGTCAAGGAATTGTCAATGCTTTGGATTACCCGCAAGGAAAATGAGCTCTAGTGAGTAAAAATCAGTGGACTAAATATAACTTCTCTGTTGACAAGTGCATGGCGCGATCTCCTCTTGTGGCACACTTTCTCACCATTTCTTCTTTTTTTTTTTTGAATTGAGGTAAGATTAATTAAGCCTGAAAGCCTTGTTTTTGCAGCCAACAGAGTAAGAATTTCATAAAAATTTAAACAGATTTCGAGTACGGCTCTACATAATGTATGTAACTTCATTTTTAAGGACTGGTGAAAAATAGTTTTTCAGGGAAAATCAAGGAGAGTTGTTTAGAATCAAAACTTTTGTTTGACCTTCGTTTAGCGTGTATAGTTCCATGTACCTAAACGACGACCATTTTCAATCACGAATCTTTCTCCTAATTTTTGTTTAATCTTCTCCTCTCTCCTCTATTCTGATCTCTTCTTACTAGCTATTTTAAGTTGTTTCCTTCCTTTCTTTTCTTGTGTTTTCTATAGATTGTTATTATGCTCCCGTTCAATTTAGCTTCAGAAGTGACCAATTTGGTAGGGAACGCCTCCAATTTGACGCGGAAATGGAATTCGACAATTATGTTCGAAATGAGGCTGCGAAATAAAATACGCTGAAGGAATGTTTAAAAATTAGGTTTAGATGCCTGCCTCTCCTCGTCGGCTAACTCTAACTGCATCCATCTCCGTCACAGACTACGGGGAGTTTTCTGAATCGACAAAAAAAAACTGCCAAACTAACCGGTCGTAAACACTCGAATTACCCGTAGCGGTAGGTTACCCAACCACCATACTGATGACTCTGTCTGGCTGTCATCGATCGACCAGAACAAAGGCCAACAAATAGGCTACAGACCTGACCAGCTTGGGAAGGAACTGCGATGGGTGCACGAACCTACACGCATTACTTCTCAAGAGTTGATAAAATTGACGAAAAACCGAGAAAGTTGCCCTTAAGAGGATGACCGCTATGGGCCTTGCTCTCGGTCTTTACGTGCTATCCTTGAACCAGTTCATTGTTCACACCCATCGCCGTTTGCAACTCAAGACCCACGAACGAATTTGGTGCAAATTAGCCATGGCGTCAAGGTTAGACGATTAGAACAGAGGAACGCGAGAATTGAAAGCCTCATGGGGCGAACTCTTAGCTCCATGCTCACTATGGCCCAACGAGGAGCAGAAAGGGTGAATAAGATAGAAAAAGTGAGACAAGGTGAGACAATAAACAACACACTTAAACCGCGTTTGTCGAACGTGAATAATCCAAACAAAATTTGAGAAAGTTGGTTTCGCCACGTCCTTCATACGAACCTTTTTGTTGCAGCACCTGCCCGGTAGCTCCGGGGCCGGACCAGGGGTCGACTCACAGCAATTTAGCAGAGAAAATACAACCAAAGTCCCTGATAGCGCGGCTTACTAAGCGAAATGGTGAAACATTCTCTGTTAAACTGCTGTAAGTCGTTGATGTTCGGTGAAGCAGGGAGATGCTGCAATAAATTACTACCTTTAAAATGATATTTAAACAAATTCGCTATTGTTCCTTCTTACGAACCAAGGAAGGAAGCGAAAACCAAGACTACCAATTTTAGATGTTGGTATGTATAAATGTATTCGAGCCGACTAGATTCTAGCTTTATCATATAACAAAATTCACAAAACTTGGGTGGGTACACTACTTAAACAACGGTCAAATAGCGTCTAGTTTTAATTTTCAAGATGTTTGATAAGAACAACCACTTTAATAATTATGTTGTTATCCATTATGGCATATTTCTAGAAAACTTGTTTGTTTTTATGAATACATTCTAATATGTTTTTAACAGTAAATTTCTTACTAAAATCATTTTGCTAAAGTGTCCGACAAAGGTTTGTGCTAGTCAATCCTCTCTGACAATGAGGTTTGCAGCGCATCCGATTTCTACGAAATTTCTTGGAGGCAATATGAATTCGTATTGGGCCGTCGTCAGTATTCTGTCCTTCCAAAACAAGCCTGTTACGAACCGTTACCGACTGCGGAGCGATGGAGGCCTTGTCGGATCAACAAACTTGAATCGAAGCAACTTGAATCGGTGCCTCTTCCGACTGCGCTACCGCGCAATGACGAGAACGAAGAGTATAAACGCTAAAATCCACTGCAAGCTATCGGTACGAAGCAGCCAAAAGAGTAGAGTACGGTAGTGAAAGTTGGACTAGTTTCTCGCATGAAAGGTTCCGTCTGTTTCACTTGAAAATGAAAGCCGCTATGTACTGATGAACGTTTTGTTGTGTTCCTTCATTTTTTGGCATTTAGACCGCTTTCTTTTCGATTACCAGTTCCTTTTTCGCTATCTGGATGATAACGACAGTCTTACCGAACATGAGAATGGCCACGAAGCGCGAAGTCTTAAAAGGATACTCGACTAACTGGAAAACAGAAAACGCCAGAAATGTGAGGAAAATTGTCAAGGAACACAAAAGAAATGAAAATGATGCAGTCTTCAAAGCACGAAAAAAGAAAAGGAAGCGGTCTAGAGACCCAAAAAGTGTCGAGAGATTGGAAGAATGACTGTAGCACAATCAAAAGCTGCTTGCTTTTGTTAGAGGTTGAAATGCACCGCGCTGACGGTCTGGAACTGTAGAAAAACTCGCCCAGCTTGGGCGACAATTGCTAGAGGTGGCATCACGGCAACATAGTTTGTGGACTATATGTTTTGTCGAGCGATAGCAAATTATGAGGAGCACCTGGCATTCCAACAGCCGATCAGTAGAAACGGAACGGTACGTGCAAAAGCGGTCCACTAATTGTAAGAAGGGCAGGATTTCAGCCATAGGCGACACATAGGCGCCTATGTAGGCTCGTCCGACCACAACCAGTACCACCAGGCGCGCTGTGAGCCATAGAAACGGCTCTGAAGGTCGGCAATAAACACTTGACAACCTGGCAACGGCTCAGTCGACTTTTACGGCAGACGACTTGGCCATCGAGCGAGCCGAGACCGCCGTCACGTCCACGCAGCGCGATTTCGCGCTGCCGTCGACGACAGAACCGGTCGTCGTCGTTGTCGTCGTGGTGAGGGCGACGGTGCGAGAGGAAGCGACGATGCGGCGCAGCAGCCACTGCTAACCTCACCACTGTCTACTCGCCATCAGTTGAGGACCTCCTGCCCCTCTGAAGTGTGCGCGCCGGCATGTATTGTGTTGTGGCATCGAGTGCTTTTATGCGACACCACGTCTCAAGGACTTTCACGGTGGATGAACTCGCTCCAAACACGTAGTTCATCAACAGCAACGACTGCGCCATGCTCATGTTAGTGCTGACTGTGCTGCACTGAATTGAATAAGCTGTACGTAGAGGGGGCCAAATGGCGTTTTTATTGCCGTCCATTCCTTAAAAGCTTGGTTTCCGGGGCTTAGGACATTGCAGAAGTCACTCTACGTGGAACCACCAATACAGGCATGCTTATGCAGACATATCTCATGCCGAGAGCGTAGTTTTAATGTCAGCAACATAGTGACAGCATAAACCCCATTTTTATTTCATTTTTATTTGAGCGCATATAAGCGCAGTCGGAAGCGGTGCCGGCTGTCGCTCCCGATACCAGGCTCCTGGTTCTAATTTCTTTTTTCCAGGCCAATCAAGCCTTCCATCCTTCCGTGTCGGTGAGTGAGTCCCAGACTTTTCTGGGAAGGATAAAGGGCTGAGTTGTTCATCGGCTCACACAAATAATTGTGTATGCCAAATACGCGTTCAAATCGCCTCCACGATATCCAGGGAAATCATGATGCGTGGCGCATCCCATACGGCATTTAATAGCGCCATCTTCTGTCCTTTATCCTTACTTGCTTATTTATCTAATGGGGAAATATGCCAAAATTGCACTTACGATACAAAAACACTATATCACTTGTATCACCTGTCGTCCCGTTGATCATCGACTTGCTCGAGCGGGCGCCAGCAGCGTCTCCATTCGTCCCTGTCGCGTGCCAGAGTGCGCCAGCAGATCCTGCTCGCTCGAGGGAGAGCGTCATATCGGTCGTCCAGGGCTTTCACGAAGAAGTCCGACCAACGCGTTGGTGGGCGTCCCGGTGTTCTCTTGACATCCCGCGAAATCCAGTCGGTGATGGCTCTCGTCTAGCGGGTGTCTGCGAAACGCATTACATGGCTGGTCCACCTAATTTTCGACGACTTGGCCCATGCGGCAGCGTCTCTGATCTTCAAACGTCGACGAAGCTCGGAACTCCGGAGGCCTTCTCTCATTTGCCTGAGTCGTGTCACTCCGAGCATCGTCCTCTCGATTCCACGCTGCGGACGCTGATCGCGTGTTCATCCTGCTTTCGTATAGCCCAGGACTCTGAGGCGTATGTTAGGGCACGGAGAACAGTGGATCCAATAGGTGGGCACGAAGTCGGACGTTCTTCGCCTTCTTCGAGACTTCTTCGACGCTCTTGAAAGCTCCCCAAGCCGCTCGTTTCCTTCTGCTCAGCTCCGGCGCTAGGTCGTTGGCCATGTTGACTTCGCGACCCAGATACACATAGCTGGAGCATTCGGAGACGTTCGTTCCGTTGAGCGAGAATGGCGCATCAGAAACTTGTCCGCTCCTCATGAACATCGTCTTCGTAAGATGCAGCTGCAGTCCAACGTTCCTACATACGCGATCGAAGTCGGCCCGCATTCGCTCCGCCTGGCTGATGCTCGGTGTTATGAGCACGATGTCGTCAGCGAAGCGAAGATGATGTAGTTGCCGGCCGTCGACCTTCACTCCCATGTCTTCCCATTCTAGTTCGCGCATGACGTTTTCGAGGGTGGCGCTGAAGAGCTTCGGGGATATGATATCCCCTTGCCGAACCCCTCTCTTTACGTCGATGAGGACGTCGTTGTAGAATGGTGAGATCTTGGTCGTGAATCCACTGTACAGCTCTCGAAGTATTCTGATGTACTGAGGAGGAATACTTGTGAGCAGGCTTCGATAACTGCTTCACTCTTAGCAAAAACAGAAATAGAGATGGAAACAGTAACTGTCAAAAATTTCTTGTACAGTTTCAATAACTAACACTCTGACGGAACCGTGAGAAGAAGGTAGAATGTCACTATTGGGCACGAAAACAGTGTTTCCTAGATGCTTTAAACAATTTTTCCTCAAAGCTATTCCCGTTTTAAAGAGTTATAAAATCAGAACCGAAAAGGGCAGATGTAGCGTGGAGGAGGTGGCGGCTGCCACGTGCACCCGATGCCAGGCTTCTGGTTCGGTATCCCGCCCAGGCCAGCCAAGATTTCCCTCCCTCCGCAGTTGGTGAATTGGTATCAGACTTGTCTGGGAAAGATTAAGCGTTGGCTTTCTCATCGGCTGCTCATTGTATAGGCCAAATGCATACTCAAATCGTCTCCACGACATCCCGTAGAAGTATTAGGTTGTAACGAAACAAATGGCACTGAACCACTGTAAATTTAAACAGTTAATATCTCGGCTTGTAGGCAAGTTTATTAATCGAAATAAAACCCTCTGATTCTACACGTCTTTGCCAACGTGACACAAGCTTTTTATCCCAGTAGCATAAAAATCAGAAGTTCTGGAATTGACGAAATCTTCGAAGGCACTTTCGGCATCCTGTTGGTATTTGAATAATTTCCCTACCAAGAAGTCGCCAAGACGCTTGAAGAAATGGTAGTCTGTTGGGGAGAGGTCGGGAGAAAACGGAGGATGTGGTAGAGTTTCAGTGCTCAGCTCATTCAATTTCTGCAACGTCATTCGTGCTACATGGGGGCGAGCATGGTCGTGCAGAAGGAGAACTCGCCTTCGGTTTACCAACGCCGGCCGGATATCCTTCAACTTTTTCATCATTTCTTCAATTTCAATGCAGTACTTCTCTGCCGTGATGGATTCACCGGGAGGGAGGAAGCTGTGGTGAATAATTCCCAGCGAACACCACCATACTGTCACCATCACTTTCTTTTGGTGCAATTCCGGCTTCGCAAAAACCTCGGGGCTCTCATCGCTGTCCACCCACTGTGCCGATCGTCGCCTGTTGTCGTACATTGTCCATTTCTCGTCACAGGTTACGATGCGATCAAGGAATGGGTCCGTTTCGTTCCGTAGAAGCAGTGCGGACGAGATCTCATATCGTCGGTTTCTTTGCTCCTCAGACAGCTCGAGAGGCACCCATCTTTCCAGCTTTTTGGTCTTTCCAATTTCCTTCAGATGCCGGGCAGCTGTGTTGTGACTGACGCCAAGAACCTTCGCTATCTCCCTGGTACCTTTGTGTGGATCCTCCTCTACCACATCTCTCAGCTTGTCCTCATCAACAGCACTATGCCTCCCACGACCTTCATGTTCTTCCAAGCTCTCATCTCCATTCCGGAACTTCTGATACCGACGATACGCCGTCCGAATTGTGGAACATCCTTGACCAAATGCGGCGCTGATCTTCTCGTCCGCCTCTTTAGCTGTAGTGCCCAGCTTGAATTCATACAAGTAAATGCCTCGGATTACCCTTTTGTCCATCTGCAAAAAAGTCAATAAAACTCTAAAGTTTTACCACTTTTACATAGAAAATTTGGTACTCGCTGGTAGAGCAAAGTTTGCGCTTCTAAATGATATGCCACATGTTACGGTTTGTTCTTGATCAAACGCGTAAAGACGCGCCAAAAAATGGCGCGAGCCAGTGCCATTTAATTCGTTACAACCTAATAGAATGCGTGGCGCATCCCAAAAAGGATTGACTAACACCGTCCTTTACCCATTATCCTTATAAAATCATTACTATAAAAATTTATTAGAATTTAATTCATCGATCGATTCAAAGAGGAAAGAAAGATTCTCATGCAATTAGGATGAACGCGAACGACGGAACAGTAATCGTTCAACTGCCGCTCTCACGCGCCGACAATCTGTCGAGTTCAACGACACCAACATCAAGGTTACAATGACTGATATGGGCCGTCAAAAAATGGAGAAATCTTCACGGCAGGAGTTCTGCAGAGGGAAACGTAAAAGTGGCTTCTATTCCCACAGATAGGACGCTTTAGTCTTCAAAGGGTGGAGAAGGTGGGATCGGCCGAGAACACTCACGGTCGGATGCTTGGCGATGGTTTCGCTGTTGATGATCGTGAGATGATTTCCTTGCACAAACTAAGCTCATCCTTCGGTTCATGGTTGAATAGAGATCGATCATGATCAAAACGAGAGTTTAACGGACAACGGGCATCTCGACCTAGTGGTGTAGCACCCTGGAGGAGGAGCCTCACTCTAGGTTATTTAGTGTTGGACCGATTTTGTGAACGTTTCAGAACTTTCTATTCCTGATGATAGGTAGACATGCCCATTGGCCACGTTGCCTTAGATTACTTTATGTCCCTATACCCGTTTTCGAGTCATCGTCTTCTATAGATGACGTCAAGGCACTAGAGCGTTGGCAACCGTTCGAAACGTCAACGGCGAATTGGAAGAGGGTACCACTTCCATCGCCCACTTCAAAGGAGAAGACACGGAATTCAAAGACAACTCTCGGTCAGGACGCCCTCACGCAGTGGAAAACTCAGCCATACTCTATAGGATGAAGGATAAAGGATTACTGAATCCCTTTTGGGATACGCCACGCATTCCACTTTTATGGGATATCGATTGTGGCGATTTCAGCGCGCATTACAATGACTTGCGGTGGCCAGCCGATAAGCAAGTCAGCGGTTTATCGTTCCCAGACAAGTCTGTTACCAATTCACGGACCCGAAGGAATGAAAGGCTTGGTTGGCGTGAGCGGGAAGTCCGAACCAGGAACCTGGTATCGGGTGCATTCGACAGCCTGCACCTCCTCCGACTGCGCTACAGGCGCCCTTTCTCTCGACTCTATCAGAGAGGATCCAGAGGTTAGCACCAGCGCACTTGCGACGAGGCTGGGGTGTTCACACTCAGCGGTCCTCAGCCTCGACTACAGAGAAGTGCTAACTCGAGGAGTCCTTAATGTCGTATCCAATACCAAGCGATATACCCCACTATCCATTTATCAGTTTTTTCTTCTCCACCCGCAACGAGAAGAGCTATCGAAGACCTGGGGTCGGACTCATCAACGACTTACATAACTTTAACAGAGAATTCACAGCGGAAAATTTAGATAACGTGGCTTATCGCTCACCGTATCGCTTAATAAGTCGCGCTGACAGGGATTTCGGCTGTAATTTTCTCTGTTAAATTGCTGTAAGTCATTGATGAACTCGGCCCAGATTATTGCCGAGGAGAGTTGGCAATTCTAGGACGCACCGTGTCGTAGGGCTTCCTGGGAAAGAACATCCGCCGACTCAAGCCAAACCCGGTGTTCCCCCCGAGAAGTGCCCCCTGCAGCTTCTGGAATTGGCGAACTTCTGCACTACGAGCACAGGTACCGGTAGTATTTGCGCCAATCAAGTTCAGAAATTGGTAAATGCTGCTCGAGAGAAACGGCCGAGACGTGTTTCTGTCCACCTCAGCGGAGAAAAAATTCACCAAAGCTGGAGATGTTGAAAAGGCGGTCAGCGATTTCTCTGACTTCTGTCCCTCTCCGCTTCAGCGAGAGCCAATTCGCTGATCTTCTCACTAGGTGGGAGATTGTATAATAATGACTAGCAGAGGTGATTACATTCCCGAATAAATTCCACTGAATACTGAGTAAAAAAATAAAATAGGAAATGTCAAACAGGCAAGGCTTT
Organism: Heligmosomoides polygyrus polygyrus; assembly: GCA_947396885.1. Lineage (NCBI taxonomy): Eukaryota > Metazoa > Nematoda > Chromadorea > Rhabditida > Heligmosomidae > Heligmosomoides > Heligmosomoides polygyrus. Next base: position 104,225,889 of record OX377202.1, on the reverse strand, counting down.
ATGTTCAACCTAATTTGATTTAATTTAATTTATTACATGAACACGCCATGCACAAATTATTGGGCTGCCACAAAATTAATCACCAAGCTGCTATAACTCAGCCTAAACCACTACTTTATTAGTCGAAAAAACCATCAGAATCTATATGTCCATTTTTGCCAACAAGCAGGTAATGAATCTAATCCTTTACAGTAAAAGCTGACATCACAGAAATTAACGAGATCAAGGAAGGCACATTCAACATCGGTCGAGTTAGTGGATTGTTTCTGACACAAATGAGATTCAAGAACTCGGAAAAATGACGGTTAGCGGGAGAAAGGTCGGCGACCTGACCAGGTAGCAGAATGCTGTAATGGATTAAGGATAAAGGACGGCGTGAGTCAATCCCTTTTGGGATGCGCCACGCATTCTACTTCTACGGGATGTCGTGGAGGCGGTTTGAATGCGTATTTGGCCATACAATAACTTGCGGTGGCCAGCCGATGAACAATTCAGCGCTCTATCCTTCCCAGACAAGTCTGGTACCAATTCACCGATCCCGGATGGATGGAAGGCTTGATTGGCTTAGGCGGGAAATCCGAACCAGGAATCTGGTATCGGGTGCAGGCGACATTCGGCTCCTCCTCGACTGCGCTACACGCGCCCTCTTGTAATGGACTACACCTTTACAAACAACCACAAAGTAAGCATAACTTTTTAGGTTGAAGGTTGGGTTTAGGAGAGGATGTTGGAGGAACATCCTTATCTACCCAGACAAATCTTCGCTTCCTGTTATCGAAAAGGCTCATTTTCATCTACAGTTATGACACGGCTTACCAAAGGCTCATTTTTAAAGCGAACTAGCGGATTGGAGCAAGTGTCGACCCGTGTCAGACGCTGCTCATCGGTCAGCTCATGAGGCACCCACTTTGATGTCTTCTTCCTCTTGTCGATTCTCGCCGAATGTCTTACTACCGTACTCTGATGTACGCCAAGGTCCTCTGCTGACGTACGTGTATTCGTCTCCAGATTTGGTTCGAGGGTTCTCCTCAAAACTTCATCGCCAAGCGACGATCTGCGCCCACGACGCGGTTTTTCTTCGAGATCAAAATCGCCAGAAGCGAACTTTTCGAAGCAGAGCCTCACCGTTCGTTCGCAACAGTTCGTACCAAAAGCGTTGCTAAGGTTACGGGGTGCCTCTGGCGCAGAATGTCCCAATTTAAAATCGTAAAGCACTGACTGACTCGATGGCCGCGTCAGTTCATGATTTTACGGAGCCCTGGAGAAGGTCGGCTAGAAAAATTAGAGCGATAACCACATATTTTTTGGAAAAGCAGGAAAAAACCTCCCGAACGGTATGTGTGGCTCCCCTGAGGCGAAATGATTTAGGGTAAAAAAGAGCATTTATTTATACATACCTCAAAACGGAGAATAATTTTGCGACAGCCTAATATAAGAGGCAAACAGCACAAACCGTGAATAAACGACGATAGACGACAAGCATTGACCTCATGAACATGATCTTTAAGGGTCTTTTTAATAAATTCAATCCCGATGATAATTAGGAACAACTGAGATCAATTAGGATTCAGATGACAGTCCAACGTCTTCAAGAAACGCTTGAATTCAACCGCTACAGAAACCTTTTCACTTAGCTTGATAAATTCCGACCCAAAATTAATGCAAGAAGTCATAAAACTGTACTGTATTCTAGAAGGAGTACAATGCCCGCGAACGCCTATAGAGATGGAACTGCATGGCTTCAGAGGACTATCGGAGAAGACGCGCAGAATCTCGACGAGAAGCGCGAGATGGTTGGCTGAAGCCACGAGGTGCGCCAGTTCCGGCCCACCTGGGCGTCGTACGCACGCCGCTTCGACGACGTCACGGTGACGATCCGTCATCGCGCATGGCGCAACCGGATTCGGCATTGATAGCGGCTAGCAGCTATCCGGACTGGATACGCTCGAGCTCCTGTCACCTTCACCTACTTAAGGCGAAAACGATGCTGGCTGAAGCCGACGGCCGACGCCACAAACTCGACGCTGAAAGCAGCAGCCTATTTTTGCGTTGAAGGGACTTAACGGGCCTGAAGTGAAGGCTTACGCCATCGCTGAAGGTGTTCCAAATCCAGGGGTGGAATCGAACAGCAGATTGCTTTTGACGACTGACTGGCTATAATCGGTGCTCATCTCCAGCTCAGCCATACGTAGAGAAGGGAGGCATCGCAGTTCGTAGTCGAACACAGCATCAGTCAGCGATAGAGCACCAACAATAGCATTCCTGTTGTAGCCAGCTTCTGAGGGAAACCCCGTGAAGTGATACCTGCGCGTCTACGAACGGCTAATCAAGTCCGTTTTCTCCTTGAATTAATGGTCTCTTCTTTTAACAAGCATGAACAACAATTTTTTCCTTAAAAGCAAATTTTTTATAAAATTTCAGACAGCGCACTCACTTACGGGGGCAGCTGAATTTGTCAAGTTCAAAAAGTCATTTAAAGGAACCGTTCCGCGAAAAAATGCTCCTAGCCTCCTCAGAGAGTCTTTAGTGGAAGAAGTTCGTTTTCGATTGGAGGATGTTCAGTTGGAATTCAAAACCGTCAAACTTGCTTAGTACGTTCTTCAACTTGACGCAAAAATAATTATTAGGTTGGTGCATAAGTTCTCGGACATTTGATCCCTCCTGAATTGAAAGCACATTTTCCCGCCAAATTTCTCACACGTATCAACGCGTAAATGATCGATCGATAGAGGAAGGAAAGGGCTACAAAACTGTTCCTGACATTTACTTCTGCGTTGTGAACGTCAGCTATTATGGCTAAGCAATTCATCCCAACTGAGACGCATATTCGGCACGTCATGTCATTCCTGCATCATTCTGGCCTCAATGCCAACGAATCGTATCGTCGCCTGAAGGATGTTTACAACGAGAGTGCTCCTGCTCGAAGTACGTGTACCAGTGGTTCTCGAAGTTTGCAGTTGGTGAATTCTCCGTTGAAGATAATGAACGAGAAGGGCGCCCGATGACACTGGATTTGAATGGCCTCCGAAGTAGAGTGGAAGCGGACCCATACCAAACCATTCGCGAACTATCAAGCACTCTTGGTGTTAGTCACTCAGCAGTCGTTCGAGGATTGAAGTCGATTGGCAAGGTGCGAAAATTGGGTCGCTGGGTACCTCACGACTTGACACAACATGACATGGATCGCATAGCCGATGTCGCTCTGTCTCTCCTTACCCTCAGACGTACCCACGGATGGCTGGACAACCTTGTCACCGGGGATGAGAAGTGGATACTCTACTCTAATTATCACCGGCGTGCACAGTGGGTTGACGCAACTGGAGAGGCAGAGGACGTTCCGAAACCCGACCTTCACGTGAAAAAGGTGATGCTATGCATTTGGTGGAGCGTTCTTGGCGTAGAATACTGGGAGCTGCTGGACGAAGGGATAACATTGACGGCAGAGGTTTACGTCAACCAACTGAGGAAGTTGAGGGCCCACCTTCAAACCACACGAGGAGAGCAAGTGGAGGTGTATTCTCAACACGACAACGCTAGGCCGCATATTGCTAGAGCGACGGCGGCTGAGTTGGCGGACTACGGATGGACCGTTCTTCCACATCCACCTTACTCACCAGATCTCGCTCCTTCTGATTGTCATTTGTTTTCAAGCCTTCAACGCTATTTGGACGGCCAGCAATTTAGGAACCGAGAGGATGTCAAGGAGGCACTGCTCACACTTTTCGAATCACAACCGGCCACGTTTTGGAGAAAAGGCATCCATGACTTACCAGCATGTTGGCGAAAGACAATTGATGTAAAGGGTGGTTACTTCAAATGATTTGATATTGTTGTTCGTATGTTGTGATAATAAATATTTCATGCCCCAAATGTACGAGAACTTATGCACCAACCTAATAGTATATACCATTTTCTCGTCGAATTGAACACTTGTCAAATAAATTGGGCATTCTTCTAATCTAAGCTTCAAGCCTTTTGAGATCAAATCAAACTCTTCAAAATCAAAATAAACTCCAGGTTAGACTACAAACTCAATAAGATGGTTAGAATAATTTTTAGTTCAAGGAAAATTTGGTATAACATTCTTTGAAAATTTTTTTAGTTCACCTGCCCCAATAAGAGTAATAATTTCATAAAATTTTTACAACGATGTTTTGTTGCGATCAAAACTCTAGCAGCGGACGGGACTCGAACCCGCATCTCCCTCTAACCGGGCGGGAATGCTCTACGCCATTACGCCATCGGCGCCGTTTGATCGAACATCCACACCTCGTAGGACCCAGCCGATTGAGGCTTAAAGAAACTGACTTGAATCATTTCATAAAATTTTTATTTTTTAAGAAAAAATAATAAATTAAAATGTGCCTTTAAAACACAGCAATGAAGCAAGCATATAGCGCATTAAAAGATCAGATCGCGCCATGTACTCGAAAAGTTCACCGCAACTTTTGCTTAATTACTAGTGTAAACGCCACTTACATGATCCACCAAAGTGAAGCTATGTGTGTTCTATACAGCATTAGTTGTATAGTTAACAGGTGTGAAACTCCATGGAAACCTAAAGCTCTGCTATCAATCGAACAAAACGAGGGCATGGCGCAATCTTTTTGGCACTAAAAAATGGCCGCTTTCTTGCTCTTTAGAAGCTTTAAACCACTATTTTTCGTCAAAAAATGAGAATTTTATAAAATTTCGAAGCATTATGTTCACTTATTGGGAATTTAATTAAAACATCAAGGAAAGTCATTCTAAAAATTTTCTTGAACAAAAAAATTATGCAAAAATTTTTTGGAGAGTACACAGTGTAGGTGGACCGGCCACGTAATGCGCTTCGCAGAGAGCTGTCACCGACTAGATTTCGCGGGACGTCAAGAGAACACCAGTGCACCCACCTACGCATTGGACGGACTTTTTCGTGAAAGCCCTGAACGAACGCTATCACGCTCTTCGTGCCACTCGAGCGAGGAGGACCCATTGGAGCACTCTGGCACGCGACAGGGACGAATGGAGACGCTGCTGGCGCCCGCTCGAGCAAGTCGATGATCAACGGGACGACAGGTGACCTAGTGTAGGAGAAGCACTTCATTTCATCCTTTTGATTTCAAAAGACTTAAGTTGGCTTAAAAGGGTGTTCAATGTGATTTGAAGTGTCCAGTATCGCGACTTTCTTGCGATCATAGGACAATTTAGTGGGATATTGTGAGAAATTTTCGCTTAGAGATTTATCAGATTGTGCAGCTTTGCAAACAAAAGACTCCCTATAAAAGAGCCATATGAGAAAATTCACATAGCGGTCTTCTCATGTTTCATTTTTTCTATTCTTCATTCTTTTGTCGGATGTTTTTAGGACGCTCTAATGTGTACTGTATTTGTTTAGTTTTGGTTTAATTACCCAAGTTTGAGGTAAACCGTGTCGAACAACTGGTGTATGTGTGTACCGAAGGCCATATTCTGAACCACCGACATTGTAGCACTCTAGTTTATCCAGTTCGACGTGAAAATGGTATAAATGGAGTTAGAGATGAACAGAAAATTTAGCGTTATCATTTTGCCAGACTGTCTACGTTACCCAGCCTCCTGGGGCAAGATTCGTCAACCGCTTACTGGGCGGTAACGGTGAAAAATACCGCCAAACCTGATGCTGATGAATGTCATATCGGGGGATTTGGCGGTATTTTCACCGTTAGAGGGCAGTAAGCAGTTGATGAATCTGGCCCCCAGATTCGCAGAGCACGAGAAGACGATTGCTTACTGCTTTGTTATCTTCCTTTGTTTACCTGAACTTCAATCGGCCAATCCCTGCACATATTTTGAGTAAGAACAACAATGCTGAAAAATTTGGCATCGCGTAGATTCGAGTGGACAAAAGCTTCTCCGTGAGCAGCATAAAGATAAAGGATAAATGACGGCGCGTTACTCAATCTCTTTTGAGATGCGCCACGCATTCTACTTCTACGGGATGTCGTGGAGGCGTGTTGAATGCGTATTTGGCCTTACAATGACTTGCGGTGGCTAGCCGATGAACAAGTCAGCGCTTTATCCTTCCCAGACAAGTCTGGTACCAATTCACCGACCCCGGAGGGATTGAAGGCTTGGTTGGCCTGGGCGGAGGATCCGAACCAGGAACCTGGTATCGGGTGCACGCGACAGTCGGCGCCTCCTCCGACTGCGCTACACGCGCCCCGTGAGCTGCATACAACGTGGAACTCGACCGCACATATCTTCATCAATGATCAACGTGAATAGTATACAAATCTCACATCAACACAAATTTACAACAGACCCTTATCGTTAGTAGAACACATCCTTTCGGATTTTGGTTATCTGCAAGACCCCGTCGCCCAAACAAACACAGTGGAAAATTTGTAAACGGAACTAGAAAGACGAACAGCAACAGTTGACAAACATCATTTGGCAACGTTTGTACCATTGACGGCCTCTTCACCCAACCTTGGACCAGCCTAACCCCGATGGAATGCATGGCGCATTTTAGAAGAATATAGAAAAGTTAGAGTGTACTTACGCCCATTCCTTATAAAAAAAAAGTTCCACAATTGTTGTGAGATTTTGCGATGCTATTTTGATACGATGAAGGACATGGTGAGCGGAGTCCAGAAGCACAGTCAGTTTTTGCTGAACGCCTTTTTGAAGACCTGAAAAGGAGATGTAAAAATGTGTGCGCAACCACCATCAACCCCTACGACACCCGACGAGATGTGGCTCGGTGGCGCAGTCGGTAGGAGTGCCGCCTGTGGGAGCACACCGGCGAGCTTTTAAGTTCGAGCCCGCGTACAGCCAATATTTTTGCACATATTGGTCTGTTGTTATTACGTCTTCTCATGATCACAGGAGTCAATTTTAGACCATCAATGCTTACAACAAACCAAGGCTGTCTATTTGCGCCTTCATATGTGCTAGTTCTTCAACGATGCGTATCTGCACCATATCATTTCTCTGGAAATAAAGAGCTTTATTGCTCTTCCCTTGCACATATAAAGGCGCAAATAGACAGATTTGGTTTGTTGTAAACACTGATGGTCTAACATTGACTATTGTGATCATGAGAAGGCGTAACAACAACAAACTAATATGTGCAAAAATACTGGCAGTACGCGGACTCGAACTCAAAATCTTGCCGGTGTGCTCCTACGGGGCGGCACTCCTACCGACTGCGCCACCGAGGCACACCTCGTGGAGTGTCGTAGAGGTTGATGAGTGTTGCGCACACACCTTCACACCTCTTTTTCAGGTCTTCAAAAAAGCGTTCACCAAAAACTAACTGTGATCCTGGACTCCACTCACATGGCCCTAGCTAGACCCTGTCAAAATAGCATGGCAAGTCCACCTTGAGTTGAGAGTTGGGAACCTTTCTTGTTAGTACAGGTGCCGTAATTGGGTACGAGTATGAAGGCCGTCAACGGGCTCACAGAGATTCACTACCAGTTATACGGTCACTAGAAGCCAATAATGATGAGACATACAATCAGCCTTATTACAACCAAATAAACCACAGCACAGCTTCAGAAGACTTCGACCAGTAGCAAAGTACAACAATAAACAAACCGAGAACAACACCGTTATGATGGCCATTAGAAGAAGTATGGTATCTATCCTAGCCCGGGGGGGCACATAGTTAAAAAGTAGGTGACAAAATGGATTGAGACTTACTGAGCGGCTCCTAGGGAACGAGCTGGAACCTGAAAGAAACCAAAAACAAACAAACAAACAAACAAACAAACAAATCGCCGCGGTTCACAACCGTCTCGGCGGGCAAAGAGCGACGGAATGGAGATATGCCGCGTGGTGACCGCCGTCTGACATGTTATAACCAGATCTAACATGGTGAATAAGGCATACAACTTTGCCAGCTTACAACCGCAACAGATGTAATTTTCTTTGTTTTTTTGTGAGTTTTTCTTGTTTAGGATCCTGTGTTGTTCTGTAGTAGTCGCTCGGTAAGTCTCAACTGGATTTGTTACATATGATACTATGTGCCCCCCCCGGACTAGGATAGATCCGAAATATGTATTTGAAGACCTTGGAGCAGCACCCCTTCAAAATTGGCAGTGCTTGGTATTTGCAAGTACGGAATTCCCTTACTGTCCTTCTTAAAAAGTATGGCTCTCAATCATTCGGTCTCCATGGTCTTGTTGATCTTCGACTTGTGACCATGCTCAATGTTGAAGGCGTCGATGAACTGCTGAGACGACTGTTGCAGAAGATTCTCGTTCAGGAACCTGAAACATGACATTCATAGTCGAAGTGACTGGGTCCGAGACTATACCGGTGCTATTCATCAACCGCTTACCGGCCGGTGACGGTGAACCGCAAACCTACTGATACCGCGATTCATCAACATACGGTGTGATAAATTTGGGGTCGAAATCTCTGTATTGGTTACAATAGAAGTCGGTATGGTGAGATGATATCGGCGGTATCGTTGCTGAATCTGGCTCCAGAAGACACTTGCAATGGAGGCAGACGGTTCACGTCCAAAAACCACGTGGGTCCAAGGCTTTGCTTGCATTCTACCTGCCTACTGCTCAGTATCTAGCCACTCTTTCCCCTTTTAAAAACGATGCTTCTCCTTCATTTCAGGATCTTTAGGGCTGTAGACCTGCTCGTTAGAGTTAACTAGATCTAGTCACCAAAAGGCGGCTAACCGCTGGCCATCTAGCCGGTCTTTTATGGCGCTCTTCTGACATACTTCCCGAAAAATCACGGCAGCTGATCGGTGACCTCAAGAATGGTCGTACAACCACTAAACGTTTAGGAGATTAACTCGCGTTTATGGACAAAAACGACATAGGAGTGCGACCTCCATCTATGTTTGTTCACTCTTTTGTGCAGATTAAGCGTTCTCATTTCCCAAAAACAAAACATAGCAATTCTTGGAATATTTCATTTCAACCACCACAGTTATTATGAAGAAAACTTCGCCAAAACCACAGTTATTATAAAGAAAACTTCGCCAAAATTTGCTTGACGAAATTTTGACTCCCAATATCTCTAACTCTTCCGATAACAATTCTCTGCCGTGTTGTAATTGAAAGAAAATGTCTGATCTTAAATGAGCTTTAAGAAGATCTCTGAGCAAGAAATTGACATTAACCGCTTTACAAGAACCTACAACACAGATAGAGGAACCAACAATTATCACGTCCAAAAGACTCTTCATTAATCTCACCATCAGTATCGTTGCATAGCAGGCACGTGATAGCACAGTAAAAGGAAGCTCCGGTGCTTGAAACGAAAGGTTAAGAACGAATTCAGCAGGATACAATTTAAATGTGATCCTATATATTATGAAACACCATGTACATTTTTTTTGGCTCCGTAAGACATTACACAGAGCAAATACAAAAATAAATAGACCAGCGTGAAGCCAGGATCGAATATCTACAGAGCAGTCGTCCGACCGTTGGCTATTTACGCAGCTGAGTGCTGGTCCATTACCAAACAAATTGAAAGGCGCCTCAACGTAAACCCTAGTTTATACTTGCACCACGATCGCCATAGATATCGATTTTTCGCGCCGCCCGGTCGATATCTATCCCAACCATCGTGCCGTGCCGTGCAACGGTGCAAGTATAAACTAGGGCTAATGGAAACGAAGATGCTGCGCTGGACGGCCGGAGTTACGTATTTGGACCGAGTGATCCATACGGCAGAGGTTCGGTGTCATCCCGATATTTGAGAAGATTCGCGAGGCTCGTCTGAGATGGTACGGTCACGTCCTTCGCGCAGAAGATGACACTGTCCAAAAGAATGGTCTTAAACTCGAAGTGCCCGGAAGCGGTCACTAGGGAGACTAAACAGCGCTGGCTTGATACGCTTCACCAGGACTCGACGATGGCTAGATTGCACCCTGATTAGGCATTTGATCGCGAAAAGTGGCGCCAGAATTCCACGAAAGCGGACCCCGCAAGAAAGCGGGACAAACGCTGAAGAAGAAGAAGAAGAAGAAGACGACGACGAAGACGAAGAAGAAGAGGGAAGATGATGAAGAAGAAGGAAGAAGAACAGGAGGAGGAAGAAGAAGTGAAGCCAGAATGCATGGCGCACTCTTTCATTTTGAGAAAAGATCGAGGGACAAAGGTCGGTATTGTTCACTCACGCAGAGATACGCCCAGCTTTCCACTCACGGAAACTTGGATACTCATTTGGTCCATACAACAACTTGAGAGAACTCACTGATGGAGCAACGAGGAGCTTGAAGAGGATCCTGATCGTATACCTACTATTAGGTTGGAGAGTAGGTCCCCTCCGTTTCTCTAAACATTTTATTCTGAACTTCGATAAAAGTTTTTTTGCATAATGTTATATGTTATATTGCTAAGGTTACCTTTTGAATGAGAACAATTCGCTCTAACAGAACGTATGTTTCACTTTTTCTTCATTTCGATTTTTGTTAAATTTTACGCCAATGAAATAGAACGTCCAAAAAAAGGATGATCTTCTCCGACAAGTTCTTCTCTCTTATTACGTATGAGGTTTTTTTGCCATTCGAAAAGACGACGATTTGCTCAGCATAAATTTGTGTTGGATTTTTTCGTTTTAATCTTCGTTAATGTTCACGGCATTAAAGTGGAGTGTCTTGGGGCCGGATTCATTAACAACTTACAGCAATTTAACAGAGAAAATTACAGCCGAAATCCTTGACAGCGCGCTTTATCAAGCGAATGGTGAGCGATAAGCCGCGTTATCTGAGTTTTCCGCTGTGAATTCTCTGTTAAAGTTAGGTAAGTAGTTGATGAATCCCGCCCCAGAAGAGATGCATTATTTCACCAACAGCTTCTACTCTTTGCCTAAATTTTTTGGACAACGTTACATGTCATTCGAAGAGAATGTTTTGCTCTGTCAAAGCTTGTTGTGTTGTGTTGCTCATGCTGATCTTTCTTAGCAGATTGTTAAAAGAAGAAAGAAAAATAATCTTTACCTTTCTATTTTCCGGCCAGTGTCGTATGCCATTTAAAAGTGGATGTTTCGTTCTATCAGAGTATATCTCTTGTTCTTTGGTTATTCTGAACTCTAATAATTTTCAGGTCATTCAGTTATTTATTTTATACGTCAAGAAGACGTGCTCAAAAATCGAGAAAAATGCCAGGAAAAACCATACACGCGCAACAAAAATAAAAAATAAAAAATAAAACTATTAGGTTAAGACATAAATTTTGCAATATTTCCATTTTTTCTGGAATTCAAAGTAAACCCGCTGAAATTATACTCTGTTTGAAAGCCTGTTTTCTAGCGATCGTTTTGAGTTATGATTCGTTAATTTTTGTTGCGTTGTTGAAAAGTTTTAATTACTAGAGCGGTGACCACTCAAAGATGTGATTGTGTGATTTTCAATTAGTTCAAGCTCGGCAGCAACCCAGCAACGGGTTCAAGCGCATTCAAAGGCCGGATTCATCAACGACTTACGTAACTTTAACGGAGAATTGTAAGCTTATCAAGCGATATGTTGAGCGAAAAGCCGCGTTATCTGAGCTGTCAACGAGGCTTACCGCTCACCATATCGCTTGATAAGCCTACAGTTCTCCGTTAAAGTTACACAAGTCGTCGATGAATCCGGCCCCAGGAAGTCGCCGTCAAGCTCGCTCTTAACCGAATAAATTGTTGGGGATGGTATCAGAAGTTACATTCCGCCTAGAAGATCAACAAAGACAAACCACTAGCGGGAAGACCAACTGCTGCAAACAAACGGAGCATGCGCCAATCCGTCAAGTCGAATTCTTCTCAAACCACACCAGGACTGACCACTGATCTTCATACCTCCCAGTGAACCACCGATCGTCGACTGCAGAAGATTGGAAGGCCGCCAAAATCGCCTTCGTCAGTGCCTCATGCGTTAACGGAAACCCAGGTAAATCGCTGTGATTCCGACTGTCGAGAGCTCCGGCACCGAAGCGGCCGGATCGAAGCTTTACCAGCGGTGAAAAGCGGATGCTTCACTGCAAAGTCGGAGAGCAAGAGCTGGAACGCAACGAGCTGGGGGTTCTGACGTCAAAACCGGAGCTCCACCGAAAGAAGGTCCTGCTTTGCATTTGGCGGATGTGTAGTGGTACAGTGCACCGGGAGCTGCTCGTTGTAGCCAAGTCCTCCTCGACGGTTGTTTTTTCCAAGAAATCAACTAGTTTCAGCAAAAATTAGTGGATTACCGGCAAGGTCATTTGCTAAGGCATAAGCTCTCGTGTTGCTACGAGATAGAGTTGCCTCCCGACACCGGGAAACAAAGTTATCGCTGCCTTGACTAGGTGGGATTCTGACTTAGAGGCGTTCAGTCATAATCCCCCAGATGGTAGCTTCGGACCATTGACCGATCGATCAAGTCCATGAACCAAATGAAATGAATGAATGAACCAAAAGAAGTTGATACAAGATGATGTTCCATCCATCAGGGCAACAGCCGACCGCTTATGGCCCTTCAGATGCTGGAAAAATCTAGAAATTGGGCTGGATCAAAATCAAGCAACCACCATACACCCCGGACACTATGCCGTCTGACTGCCATCTGCTTCGGTCGATGGATCACTTCCTCACGGTAGGCGCTTCGCCGAAGTGGATGAGGTCACGGCGGTGATGCACGAATTCTTCTGGAGCCGGATTTATCAACCACTCTCGTAATTTTAACGGAGAACTGTAAGCTTATTAAGCGATATGTGAACGACAAGGTGCGTTAAAAGCGCAGATAACGCGGCTTATCGCTCACCATATCGCTCGATAAGCATACAATTCTCCGTTAAAGTTACGTAAGTCGTTGACGAATTCGGCCCCTGGTCGAAACCAACCAAATTCTACAGAGATGTAATCCACTCAGTCCACGAAAAAGTGGAAGAAACTCATTGAGAACAACGCCAATTACTTCGTTCATGTCAATCATTTTTCTTTTGTTCTATAATCATATTTTTGCTGTAGGACAAATTTCATTGCAAAATTTATGACTCGACCTAATAGCAAAAAGAACAACAATCAGCACATGACAGTGGCGCTTCTTCAGTAATCGAAAAATGCGTTAGAGACATAGCCACGTAGATCCCTGTCCGTTTGTAATTTTAAGATGGAGAAAAGTGAGAGAACAGATGGAAATGGGACTCAACAAAACTAGTGGCACGACAATTAAGTAATTCTAAGCTGGGCCACTCGAATAAATTACTAACTTCATGGTTCCAATGATCATCTAAATACAGGTACTACGTGCCAACGAAGTTGTTTGTCCACGTCAGCCAGCTACGACGTCCTTGGGCTTATGTTATACTCCCGCGGGAGCAGATGGCACGTAAAAACACCCCCCCCCCCGTGTCGATTGGGTCAGGCTTTCGCGATGGGGCGCGCGCGCACCGTGCAGTGGAGCCGACGACGCGGCATCGTCCGCTGGCTTGACAGCTTGGAGGGGGCTGAAAGGGATTACACCACTTTTCGGTACAGTACTTATGAGCGCACGACTCAGTGGTATAAAGTAACGACGTGAGGGCAACGGATAAGGCATCGTATAGCATGTAGCATGTGCTGTAATTCACTTTGATAATGTACATGTACATGTACACTGATACATATGATGCAATTTACTTTCATTTTTCTAAAGCATTCGATAGGGTGGACCATTCTAGACTTATGCAAAAACCTGAACATCTGAACTTCCATCCCCTAGTGTGTAAATGAATACAAAATCGTTCAGAGCGTAGTTTTCAGGCCAGGATAGGAGGTACTTTTTGAGTCTGTAAGTTGGTGAAGAGCGAAGTTCCTCAGATAGGGGTCCTTTCCGCAGTTCTGTTCGCTATATACGTAGCTGGGCTGCCATTGATTCTTGAGGAAAGCCGTGTTGTTTGCGGACGATATCAAGATCAATGGGAAAATTGAATCAGGTACCGATGTGGAGAGAGTGTGGAGAGAGATTGGAAAGGATTTATGAGTGGTTAACTATCTGGAAGTTACCTCTTGCCCCTGAGAAAAGTGTACATATGAGATTAGAAGGGTCGAGTGCTCTGCTTGGTACTCGTTGAGAGGACAAATGTTGAATGCAGTGGTTAAGATGTAGGATTTGGGATTTCATTACAATAATGAGCAACACAAACTGCCATGTCTCATCCATAGAAGCCTTCCATTTCATAATCGTGAAACTCTTACCATAGACATTATCACCAAAAGCATGTAGATTCTTTTAGCTTTCATTAAGATTAACTCTGAGCGGAGGTAAATCTTAAATCCGACGTTTTGGACCAAACTCTTGGAATAGCAACGTTGAAATGGATGCGCTCCTTTTAAAAAATGTGCATCCTAAGAGGGCTGTATGAGCAAAACAGACTGTGTGACATATACACTCAGTAACCAACTGAATTTCACAACCACGAATCGTAAGAGCACTTCCAAAGTGCATATGCTAAGAATTCACTGTGCTCCAGTTTCGTAACAGCTGTTGCAAGGTGCTTCTCTTTAGCGTTTACCGTAAAATATGCCGTGTCGTGGCTGCAAAATGGCCCCACGCCCAACTTCGAATTACGCCAAGTTGGTACTGTTTTCCGTAATCTAAGTTCCTGTTCCCCTCGAAGCTACTAAGCCGGCGGATGACGTGTCGTCGGCTCCACTGCACGGTGCGCGCGCGCCCCATCGCGAAAGCCTGACCCAATCGATTGCACGGGGGGGGTGTTTTTACGCGCCATCGCGGGAGCATCCGCGGGACGTCCGCGGACGATCGTCGTCGTCCCGGGGCGGCTAGCATCGCATTGGAGCGCGTTTTTGGCGCCGAATTCCGCAAGACGGCAGCAGTCCGCGGTGCACTGCACGATCGTCGTCGTCCCGGGGCGCGGCGATTGGCCTGCTCAGGGATCCCGGCGCGATTCCCACCCGTCCGCGGATGCTCCTGAGGAAGTATAACATAGGCTTCACATGGGTACGCTGACCGCCATATGGGACCGGCAACAAGGCCAAACCTACCACCTACCACCTGCGGCACACGGAAAATACTATCATTTTAGGGAGGATGTAATAGTAAACTACAGCCTAGCCTAGGGACCCACATGGATAAGTCCCAAACAACATATCAAGAAAGGAAACTGAAAGAAAAGTCGCTCCCCATAGTAGAGAAGAAGAGTTATACATAGAACTAATCTCCGCAGCAGCGAAAAACCAAAGAAATATTCAAGATCATGTAGAAGCAGGACCCATAATGTGGCTAACTGGTATCAAATCCCGAGCAGTGAGAAACTTCATCAGCAATCCCCAACATATAGTTCACGACTGCTTGAAACGACCTGCTGGCAAACTAGAAGAAACCGTAGAACACTGCTGCAACGAATCTGTAAAAAGGAGGAAAGCAATTGTTGTCAAAAAATCATCGATCAAAAATCTTCAGAACTGCAAGAAGTTCAATATTTTTCAGTCTTGTTCAGAATATTGAACTGCAAGGCGAAAGAAATTACTTCAAACAGCTGTATCTGTAATCATTTTGTGGTGCAGAAAAAAACCCATAAAGGACTTTAGAGCTTGGTAACATATCTGGTTTGATGTTCTGTAAGGGCGTCCTCTGCAAGCTTTGAAAACTCAGTACCTGCTGGGTTTCAATTTCGATTCCCTCATCCCTTAAGAATCTTAAAGCAAAACACTAGGTCTTTGAAAGTGTGATAGTAAAGCAGACTATCAAGCTTAAAATGCTTAATCGGATCTATTCGGAGTCCGGGGGCCACATAAATAAAAAGAATTATATGCAACAAATTCACTTGAGACTTACCGAGCGGCCCCAACAGAACAACATAAGACTCTAAACAAGAAAAGTCACAAACAAAAAAAAACGAAAAATTGCATTTGTCACGGTTGTAAGCCGGCAAAGTTGTGTGCCCTCCCCACCATGTTGCATTCTGGTTATAACATGTCAGGCGGCGGTCAGCACGCGGCATGCGGCTTCATGCGCCTTCCTCACCATGTTAGATCCTGGTAATAACATGTCAGCCGACGGTCAGCACGCGACATACCTTCATTCCGTCGCTCTTTGCCCGCCGAGACGGTTGTAAACCGCAGCGATTTTTTATTTTGTTTGTTTGTTCGTTTTTGGTTTCTTTTAGGTTCCAACTCGTTCTCTAGGAGCCGCTCGGTAGTCTCAATCCATTTTGTCACCTACTTTTTAATTATGTCCCCCCCCCGGACTAGGATAGATCCGCTTAATCTCCTCTTATAGCAAGGCATAGCTTGGGGGTACTTCTGGTCAGGAAAGCACTTCTACATCAAAATCTTAGTGAACGTCTGCTGGGCTTATCAATTCGTATTTTGTAGCTTTTTGGTGGCAGGGCTGCAGATCTGAGATCCATATTCCAGGATGGGAATAACGTACGCCTTGTATGTATAACTTAGCCAACATTTGGGGATTGCTGCACATAGTACTTCTAGATAGGATGAAGAGAACCCAAATGCTTTTCGAACAATCAAGTTAATGTGTGGTTCGAAGTCTAAATCAACATTGATGAGAATTCCAAGGTCCCGTATTTCTTTCGTGCTCATTAAAACCTTACCATTAAAGCTGTAAGTGTAATTAATTAGCTTGAGTGTAATTAATTACGCATAATTAAAAATTGAGTGTTTCCCATATGAGGGACATATGCTTTAGTCGAATTCACAGGAATCCCCAAGCTAAAGCCCATTGCAGGTCATAAAAGCACAGGGTGTGCAATAAATATGGTCACTTTTTCAAGCGTCATTTTTTGTATTTGTTTGTAAAGGTTTTTATGTTTTCATCGTTCCTCCAGATTCTACGTGCCATCTTATCGTATATAGTGTTTTCTGCATCTCCGCACTGCTTCTATTAGAAATGGTAAAGTCTTGTTGTCAAAGAGGCGCAATCTTGGATCTGAGAAGGGCATGACCTTCTGTTCCCAACATCGCTGTGTGAAACGTAACTCTGTCGTTGTTCGTCCCCGACCTAGCCGCCTGGTATTCGTAGCTACGAGCCGTCATCGAAAAATCGTGCAAGACCAAATCAAGCGGAATTCAGGCTGCAGCATGAGACAGATGGCATCCGAGCTCAACGTATCGGCCACGAGGATGAGGCGAGCTGTTAAGAATGAACTTGGACTACACCTCTACAAGTTCCGTCAACTGCACGGACTGACGCCTGCACAGATGGAAGGACGAAAAAAATGTCCAAGACTCCTCGAGCGGCACGACCACTGCACGGCGCTCTTCACCGATGAGAAACTTTTCTCAATTGGACAGTCTTTTAACCACCAAAACTCGCGGATATTGGCTGAAAGTGGTGAGGATGCAGACGTTTGTAGACGTCTCATGCAGCTTCCCTGATGGTTTGGGCCAGAGTTTGCGCCACAGGACGACGATTGGTTTTCGTTGAAAGAAGAGCGAAGGTAAAAACCAATGTTACGTGAACGACATTCGATTAAGGAGTTGCTTTCCCGGGCTCAGGATTACCTTGGAAGTGTAGCATGGACCTTTCAACAGGACGGCGCAGACGATCATAAGTCCAAGAAGAGTCAGGAGAGGTGCGCGAGGGATCTTCCCAACTTCATCCCCGCTTCTGAATGGCCGGCAAACTCGTAAGATTTGAATGTTATGGATTACTGCGTTGGTCTATTCTAGAGGAAAGAGCATGCGCTAAACGACACACTAGGATTCATGGCCCGATATTCTTACTATAAAAAGCATGGGAGGAAATTCCGCAAGCAACCTAGCGTGCCGACACTAAGTCCTACCCTAGGAGTCTGACGGCTGTCATTCGTGCCAGCGCTAATCGTATTGAATGATATCCATTTTTCTTGTTAAATAGACTGATATCAAATTGTTGAGGAAGTTTCGCTGTTTCCTGACCAATTTCGCGTGAGTAGTTCGCTAGTTATTGAGTGACCATATTTATGGCGCATCCTGTAGAGTGAAAAATAACCAAAAAGTCGGAGCCGCTGGGAAAAATAATGCAAGCCTTCAAGACACTCCACTTTAATGCCCTTAAAATTCACAAAAATGAAGGTGAACGAAAACAGCCATCACACAGCTTTGTAGAGAAAATCGTTCTCTTTCGAAGGGCTTACAATATTTTGAAAAAGAACAGGAAAGTAAGCAGAAAGAAGGAGCTGTCGGAGAAAGTCATCCCTCCTTTCTGACTTTCTATTTTAATGATCTAGAAATTGACAAAAATCGAAATGGGGAAAAAGCAAAACATATTTTCTAATGGAGCAAGTTATTCTCTTTCGAAAAGTATATAACATTATGTGTAAAAACATTTAAAAAAACGTAAAAAGCGAAACTAAGAATAAAATGTTGAATAAAACGGCGGAGACTTAGTTTCCAATCTAATACATCAGCACCTGTATGGGACCATCACTACAGTATGTAGAATTGATCAATGCTAGTACGAGGATCGCATATACCAGTTACTTCCAAGCGAATAGTTACATGCAGACTACGAAGATGACAAATACCTAGGATAAGGTGTGTGAGCTCTAGTGCACATTACTGAGCTGAGAAACTAATATTATCTATGCGCAGATAGGTGATTCAAATACAAGTAACAGAGTCACCCCACCCAATAAAGGGAGCCAAAATACTTTGACACCCTTTTTGCCAGAATCGTCGTTAGCCGAATCATCCAATAATCCCAATAATCCAAACATTCGGGACAAAATGCAATGTACACAACAGAGTGAACCATCGACTCACTTCTCCGGCACTGTCACGTTCAGAATCTCCGGCAGCATCCACGGCTTCAACCAGCCAACCAACGGACTTTGGCCAGCTTCGTAGACTACGGCGCTGTGGTAGTACAGCAGGCCATCCAGTTCGAAACTGGAAATGTCTCTCTACACCATACCACTCTATGCCACAGATTGAAATGGTATTGGTTATCGACTTACTCGAATCCATTCCTCATCATGTCCTCCATCAGCGCTCGTTCACACTTGCAGCATGGCAGCGGTAGAAATCGATACCTGAAGAAAATCCGTGGAAGTACTGAAATCTCATTTTCAAGGAGATTTTTCAAGGGAATAGCTTGGTATGTGTCCCTACGGAACGGTGAAAAGAGGAACAGCTACCGGATTGATGACATTTTTCCCCTCAGCAACACAAGTTGGATCCAGTCATCCAAGGCAGGCCATCCCTCGTAGAGCATGAATAAGGCCTATGTTATATGCACTGCGAAGCACCCGCTCAACACTGTCACCGACGTCGCCGACAACAGCGTCGCCGAAGTATAACATAGGCCTAATGCATTGTTTATGCTTTTACCACGCGATAAAATACCTACGGGTAGTGTTTTGTCGCCACGGCCACTTCCTTGCACTCCTGTAACTTCGAGCTGAGCATGAACTGCCGAAAGTCGAACGGATTCGCGCTCATATCCATTCCGTTCCATGCTAATACGTCCAGGCAATAGAACGTCTTTTTGGAGTCCAGGATGCAGTCCAGAATCGTGTACACACCTAAACAACGATGCATATGGAGTGGACCAGAATCTTTTATATCTACATACGAATCATGAGTTCTTCTAACAGAAGGAAAAATTGAACAATGATAAGAACCGTGAAGAATTTTGGGACTACAAAGACATCGGTCAAGCAATGCCTGTTCTTGAAGATGTCGTGGCCGACCTCGTTGTGGAACCGGCCACCGGGTGACTCCTAGTCTTAGATATGGTAATGCTTCTGGAACAGTTCCAGAAGGCCCCTCAACAGGGAAGGAGGCTTCTGTAACTTTTCAAAGATTATCTTGGTCAATGTAAAGAGCTCGATCAGCCTTTCGCTTTTCATGTTCCATTCCGAACCGTGGGTCCCGATGTGACGTTTTTCAGCCGATATTCGTTCCCGATCTTGGCGTTGAGGCCGCCGATCTCTCCTTGTAAAAGGTGTGGTCCTACTTGAAGAACATCTCCAGCTCCAAACAGAAGGCAAAAAGAAAGGGAACTGGCCACTGGAGATTCCCAGGTCCATTGTAAGGCGGGATGCTTCTGGAACAGCGAGTTTCCATGGATGGCCTTGGTCGACATGATGAGCTCAGACAGCCTTTCGCCTTGCTCCTCTCCAAACCGTGGGTTCCGATGTGAAGTTCTTCCGGCGACCTTCCTGGCCCGATCTTGGCGTTGAAGTCGCCGACGATCACCTTGTAGAAGGTGAGATCTTCCTTATGGAACTTCTCCAGCTCCACATAGAAGGCTTCGACCTCTTCGTTGTCGTAGTCGGATGTTGGGGCATAAGCGACGAATACAGTCAAAGCTGGCACAGAGCCACATCGCTTCAGTCGCAGACGTCCGATTCGGGTTGTCAGAGACTCGTACGAATCGATGTTCATGGCCAAGTGCGTGTTGACGAGGACACCAACGCCGCCTACTCCCCTGCTGTCGCATGTTCCGAGGAACAGTTCTTCTCCGGAGTCGTAGGCGGCGTATAGGGGGTGGTGTCTTCTCGTCTCGGTCAGTCCGATGACGTCGTACTTGATCTTCCTGGCTTGCATCATCAGGTCCTCGACGGATGCTTCCGATGTCAGCGTGCGAGCGTTGAAAGTACAGATCGTCATCGTAGTCCTTCTCAATTTGCGCAGCCTGGTTAGGCCCTGAGATTTTAGCAGCCTCTCCGTACTCGGCCTTCCCATCGCTGCAAAAATGGGGGCTACTTCGAGGTCAGGATGATGAGGCCCTTTAGTGCTGCTGTTTTGGCAGAACATCAGGCTTTCTTTCGTACAGGATGGAGAACTCAGTCACGACTACGCTTTCTGTCGTCATTCACTTCGCTGCAGAAACGGGGGCTCTTTCGGGGTCAGGGGAATGAGGCCCTTTGGTGCTGATGTTTTTGACTGAAGTAAAACGCGGATATCTTGCCACGCTCTGTCGTTCGGGAGAGAAGGAACTCTGGGCAAACAGAAGACTGATCGATTGGACGAAGCTTTCGGCCGACCGGGGCGGCATGCAGGATACAATCTGCACAGACGCGAGCATCCCACGCATTCTGTGCATGAACATACCACAGAAAGCGTCAAAGCCAAAGAAAAAGAAGTCCATTACAGTCCATTGCGCTCCATTCGTCTTAGGACACTACATGGTCGCATTCGGTTTCCGATTCCTTCCTTCGTCCACGATCCAAGGATGCGCCATGTAGCCTAAGAAGGATGAAGACTTTTAAGGAGACCTCGATTCGGTTCCAGATGTAGATACAATCCCCGAGGCAGGCCCTCGCTCGGAACGATGGAAAGATTTGATAAATACAATGATGTTTTGTTGCAATTAAAACTCTAGCACCGGGCTGTACTCGAACCCGCACCTCCTGCTGAACGGGCGAGAATGCTCTACACCATTACACCACCAGCGCTGATTGATCGAATGGAACATCCCCACCTCGTGGAACCCATCATCAACACTCACTCCTGTATCGGGATGAGAAGCCGGCCGATGAGTGCTGATGGGTACCACGAGGTGTGAAGGTTGCGTTCACTCAGACAGCGCCGGTGGTGCAATCGCGTAGAGTATTCCCGCCCGGTCAGCAGGAGGTGCGGGTTCGAGCCCCGCCTCGCGCTAGAGTTTTGATCGCAACAAAACATCGTTGTATCAGAGTACAACCTCAATACCAGCCATCTGAGGCTTAAAAAACCGATTTGAGCCGTTTCTATAAATATGTAAAGGAATGATGGCACCGCGCTTAGGACCTCCATGTGGCTCCAACAACAACCAACCCACTTACTTGTCTTTCCCGATCCTCCTGGCAATTTAGAACGGAACTGCGTGATCGTCTTGCCGGCTTTGTTGTAGGCCGTTGTGAATCCCTACAACAATGACGTACACATTACTGAGGCTACATGGCCTACAAGCGATTTCTAAGGCGCACTTTCGCTGCTACAACGAGCACCCGCTTGCCGACAGGCGACGGCACCATCATCCACTCTGAGGACAGCTGCTCCGGTATGTCCACCAGCCACTCGCTCAGCATCAGCTCGTCAGCATACCTGAACTCAAGGACTTATTGTTTGAACCGCCAAGGAAGCGATGGCGTCTACTACCGGACTAACCTAGATTTATACCGCTTCTTTCTGAGATCTTGCGCCACCTCCTCGCCATCGGCTTGCTGCGGCTCGGCTTCGATGATCACTTCTTCCTCTTCGTTCTCGGCCAACTTCCTGGTATGGTTGAAGTGATCGAATCGACTGTTCCGTTGCCTTTCCATTGCCTAGAGCATATAAGATATATACAAGGATTACAGGCTAACCCGTGGGTGAGCCGAATACGAGTTTCAGAATGGACTAAATAAAAAACAAAACCACTCTTCATTAAAGTAACAACCAGGACAAGAAATCCACAGGTCCACTCACATCTTCTCTCCGTCGTGCCTGCTGCTCGGCTGCTCGTCCTGCATTCTTGAATTTGCTGAATCGCGGATGCTCTCCTAAACGAACCAGAAGTCGAGTGGCCCTACATGTTTTCTGATAAAAACAATATGGACGTGATAGGAAGTATACCAATTTAACAGGAGATTCACCCCTACAAAAGGGATGCAGTTCAGATTAGTTACGATAAAGCTTCATGAAGTGCAAACTGGGTGTAAAAACTATCATTGGCTGTTGTAGCAGAGGTCTTTAGCGCATGGTTAAAACTGTCACAACTGTTTTCGCCGAGCCAAGTAGCACTTTCGCTAGTTTATTTATTTATTTATTTATTCTGTACATGGACAACACTACAAAAGCAAAATAAAGCAAAGGAACGTAAGTTAATGTCACTGTAAGCAGGAAAAACAAAACAAGCAATGAGAATCAACCTAGTAAAGAGGAAACTACTCTGAAGATATCGGTCAAGAAATTTTTATACTGCTTGTTATTGCTTTTATATTGCTGTTTTTATATTGATAGAGTTTGGTAAGACGTGTTTCTTACTAGGGAAGTGTTTCGAGCTCCCATGGAACTTCAAGTTGAGACCAGGACCATTAGAAAGAGCTCGGAATGCTGATTACGAATATGGGTGTCAAAATTGCAAAATGGAACTCCTGAGCGAGCTATGGCTTGCCGAAATCGAGGAGCCTCATCACAGGCTGGCTGTGCGACACACCAGGCGCAAGAGTTGTGAGTCATCGGGGATCCGTAAGAAGGGCCCGCCAGCTGCGGCGGTGGCGCAGGGGTAGTGCTCCCGCTCGTCAGGTGCAACGTCGTTGGTTCAGTTCCCGCTGCTGCCGGCTTTTTTGCGAATCATAATTTATCTCCGAAATGACTTTTTGTTCTGAATTATGACATGTGTTTGATTAAATGGCTCAGAAAACTACTACCATACACGTTTCTAAAAATGCTCGAGGGCAAAAAACTGCTATGGTGACATTATTATTTACTATTCTGCACAAATTGAGTCCAAATCACATATTGAATAACTAGAGGTGTTTCTAACAACCTTGGCATTCATGAAACAAAGCAAAAAAATGTGTGAAGCAAAAAGGTAAGTAGAATGTATGATGAGGAAGAACAAAATGTCGTTGATCTATTGCATTTGTGATTGATTTCCCAATTATTTAATCAGACAAGTGTCATAATTCAGAACAAAAGGTCATTTCGAATATAAATTATGATTCCCAAAAAAAGCCGGCAGTAGCGGGAACCGAACCAACGACGCTGCGCCTAGCGAACGGGAGCACTACCCCTTCGCCACCAACGCAGCTGGCGGCTCCTTCTTACGGATGACTCACCACTCTCGCGCCAGATGTGTCGTACAGCCAGCCTGTGGTGAGGCTCCTCGATTTCGGCAGGCCATAACTCGCTCAGGAGTTCCATTTTGCAATTTTGACACCCATATTGGTAATCAGCATTCCGAGCTCTTTTTAATGATCCTAGTCTCAACTTGATGTTCAATGGTAGGTCGGAACCCTTCCCTAGTTAGATAACTTCAAAAATTCTAAGCCAGCGCCGAAAAACTCAGACCTTATGCTGCTTTTTCGCTGGGAACCTGGACGGGAGTTTAGTAAGTATAAGCATGAAATTTCTGTTTTTGATGGCATTTTTACGGTGCTGCTCAAAATTGGGATGTGTAGGTTAATCGCCAATTTGAATAGCACCAAAAAGCCCTTAAAAATAGGCATCTCGTACTTATACTTAATTAACTGACGAAGTATTTTTGTATAAAATGTACATAATTTGCCCCTCATTAGGCCCCGTTTATACTTCGTCGCGGCGCAACGCGACGGCCACGCAATGAGGCCAAATTGATCGATCGCGTCGCACAATCAATATGGCCACTATACGTGGCGTCGCGTCGCGCCGCGACGAAGTATAAACGGGGCCTTACGCATATCCCCAGTGGATACACAACGTCATCATGCATCCCTAACGGGTGTCAAAATAGCCCAATATGTTTCCGTCGCTTAAGAAACACTATAAGCGTCAGCCCTTTGAGAAAATAAACAACAAGTATGACTGGACGCCCAAGGTTACCTCTGACATGCTGGACAAAACGAAAGCAGATCAGGGTTTCTCCGAATACCACTACTCCCGCAGTACGCTCCTACACTGCAAACTCCTCCAGCTCATGAACTTCGCCCACAACAACTGCAAGTTTAACGAAACGACACCTACCCAACGCTGTCGGATCCACTTGTGCTTCCGTTAGCTGGCCCACTAGAGCGTCTATTTCGTCCATCTCAACCTGATAATAGATTCATCGAAATTTAGTAAAAGCAGCTGTTCCGAAAGTGATCCAAGATTTCAGCAGATTATTGAGAAACAGATAGAGAGAGAGAGAGAGAGAGAGAGAGAGAGAGAGAGAGAGAGAGAGAGAAATTGAGCTAATAAGTGTAAGGAAGAGTGCTTATTTCCTAATCATCTTGAGAAAAGTTTGCGAACCGGGTTCACCATTGCTTCTGGCTCAAACCAACTAAACCTTGTATCCCTTCGGGGTCGGTGAATCGGTACCAGACCTGTCAAGGAGAAAACACTGAATTGCTCATCGACTGGCCACTTCAAGTCATTGCATAGGCCAAATATGTACTCAGATTGCCCCACGTCCAATAGAAATAGGAAGTATGGCGTTTTCCAGTAAGAATTGATTAAGGCCGTTCTTTGTCTCGTATATTTCAACAACGTCCAACAAAATGCGCGCATCAACCCTCACGGTGCACCATTTCCTATCTCCAAGATGATCTCACCGAGACGGACTACTACGTCACTCCCATTCAACCAGTTCTGCAAGGTTGAAGATTGTCCCGTTTCGAAACCCGCGCACAGACCTGGAAGCAGAAATGTCAAGGAGGAATAATACCTCTCCACCTGCCAATCAAAAAAAAACGCAAAATATTGCTTTGATCAAATATGGGTTCGAGCTAACTGCAAGACATTCCGATGAAGTAGAAACCACAGCGTAGACCACAAAGGAGTTGATCAACGCCGTCTTTTTCCCTTCAACTTCTACCTTTCTATGGAAGTGTGCATCAGGAGCGCAACTACTCGCATAGCAGCTGAGCTCATCGTCAACACTGTAGGGGAAAAGCGCTCAATTCTCCCTGGGGCCGAACTCATCAATTTTGGGGTAAGGACAAAGATATTCTCATGAATATGCAGACACAACGATCGTCGAATCTCCTCCATCTAGCAGTATCCCCACGAATGGGTGGGTGAGGTATATGATGACTGCCACTTCGTGGGTGTGTTTCACTCTTCTATGCTGAATATCACCGGTTTTAATCGTTGATGAAGCCGACCTCCGGGGCGGATTCTTCAACGACTAACCCACGGGTATAGGGGTAGAGATACCCATGATGAAGTGTGCTTCTCTGACTGCTACCTTATCTCTACCTGATTCTTATCTTATCTCTACCCCTTATACCCCACATACCCACGGGTTCAATTGTTGATGAATCCGGCCCCTGGTTTCTCTTTTCCAGGTATATCTAACTGGGTAGGGCGCCACGTAAGAAGGGAGCTCGGTCACTTTGTTGTACTCGAGCATTCTGGAGCTGCTCTGACATCTTGCATAACCTTGCAACTACCTAGGCCGCCAATTCTCCCATCTCCAAAGCCGACATCGTCACCCACAGAACTTAAGAAGACAACTACCTGGCTGTCCAATAATTCTTGTCCGAAAATTTCACCATTTTCAATTTTTTTCAACTTTATTGAAAAACAAGTCTAATCAACAATATAATCACCACAGTTATCCACAACAGTGGCCCATCGATTGGGCAGGTCGCCGATGCCCTTTGCCCAGAACTCCGGGGGCTGCGACTCGAAGAAGTCCGCGATGTCGGATATGAGGTTGTCGTAGTTGGTGAATTTTCTTCCGGCCAAATGGTGCTTCAGCGGGCGGAACAAGTGGTAGTCGGAGGGGGCGAGGTCCGGGGAATACGGCGGATGGGCAACCGTCTCCCAGCCGAGCGTCGCCAACTTCTGCTGGGTCTCCTCTGCCACGTGGGAGCGCGCGTTGTCATGCAGCAGGTGGGCCGAGGCCCGTCGGGGAAGCTTTTCTCGGATGGCGGCGGCTAGTTTCTCGAGCTGATCGGTGTAGATGGAGACGGTGACCGTCCTGCCTTGCGGGAGCAGCCTGAAGTACAACATGCCCTTGGCGTCCCACCAGCAGCAGAGCATGATCTTCAGCGGGTGTTCCCTGTCCTCGAGGCTCGTGTCGCCGCTCTCGAAACGATCGAACCAGCGCCTGACTGTGCGTTGAGACACTGCATCCTCCTTCCACGCTCTGCAGATGTTGGCGACCGCGGTGCCCGTGTCGTTGCCCAGCAGCCACTCGTAGTACACGAACGTACGAATTCGACCTTGGTCCATTTTAGCTTGTACTGGTAGCTAAACACGGCGACTGCGCCTTATATACCCCTAGCGTGGAACTCTGGAGAACCTTCTAGAAGGTTTTTACACTTGCCTGATATTATAACACTTCTAAGGAAAATTATAGAATTTTGAAAAATCTCGGACAGGAATTATTGGACAGCCTGGTACTTTAAGTGAATGACGACATAAATAGGGCAATGCCCAAGGTCCCACTCCTGTGCTAGGGGCTTGCACGGCTCTCCGCCATCGGTGACAACGCAACTGCCCCAACTTTTCCTTTCGCACCACCGTTATCTAACAAAATAAGGATGAAGGACAGCGTTACCCAATCCATTTTGGGATGCGCCACGCATTCTACTTCTACGCAATGACGTGGAAGAGATTTGAATGCGTTTGCAGTCACCAGCCAATAAACAAGTCAGTATTTTATCCTTTCCCGACAAGTCTGCTACTAATCCACCAATCCCCGGAGGAATCAAAGCCTTGGTTGCACTGGGAACGAACCCGAACTAAGAATCTGGAATCAGGTGCACGCGACAGCATCCGACGCCTTCTTCGACTGCACTAATCAGGCGTTTGCCGAACAATTATTAAAGTGATAAAAGAGAAGGGAATGATAAAGGACGGGGTTACTCAATCCCTTTTGGGATGCGCCACGCATTCTACTTCTACGGCATGTCGTGTAGGAGATTTGAATGCGTATTTCGCTATACAATGGCTTGCGGTGGCCAGCCGATGAACAAGTCAGCGCTTTATTCTTCCCAGACAAGTCTGGTACCAATTTCCGACCCCGACTGGAAGAAAGGTATGGGTTGAGCTGTGCGGGAAATCCGAACCATGAACCTGGTATCGGGTGCACGCGACAGCCAGCACCACCTCCGATTGCGCTACAACGCGCATGCCTAACAAATTACCGAACTGAAGCATGGGTGACTGAACGAAAGGAAGAGTCTATGCCTGGCTATATCCTAAACGTGGCAGTCAAATTCAAGTAACAGTACACATTGGCAGCGAAAACCATTTGAATGAATTTCAATAGGAATAGAATTTTGAACGTTTATATATCTCTTCCGGCAAAACAATAAACAACACCAACGTTCATACTAGGCGAAGAGCTAATCGCGAGCGATAAACACGCCGAACGCGGTCAACAAATAAACAATAACAGTCAACAAATAAATCAACGAGTATCGACAAAATGACAAACTTAACAAAGTGCCGACAAACAAAGTTCACAATGAGAATCGACAGCATGCGAACAGAAGCGATCACATATTCTTACAACAGAGGCCGAACACGCCAATCGCATGTGATCGATAGGGATCAATAAACGGTTTGTAGAACCTTGCAAGCTGACGCTGGTGAATCATATCATAACATATACGGACACCAAGTGCAATTAAACACATCAGTCCACATTCCACCGCATGTCAATCTTTGCAGTGAATCGTCTTGACTATTCCTCTTCCAAGTATCCGAATGCCTTCTAGGACTTCTTCCTTGTTCAGTGTGAGAGTGGAAGCATCAGCGTTCTTTGCGTAATGAGTACAGCACCGTGAAATCTAAACGACATCTCATTTCTCTCGAACGACCATTCTAACAGAAGGCGACTGCGCCTGTCTATCATCAGCTCACCTTTGCTGGCACCTCCAGCTCGTGCGGCTTCCACTTGATACCAATCCGATCACCGCAGTACTTATTCCAGAAGAACAGCGCCACGTGCTGGAAGTGTGAATTCAGCGCGAACACCAACTCCTCGACCGGATCGAAGTTCACCACTGGCAAAGCCTGAAAATAGGAATCTTCCCAGTGATACTGACTTGAGTGGATCACTTGCCCCTAGTAAACTGACACAGTGCTACGAAACGAATCAAAGTAAGAGCATCTCGAGGGCAAGGCCAAGATTGTAGGCATTACCTCAATTTTCTCGGGAACTTTTGCTTCACTGCTGTTGCTATTGCGTACCACCACCTTTGGAAATATCTCAGCTACCGCATCATAGACCGACAAGTCCACTGCCGAAAGAGCTGCCTGGCATTAAGAACAATTAAAGAGAGGTTCTGTCAGAGAAACCCACACAAAAATGCGTATTGATCAACTACTTCTGCTTCAAGCGGGAAGTATTCCCAGATCTGGTCTTACCTCAACATCGACCCGCTTCAAGTTCTCATAGTTCAGCTCCAGCACTTTAAGCATCGCATTCGCTAGGGCTATGATTCGCTTCAACATGAGCGGCGTCGGACCGTCACGCGTCCACCTAAAACAAAACAAAAAAGGCTTCAACAAGCACTGAACTTTAGAATCACCTGACAACTACACCGCAAAGAGTGTTCTTCTTAACCCCTTCTTATTCAGCCTTCATAAAGCCAAGTTATTTGACGACGTCCCATCCAGGAACTCCTTCAGAAAGACGGATACAGTCCAAGCTAGGGCCATTTTTAAATATTTTATTCTGGATTTCGCCGCACATTTTTTGCATAAATTTACATACCATTCGAAGGAGAATGATTTGCTCTATCAGAAAGCGTGTCTCGCTTGTCTCGCATTTCAATTTTTGTCAACTTTTGTATCATTAAAATCAAAAGCCAGAAAAAAACGACCTTCGCCGACAGCCCCTTCTCTCTGGTTTCTGTTTCTCCCTCTGAGTTCTTTTTTTTGCACAAATCAAAAAGAACCAAAAAGCCCTGTTAGGTCAGGGGTCTCCCACTACTGTGCGGTGTATGTTTTGTGCTGCTCTGTTATGTTTTAATGTCGTTTTAGGTCGTTTCGTGAGCTCCTCATCCTGTAGATCTGACAGACGGCCCGGCACCGATGACGTGGCATCGATCGATTGTGAGCGGTGTCGGCGGGGCATGGGAGCGCGCCGAGCCAGCCAATCGCGGCCAGGGGCGTGGCTTGGGGCGCGCTCACTCCATATTTGCTGGCCGGCATGGGCACAGGGTCCATTCTAGCAATTGTGCTTTCTCCCGAGCGGTTGGGAACCAGTCTACTCTTCTCAGCAGCCGAGTAATCGGCAGTAAACCCATCTTAAGTCTCCCTCGGACCGGCAGACTCCCCCAAACAGCATAGTCAAGTTCCGGAAAGGATTCTGGAACCAGGAGAGGCAAGCATCTCCCCGCCAACCTTGCATCCAATGGGAAGGTCTGCGCATACGTGTGCTAGCGTCGCCGCAACTGAGTCATTGCTCAAGGGCGCACTCCCCACTCAACCGAAACCACGGGTCTAGGTCCCACTCCACTTTGTGAAGTAGCTAGCGTCTGTGCTTCAGACTCTCCGTTCCATCGTTGCGTAGCTTTAGATAAACCTTTATATACACTGCGGCGTGCTGTGTCCGTGAACTGGTCAACGGACCAGAAGTATCGTTGGAAGTTGTCACCTACTGGTGCGGTACGAAGCCGGAACTTTCTACTTTCAGATCGAAGCGATCATCCCTCTCCGGAAGCGAGTAATGAGCCATCAGGCAGACAGCCCGGTAAGGGATTTGAGCCTCTCTGAGCCGGTTGGTAACGACCGGGAGAGGTTGTGTGCGGATAGATCTGCCGGCATTGCCGGCATGGGGGCCTGGCCAAACTCCCCATGTCAGATTGCAGACCCAGCCACGAACCAACCATCCACTAGACACGAAAGGGTCACGACACGTACTGACAGCCCAACACACGCTCTTGAAGAGCAAACCATCGTCAAAGTCAAACGCATGCACAGAGGTCATTTTACTTTTTCTCCGACTTCCCACTTTAATGACCTGAAAATTGAAAAAACCGAAATGGGATATATCTGATAAAGCAAATCCTTCTCTTTCGAAGGGTATATAACATTATGCAATGAACGTTCGGCGAAATTCAGAACAAAATGTTGGAAAAACGGCGTTAAATTAGCTTTTAACCCAATATTAGCTGAAGCTGAGACTGAACACAGCGTTACTCACTTCGATCCAACCGTATCCTCATTCGTAATGATCACCATTGGCGGCAAAATCGGGCGCATTTTCACGAAATTTGACTCCAAACTCGCGATCTCATCCTCTATAGAAAATTATAGACGTTTAATATCACAAAAATGAGAGGATTACAGAGTAGAAACGGGCGCAGAAAATCACTACACCTACCGTTCCACGCATTGTCGAAGTCGACGAAAAGCGGCCGAGCCGTCCAATTGTGCCTGACGATCAGTTGTAACACCCGACGGAAAGCCGCCATTGCGGTTCTGCAAAAAGAATGAGCCTTCACATTCTGGTAAATGTGTAGACTTTCTAACATTTCTACGTTACTAGTCGCGAGGGTGGGCAGCATTGGGAGGTGGGAACGCTCCAGCCTATCAGTCCGCATCGAATGGACGTCCCATCCACACAGAGCGTGTACGGCTCGTACCCTGATTGGCTGGCATGTGTTCAGTCGGTGCTCCGTTTGGTTATAATTGGCTGGCGCGTTCCCACTTCTCGATGCTGCGCACCTTCGCGACATGTACCGCAGAAGAAACCAACAGGTGACTTGCGCCCCACACAGCAACACCGCCGTGGCAGGCATGGCATAACTTATAAATTCAATGATATGAGCGGGGCTTCGATATCGATTAGGCAGTGCTCAGGATCAATATCGACGGCTTATTAATTTCAAGCGTCTGCTAACCTATGAAACCTCACTCACCTCGGTGGTGGCAGCACAACGTGCTCAAATGCGGCTGCGACAATCATCTCGAGGGCAAGATCAGGTATAGCGTCAGAGAGCAGGTGAATCGCCAGCCACCTGAAGGAAAACACGATAGTGAAACTGAAACACTGCTGCAACCTAGCGACAACGCGAGCTGAACAACGTCTAACGGCAACTATTTACCATGGGCCTTGTCAGCACTGAAAACGCATGCATGGGTTATCAGACAAACAATTTCAATCAGGCGGCATGAGATTCCTTAGAAATAAAAACATTATGAACTTTCAGATACGGTATTCCTCTATTTGGCCGGGAGAATTATAAGTTTCCAAAGAAACTCATAGTAAATATTTTCAAAACAAGGCCTTCTTGTCTTTGTCGGATACGGTCTAGTCTAAAAGATGTTTATTTCAATTTGGAAGATGTTCAATTCGATTTCAAAAGTGTTCAGATTGGTATGAAAAGTCTCTAATTCGACGTAAAGATGACGTAGATCGTTCCTTCGGCTAAATTGATGTTGGCAAAAGTACAAACGCTGTTTCGTCCCATATAAAGTTCATCGTGCGGTCCCTAGCTCCGCAACAACTTAGCAGCTGAAAGCCTTCTTCGACTTGTCCCACACTATTCACCAATCATGTATAAATATTATCAATTCTGCTCTGTCCTTGTTATGTGTCAGTTAATTTGAGTTTACTTGTATTGGAGAAAAATTCTGTAGCATATAAAGAACGAGGACCGTGAGCTAGGGACAAACCGTTGGCCCCAGTCCAGACTCCAGCCATCCGCAGCGATTCGTGGCCCACTAAATAGCCTTACAGACGTATGACGTTCAACACCAATATACAGCGAGAGGCAAATTTATGGGCGCAAACAGAATACTGAGTAGCCTGTACGGCAATCGTTCGTCGAACAAAATATATCATTTTTCGAAGAAAACAGCGTATTTGGGTTCGAGTTACACCAAGAGGTCAGCAATTGGTTCATACCAAGCCATCTCTGTAGGATATACATATTATAGCATCGTAAAGCTCTTACTTCTTCATAATCTGAACCGTCTCTCCAAATGTGGGATGCTTCGTGGCAAACGACTGCAGCGAGGCTTGAAGGAGGGCTTCATGCACATACCTGAAGCAAAAGCTTGATGGAGGGGCAGCAAACAAATTAATAACGGCATTTCCTTTCGATTATGTGAGGTCTGTGAAGCAGTTCATACTTCATTATCCGCTTGGACAAAAACATGACAACCAAATAAGAATGGATCTATCCTAGTCCGGGGGGGGGGCACATAACTAAAAAGTATTACATATGACAAATTCACTCAAGACTTATAGAGCGGCTCCTACACAACAGCACAGGACATAAACAAGAAAAAGCCACAAATAAAAAACGAAAAACTTGCATTCGTTGCGGTTGTAAGCATGCAAAGTTGTGTGCCCTCCTCACCATGTTAGATCCTGGTTATGACATGTCAAGCGACGGTCAGCACGCGGCATGCGGCTTCATGCGCCTTCCCCACCATGTTAGATCCTGGTTATAACATGTCAAGCGGCGGTCAGCAGGCGACATGACTCTCCTATGATCGCTCTTTGCCCGCCGAGACGGTTATAAACCGCGGCGATTTTTCATTTTTTTGTTTGTTCGCCCGCTTTTGGTTTGTTTAAGGTTAAGCTTCGTTTTCTAGGAGCCGCTCGTTAAGTTTTAATTCATTTTGTTGCCTAGTTTTTAGTTATGTGCCCCACCGGACTAGGATAGATCCATAAGAATTATGTACCGCGAATACTTAAATTTGGCGGTATTTCAGCAATAAAAGCATGAAATTCGCCCGTTAGAATTTACTAGAATCAAGGTTGCTATCTACTCTGCTACCGAGGCTCCTTCTGACCAGATGACTCCCAACAGTAGATCAGAACAGCGCAAAGGTGCAGACATCTCCACCTTTGCGCAGAGTTAGAGCCGATGGAAGTTGGACCATTGGCAGCGTTAGCTCTCTGCCTGCACGCAGAGTTCACCAGTCACAGGACAGCGAACTCGAGCAGGCTGGAAACAGCGCTGGTGAGCAGATGTGTCGTAGTGGATAGCGGAGCGGCGTGGTGAGACCGTGAGGTTGCAGTTCGACTCTCCTATGATGTGGAAACTTTACATTGCCTAAAAAAGAGCCACAAACAACCAAAGCATTCTATGGAAAATCGCAATGAAAAGGATGGCTAGAAAGGAACAACCTGATTCAAAGCTTCTGTCGTTAATTCACAACCCCAGGGGTGGAAAAGTTTCTTAGCCTAAACATATACGTCGTACAAAGCTTATTTAAGAGCTTAATTAAGGTACTTTTTAAGGTACTTAAGATCGTTTAGGATGTTTTTAAAATTTCGATTGATGACGGTGGGTAACCGTGGCTATAGGATTAGCATGGGTGAAAGACCCTTACTCACCCGTACCTACCGCAACTCACCGTAGTCGAGGTTCTAAAAACGAATCTCATATAAACAACAGCGCATTAAATAACCTTCCTAGTCGAAGTTTGGGCGAAAATCGATGACCATCACTCCACTACCCACACATAAGGGTGGGCCATCAGAACTTTGAATAGAGACCACCTCAAGCGCAAAATTTTGAATGAGAAATGAATCGAAGTGTAGTCCTAACAATAGAGAACGTGTGATTGCTGCTTTCAGTAGCGCGGACTGCAAATTGGTCTCATCCACGTAGACAAGATTGTAAATTTGAACAAATTTCCAAGCAAAACTTCATCGAAGCGAAAAGCTCTACGCTGCTGACTAGTGTTTCACTCATCGCATTCCATTTCTTTCCTTTTTATTTCCGAAAATTTTAAAAACAGACTTTGCGCAAGTGATCAGGGCCTTAAATAACCTCTGTACGCAGCGTATTTTTAGAGGAAGAAACTTTTTCACCCCTGGAGTTGAGAATATATGACAGTAGATTTGAATCAGGTTTTTCCTTTCTGGCGATCTTTTCGTTGCGATTTTACATAGAGTGCCTATCCCTCTGCTAGCCATTCGCTTCAGATAGTCATATTTGCGTGCTGCTTGAATTTGGTGACAGTTTTTAGGAAGTGCAAAAATTTTCCACAAACCACTCGTTCTCACTACGCCGCTCCTCTATCCACTGCGCCACCACTGCTGGCCGGCCAGCGCTGTTTCCAGCCTGAGCTCACCCTCCTTTGATTGGGCAGATAGAGGGCTAGTGCCGCCAATGGTCCAACTTCCGTCGGCCATAACTCTGCCCAATGTTGTACTCGGGTGGATATACCTGCATTTTGTTGATTTCCAGAAACAGCCGATTCTTCCCATATATAGCACTTGGGCCGTTCAACCCTACCGTTGAGATAGTCCCTTCGTGAGACTAAAATTTTGCTCATTCAACGGCTTACCCTTTCAACGCGGTCGTGAATGCAATGAAGGCGTTGCGGACCTCTTTAGTGATATGGGCGAAAAATCAAACCCTTCTCGGAAGACCATCGAAACGCCTTCCAGAAACCCTAGTCAAATAAACCTACTGCTTCTTCCACGCCGCTAATCGCTGTCCTTCGGCACTCATCTCAATTTTCGTCGCACCACTCGCTTTCACCTCAGCCAGTCGTTGTTCAAGGATCTTTAGAACCTTGTCAAGAACCAAAACAAGCTTGAAGACAACACCGTCCTGAAAATGGTTCTCACATACACATTCAAAACCCCATGGAAACTTCCAACAGACGCAAAGAAAGTGTGATTTGCTGTTGAAATTCAGAACTGAGGATCTATCCTAGTCGGGGGTGGAGGGGAGGGGGGGGGGGGCAGGCACATTACTAAAAAGTGTGTAACAAATCGACTTGAGACTTACCGAGCGGCTCCTGCTGAACAAGATAGGATATTAAGTGGAAAAAATTACGAAAAAAAAAAACAAAAAAATTACATTTGTTTTCGCCGCGGTCGTAGGCAGGCAAAGATATGTGCCCCCCCCCCCCTCACCATGTTAGATCCTGGTTATAACATGTCAGGCGAAGATCAGTAGGCAACATACCTCCACTGCGTCGCTCTTTGTCCGCCGAGACCGTTGTAAAACAGCGGCTATTTCGTTTTTTTGTTTGTCCGATCGCTTTTGTTTCCTTTAGGTCCTATCTTCTTCTCTAGGAGCTGCTCGGCAAGTCTCAATTCATTTTTTGCATACTTTCTTAGTTATGTGCTCCCTCCCCTCCCCCACGACTACGATAGATCCTGGCAGAATCTGCAGTTTTGGAGATTGGCTAGAAATGAGTAAAACCGCCACTTCACCCATCAATTTGAACTACCTTAAGCCGCCATTTCTACAGAGCAATTTCTGCTACAGTGCTCTTGGTACAGATGCTTTTTAGATAGCTCCAAAACAGATAGTATTGTCAGACAAGGACATTTGCTACCTTGGTTACATCATCGGATGTATGACGTACTCACAGTCCGCCGGCAGATCCGAACGCAGAATAACTGGCTACCAACTGGTAGAGGACCTCTTTTAGAGAAAAAAAACATTTAGAAGTTTGCGAAACACAAAAGCCTCAAGCACTCACCTTTACCACAAACAGCTGATCCACCGTTGGGACAGCTATCAAGCCATGCTTCTCCTTGAGATACTTTCCTATCTGAACACAGAGCATCAATAAACCTGAAGCCAGCTGAAAAAATCTATACCGCATCCAATTTACCTCAATATAGAACGCAGCGGAGAGCTGTCGTACACCGGCTATCGTATCACCCCACTTTCCTGAGTATTCCAGTTTGATGTGCACTGTAAATCATGACTTGAACATCATTAGCATACTCCTCTGTACCAAGGCAGATGAAAGGAGGCAGTTAAAAACATCCCGGCAGATGAATAAGGGTGGACAAGTCCTAGTAGTGTGAAAGACTAAGCCCAAAGCTTGAAGGATCAAAGAACTGCGTTCATATCCAGCCGGAGGGAGCAAGTTCGAGATTAGCTTCTAATAGCCACGCTAAAAGGTGATCTTATTCTTCGCGGGAGGCGTGGTACCTAAGTCGGAGGAGACGCCGGAGTCGCAGGCTTCCCGAATCGGGGTTCGGGTCCAGCTGAAACTAACCAAGGCTTCCTTAGCTTCGGAGTCAGTGTTTTGGTAACAGAATTGTCTAACAAAAAAGAAACACTAAACGGACCAGTATAGACCAGAAATAGATCCAAGCCGCATCTACGAGATTCCGTAGAAAGACTGCGCGG
Source organism: Heligmosomoides polygyrus polygyrus (assembly GCA_947396885.1). Classification (NCBI taxonomy): domain Eukaryota; kingdom Metazoa; phylum Nematoda; class Chromadorea; order Rhabditida; family Heligmosomidae; genus Heligmosomoides; species Heligmosomoides polygyrus. The sequence goes on along the minus strand of OX377202.1, from coordinate 104,189,317 downwards.
CGCGTCCCGAACTAGGGAATGTTTAACACCCTTACCTTCTATACTCCAAGCCACAATTTCGTGCACCTATTCATAGTCAATCACAGCAACTGTGAACAAGACAGTAACCAAAGTGTCCACTTCTCATGAATCGATAAATGACACTCGGTTGGTCACCGACAGAAAGTCTGTAGCCGAAACAAACCCCTTAAGAACCAAGTGATGACATCGCAAAGAAGTAAAAAACGCAGCGTGTCATGTTACGTACTTTGATCCCATACATGCAAGTGGACGCTTAGGTAGCGAATTCGTGGTTAATTCTTCTACGATCGTTAACGCCCTAGGCACTATGTCGCTCACACTCAATTCAAATAACAAGGAAATAGTATGAAGAAAAAGCCCAGACTAACCCGTGACACAGCCAGTATAGGGTGGCACAGCACGGGCAGCCAGTAGACGGTGTTCGTTCTCCACAGCTCCTTGCTCAGTCCTGCACAGCACTTCAGAAGCGCATGGCTGGAAAATTAGCAGATCGGTTCGCCAAATATTTAGAGGTCCGCCTCGCATTAGACTTTCATAGTACACCTCGGTTGCGAATTGGATCGATTTTCGACTATTCGTGTTAATAAGGGCATTTGCATCTATTCTAGTCGGGGAGGGGGTCACATAGCTAAAAATTACGCAATCAATTGACTTGGGATTTACAGAGCAGCTTCTAGTGAACAGAATATGACCCAAAAACCAAAGAAAGAAACATACAAACAAACAAATACCCGCCGTTTTGAAGACGTCCTGGCGGGCAAGGTGCATTCATACACAGCTGACCGCCGCCTGACATGTTATAACCGGGATCTATCATGGTGAGAGGATCATGCAAAGCCATATACCGCGTGCTGACCGCTGCCTGACATGTTATAACCAGGAACCGTTATGGTGAGGGGCGCGCATAGCTCTACAGCCGCGGTGAAATTTTTTCGTTTTTGTTGTATTTTTTTTTGTGAATTTTGTCAGCTTGGGCCCTATTTTGTCCCCTAGAACTCGCTCCATGAATCCCAAGTCAATTTGTTGCATAATTTTAAGTTATGTGGACCCCCTCGACTAGGATAGATTCGGGCATTTTTATGTAGTTCATTCAGTGACACAGCCAGATATTGGCTGATTCCTTGCGGATACAAGGACGGTAACATAACAAAAAGCTGTGTGTAATAGCAAGAACGAAGCTGCCAACACAGGATAGACGGATCTATCCTAGTTCGGGGGGGGGGGGGGCACATAACTAAAAAGTATGTAAAAAAATCGACTTGGGACTTACCGAGCGACTCCTACGGAGCACGATAGAACCTAAAACAAAGAAAAACGAACAGATAAATAAAAAAATAAAATCGCCGCGGTTTGACAACCGTATCAGCGGGCAAAGAGCGACGCAATGGAGTCGTGCCGCGTGCTGACCCCCGCTTGACATGTTAGAACCAGGATATAACATGGTGAGGAGGGCACATAACGTCACCCGCCTACAACCGCGGCGAAAACATTTAATTTTTTTCGCTTTTTGTTTGCTCGTGAATTTTTCTGGTTTAGGTTCTACCGTGCCCTGTAGGAGTCCGCTCGGTAAGTCCCAAGTCGATTTTTTACATACTCTTTATGTGGCCCCCCGGACTAGGATAGATCCGGATCGACTAACATTTGTAATTGTAGCCATAGCATTGTAACGGCTATTACACCCAATGTATAGTAGTAATAACACCTCAAGCTGCTAACAAACGTTTCAAATGGTTTGGGATTTCGGCTTGAAGCTTAGAGGCAATACGCTCACTACTACATCAACATCACTCTACTCAATACCGTGGTGATATCAACTGATTCAATGCATTGCAAATCAAGACTGGTTGAGTTGCCGTGGACACCGTTGGCGCCACGATGGCAAAATACTAACTTCAAAACTAAACTCTCTGAATTCTACATAGTCACGCCTGAAGCAGGTGCCTCTGCCGCAATTAACTAATCATGTAAGAACCCTTCTTTAAAACCACACCCAAAATTCCTCTCTCTTTCCAGTTAAACTCCTTCACGGTCCTCTCACCTCAGTGTCTCTCAGATACGGGCTCACGCCATGAATATTGGTGATCATCAGCGGGAGACCCTTTGCTGTCCGAAGAATTCCACTAAGATTGGCGAAAGCACTCGTGATCTTCGCATTCACGTCCTTCTTCGACGAAAATGATGCTGGGAACACGGACCGCCATGAAACGCAGCCAGCTGGGAGGTCGAAATGGCTGCAAAGGAAAGTGCATAATAGGATGAAGATTTCGATAACTAATAGCGGCTCTGAATAGCTTACTTCACAAGTATAAACTGAAGGATCGAATGAGGTACTGCTGGCGAAGGCGAGTCTGCCCACACCATACACTCGCAGATGCGAGCATCCGCAAATTTTCGAAGCTGAGTCTTTTCTTTCCACAAGGCGCGGAAGGCTGAACGGCGTAATTTTGAATCAAGCGGGGAACGTTTCAAATGTGCATATAAATAGAATCTCCAAAATAAAGGATAACGCCTCATATCAAGGGCTGAGGTTAGAAAATCTTAAAATATCCAGGACGAACCTTTCGAGGCCGGATCCGTTGCCACCGGTCCCATAGTGATCGGATTCGACCAGTCTCTTTTGGAACGGAATCCAATTAGATATGAAGTTATATCCTGAAGATTGTAGGTTTTACTAAACTGTAGCTCCTTAGCTAAACTACTCTGGAATGCCCAACACACACCGGTTCATCGTAAGGTCAGAAGACAGTTTGGTTGCTTGTTAGTCCCACACTAGAGATTAAGAGGTCCAGCTCATGGAGTAGTCGAGCATCAAAAAGGCTAAACCGAACAGATTGCGCTTGCCACGACCTCCCGCTTACTGTCTTAAATGGGCGCCTTAGGAGTGTTAGGGTAAAGGATGGTGGGTGGTAGCGCATCGGCCAAGGCCCAAAATCTATGTTCTCGGTTCGGATCCCTCCAAGGTTAACGAGGTTCTCCCTCCTTCCGGGATCGATGGACTGGTACGAGACTCTTCCCGGAAAGGATGAAACACTCACTTCTCCATCAGGTTGCCACCGCATGTCATTGTATCGGCCAAATCCGCGCTCAAATTGACTGCACGAGCGCTTTCAGACCGTTAGTCCCCGTTTATACTTCAATCGCCCGATGTCGTGTCGTAGTGATAATCACCAATATTGAGTAGGTCGCGCGGCGGGTGGAGTATAAACGAAGCATCCGATACCGCATGCTACGGTAATGACGTGATATGAATCTTAGTCGCGAAATTGAGTGAACTGAAGCCGTGCGAAAAAGGTAGGCACCGAACGGATTGACGAGCTTCAAAAAGTGTCAAAGAGGTCGCGAAGAAGCTATAGAACGTCCGATTCTGTGCCCACTTGTTCAACTTCGCAGTTCTTCCTGCGCAAATGGACCTCTCGGAATTCTAACGCAGGAGGAACGTGCGTTCAGCGTCGTGAGGAGAGGAATCGTGAGTACGGTGCTCGGATTGACACGACTCACGAAGATGAGAGGCTTCTCGAGTTCTGAGGTACGTCGACATTCACAAATGCTGTCGCCTGGGCAAAATTCTCAAAGTCCAGATGGGTCGACAAAGCGACGCACCTCGGTGCCACCCGCACGGCGACGGTTGTAGCCAACAGAGAAAAGCCAAAGAGCACTCATCAACGAATTGGTGCAGACGCTGTACACGCGCCTGAGCTCATCGACGTCACCAAGGGACGACAATTGATATTCATTTGATAGGATAGACGCAAGTTAGTAAGTCAATGAAACCGCAAGAATGCCAAAGTCGGACTCGAACTTCAACGACATGCTTCTCTTTCGCTCGAGAGCCCTATCACTTTAGCATTCATTATGCATCGTAAAGGATACAGAACAAAGAACATAACGGAGTTCTGTTGCAATCAAAACTCTAGTGCTAGGCGGGACTTGAACCTGCTCCTCTTGCTGACCGCGCGGGAATGCTCTACGCCATTACGCCACCGGCGCCGTTTGATCGAACGCAACATCCTAACCTCGTAGGACCCATCAGCACTCACCCGTATATCGGGATGAGCCGCCGCTGATGTTAGCATTGAATCAGTAAAAGGAAGGTCTCAATAGAAATGATTCAAGTCAATTCTATTAAGCCTCAGGCTGGTATCGACAATGCGTTCGATCAAACACTGCCGATGGTTAATGGCGTAGAGCATTCCCGCCCGGTCAGCAGGAGGTGCGGGTTCGAGTATTGCCTGGCGCTAGAGTTTTGATCGCAACAAAACATCGTTACCTCGATACCAGCCACTTGAGACTTTGTGAAATTGACTTGAATAAAGAACATAGTTCAATAGTTGGAAACATAGTTCAATAAAGAATGTCGTTAATCGATCCTTTCGTGGGATCCGCCACGCATTCTGCTTCTACGGAATGTTCTGAAGGCAATTTGAATGTCTAGTTCGCCTACACAATGGCTGCGGTGGCGAGCCGATGAACAAGTCGGCGCTTTATTATCCTTTCCAGGTATCTCTGGCACCAATTCATTGATCCCGGAGGGAAAGAATGTTTCGTTGTCCTAGGCGGGACCCGAAGCAATAACTTCAATTCTGGGCACGCAACAGCCAGCGCCTCATCCGACTGCACTTATACCCACCCATGGTGTGAACAGCATAACAGATTAACACTTTTGTGCACACCTTCTCCTTTTCCAATCGCTCGACGCAAACGTTGTCGAATCTCTCCTCCATACACTTGTGAACATGCTGAAAATCATTATAAAGCTCAACTTCCTCAAAACTCGTTTTCCAACGAAAGCAATCCACCTACATCCATAAAATTCATTATGAACCGCGAAAGACGATCGTTCTCGTCAACGGTGTCCACAAAGAGATCCGGAAGCTTTGACAACGACTTCAAGTTTTCCGGCGATATGTCCAGTCTACAATGAGTAGGGAAATAGACGACTCTAGACCCAAGTGTTCTTCAAGTCTCACCTGAAGTATTGGTCGAACGACGAGAAGAAATGATGCCGTTCCAGGAAAAGTGTGTCAAACGCGAGGAAATCTCCAAGCACCAACAGCGATCTACCGATATCAGCCTTCGCCTGCAAATTGTCCCGTTTCATATTACTAATAGCAAGGGGAAACTCAAGTGTAAAGATTGTTAGCCAAGGAAAAATCAACAATAACATCTATCCTAACCTACCAGTAGAAGGGAGTCCTTTGAAATCTCGCTGGCCACATTCCAGTAGCCAGAGTGATCAAGAAAAACCACTGGGAAAGTCGCTAGATGGGCACTAATCGTACCGTCTTCGATATCGTCGGGATGGAATCCCATCGCGGAAGATGTGTCCCAGTTTACTGAAAGAAATAGCCTTATGAGGTAATACAAGAAGCATTTAACTATCATATACCTGCTCAAGATTCAGTCTGCATAGTCCCAATGCTGAGAAATAATGCCGAAACACTTACCTACGCTGGTGAAGAAGTTCTTCAGCACAGTAAGCAGGTCTTGCTGCTTGACAACTACGTTGTCCTCCAACAGTTTCACCATGAAGCACGCTAGGAACACAGAGTCGAACTGAAAAATTGCTGTCTGGTGTGATCACAGTTCCTCGATAAAGGGTGAGATTAGAGGCCCATGCCATTTAATCCCCTCTATAGACTTTCCAGACAAGATACGGTTCGTCCTTCATGGCTAAGAAAGGAAACTATCTCCTCAGACCGCCGATGGGTACCTATTTCCTTCCTTGGGCCAATTCCTCGTGTCCTAGTTCTTTTCCAGAACATAGCAGCAGCAAAGTGGTGCTCCCAACCACCTTTCACATGGAAACAGGGAAATATGAGGCACTTTCCTTGGCAATAAAGCCCAAACGAGGCAGTTTCACAGGGAATACTATACCGAGGGTTCACCCTACTCCAGAAGGAATACTGTGCCCTTGATACAGGACTCGACAAACACTAGAATGAAAGCCCCTCAAGACTATAACCTCCACTGACCTGTCTTAACCCTCTGCATGCAAACCAGCGATTAATCAAAGCGAGCGCGGCCATCAAAGTCTCCTTGTGTCGTAGCTCCGCCGAAACTCGCCGAATAAGTCCTGACTCAAGTATCGTCCTAAGCACCCGCTGATTGAAATATGGTGTCGGCTCTTCATCTGAATAGAAGAATGTCTCATCTGCAGAACTCAAGCGGCTCACAAAAAAAGCACAGTGAAACTGACTTAGGGTCACTGAGCTAAGGCCAGTTTTGTCTCGCGAAACGGTGGAATGACCAACCTTTCTCGGTGACGTTCGGATAAATGGTGGACGCTCGGAGGTTGGACGAGTTTGGAGAAAACCGAGAGTTCTTCGCCAACGTATTCTCCGATGCACTAAAGTGGATCAGGACCTTTCCAGAACATGTCTTGTCTGAAAATGAAAAAAACATCATAACCAAGCTCTTGAATCAACAGCTTTACAAGAGATCCTACAGCACAAGTAAAGAACATACCAATATTCAAGGACAGTCAAACTTTCATAACCCGTAATCCTTTTGATCTACAAACGTGCAGAGAAAAAATTCACAGATTTTTTCACTTAGCACATCATCTACATGGACTGCAGGGGCTAAATCCACTTTAGTTAAATTACGGCAAAATCGAATTCTACCACATAACAAACGGCTTGAAAGCTTCTAAGGAAAGGGATTGACTGCAAAGTAGTAGTAGCACCCTAGGAATGGAAGGCTACCCTGGTAAGACGAACTATCTTGCTCGGAAGAAGTAGAACACGTTACTCGTAAGAAGAAGAGCAGAGTAATGTGACAATGACATAGAGCTTTCACGAGTGTTTTGAGATCTATCCTAGTCGGGGCTGGTCCACAGAATAGCAAATTATGCGGCAAATTGACTTGAGACTTACCGACCAGCTCCTGCAGAAGAAGGTATGACCTAAACGAAACAAAAACGAGCAGACAAACAAACAAAAAATGAAATCGCCGCGGTTTTGCAACCGTCTCGGCGGGCAAAGAGCGATGCAATGGAGACATGCTGCATGCTGACCACCCCTGACATGTTATAACCAGGATCTAACATGGTAAGGACGGCGCATAAAGCCGCATACCGCGTGCTGACCACCCCTGACATGTTATAACCAGGATCTAACATGGTGAGGAGGGCTCATAACTTTGCCTGCTTACAACGCGGAGAAAACAAATGTAATTTTTTTCGTTTTTCCTTCGTTAATTTTTCTAGTTTAGGTCCTATCTGGTTCTGTAGGAGCCGCTCAGTAAGTCTCAAGTGGATTTCTCACATACTTTTTAGTTATGTGCCCCTCCCCGTCTAGGATAGATCGGTGTTTTGAATTGTACCAGTTCATTTAAGCTGATATGTGGCCAGAGAGCATCACAAGAAGGATGAGTAACGATTGGTAACCCATACAGTAATTGGTATGGCCTAGCTCCGACACTTTGCAATATGAAACGCAAACCCCACGCACCGCTAACTTGAATATTCGGGAAGACCTTGTCGCTGGCAAATCCCGGCACGACATTCACATCAAGGTCGCCAAATGTTTCGCGAAGAGCCACTACAGTGCTGCACAAGTAATGGGCACGCTTCGCTGGATAAGTGAGGTTCACGTAGTCTCGCTTCCCGAACAGGTTCTGAAAAGGACAATGATGGAATACCGTAGAGGAAGACAAAAGATCGTATATGGTGGAATGATACTCACATCTGGAAGAGTAACAAACATCTCCACCACGAAACAGCTCGACGACAACAAATTAATGGCAGACTCGCCAAGAATCGTTACCTGCAACAGATCAAAGTAAGTCATGCTTAAGTCGATAATGTCATAGACAACCAGTACTTCTTTTGGAGGAGCCCACTCGTACGTCACTACACTTGACGTTGTCTTCCCAATTGCTACCGCATGTTCAGACAGTGGATGATCGAGGTTGTGTATACTCCACCAATCCAGATCCTTGTACTAGAAAATGCCACCTTTTGAAGCAAACATTGAAAGATTTCGATCATTAAACACTAAATTCTCTATATTACGCGTAACAGTGATCCTGGGGGAACAAATGAGCTTAGCCGGTGTAAATGTTCAGGTTTAGAAACAAATGTTAGATCTCTGGTTAGGAACTGTGGTAGCTTACTAATGAACCTAAGTCTATAAAGGATAAAGGACGGCGTTATTGAATCCCTCTTGGGATGCGCCATGCATTATACCTCTACGGGATGACGTGGAGGTGATTCGAATGCATATTTGGCCATAGAATGACTTGCGCTGGCCAGCCGATGAACAAGTCAGCGCTTTATCCATCCCAGACAAGTCCGGTACCAATTCACCGACCCAGGAGAGATGGAAGGCTTGGTTGGCCTAGGCGGGAAATCCGAACCAAGAACCTGGTATCGGATGCACGCGACAGCCGGCGCCTCTTCCGACTGAGCTACACGCGCCCGTAAGTCTATATAATTTCGAATTGGTCGTCCTTACAAACATGGGTAAATAACCTTAATGAGCTAGTGGGGTAATACTACTGGGAACATTAACGGCCACGAAGCACTACTTAGGTAGGAAGACTAAAGAGTTGTTGAACACCTGACTAGCGTAGGAAGCAGCAGAACAACATTTAGTGGTAGTAGGTCGCTTCAAACACCTAGCGCTAATTTCGAAGACAAAGGACATATTAAGAAGCACGGCATGTGCAATCTTTACATGTTTGGTGGAGTAGAAAGTCAAACTGACGAGATCACGTCTACGTGACAGTGATGTTGGTAAAAGCAAGGTAACCGAAAACGAGTAAACCACATTTTTCCTTTTCATATCTTTTACCAGCCTAACCAGGGGCCAAATTCATCAATGACTTACCAGCGGGTATAGGGGTAGAGATACCCACGATGAAACCTGCGTCTCTGACTCTTGCCTTAACTCTACCTGACTCTTATCTCTACCCTTATACCACGCATACCCACGGGTTTTATTGTTCATAAATCCGGCCCCAGAAAACTATTGTAACGGTAGGTCGGAACGGCCCAAATGTATATGGGAAGAATCGTCTCTCTGGGAAACCACAAAATGCAAATATCTCGACCCCAATACAACTCCGCGTAGAGCTATGGACGACGGAAGTTGATATGGTTGATTGTGGCGAATCTACTTTAGGAAGCACAAAAGTAGGGAAATCACAAGGGAAACGAACCACAAACCTCTCCGTCTCACCACGCCGCTCTCCTACTCACTACACCACCATTGCTTGCCCGCTACGGCAGTTTCCAGCCAATTTCAGCCCACCTTCCGCGCGAAGGCAGAGGGCTACGCCGCCAAAAGTCCAACTTCTGTCGTCTCTAACTCAGCGCAGAGTTGTATTGGGGTCGAGATAATTGCATTTTGTTGTTTCCCAGAGCGATTCTGCCCATATACAACCCTTGGGCCGTTCCGACCTACCGTTGAGATAGTCTCCTGGTAAGTAGTACCTTACATCAAGTGGCCCTTCGTCCTACATACCTATTTGTATGAATGTTTTTGCTTAGTGAGTTTGTGTTGCTACCTAAATTTATATTAGCTTGTTTTTATGCCTACCGCCCTTTGTTTTGTGAGGCGCCTCAACAAAGAAAACTGTACCTTCCGAGTCATCTAGGGTCATCCTGTTCTTAGAACCTCCACGTATTTTAGCCTCTAATGCGTCGCTCAAAACCCTTGGATTCAAATTTCCAGCCGAACCTCAGAGCAGTAGATAATATACTATATAGGCCAGTACTCTTTTGAAAAAGATTGGTTCCATAAAAAATAAGAGGAAGGCATTTACCTGACATGAATGCTTCAGTTTTGCGTTCTTCATCGCAGCCGCTATTTTCTTCGCTGTTTCCTCCCATCTCGAAACCACCTTTGGATCGGCTTGGCGATCGCGCTCGGCATCTTCACACTTGAAAGAAAGCGATTGCAAGGACACATGTAAGATATTTGAGGACTGCGTGACAAGAATATTGAGCTACAGCGAATTGCGGCTTGAAACCACGTCATCAGACCATCATGAATTTTGTGAATTTCAATAAACTGGTAAATTCGCCACGGCACTATTCTGGTCTATGCAAAATTTCGGAAAACCCCTTGGAAGAATGTTCAAACCCCCAAAAAGGACTGAAAATGATCTTATATGGCCAACATTCGGTAATCTTCTTTGAAGGAGTTCCGACTTGATCTCCCCAATAGAATTCTTGCGACTCAAAAGCATATATTGAGATCTATCACCGGTGCTAAGCAGCTCGGAGGGGGTCACCATGTGAGGCAGCCGTGCTATATATTTTGTGTCGCACTGAAGAAAAAGAACTTACACAACACTGGTGTGCTCTACCCCTGTGATGAACTGAGCTAGGATACCTCTGTTGTAACTGTGCATTTATGTGCCTCTTTACGAAGGTGGATGACCACTGAATGCAGGGTGACCCCTCCGAGCCGCTTTGCGCCCTATCATCACCTATATAACTCATAACTAGATTTACTTTAGATCCAGTAGGCAAGAATGCCTAGGTAATTAAGAAATTACCTGCAGCTGGAACGCATTTGTCATCAACTTTGCCGGCACATCCGCGTCAATTCCATCATTGAGTAGGGCTCTTTTCATAGCACCCTTCTGAAAGCCACACATTTCATCTCACTCATAATTCCAGCGATGCACAATCTCCTAAGCTGTCAAGCCCCCGATTATTTTCCTGTCCAAGCAGCTTAGCAAGGGCTCAGAGGGGAAGGATGGAATAATGTTAACAATATGTATAACACCAATGCCGAGGTTCCAAGATGAGAGGACATTGAGTTTGATGGATTAATGGCCCCACTAACAAATACGATCACATTCAATGAGACTGATGCATTGAATCGCTGGAAACATGAGAGTGAAGCTTGTTCCTGATGTGCGGTTCCTACGTATTTTCTAGTAATGGATTATAACTGTGGTTCAGTTGAATCTCAGGAGTATAACAACAGTGGCCTTCCCCATATCCCACACTCAGTCATCGATGAATTGATACCACGCTCGTCCGGAGGAAGAAAACCTTCATTTGTTTATTGGATGGCCACTACAAGTCACTGCGTAGGCTAAACACGTATTCTACCTATCCTCATGGCATCACATAGAAGAAGAATGTGTGGAACATCCAAATGAATTCCCACTACTGCCCATCATCAAGCCTAACTGGATGACCTGCTCGGTGTTCAGCAGTTGCTCATGCTGGAAATGCGTAGTACAAATATTCACCGTAAGAGGTGACCTATGGGCGCGTGTAGTGCAGTCGGAGGAGGCGCGACTGTCGCGTGCACCCGATACCAGGTTCCTGGTTCGGATTTCCCACCCAGGTCAACCAAGCCTTCCATCCCTCCGGGGTCGGTGAATTGGTGCCAGACTTGTCTGGAAGGATAGAGCGCTGATTTGTTCATCGACTGGCCACCGCAAGTCGTTGCATGACGCATTCATGTCGCCTCTACGACATCCCGTAGAAATATAATGCGCCGGCGCACCCCAGAAGAGATTGAGTAACGTCGTCCTTTATCCTTTATCCTTTTTATAAGATGTGACCTGATCCAAAACTCGTAACTAAAAATAGGATGGATTCAGATAACAGGTTTGATAATGGCTTCCAATAATAAAGAATATGATACTTTGCTACAATCGTGTAGCCATCAGTTCCTCTTCTATCAGAAAATTTCCCTGAAAAGCAATCAGGTGTGGCACAAGATGGATACGATCCACCCCATACCCCTCCGCCAAGAGGAACTAAGCTCAAAGCTCATGCACAAGAGAAGATTCTGAACCTTCTGGGCACAAAGGAAACGACACAGGTCAATTTCGATAAAATTCCTTCGAGATTCGGGCTAAACCTTACTTCGCGTGATAACGTAGGGGCCATCTGATAGCGTATCTGGTCTAAGACGCATTCTGGGTACGATACGGACAAGCCAGCCCTCTCTTCTTCCAAGTCAAAGTTGCTATGAAACGTAGGGGATACAGAAGGCGTGAGAGTGTGTGTGTGTGTGTGCGTATGTGTGTGTGAGGGGGGTGGGTGGGATACGCCACGCATCCTACTTCTACCGGATGTCGTGGAGGCGATTTGAATGCAAGTCGGGGCATACAATGACCGACGCTGGCCAGCCGATGAACAAATCAGTGCTTTCTCCTTCTCAGACAAGTCTGGTACCATTTCATAGACCCGGATGGAAGAAAGGCTTAATTTGGTTGGGTTGGAAATCCGAAACAGGAATCTGGTATCGGGAGTACGCGACAGCCGGCACCTCCTCCGACTGCGCTACACGCGTCCAATAAACTAAAATTTTTGAGAAGCCAAAATATGACCGAATAAGGTCTTTGGTCGTGCTTCTAAGGTGGGGAAGTTCAATAGCAACAAGAAGGACATTTTTTAAAACCTTAAGGCCTTAGTCGTTAATAACCTGCATCTGCGCCACCGCGAAAGGTCCTCTGAACCTGATAACCAGTACAATCAAAGCTTATTCAATCGAAATATTCTACCAGCACTGAACAGTTACCATTAGGAATGAAACGTCTCCGATGATCATCAAATATTTACTGCTTATGCGCGACAATAGTCAAAATCACACCATACAAAAATGCGGAGAATCTCAAAGAATTTTACGGCGACAGTGATCCTTTCACACGCACACACAGAAGACAACAATAACAAACACCTTATGCAAAATGACAAGTGGGTTTTTCATCACATCGGAACGAAATGGTTATGCTCACTGGACGCCTCGGCGGAGGAAAGCTTTCCTCCCAGCGCCACGTACACCTAAAGCATGGTTTACACCTCTGCCGCTTCACCGCGCGCGCCAGCTTGAGAACCATGGGTATCGACAAAGTCACTGGATGCGTCAATATTCCGGGCGAGAAGGCGACTGAAGTATAAACCATGTTCAACATACAACAACTTATCAGGAGCAACCGATAACACAGTGCAAATCTCACAACGTGTTTAAATACAACGATGACGGTCAATACCTCAATGGTGGTTATCTCTTGACATATAATGCTAGAAACCTGACTGGCGCCTTCTGAAGAGAACGAAACGGAGCTCTAGCGACCAACGAGCTACAACAACGGAGCGATTATAAGTAAAATTGGAGAAGAGGACAAAGAAAAACAACAAAGAGAAGCACTGGTAGATTAGACCCACTCACACACACACAACAAAGATGGGAAACATCGACATTGACAGCGTTTTTCGTGGAGAGAGCAACATGTTTTACTGTAGGCTGTGATATGTTGACGATATGCACTCTAAGTCATTGCTAAGGGTAAGGGTAGTTCGCGCACTTACGAGGCTTAGACAACGACGCACTGCACTGCTTCTTCAACTCGTATGTCGCTAATAAGCACATAACAAACAAAATCACCAGTGAATGTAGTGAACACGCATTGATAGACCTATACAACGAGAATACTTAGCTAACAATCCGCTGCGAACACTAGCAGTGCCCATTGTCCGCGTGAAGAAGTCGTGCCGTGTCGGACGACTGCCGCGAATGCGCCGGAGACCTGCAATTCTCACATGATCTCAGAACAAAACCCTTAAAGGAACCCTTTGCTCACGAGGAGAATACCCTACTCTCGCCTGAACTCCGAGTCGATTCATGGTTTAGATCGCATTCAGAGACCAAGCCCGATCTATCCTAGTCGGAGGTTCCACAGAATTGAAAATTATGTAACAAATTGACTTGAGACCTACGGAGCGGCTCCTAGAGAAAACGATAGGACCTAGATTAAAAAAACACCCGACAAAAAAGAAAAAATTACATTTGTTGTCGCCGCGGTTGTAAGCAGCCAAAGTTGTCTGCCCTCCTCACCATGTTAGATTCTGGTTATAACATGTCAGGCGGTGGTCAGCGTGCGGCATGCCTCCATTGCGTCGGTCTTTGCCCTCCGAGATGGTTGTAAAACAGCGGCGATTTTTTTTGTTTCTTTTAGGGACTATCGCGTTCTCTCGGAGCCGATTCGTAAATCTCAAGTCAATTTGTTGCATAGTTTGCAATTCTGTGGACGGACTCCCCCCCCCCACCGACTAGGATAGATCCGCTAAGCCTTCCGCCCTCCGCGGTTAATGAATTTGTATCAGATTTCTCTGTGAGGCCAAAATGCTCACGTGGTCATCGTTTGACAAAATAGCGAGAGATTCAAGAGCGTCGTCCTCTACACTTTTTATTCCCTATTGATTGGACTATTGATTTCGTTTTTTTTCTTATTGCGAATACCTTTGGTTGATTCTCTCCAAGAGGATACTTTTAATGCAAGCCAATAATGTTAATCGATACTAATGAGTTTTTCCTTACTTGACTGCGTGAAATCCGTGATGGAACTACCATACGTCCCTAAAACCACCTCAAAATGCCACCAAGAAAATAAAATGATGTCTACTTGCTGAGAAGCACATCAAGGGCCATCATTTCGTTTCTTTCTCACCACACATGATTTCTTGACAAAATCGAGGACTCGATCAGTACTGTTTGATGCTATAAAACTCGTGTGTATCTTGGAGTCCTCGATAGTTATAACCAACAATATCGATCCGTTAGGTGAAACCTGACATACTCGTAACTTCATCAGGCGACCACTATTTTTGTACAGACGCCCGGATGGATGGGCAGATGGTTTAATTCTTTTGCTCTTTTACGTATAGATTCTTTTATCATCGTTTACTTACTGTCAGCGCCTATTTAGCTTTCAATTTCTATTCCTATTTAATTATGTTCTTCCTGTGTTTTCCTTCAAATACTTTGAAGTTGATGCTAAAACTTCGTTTGACCAACAAAAAAAATCAAATGGAAAATAGTTGTACTCTACGCTTCTCCAAAACAAACTACTTCTAGTTTCAAATCAGTTCCTTTAAGCCTCAAGTGGCTGGTATCGAGGTAGTAAGCTGTCACAATGATGTTTTGTTGCGATCAAAACTTGTAGCGCCAGGCGGGACTCGAACCCGCACCTCCCTCTGACCGGCTCTACGCCTTTACACCACCGGCGCCGGTTGATCGAACGCAACATCCACACCTCGTGGGATGTACTTCTAGTTTGAATATCTCAACTAGCCTGTTTTAAACTGGTCACTTTTAAACGGGGTTTCATGCGCACCCTTCCCCGTTACAGGTGCAAAGATAATTTTCTTTCATATGACAGCATTTTTTCGAAAGAAAAAAAAAACCATCAACGGGAGGGAAAACATTCAAAAAGTTAAAGGTCAGAACGCTATCAAAAGTTATATGAGTCAGCATGTGGCCATCACACGTCAACATGGAAGCACGACATTCAAATGTGAAGAATCTCACGGTGAACAAAGAACACTTTCGACGTGCAGAAAATGAGACTCCATTTCAACAGAGATGTCCGCCTCTAACGCTATTGGATATGCACTTCACTAGCAGCCGCTTCGAGAGGTACGTGACCCCCAGAAACACTACAGTGTTAACTAGGCAACATGTGGTAAGTCAGTGGAAATTAAGATGCATTACGGGAGTGAAAAAAACTGGAATTAACCGATTCGCTGAGGAGGCACCATGCCTTTACTTCTAACATGACAATGTGATGGCTTCTAAGGTACACATGGGGCTTCCATATAAACTTAAGTTGGGCAAACACACCATCAGTGAGCGGTTCTTCCCTGGCAAGCTTGGTAGTTCACCACGCTGTAGATTTGGAGGGCCATTTTGCACTGAGACCAGATACAAACCCGAAATCATCATGCACGCGCAAAAATGACGTTTTTGACAGCCTTGGGGCTTGTCCATAGTCCCCGAGGGGGGCGATGGCAGCGATGGGAGCGACAGGGCAAAGCATACGTATCAACTGATACTGAGGATCGCGCGGGAAGAATCGATACAAATGCTTTGCCTTGTTGCTCCCATCGATTGTTGTTGTCGCTCCCGTCGCGGAGGGCGAGCAGACCTTTACGTTTCGAGGAAAATATCTATAGGCACTTGAAGAAAACAACAGCATAAGTACCCCTACAAGGGGAAGAGAAATAAGAACCGCAAAGCGTCTGGCACTACAGATTGTCAAAGAGATTCACAAGGGAGAACAAACAACCAACCTCCGAAGGTGTTTTCCTGCACCGGGTGAAGCAGGTAGCGCCGAGTTGAACATGAGCGCCAGTAACACCAGCATGGCTCCCATGAGAAACGGTGGACCCGGTATTAATTGCCACGTGAATGCAGGTCGTTCAGCGGCCTGAAAATATATTAAAATAACGGATATTCGTTCAAAATTGCCTCAACTAGCTTGCGGCAAATAGCCATGTTCTTGTAATACTTTTTTGTTATTCGTTTATTTCCTTTTTATGTTTTCTGCTATTTTGCTTTTATGTACAATTCAAGGTGGGTGAGGCAAGCCTGTATGGACCGAAGTACCAACTGGCATCGACGTAGGACCACTGCAAACCTAGTAGGTTTGAACATGCGGCAAGGTTGGCCACTGCACCAATGCAAGTTCATATGAGTTTGGTCCACCTATTGTGAGCTAATTGAATAAGTTTTTGAAAATGAATTTCCTGCATTTTTTTATCAAACTTGAGCTGCACTATTTTCTATTTTAAGAGTCTACAAGCTTTACCATTTTATCAGTTTATAACCAGCAAGAGCTATCACAGTAGAAGAAATGCACCATTAGCCATCACTGCACAAATTCAGTCAAACAGAATTTACACTATCAATTAAATAAACATTGTTATGTTCTGGACAATGCCAAGGCGCAACCTTCTCACATGAACGATTTATTGAACCTTTTAGAATGCACCTAGGACACTGTTTTAGTCAAAAAGATAAAAGTGCTACGCTCATTCAAAAAGTGTATATATTTCTTCTTATAATTAGACACCCTGTAGAGTTTTTCCACACACATTTTCTTACACAAAAGATTATTTCATCTACTATATAAAGCAGTTATTTTTATTTTAGAAGTTTATTCTTGCCTAAAGTGTTCCGTTTAAAATGAAAAGTGTCCAGCTAAAGTAAAAAAAGGGCATATTAGCTACCCACGTGTTTGTCATATTGAGAAAAATACAGCAACAACACATTACAGTACATCACAATGCAAAGTTACGAAGCTGCGAAGGACAACAACACTCACCCAAAGTGTGTCATTCCTCGTGGGCGCTAAGATCTTCTCTTGCGGTTGCGCAGGTCGTATCCGCACGACAGGGAATTGAACCGCATGACCGCCCGTGGCTTCTCCGTCCACATTCAGGTCGACATCGAACAGATAGAAGATGAAACCGAACAGCGCTGGTCCAAATCCTTAAGCAGTCGAACACATTAAACAGCTCCAACGACTCAAGTATAGTGAAGATACGTACCATGTTTCTGAATGTCACCGCTACACTAATTCTGAGGTCAATCTTTACATCTTGGAATCAAGCACTTCTATTCTATTGCTTTCTAAGACCCCTCACATCTATATTTTCATATAGTGAAACGGCCCCTTTACAGAGGATAGCGACCTCCATTGGATGCTTACAAGAGATTTGTCAACTGCATGTCAGTTAACCAAGTGGACAAGCCGAAGTGACCAACAAGGAGGTGAACTACACCAGGATTTTGTCATAAAAAGAGGTATCCTACAGTATGTTTAAAAAATTATTCGTTCCTCTGCCATATCTCCTCTCCCCCCCCCCCCCCCGCCCCCGTTTCTCATTCCCTTCTTCCGCGCAGCAATCCACAAAGAGCCCACATTTCGACAGCAACAATCAACACTCAGGGTTACCCCTTCGAAGTTGACATCGCAAAGGCCTCCCTTATAGGTCGACTTATAGCATTTTGCTTCAAATTAATGTTTCAAGAGGGAATCACCTCATAATCATCAACCAATCAACGACCCCGAAGGGATGGAAGGCTTGATTGGCCTGGGCACAAAACCCCTACCAAAAAATTCAATTCGAAGTGCACACGATATCCGGCGCCTCCTCCGACTGCGCTTCCACGCACCCCTATGGACCGTCTTAACAACAAATAAATAACATCACTCGGTTAGTATCGATTCATAGTGGCAAAACCCCAACCAGTACTCAGATTGGGCGATGACCAGCTGACTTTCTCGAGTAGTGACATATACCACGTCATCAGAGGTCATATTGAACCACGACACCAATGGAGAATCTGCCTGCGGCTTCAGAACAACAGTCACTAGAAAATTAACTGCTTTAGCTCTCCCGCTGTCTATTACCTCCACGCCATCGATTTAATAAGAAGGATCCTCACACAGTCCAACGTTGACTTCACAATAATAAAACAGCATCAAGAATCTGCCCAGCGGCTCCCAACGAAATACGGTAACAACCCCATATAGCTCAAAGAGAAGATTGTGGATGTCATATTTAAGATTTCCGAACCTCGTGGACACCGAAAAGGTAGACATTTTTGTACTCTATGGTCTACGGCTTTTTTAAATCAAAAACCGCTAGTGTTGTTCTCAAGCAAAAGCGAATAATAATAAAACGTCTAGCAACATGACAAGCATTTCTTATACCTGAAGAAGATGCGCCTACCTTGGCAGAGTCCTCTGATCCCGGTCACCACACCCTGAACGGTGCCCTGTTTGTCCTTGTCCGACAGTATACTCACAAAGGCACTAATTGAAGGATACGTGATGCTACTCATTGCCGCCAGAATACCCGCTGCCCACATCATCCAGTATCTACAACATCAGATACCACTGTTCAGCATTGAAAATGGATTTAAATGAACGGCAGGCAACTCACTGTGTTCCGAGCCCGTACCAGGTGAGCTGGATCAGTTGAAAAACGAGACCTAACGTAATTACATGCTTCATGCCAAAGTACGTCGTGAGGACCTGCAGCAGGCCCGTTTGCGCAACGACTGACAGAATCCCCACCAAGCCGATGAATGCCGCCACCGCTTCTGGGGTGAATCCAACAACCTGAAACAGCAGAAGCTATAACACCGGGATGAAATGCCAAGGAAGGAAAACGAGAACTACATCTCCAGATAAAGTAGTGTATAGCATTTTTGGTTCAAAAGATAAATGAATGCAGATAAGCCTCGCTTTGGGTCCAGGTTTCACTACAACTTGCCGTTTTTACCAGGGTAAGCAACTTGACTTATCCTCCCTTCGAAAAAAAAAAGAAAAAGGACCGATATAATGATGCTTTTTGAAATTCTCACAGAGGAAATTTCCATTGAAGGCATAGTTTTTTGATGTCCTGCTAACGAGGAGTAGAGGTGGAAGACTTAGGCCTGTACTACCCCACCTGCGAAAGCCACAGATTGGGTCAAACTTCCGCACTAATCGGAAACTTAAGGATCTCAACCTACTTAATGGCAAAACTGAAGGTTTTGATAACCTGTGTGTCGGTTTAAGCTTTTTTTTAACCTCAGAGGTCTTTTGTAGATGGATTAAGCTGTATATTTTTAATTTTTGTTGTGTTTGTGTCTTCTACGCGTGCGGTTGATTGTAATTCACGTCAAAAATAAAACAAAATGAATAAAACCAGATAAATACTTTTTAAACGAAAACCCACCAATTTCAGATAGACGAAGAAACACGAAAATTGACCCGATTCTGGTAGATATGAAAGGAATACAATAAGAGCCAGTTGCAGCACCTAAACAGCTAGGCATAACACACGAATATCTCGGATAGACAATGGCGTTGATAGCAAAGTATCTCACCAGGCTATCCTCCCAGACAATTCGCAACGTGGCGAACGGATCCGCGCTCTCCCAACTGAACACATCGCTTGACGTGCGCTTAACTGGTAGCGATTCTGGCACGCGGAACACGATGAAAAGCACGTCAGCGATGGCGATCATCGTCGCCTAGAACAGCCCTTATAGTTGCAGTCGTAGAATGAAGTCAATGCGCTAGCAACTCATGAAAGGCAACCCGATTACTGACACAATTCAATTAAACTGAAAATAACGGCACTATCGAAATCCATGAAAGATGCAATACTAGCTCGGGGGAGCAATCTCAATGGAGGCATTCTCTTTGTCCTTTTACAAAACCCCTCTTAAGCTTAAATGAGGCCTTTATTGGGCTCTCCATGAAATTCGGGGAATTAAAAGAAGAGGCAAAACACATTCTGACCCTCAAATTAGAATTGCACCCTGTTTAAAAGGTAAAAAACAGTTTGAATAGAAAACAGAGAGAAGAAACCAACAAGGAGCTGAGATGCTGTTATCATCTGTAGAGCACTACGACGCAAGGAAAGCACATTCACTCCAGTTCCAGAACTTTGAAGCCATTTCAAAGTTCTGAAACATTGACGAAGCCTCATACTGAGCCTAACCAACAGATTTTTGAAAACCCAAGAATCTAGGATCAAAAAGGACACAAGAATGGGAGTCGAGGTTAAAGGAAATTCGTTCATGGCAAGGTTTACAAAAATGTTGGCCAACAGCATAATCGAAGATGTTGGACCATCCTAACGACAACATGCCGAGGGTCGTTCACAGGTGAAAACAGCATTGAATACATGGTTAAAGAACCATGATCTATACTAGTCGGGGGGGGGGGGCACATAACTAAAAAGTATGTAACAGGTGACTTGGGACTTAACGCGCAGCTCCCAGAGAACGAGATGGAACTTAAACTACAAAAATTCACGAAGAAAAAAAGAAGCGAAAAAAATGTTTGTTTTCGCCGCGGCTATAAGCAGGCAAAGTTATTTGCCCTCCTTACTTTGTTAGATCCTGATTAAACATGTCAGGCGGCGGTCAGCACGCGACATGCGGCTTTATACGCCCTCCTCACCATGTTAGATCCTGGTTACAACATGTCAGGCGGCGGTCAGCGCACGGCATACCTCCATTGCGTCGCTCCTTGCCCACCAAGACGGTTGTAAAACCGCGGCCATTCAGTTTTTTTGTTTTTTCGTTAGTTTTTTGCTTGGTTTAGGCTTTCAGGCGTAATCTCGTTCCCTAGGAGCCGCTCGCTAAGTCTCAAGTCATTTTGTTACATACTCTTCAGCTATGTGCCACCACCCCCGTCCGACCAGGATAGATCTGTGAACTGTCTCAAATTCTTACGCTTGTAACATACTTTCATCAAACAAGACAATCTATTCTATCCGATTTCCTATAAAACTGCAAGCAAATTGGTACTACAAATCAATTCACTAAACGACATAATCAAACATTTCGAACTATGAATGGGAAAAGCATTTTTGGTCGCATTTTTAAACACATACTTTAGCAGTACCACTTTACCAGCCAGTTTCTACCTCATTTCTATCCATCCTCTACAAGAATACTACTTTAAAAATACTCCAATTAGTAGTGGAGCTGAGAGACGACGTATGGTGAGGTGATTCCTCTACATGAGAAAAACTGCAGATCTCAAGGAAACACCACGTTGCTTTCATTTCAGCAGTTACAGTCGTTGCTGATTATTTTGCTATCCAAGAAATTCCCCTCTCTAGTGTCAAAACGAAATTTTCTCACCTCGAAGCGTGGAAAATGACCTCGATGGATAACCGACAAAAATGATAAATATCGTGTGTCAAGGATAGTGGCCACCGCCTCTGTAGGCCCCCCCCCCCTACATAGGTTAGAAGGTCACCAGTCTCCCTAACCTCATTCTTGGTATATGGTTGTTGAACACAATATATAAATTAATCATAAGGGTTTGTAAAACCTCACTTCCACCTCAGATAGGAGCATGACGCGTGATTCAGGTTTTTCATTTGCGCTGCGAAGGTAGATAGGTCCAAACTCAGACACATAAGATTAGCTCACACTTGTTATGTGCGCCCGTAATTGAATATGGTACTGCACTGCTCAGCCCATCTACCAAGCGCAAACAAGAATAGTTATTGCATGCTCTTCATGAACATATTAAACAAATAAAACTAAGAGTGGTGCAGAATAATAGCGCTCGAAAGCTTTAGACACAACTTCGTGGCTAGGACAACACATTCGCTGCACCTTACCAATGCTCACAACAAAGTTTTCAATCTTTTTAGTCTATTACTTCGTAGGAAGAAAAACAATCTGCTCATGATCTACCCGATTATTACTTTGTCTTGACAACTTCTACGCAACGTCCTCTAGGAACTCGCGCGGCTGTAATTCAAAATCAAAATTCGTTTTGCTAAGGCGAAGTCTCGACGACGAACTTTCTTCATTACTTAAACAACTGCTTCAGACTTCTTGAAATTTTCCCAAAAAATGACCTTTGCCAATCTCCATTTCGAGGCTTACAAGGGAAGGATGCGAGGTCGCAGTGGTTAGATATAAAGCTTACTCTTCTTCCAGGTCACTCCTAACCACAAAAAAAAAGAAAATTGCTTAAGAAAAGATGCACCAAAACGGACAGAAGCATCTAAAAACTCTTATTCCACAGTGATCCGAATACATCTAAACTTTGTCTAGTTGTACACGAAAAATTTTTAGCCCTTCTATTCCACATAACACTTTAGACCTTTCGCGAAGAGACTGCGTTACGCCAATCGTGGTTCCAATCAGAATTCGGTGGTGTTCCATCTAGACGGGGAAAGTTTCAGCGTTCCATCTACGCGACGAAAAAGCACCGCAAGGTGGTCAATACTCCATTATACAACGCCGACTCTTCAGCCATGCAATCGTAATCGGCGCCGGAAAGTATAATACGACCGAATACGTCATGACCATAAAAAGGGTTTCCACACGTATACACAACGTAACTACCAATGATCACTCCAAAAAAGCAAACAAAAGTCAAATAAAATGTAAACAAAAACTCAGAAATAACAAAGTCATGGCGCAGAACACGTAGGCATAAAAGAAAAACAAGGATTAGTGAAGTCAAAACGCACCAACAACACAACTGCTCCATCACCATAATTGTCAGATATCCATGCACCTAGAGCCGGCGACGTCACCAACGAGGCAGCGAATGTGGCGGAAACGAGACCGTATGCTGCCGAGCGGTCCTGTACAAAGGCGATTTATTGTAATACAACGAGGTCACCTTGAACCATTAGCTTTGTCTATTAGCAGCTACAGAGCCGTGATAGAAAAATCTAGCGGATACTGATCGGCTAAATCAGCACTCTTGGAATAAGCATGCATTCCTTTAGCTTGGTGAAAAAATCTTGCACCACAATGTAATTTTTTCAAAATTTTATTGCTTCGTTTGTGAGCGACTTCGATATACATAGTAACTACCATTTACATCTACAACCTTCTGCAATCTGATGGGAAGATCACGAATTCCTTACTTCGAGAATGAGGTGGGCTGTAAGTCGAAGAAGTGCGCCACATCGGGTTCCAATTCGGTTCGGTAGTTGAAGGAACTATCCCTCTGGTGTTGCTTGAGAGCTCGGAAGAGTACAAGACCTGACGATTACTGTGGTTGGGGTAACAACTCCCACCTAAGCTCCTGCAACTTCTGGCAAGACTACCTTCACAACAATACTCGACCTCACGTTGCAAGGTCATCTCACCAGAAGTTGCAGGAGATTAGGTGGGAGGTGCTGCCCCATCCACCGTATTCGCCAGGTATAGGTGTGGTAGTGCTATCGGACTACCACACCTTCCGGGCTCTCAAGCAACAGCAGAGAGATAGGTGCTTCATCGACCGAACCGAACTGGAATCCGAGGTGGTGCACTTCTTCGAGTCACAGTCATCCTCATTCTGGAAGGAAGGATTTCGTGATCTCCCCATCAGATGGCAGAAAGTTGTAGATGTAAACGGTAGTTAATTTGTAGATTGAAGTCGCTCACAAAAGAAGCAATAAAATTTGGAAAAAATAGGCTGTGGTGTAAGACTTTTTCACAAACCTAATACTTTTCCATGACTTGAAAGACGCACTCTGAATGAATAGCTGACCCATACTGTGACATGCGAAGGCGGCCGAGAGGAAGCCGGTAATCTACACCTCCCAGATAGTAGAGACAAAAGACGCTCGTCCGAATACCTCACCACCCTGAGCGCAACATGCGCCTAATCGACTCATACGCTCAAGAGGGGTGGGTGCCCCAGCCGATGGCCCGTCATATGCCCCAGCGTGAGCGCTTTTGAACAGACATGGAAACTGGGAAAAGTCCTAAAATCCTATCCAGCAAAGAAAGTGGCTCGTGTACATTTAAGTCTCCATAGTAAGTGTGAAAACAAACGTATCTATCCTGGGGTCGGGTTCACCAACGAATTACATTACTTTAACAGAGAAATCACCGCGGAAACTTCAGATTTCGCGGCTTATCGCTCACCATATCACTTGATAAGCCGCGCTATCAGGGATTTCAGCTGTAATTTTCTCCGTTGAATAGCTTTAAGTCGTTGATGAATCCGGCCCTGGTCGGAGAGGGGCACATGGTATTTTTACTCACCATTCCCTACTTATACTTACCCAAGGGATCCACTTATTGCCTCCTGTTTTGACTGCTCTTGGGCAAACTCAAGAGGAATAGTTGTGGGCAAACTCAAGAGGAATAGTCTGTTATTGACTGCTCTTGGGCAAACTCAAGAGGAATAGTCGTGTAGAGTTATAGTATAGACACAACTGTAACCTTAGGGTTGCCGTTCCCGACTAGAATAAATCCGAACAAGCGGTACATGTCGTGAAGGGAGCAGCATTGGTAGGTGGGAGCGCTCCAGCCAATAATATGCAAACAGAGCACAAGCCGAACACATTCCAGCCGGTCAGGGTAGCGACTGTCGGGCCCTCTCTGAATGGCACGCCTATTCAATGCGGACTCATTGGAGGGGGCGTTCCCATCACGCAGTGCTGCCCGCCTTCGCGACATATACCCAAAACCCTATACAAGAACCTGGGAAGAAACCAATCCTCACCTGCTTCTCGGTAATATCAGCGACATAGGCGAGAATGACGCTGAACGTGACGGAGAATAAACCACTTATGCTGAACAACGCGAAGTACCACCTAAAGAACTGTAGTATTACTTCACCAGAAAGTCATCCATCGCTCACTTTGTCACCAACGAACGAGAAAATATAATGGACGCCACGAAGGCGTCAATTCTCGTGAAGGCTACGTGATTGACCTTTGTCTAGTCCTTCAAGGGCATTCGAAAATGGCGACGAGATGTCGCAAGGTGGATCCCATTCAATGGACTACATCTCGTTAGGAACTTCTGCCATCGAAGAGGGGCTAAATTTATGTTCGGGAGCTTGAGAGGGAATCATGGTCGTCTGGGTAAAGGTCTGCGTTAGTTAGCCCCTTCCTAGGATGCGCCACGTACGCAACTTCTGCGGGATATCGTGAAAGCAATCTGAAAGCGTGATTTGCCTACGCAGTGAGTCGTGGAGGCCAGGTGATGAAAAATTCAGCGTTTTGTTTTTCCTAGACAAGTCTGGTGCCTACCCCGGAGCTATCCAAAGCTTGGTTGGCCAGGGCGGGGCCCGAACCAATGAACATCGATTCGCATTCCCCGAATGCGCTACCCCGCGCCGCATCAAGACCATGACCACAGTACATAAAGTAAACACGTGAACTCACCAAGGACTGATCTTCAAACATGGTATAGGCATACATGTACAAAACACGGTGAGGATCAGGAACAACTTTCTGCCATGAACATCGGACAATGCTCCGACCAGTGGAGCACTCAAGAACGATAGAATACCCTGGAAATGAATATGTAAGCCTTAGTTTATACTTCCACCGCCACGTGGCGAGGCACCACGATCGCCGTAGATATCGATTTTTCGCGCCGACCGATCGATATCTTTCTCGACTATGGTACCGTGCCACGCGGCGGCGCAACTATAAACTAGGGCTAAGGGACAGGTGGGCAGCTGAGGCTTGCCAAGATACAATGATACTCACCTTTATTCCAAGGACAAGTCCATTCATCAGAAACTTATTCGTAGGAAATGTCTCTGCCAAGACCTATAATCGCTGAACTAGAGCCGTAGGCAGCAAAACTGACAACAATTTAAAACTCACATTAATCACTGGTACAGTCAGCAGTCCCCAGGCGAAATATTCGAGAAAAATCACGATTAGCGCATGTGAAATGGACGCATCACTATCGCCGACGTGTCCGTTTTCGTCCTTGCCTTTTGCTTTTCGGCGACCAAATATCAGCGACATCAATGACCGGCTCTTTCGCAGCATTGTTCTCTGGAAAAAAGTCGATACATAGAAGTACATTAATCGAAACAGATGAGTCAGAAACCAATAAAGCATTTTTCAAACGCCGTAGACGTTAAAACATGTACTAAATGAGTCAACCGCAGAAGAAGTCCATCGTTTTGGAACGTTAGTCTCTCTTTAAGGATAAAGGATAAAGGACGGCGTTACTCAATCCCTTTTGGGATGCGCCAGCGCATTCTACTTCTACGGGATGTCGTGAAGGCGAGTTGAATGCGTATTTGGCCATACAATGACTTGCGGTGGCCAGCCGATGAACAAGTCAGCGCTCTATCCTTCCCAGACAAGTCTGGTACCAATTCGCCGACCCCGGAGGGATGGAAGGCTTGATGCACGCGACAGTCGCGCCTCCTCCGACTGCGCCACACGCGCGCCCGCGTGTAGCGCAGTAGGAGGAGGCGCGACTGTCGCGTGCACCCGATACCAGGTTCCTGGTTCGGATTTCCCGCCCAGGCCAACCAAGCCTTCCATCCCTCCGGGGTCGGTGAATTGGTACCAGACTTGTCTGGGAAGGATAGAGCGCTGACTTGTTCATCGGCTGGCCACCGCAAGTCATTGCATGGCCAAATACGCATTCATGTCGCCTCCACGACATCCCGTAGAAGTAGAATGCTCTGGCGCATCCCAGAAGTGATTGAGTAACGCCGTCCTTTATCCTTTATCCTTATCCTTAGTTTCTCTTTGGTACCGGCTAGACAGGCAAACAAATGCAGTAATAGTGGCCCTCACTGCGTCACTGATGTCTTCTAGAAGATTGTGCCGAAGAGGTGTGGCGGTTAACTGCCTTTAAAGGCCAAATTTCGTGCACAAAAACACGACTAACTAGGCGCTTTTGAAAAAGAATCCAGACAAAACACTAAAAAGTCGTGAAGAACCAACTCAGAAGCAACAAGCAACAAGAATCCTTTCACCTAAGCCTAGAAAGTGCACGTCCTAGTGAAACCGGCCAATGCACTCAGCGCGCAGACCAGTTCTCCAATGCGCTGCTTGCACAAAAAACAGGGCAGCGCTAGCGAAACGCACGGCACCCATCATCATGAGTACCACGCCGTCAATGAGGCTCACTGCAGATATCTGACGAAGCGCGGCGCTTCGTTCTATACGTTTTAAGCCTCTTATGCAACACCTCTTCCAACATCAACAGAAAAGAATCCAGGGCTGGATTCATCAACGACTTCCAGAGATTTAACGGAGAAATTACAGACAAAACTCCTGAAAAAAAGAAGGCGAATTAACGCGGCTTATCAACAGGCGATATGGTGCAATGTTTGCGTTATCAGGAATTTCGGCTGCAATTTCTCTGTTAAATCTCTGTAAGTCGTTGATGCGCGTGTAGCGCAGTCGGAGGAGGCGCCGGCTGTCGCGTGCACCCGATACCAGGTTCCTGGTTCGGATTTCCCGCCCAGGCCAACCAAGCCTTCCATCCCTCCGGGGTCGGTGAATTGGTACCAGACTTGTCTGGGAAGGATAAAGCGCTGACTTGTTCATCAGCTGGCCATCGCAAGTCATTGTATGGCAAAATACGCATTCAAATCGCCTTCACGATATCCCGTAGGAGTAGAATGCGTTGCGCATCCCAAAAGGGATTGAGTAGCGCCGTTCTTTATCCTTTATACTTTCTGGACACCCCACGCGATTTGCCGCGCGGTCGTCAATGGGTTAAGCCGATAGGCTGTCAAATCACCTCACTGGTCGGGACATTCATCAGGAATCCATCAAGTTTGATTGCCAAGTACGCTTTCTTGTCTTCATGCTATCAGACCTGTCTAGCAGCAACAAGATTCGTTGCTGCTCCACCACAAGCAGTAAGTCGTGATTAAAATCGACACTGTCCTACAACAAAGCTCTGATCTGTTTCTACGTTCACTTGCGCATGGGTGCCTTAATCCGGAAGAAAAATTTTTGGTCAATATTATCGATTTTCCTCGCTATGGAGCGTACGTTAAGGCGGGAATGACACGGATATGATAGCTGATTGATAGCTTCGCAAAGTAAGCTATCGATCATTGAGTAAACTTCGATCGACAACACCCATTGGAATATTCACTCCTGAGTAGCCCTACGGACCATCGATTGATTACCTCGTTCATATACAACGACAGGACGCATGTAGCATGGTCGGCGAAGGCACAGGATGTCGTGTGCACTCAATCCCAAGGTCATGGTTCGGTTTCCCGCCCTGGCCAACCATGATTTCCGTCCGGAGTCGGCAAATTGTTACCAAATTCGTTTGTGTAGAATAAATCTCTGACTTGCCCATCGGCTGGCCACTCCAAGTTATTGCAAATACGCATTCAAATTGCCGCTACGACATTGCGTTGAAGTAGAATGCGTGGCGCAACCCAAAAGGGTTCATTGACGCCGTCCCTTATCCTTCTTTATATACTACGGGGCGCGTGTAGCGCAATCGGAGGAGGTACCGGCTGTCGCGTGCAACCGATAGCAGGTTTCTGGTTCGAAGTTCCCGCCCAGTTCAACCATGCCTTCCATCTCTCCGGGATTGGTGAATTGGTACCAGGCTTGTCTGGGAGGGAAAAAGCGTTGACTTGTTCATCCGCTGGCCACCGCAAGTCATTGTATGGCTAAATACGCATTCAAATCACCTCCACGACAGGTAGAATGCGTAGCGCATCGGAGAAGAGGTTGAATAACGCCGCCCTTTGTCGCCCTTTATACACTACAACATAAACATGGTTACTGCTAAACAAATGCTGGTAACCCAATCTATAGAGAACGTTTGCGTGCATATGAACCAACTGATATTACTGTTGCAGAATAACGGATACCTAATCAGGGATCAGTAAACTGGTTCCAGACCTTTGCTTCGAGCTATACTTTCATAACTATTCCTGCAATCACTGGACACCCCAAGACTAAGGACAGTGAGAGGCAGCGACAGGTGCCCATGGCCAGTTCCTAGTTAGCGACCGAAACGAGTCAGCTGAGGAATGGGGCCTGGTGGTATCCACCACACTACACACTGTATGTGACGCCAAATGCCTCTCCGGTTCCGATTCAGAGAAATCATTCTGAGGTCTCGTCGTCACCTGTCATAGATAATCGTCACGCAGTTGCTCAGTCCATCAAGATAAAGCTGAGAACTTGCGCATGTGAAGATGATCTGTCACGTATGCGATGGCAAAAAACCCTCTCTGCTAAGACGTCATCATCTTACTATATATTTGATGTAATCCTTGAGCCTCCTTCAGTACCAAGAAGAAAACCAAACATAAGGTTCCTACAAATGCATGAGCTCCAGAAACGCACGGTAGGGCAGGCAGCTTTACTGAATCTCAAAAAATCGCTTTCGCTTCGCTGTCTGTTTATAACGACAAGGTGAAAAGAAGACAATCCTTTAGTTCAAGTCGATTTGCGAGGTATGACAATTCCTTACTTTTTGGGATCCTATATCCATAAGCATCTACTTTTCAGACGCTGTCGAAACAACTAGGTAGTAGGGTCCATCTGAACAAATGCACTTAAGATCGTGGATCTAGAAAACAATGTTACACATAAAGATAAGGTCAAAAGAAAAAGTGAAGTCATAGCAGCTAGTATGCGCTGATGGTAAAGTTTCATCGCTTACGAGGCTAAGTAGATCTCCAAAGAAGGATGGCGGAATCGCTTACGAGGCTAAGTAGATCTCCAAACAAGGATGGCGGAATCCTCTGAGGAAGCTCTGCAAACTTACCCAGACCTTAGTGATACTACGCCAACTAATTCGAGTTTTCAAACGCCTGTAGCCGAAGAAAACTAACCCAACAACCTGAATCGACCAAGGTATAGAGCACACCCGGCAAAGCTTACCTTCTATTGCAAAACAAACATCCTCTCAATTCCTACGATATGCGTTAGGCACTTGAATAGTAAGAAATAGGGGACGTTTTGCGCTTTGGCCGAGTAGAAATCGGAGAGCACAAAGGCCATCTATACTGAATCACAGAGCGCTGAGCGACCCACTCGATCTATCGTCGTGATGCCTCAGCAGAACTATAGACTTTACCCAACTCAATCACTGCTGAAACTAGAGCGAGCAGGTATTCAACATCTAATAGGCTTGTGCTACTCGAATACGTTGCAGCAGCTTCAACTAGTACGCCCATACAACGCACTGCACTCATTACTGCATACCAGAGACTTCCAGAGATCAATTGTGAAGACAATTTTTGAAGGAGCGAGCGCTGAAGCAATGACCACGAAGACAACATTGATCCAATGAGCTGATCTGATAACAGATTCATTCGCCAACAACTCTGGCCAGCGGGTATGTGTTTAGGTATAACGACCTCACCAGGAAACTGTCTCAGGCGTATGTCTGAACGGTGAAAATGAATACCACCACGGGAAACTCCGCCCTTGAAATAGTAGGAAGGTATGTTTCATTTTTGCAAAGTCCTTGAACCCAAAGAGTTAGGGGCCCCTAAAAGTCCAGTCTTGAATTGAACTGTCAGCACGCACCTAACACGTTTGTGGAGCCCTTCGTGGAGATAAGGGAGGTGGTGAAGCAGACCGGTGCAAGCAGCTCGGTGGTTCAGTGGGAGGTGGCGGTGAGGCAAAGGCACAGGGTCAGATGTTCGATTCATGTGCCTTGCCAAATTTTTGCATTTTTCTCATAGTGGTATTCATAGTGGTATTCATTTTCACCGCTCAGACATCCGGGCGTGTACATGCGATCCCACTGTAAACTTTGAAGGTCCCTAACTCCTTGGGTCCAAGGACGTTGCAAAAATGGTACCCAGTTTTCTATGTGAAGGGTGGAGACTCTCGTTATGGTATTCATTTTTGCCGTTTAGACATACGCTTGAGACATTTCCCTGGTTAGCAGGCCGATGAAGATGCAGACCCATTCAGAAGTTGGTCAAGTGAGGCATTCAGCCCGCAATGAGTCTGAGGAGAGATAGCATGCGCGATAGATCCAGGCATTTTCGTCATAAATAATGGATGAAGGATTAGACTCAGACTCACATGACGGCACTCCACAAGAAAGAAAGTGCGAACAAGCAAATCCGCACCAATATGAACGCTCCGATTTCCGCCACGTACAATAAGGATAAGGCTAAGGATAAAACACGGCGTTAGACAGCCACTGTTTGGAATGCGCCACGCATTCGATTTCTACAGGATACCGTTGACGCGATCTGAATGCGCATCTGGTCTATGGAATGATCTGCGTTAGCCCGTCGATGAATGTCAGCGTTTTATTTCTTCCAGATAAGTCTGATACCAATCTACCGACCCCGGAGAGAGTGGTTGACCTGGGATGACCAGAACCAAGCAGTTTGATTTGTGCTGCACGCGACAAACGGCCTTCCCTGACTGCGCTACTACGAGGAGTCTACCGCTCTTTCGCATAATGTAATGTAAACTGGCGGAATGCGCATCTGAATGGTTATGTGACACATGTGACGCTAACGGAACGAGTTTGGTGTAAGGCGTGCCACAAATCGATTCGAGATTCAAGAATCAGTCAAGTCAGCATAGTTTCACATCCGGACGAGGTAGTGGTAGTGGTACAAGGCTTGCCAGAGATGGGTAAAACACTCATCTGTTCATCGTCTGGCTACCGCAAGTCACTGCATAGACCAACATAGTCAATCTGTCTACACAAATACAGGGCATGACACGTGATAAAACAAGTGAGTCATCGCCAACCTTCATCATTTGTGTGGACTACCAGCAATGTGCCGACCTATGGCCGGATTCATTTGCGACTTACAGCAATTTAACAGAGAAATTACAGTAGGAATCCCTGATAACGCGGCTTATATCGCTCACCATATCGCTTGATAAGCCGTGCTAACAGGGATTTCGGTTGTATTTTCTCTGTTAAATTGCTGTAAGTCGCTGATGAATCCGGCCCCTAGCTCCCTAGATTTACTACTAGCTGGGCCTTTGGTCAAGAAATCCTGTTTAGCATACTAGTATTGCTAACATGTGAATCCCGTTCATCGACTATCACATTCGCATGAACTCCTCCCTTTAAGCGGCTAACTTTCGACAAACACCGGTAAAATCGACCGATAATAGCTGTCCATTCGATACCGTTTACCTTCTACGAAGCTCTATTTCGATCACTTTTTAGACGACCAGATGAGCAGATAGACCTACAGGCAGATGGACCAATTAGTGCTTTATATACTGTAGGAAAACGGAGGCGACCTTCTAGAGCTCACATACGGAGAGCTCAATGATCCGCTCATCCTGAAAACCCCAGTATCAATAAGGTAGCCTCAAAAAGACAGGGAGCTTCATTTCCATGCGCTATGTGCTTCCATGCCTTCCTTAATGAAATTAGGCTAAAGTCTGTGGGCAAGACGGCCTATACTGGGGCCGGATTCATCAACGACTTACGTAACGTTAACGGAGAATTGTAAGTTTATCAAGCGATATGGTGAGCGATAAGCCGCGTTAAAAGCTCAGATAGCGCGGCTTATCGTTTACCATATCGTTTGATAAGCTCATAATTCTACGTTAAAGTTACGTAAGTCGTTGATGAATCCGGCCCCTGGTCATCAAGAACAACTCACGTTGACGTGGAAAATTAAGTTCCAAAAAGCCGGAAATATTTTGATGCATTTTGAAAGGTAGACTTTAGTCAAACGCTGGCAGTGCGCTACACGCATCGCTTCAGGGTTTTCTCATGTCCACATTTATTCTCCGGTTTTCTGGCAACACTGCTGTTGACGATAATCAGACTTCAGTCAGTTATCTAATGGACCGTGCGTAACATAAACCCGGTGGGAGAGTGACTTCTTACGGCTATAATGATCGCCATTAGCGGACGATTACCACCGTAGACAATTATCTAGAGCAATTAGTAACCAAATAATGCTACCCTAAAGAAGACTTGAGGCATCTTTTCAGTTCAAAAATGCTTCGAAGAATATTAAAAATCGCTCCAATCGAGCTATGTTCATGTTTTCACCGCGCAGGATTACATAGACCTTATCTACTATTCCATCTATTACACTACAGCGCGCGAAAATTCTAGGACAGCTACGCAATGGCATGATTTCTCATGATCGAAAACTCGTTACTGATCCAGGAACGAATGTTACATCTAATCGAACAAGACTCGCGTCATGATCCTAATCTTCACCTGTTTTCTCCAACTAATACTGACCATGAGACCTGCCTTGGAGCTTATCGTTGAGAGCAAATGTTAGTCAAACAACGCTAAGATACTCATCGTGTAAAACAAAAGAGCGGAGAAAATAATGCCAATTCAATTCAGCTAACGTCGATTACAGCCGGAACTTTAGGAGAGAAAGCAGAAA
Source organism: Heligmosomoides polygyrus polygyrus (assembly GCA_947396885.1). Classification (NCBI taxonomy): domain Eukaryota; kingdom Metazoa; phylum Nematoda; class Chromadorea; order Rhabditida; family Heligmosomidae; genus Heligmosomoides; species Heligmosomoides polygyrus. The sequence continues at coordinate 104,155,951 of OX377202.1, read as the reverse complement.
AGAAAGGCTGTTTCAAAAAGGCAAGCTATTATTTACGGCACAAATATGTTTAAAAACAAATCTACCTAAACCCAGCCAGTTTTTCAGGTTAAACGAACGCGAATAGCTCTACGCATAGTTGGCAGAGAGCGCTGCCTCTGGCCAACCAAGCCTTCCCATCCCTCCTAGGGTTGGTGAAAGGTGCCAGACTTGTTTGATAAGAAGAGGCATAAATGAACCGAACACTGCAAGTCACTGTATGGGTCAAATATGCAATCGAATTACATCCTTCACAGCATCCCACGACATAGAAGTAGAATGCGTGGCGCACCCCTAACAGGAATTGGAGGATTTCCTTTATTCATTACGTATCCAAACACCATGCGCCTAAGTCACAAACGGCGGGAGCGCCGCACCAATTCTCACATATCGACTTTCGATTCGGTTCACGCCGGTTTGGTACCAGTCTTGATATATACCATTTTCGCGTCGAATTGAACACTTTTCAAATCAAATTGGGCACTCTTCCAAGCTAACCTAAGTTTTTCCAGATCAAAGAGAACTCTTCCAAATCAAAATGAGCTTCTTCTACATTAAACTAGAGACTCTTCAAAAATGTTATAATAATTTTTTGTTGAAAGAAAATTTCAGTATGGCTTTCTTCAAAGTTTTGATCTACTTCTCAATACGAGAACTCATAGTTTGAACTTTTATAAAAATTTCATTTGAGGAGAAAGCTTATTTTAAAAAGGAGAAACGCGGCCATTTTGCCAAAAATAGAGATTGCGCCATGCCCCCGTCCGGAACGTCGCGATTTTTATTCGACTGATTGCATAATTTCTGTTTACATGCAGTTTCACATCTGCAAACGGTGCAACATAAGCAATTCTAAAAAACACACATATTCTGACTTTCTTGCTGCATGTAAGCAGTATTTACACTATCAATCAGATAAACATTGCGACTTGCTTTCCGAGTGCATGGCGCGATCCATTTTTTCAATGCACTTCATAATTGCTGCCTTGCTGCGCTTTAAAACAAAGTTTAATTTGCTATTTTTCCTTGAAAAATAAAAATTGTATAAAATTATTACATTCGCCAGACGTTCTGCTGCCTTCCGGCGGCCAAACGTCTTTTTGGGAATCGTCTTCCAGAAAAATCGATAAATCGATACTGTTCGATGGGTCGATTCAGTTATGTTGCATCAGTTTCTCTTGGGCGCCATCATACTGGAGTAATTCCTACGAGCATTAGTAATTCTTTCGAAGAAACGGTCGCCTAACCACCACCAAAATGGATCCAATCTGAGCGAAAGCCGACAACTCCGGTCGAAAACTCGATAGCATCAATCGATATTTGTCGCTCAATTGAACCCTACAACTGCAGTGAAGTCGACCCATCGGCCATCAAAATCGCGTGACTCCCACTGCAATGGAACAAATCTGAGCGAAAACCAATAACCTTGGCGGCAAATCGATAATATCGATCGGCATTAGTCGTCGGATCAAGACCCTATACCTTCTTTTTTGAATCAGACAATTTTCGTCCATTTTCATCAATTGCACGTGAGCGTAACCTTGACAGGTTTTACATGTACGTTCGGATTACCTTCACATGTTCGACACGTTTCACAGGCTTACACAGGTTTGTAACACACGGACAGACGGACTAACCAGGATACTATCTCAACGGTAGGTCGGAACGGCGCAAGTGTTGTATATGGGCAGAACCGCCTCTCTCTGGGTAGTAACAAACTGCAGGTATCTCGACCCTAATACAACTCTGCGCAGAGTTAGGGGCGACGGAAGTCGCGGGTTGGCGCCCTGTTGATTCACGTGCTCCAGAGCTGACGGGCGCGCGCGCGGGATGAGGGCTCGTATCGCGGCTAAACGCAGTGCTCAGGTGGCGTAGTAGGGAAGAGCTCGGGCTCGTGAACGCGGGGTCGGGGGTTTGGATCCTGAAGACTGCGTTTATTTTGCACTTTTGCAAAATCCATGTTCATCATATAGGTAATCCACCTAGGGGTATTATAGTGTGTTATAGAGCACGTTTACATATAACATATGCTCCAAACTACAGATTAGCTAAAACGTTCACTTCTGTGTGTCACTTATTTTAAGCCTATTTTGTGTGAAGCTATAGTTATGTAACGATAGATATTTGGTGGCACTAGTAAAAAGTTCCGACTCCACCGACAAGACTTCGGTCAAAGAATTTTGTTCGCTGAAACTTTGTCTAGGGGGGTTATTTGGGGTGCTGATCACGAATCTGACATCCGTTTTTCACGATGCGGTCGGAGACCACCCATACCGTTAACAAGGGTGGTCCAGGCAGGGTCACCGATTTCGCTGAAACTTCGTCTAGTTGGGTTATTTGGGGTGCTGATCACGAATCTGACATTCGTTTTTCACGATTCGGCTGAATAATATAGATACAGGAAGGCACAGGATTACATTCTTAAAGTTTCTGCCGTTGACGGCAGGTAGAGACACAATCGTGAAAAACGGATGTCAGATTCGTGATCAGCACCCCAAATAACCCCCTAGACAAAGTTTCAGCGAAATCGGTGACCCTGCCTGGACCAGCCTTGTTAACTGTATGGGTGGTATGTTATATGTAAACATGCTCTATAACACACTATAGTACCCCTAGGTGGATTACTTATATGATAAACATGGATTTTGCAAAAGTGCAAAACAAACACAGTCTGCAGGATCCAAACCCCCGACCCCGCGTTTACGAGCCCGAGCTCTTCCCTACTACGCCACTTGAGCACTGCGCCTAGCCGCGATACGAGTCCTCATCCCGCGCGCCCCCGTCAGCTGTGGAGCACGTGAATCAACAGGGCGCCAACCCGCGACTTCCGTCGCCCCTAACTCTGCGCAGAGTTGTATTGGGGTCGAGGTACCTGCAGTTTGTTACTATCCAGAGAGAGGCGGTTCTGCCCATATACAACACTTGCGCCGTTCCGACCTACCGTTGAGATAGTATCCTGGTAAGCCCCAGTTTATACTTGGAGCACGATGGTCTAGATAGATATCGACCGAGCGGCGCGAAAAATCGATATCTATGGCCTTTGTCATACCATCGCTCACCCCGAGCGACGCCTAATGATATGCACCCATATCGATTCCATCGCGCCGCCCGATCGATATGGGAGCATATCATTAGGCGTCGCTCGGGGTGAGCGATGGTATGACAAAGGCCTATGGCGATCATGGTGCCGCGCCGCGTGGCGGCGCAAGTATAAACTAGGGCTAACGCTTTTATATTAGTAGAATTCGTGCAGCTGAAGTGAAAAAAACTCAAAAAGTTATTCTAAATTTTCCTTAAACAAAAATTTATTCTTGGAGAGTCTGCAGTTTACCCTGTAGGAAGCTCGTTTCGAATTGAAAGCCGTTCAGTTTGACTTCAAAGTTCTTAGGCCAGCTTAGAAGAGTGTTCAATTTGACGTGAAAAGTGTCCAATTCAACATGAAAATGGCTGTATCGACTCAATGTAGAAGACAAGGGCACATACAAATACATGCATGCATAAATGAACACATGTAACATGCCTTCACATGACGCTGACGAATAGAATTCATGGCGCACATCAAAAGGAATCTACTAACGCGCATTACCATCTATTATGCACTAAAACGTCAGGCCGAATTGTCCCGGTCATAGCTCGCAATAGAATCCAAATACTACGTCGTTCTTCGCATAGATTCAGCTGTTGCTTCCGCTCATCGAGCGTACTTACGGTCAAGTACATAATGGGGATGTCAGAGTAATGAATAGAGAATGGAAGGGACAGATGATTCAACTTGGATAGATTCAGGGCCTAGGAAAGCATCACACATTCCACTTTTACGTAACGTGTTGAAGGCCTCTTGAATGTGTATTTTGGCCGCATAATGAGTTGTGGTGGCCAATCGATGCATTAGAATATCAAACGGCGGTGTAGCATAGGAAGGAGGAATAACATCGATTAATACCCTAAAGACATAGGAAGGAAGAATAACATCGATTAATACCCTAAAGATGCGCCCCTAATGCTTTGTGAGCGCGAAATCAGTCTATAGAACGACATAAGACGACCAGCTGATATACAATTCAACGCCTCATCTTCCTCAAGGAAGCCAGCTACTAATTAGAAAGCCACGCAGAGAGATAAAAAGTCGCCAAGTCGCCAATCGGCTCAAAGCGATCGATCTGCAATTTCAAACCGACGCCGGCTCTCAACTGCGAAATCTGCGCACAGCTTTGGAGGGTAGACCATGAAACGTCTCCGAACACCCTCTAATCCTCAGCTTCTCAACCAGCTACTCGGGTACTATTGTACTTTCTGAACTGCAGAGGTCGAGGAGAGGTCGAAAAAAATTTCGCCCCAATTTCGCCCAGAGGGGTTATCTACAGTGCTGGTCACGAATCTGACAATTTTAAAAATTCAGCCGATTACGGTAGGTAACGGTAGGTACAGGTGACTAAGGCTGTCGACGTCATAATCTCCGATTTACAGGATTATAAACGGCGGGTATCAGGACCGGCTCACTGTAACCTTAGGCGTCAAGTGAGACGTCCTTTGTGCAATTGCAGAACAAGGCTAGGGAAGAGACTCTAGGGTGTATGCCATACAAGTTGCTCGCTGGAGTTTGGGCGAAATCGGTAACCATGACGTTAGCCACCCTACCTAACATCACCTATCGTACTCCAGCGTAAAACGAAAAACGGATGTCAGATTCGCGATCAGCACTACAAATAGCCCCCAAGGCAAAGTTTGGACGAAATCGGCGATTATGACCTCGGCAGCCTTATTCACCCGTAGCTACCGTAACTACCATAATCGACCGAAATTTCAAAAACGGATGCCAAATTCGTAGTAGTTCTTCCTTGAACTCTAGGCGAGGTTGGCAACAGCGTTTATTAGGCTTACATTTATTTATTTATTTATTTATTCTCAGCGCGGAAGGTTCCCACGCGAACAATATAAAAGAAAACATATTAGAAAGAAAAAATACAACGCACATGACAACACAAAAAACACTACAACTCTCTGAAGGCACTAGTATCGAAAAAAATTGACATAGAGCAATCATGAAAACGCTGAAGAGGATAGCAACTTACTAAACGAATGCATAGACAATCCTAAGAGGTTATCGTTTTGGGCTAGTAGTAAGTTGAACTCCCGTAGCCTACGGTAGGTTAGGAACGTTGATCTGACCATGGTCCTTGCAACTGGTACATGTAACCGAAGCTTACCTCTCATCGTTCTAGTCAAGTGTCCTCGGAAAAATGCGGTGGGGTTTAGGTGTACTTTATGAGTGAGAATTTTGAAGAGCATTTTGAGGTCGACAGTTTTCCTTCTACTTTCAAGGGATTTTAATCCCAGCATCCTGTTTCTTTCTCTGCCATTTGGTATTGAGGAATAATCTATGCCGAAGGATCTCATCACTACTTTACGGGTAAAATTGTTTTGGACACTTTCCAGAATATCAATGTCTTTCTTCTTAACAGGATTAAACACAGTAGTTCCGAACTCAACTATGGGTCGAACATATGTCTTGTAGGCACGCAAAAGAAGATCAGGATTGTTACTTTTCAAAACTTTAAAAAGATTATAGGTACGAAAGTTTGCCGTTTTGACCAAGGATTTGTAATGTGTATCAAAAGTTAGATTCTTGCCAATCAAAAAGCCAAGGTCACGAACCTCGTTTATCAGTTTAAGGGCAGCATTCTGTAGTTTGTACTTTGGAATCCTGTCATTGTTTTTGGCGCCAATTACAAAGCAGTGGGACTTCTCGGGTGCAAGTGGTAGTTTCCACTCATCAGCCCAATTGGCAACATAGTCAATCGCAGACTGAACACGGTTAGTGTCTTGGTCCTCTTTGATTACTTTGTATATTTTTAGATCGTCTGCATACATCTTACACGTACTCCAAACCTGGACACTGCTTCTGGAAGATCATAAGTATAGATTAGGAAGAGTAAGGGAGAAAGCACTCCGCCTTGTGGTACACCAGTGTAGGCGTTGAAGATAGAGGAGAGCACTCCCTCGACTTTGACCTGATACGTCCTTCCTGTGAGGAAACTGCATGCCCATCTAATTACTGTAGAATGGAGACCGACCATTTTCATTTTGTGAAGTAGTTGTGGTATCGGAACTTTGTCGAAGGCTTTGGAAAAGTCAAAATATACCACATCTATACGGTTCTTATTATCCATTCCTTCAGTCCAGTCACTAAGGGAACTCAGCATTGCTGTTTCAACGGATCTCCCTTGTAGAAAACCAAACTGGTTTTCAGAGATTATCTTATTAGCTTCAAGGTGCTCTAGAATATGTTTTTTAAGAATTTTCTCAAAAGTCCGCGCAAATATTGACGTGATGCTTATTGGACGATAGTTACTAGGGTCATTCAAGGGACATTTCTTAGAAATAGGAGTAACAAACGCATGTTTCCATCTTTTTGGCACTTCTGCTGAGATAAAGCTAAAATTAAAAATGTGCTCTAGAGGGTGAACTATGTGATCTAGAATTTTTTTGACAAAGCTTAATGGAATGAAATCAGGGGAAAGAGAGGTAGAAGTAGGCCACTTTGACAGAATTTCATAGATTTTTTCCCAGTGGAACCATAGAGATACGTCCGTCTGTTGGGTAATACAAGTAGGAATTGTATTTGTAGTTATATCAGCTCCGGTCTGGGATTGGAGTGGCGGAGAGTTCGGGACCGTAGGCTTTCCAAACTGCTTCAAAAATTGTGAGGCTAGTAAATTGGCTTTATCTTGTGGTAAAGAATGGGAGAAGCCGTATTCATCGGTCAGAAAAGGAATGGTGGACTTGTTACCACTTCGAGCTTTAACATATCTATAGAACCTTATTCCATCTTGAGACCGAAGGATTTTTTTCTCTAAATAAACTTGGTACCTTGAAATAGCTTTATCCACCTTTTTACTAAAAATTGCATAATTATTCCAGTCATCTACAGCATTACTGGCTGAAGCCATGTTCCATAGGAAGTTTCGTCGATTGACCATTCTTGATAGATAGTTGGGAAGCCTTAGTTCACGGCTGTTCACTCTCCGGAAAGGAACAAACAATTCAATCACGTGATGTAGTATGCCGATAAAAGTCTCATATTTATCATCCCCAGATTTCAAGCTGTATACGCTACCTATCCAGTCAACATTTGAAAGGTATTCCTTAATTTCGTCGTAGTTGGCGGCCATGAAATCTCTCTTCCACTCCATGGTCGGGCGCTCTATCGTAAGACAAATTTTAAAAAATACTGTGGCATGGTCGCTACTTCCTATAGGTGGACCAACGTTGACTTCCTTGACAAAATTCGCACTATTACACAAGACTAGATCAAGCACAGAATGGTTCCTAGTAGGAGAGAATACTAACTGCATTTCGGCGGGATCGGCATCTTCAGAGCCTGAAAGGAAACAAACCTGAGTGTGACCACTCGGCTAAGGGTCTCCTCAACCCTACTGAATTTTGAGACTAATTAGACGTACACAAGATGAATAGGAGACGGCAGTCGACCTCACCTAACCAAGGATGTCATATTCGTGACCAGCACTCTAAACAACCCCTCTGGGCGAAGTTTGGGCGAATTTTTTTCCGATCTCTCATCGACCTCTGCAGTTCAGAAAGCACAATTGTGCCGCTACTTGATTTTTAGGGTAGTTCCTAAAGCTTTCTAAAGAGAGTGATAAAGAAGCGGCGGATCTATCCTAGTCCGGGAGCCACATGACTAAAAACTAGGCAACAAAATGAATTAATGCTTACCGAGCGGCTCCTAGAGAACGATACCTAACCTAAAAGAAACCAAAAACGGGCGAACAAACAAAAAATAAAAAATCGCCGCGGTTTACAACCTCTCGGCGGGCAAAGAGCGACGGAATAAAGTCATGCCGCATGCTGACCGCCGCTTGACATGTTATAACCAGGATCTAACATGGTAGGGAGGGCGCATGAAGCCGCATGAAGCGTGCTGACCGTCGCTTGACATGTTATAACCAGGATCTAACATGGTGAGGAGAGCACACAACTTTGCCTTCTTACAACCGTAACAAATGCAATATTTTCGTTTTTTCTTTGTGACTTTTTATTGTTTAGGTCCTGTGTTGTTCTCTCTCGCCGCTCTGTAAGTCTTGAGTGAATTTGTCACATAGAATACTTTTTAGTTATGTGCCCCCCCCCCGGACTAGGATAGATCCGAAGCGGCCCATTTTTGTTCACAACAATAATAGCAGCGAATTCAAACAACACATGATAAAAAGGGCAGCGATGAGTCACGACATTCAAATGAACCAAACGAGATAGATGGAAAAAGTAGCGATACCCACCTCGAGCTTCGTGACGAGAATCCGTGTGTTGGGTGAAAGGCCGTCAGACGAATGAACAGTGGCTTGCGGTACCTTGAGTGTATCGACAGAGAGACGCGGTGACAGCAGTATCGAGGATTTCATACCAACACCACGCCGGCGCTCAATGCTGACATCCCTTCCGCGGTCCGCACAGCGATGCACACGTCCTCGTCGCCGTCGTTGTCGCCGCCGATGTTTCTATCGCGTCTCTCTCCGCGCTGCGTCGATTGTCGCCGTCGGTTGGTGCGATCTTGGGCGATTTCCACTTAAACCGCGACGACGCACGCTGCTCGATTTGGCCACCACAACTGGACGAACACAGAGCCACACAAGACACCACCGATTGCTGCGTGTGTTCGCTGGCGGATCGTCACCGATGTGGTCGACTGCTTAGCGACGTACAGGAACGGCTGCTGGAAATTATCGACTAAGGGATGTGGCTGAGAGAAACCAGATAGCGGACGCTTCGTGATCGTCTAAACCGGCGCACACATCACAGATAGCTATGAGAGAGGGATAACACGAAAACAAAGCCAGGTGGCCGCCGCGATGTGAGTCATAGATAGGACTACAGGAAGTGAAAGCAGACAGCACGGGAAGTCTCACTAGACAAATCGTGTTCAGGAAATCTGGCTCTGGAAGCTGCGTTCAATGAAACACTCGGTGAGCACTCATCAACTCCTAGGGCCTATAATGCACAGTACAATCCTCACATGGGCGCGTTGAGCGCAGTCGGAGGAAGCGCCGGATGTCGCCTGCACCCGATACCAGGTTCCTGGTTCGGATTTTCCGCCCAGGTCAACCAAGCCTTCCATCCCTCCGGGGTCGGTGAATTGGTACCAGACTTGTCTAAGAAGGATAAAGCACTGACTTGTACATCGGCTAGCCACCGCAAGTCATTGTATGGCCAAATACGCATTCAACACGCCCCCACGACATCCCGTAGAAGTAGAATGCGTGGCGCATCCCAAAGCAGATTGAATAACGCCGTCCTTTATCCTTTATCCTTTACAATCCTCACTGCTCTCAATCAAGGCGCAGCTCTATCGTTTCGCAGCCATTAAGCATGCTGATCGTTCTTACTTCACTCAGAAACATGAAGGCGTCGTTTCCACGCTCCTCCATAGTCAATGTATCATTGTATTCACGTATTTTAACATCAGCGATGATTGGGCGCGTGTAGTGCAGTCGAAGGAGATGCTGGCTGTGGCGTTCACCCGATACCAGGTTCCTGGTTCGGATTTCCCGCCCAGCCCAACCAAGCCCTCCATCTGTCCGCGAATTTGTACCAGACTTGTCTGGGAAGAATAAAGCGCTGATTTGTTCATCGGTTGGCAACCGCAAGTCATTGTATGGCCAAAGACGCAGCATTCAGACCGCCTCCACGACATCCCGTAGAAGTACAGGGTGCGTCATAAATATGGTCACTCAATAAAAAGCGAATTACTCAGGCGGAATTGGTCAGGGAGCAGCAATACTCGGCGATTTAATAACAGTCTAGCTAACAAGCAAAATGGATATTACTCAGTATGATCTCAATTGGCACGAATGATAGCCGTCAGATGCTTAGGGAGGACTTAGTGAAGGTAAGACGGCTTGCTTGCGGAATTTCTTTCCATGCTTTTTCTAGTGAGGATATCAGACCATGAATCGTAGTGTGCCTTTTGGCGCCGGCTTTGTTTTCTAGAATAGACCAAACGCAGTAGTCCACAACATTCAAATCTGATGAGTTTGCTGGCTATTCAGAAGCGGGGCTGAAGGTTGGAACATTCCTAGCGCACCACTCCTGAGTCATTCTGGACTTGTGAGTGTGTGCTCCGTCCTGTCGAAAGGTCCAAGGTCGTTGAATTTTCAATGTGTTATTGAGCCCAGAGAAGTAGCTGCTCTACAAAATATCGCTAAGGTAGATATCGGTGTTGATCTTGGTTCCTTTTTCAGTAAGAACCAATGGAGTCTGTCCTGTAGAAGAATCTTCCGACCCAAACCATCAGAGATACTGTATTAGAGTTTTTGCGAACGACTCCTCCATTCCCGTGCCTCATCACCACTTTCAGGCAATAACTGCGTGCTTAGGCGTTGAAAGGCCGGAAAACGTAAAAGGAAATTCCGCAATCAATCTCGCGTGCCGCCATTGAGTCCTCCCCTAAGCGTCCGAAGTCTGTCATCCGTGCCAAGGGAGGTCACATGGTATGATATCCACTTTGCCTGTTAAATAGACTGTTCGTAGATCACTGAAAAAGTTTCGCTTCTCCTGAACCATTCCGCGTAATTCAATCGCTTTTTATTGATTATGGTGTTTATTGAGTGATTTGCGCCATATTTATGGCGCACCCTGTAGAATGCGTGGCGCGTCCTGAAGGGGATTGGGTAACGCCCTCCGCTAACCTTTTTTAACATCAGCGGTCGCCTCAGTAAAGACATTAGACACCTTAAGAGTGCGGCGTCATCAACAGATAGAGCAGGTCCATTATGGTACTGCAACAATTGGTTTTTGGGTCTACAATTTATCTATTACACCAGTTAGCGTCGGGCCCATCCTAATAAACTGCCGTTCCTAATCCAATTCTCCAAAAGGCGATTATTTTAAATATAAATATGCAGGAGCAGGTGGTAACGCAGTTGGATGAGCAGCCGGCTGAACGCAAGCATTCCGGCTCGTGCTTCCGGTGTTACCCAGATTCCTCCATTCCTCTGTAGTCGACCATTTAGTCCCCGATTTGTCTGCGCGTAAGGCACTCTCTAGGATAAAACGCATTTAAATTGCCTCCGCAATATCATGTGGAAATAGAATGCGTGGCGCAACCACGATTTGATTAGCGCCAACCGTCACTCTTATTACGTGTATGGAACAATGAGTAGCATAATTTGAATCGAAAACTGCGCTGGTCAGAGCAATCCTGGTCCTCAGTGATTCAAAGGACACCCGCCTGAATGCTTCATAAGCTAGTCAGCACTAATATTCGAGAAATATATGTTCAGCACAAAATGAAGGAAAAACCCTCGTAGCATTCGCAAACGCGAAGCTGTCTGGATAGAGTGTGTAAAAAACTGTGTAATGCACTTATTCGGCACAATCTCGCTATTGTTTCAGGTTTTGACCGAGATTCCCATGCAAGATAACGACAAATGTCAGTGTTAATCTGCCCTTTAGGGATGCGTACCACACATCGAACATCCTCACAAAAAAAAGTTTTGAAAAAGTTCACGGACTGGAAACTGCTACGCTGATGGTTTTTTCCAATAATTTTTTTACTGCTCCCCTGATTTTTTGATTCATCAAAAAAATCAGGCAAAGTTTTGGAGATTTTTCTTTTTCCTACAAAAATAGCTTATTCATGTCCATAAATAAGCATAGCATTAGGAAGAAAGGAAAGGTAAAAGTATATGGAAGAAAAAGGATAGCTCGCAAGCAGTGAATCTGGTGCGCAGTACGCATATGTAATGACGGTACACTTAAAGTGCACATTTTGTCTACACAGAAGACGGCTGCTGGTAAACTGGCATGGGAATCTGCGCGTAGTGCTTCCCGGAGAACTTCAACATCAAATCATCGATGAAGCGTGGAAGGCCTAAATCGTATGGAAGCAGAAACAAACCCAACTCGATATGTGTGCGCATGCAGATTCTCTAGTGCATCGAAAATCGAGGCCGTAAGTGATTCTCTGAGGTAGGAATGAAGGCGAAATCCCTAAATCTTTCAACTCCCAATCGATTTACCCGTACAATAATCAAAGATGGATCTTCACGAGGCGATAAGCTCCAACTGTATGAGAGTCGCAAGCATCAGCAAACGGATTCCGCAAAAAGTTTCAATTCCTCAGCGCATTTGCAGAGACAAACAGATAGTTGAAGACTGGAGAAGAGAATGGCCGTGACCTTTCAGTAGCCGACTTCTGTGTCCCTTTGTGTGCTGCTTCGAAGAAGATCATCGAATGGTCTTCAGAAGAAGCAATTAAACCACTAACTAACCCATTCACCCTCTTGAGTTCTTCCGGGCCTTTTGAGCTTATCGTTAATAATGAGCCAGCACATGGTTTGAAAACGTCGGATCTATCCTAGTCCGGGGAGGGGGAGGGACAGAATTAAAAATTATGTAAGAAATTGACTTGACGCTCACAGAGCGGATTGAAGAGAGCAGAATATGGCCTAAAAACGAGGAACGAGACGAACAAACAAACAAAAAACAAACAAATAATCGCGGCTCTAAAGACGTCTCGGCGGGCAAAGCGCATTCAAACACAGCTGACCGCCGCCTGACATGTTATAGCACAGATCTAGCATAGTGAGGGGCAAATGAAGCCGCATGCAGCGTGCTGACTGCCGCCTGACATGTTATAACGCGGATCCCTCATAGTAAGAGGGCGCATAACGTTGTCTGTTTCCAACCGCTCTGAAACCGTTTTTTTTTTTCTGAAATCTTTTTTCTTTGTGAAATTTGTCAGCTTAGGCCCTATTCTGATCTCTTCAATCCTCTCTTGAGAGTCAAGCCAATTTGTTACATAATTTTTAATTCCGTGCCTCCGCGGTCTAGGATAGATCCAAAACGTGTTTTGAAGGCCACTACAGGATCTTATTAAAAACTATCTAAAAAAGACAACTTATTAGTCTGTTAGCCCTTTCCTTTCGATCACTCCATATGCCAATATATTTTCTCCCTACTGCGGAAAGTGAAAAAACATGGAATCTATTTGTGGATGCTTGTCAGTGTCACACCGCTTGAAGTAATCGCCTGGTAAACAACTAGCAACAGTCTCAATGCTGGTAGAAGCGAAATAAAAATTGGAAGCCCCCACCCTCCGCCGCCCAGAAGACGCCGGTAGCGTAAGGGCCTGTTCATGCTTCGCGACAGCAGCGACAAGAGACGAGAGCGCAGCGCGCGGAAGTATGAATAGGCGACAACAGCGACTGGAGCGACAGCGCCGGCGCCGAAGTATGAACACTTTTCGGCAGCGCGCGATCGATTCGCATGTTTTAATTGACATGTATGTTTTGCACGGGCGACGAGTCGCTCTTGTCGCGAAGTATGGACAGGCCCTAAGGCCTATGTTATACTTCGGCGACGCTGTTGCCGGCGACGTCGGTGACAGTGTTACGCGGGCTGCGACGCAGTGCGTAGCAGCCCGCGCAACACAGCGTCGCCGACTCGTCGCCGAAGTATAACATAGGCCTAAGTTAGAGAAGACGCGTGCACCCTGGATCAAGGCTTAGGGCCTGTTCATACTTCGCGACAAGAGCGACAAGAGCAACTGGGGCGACGGACATAGTGTGGTGTACGTAAATAATTGCGTACTCCACACTCCGTCCGCCACGAATGTAGTGTGGAGTACGTAATTATTTACGTACACCACTATACATCCGTCGCCACAGTCGCTCTTGTCGCTTTTGTCGCGAAGTATGAACATGCCCTTAAGCAGCCGTACACGGCCATGCCAACCAAGCCTTCCATCCTTCCTGATCGGTAATTTGGTAAGTAGGATTTCTCTAAGAAGGGTACAGCACTTACCCATCTATCTGCTAGCAACATCAAGCCATTGTATGGGCAAATAAACATTCAAATCCACGACATCCCGTAGAAATAGAATGCGAAGTGCGCCCCACAAAATGGAATGAATAATGACGACCTTTGCTGCTTTTATCTTTTGTCCACTGTCTCTTCGCAACCCCAAGAAAAAGTCATCCGAAGTTCGTCAAGACGATTTAAAAAAGGAAATGTGGAAATAGATACATGGAGAGGTGCATATCAACAAGTGTGAGAAACACGCCTAATAAGTATAAGGTCAAAAAGGTCATTCAACTCTCACAAGCAACGACGATCATGCTGTTAAGAGTTGTAGCACCCCTGTGAACTAGCGCTGCAGAACGGAACACGCGAATCAATAGCGTCTACCGCTCGTCAATCTAATCCTCACTATGTCTTCCGAACTCCCCATAAGCCTGCTGTTCCACCAAATGATTGATGAATACTCATTCAGCTGGAGAAGCGGTGAGAAAAGAAAGACAAGTCGTAGAGTAGCAGAACCTGACGGAGATTGGCACAGGGAGCAACCGAAGATAAACGCCCTGAAGAAACCTAGATGAACTCTGGTCGCAGCCTTTTACGACGTATACGTGATGTCTCAGCAGTCCGTGCCCTACGAGCTTATTCCGGCGCTAGAATCTGCTGACATTATCGAAATTACACCTGCATAAAACAACCTCGGTTCAGAGGAACAACGTACAAGGAAGAAGAGCAGCTGTAAAAAGCAGCGACTAGTCTCTAATGGATGGAGAAGAAAAGGCGAGCACTTAGGAAGAAAGTGAAAGTTATGACGGGTAGAAGTAAGGAGAACCAAGAGCAGGACGCCTTGAGCCATTTTGCCTTCGTGCTACCCACAAGATTCTTTCCAATGTAGGTAGAACAATAAATGAGAGCCCAAGTGCAAGAAACGAAAAGACGACGACGTAAAGTCTTTCGCCGTTGTGGATACGAGGAGATACATGCGAGAAGAACGGAACAGGTCTTCGTTTGATACCGATAGAATAATCTTTTGACTTTGGCTCCAGTAACCTTTCAAGACATCTATAGAGCGTGAGGATTTCCTTTCTTCACGAACTCGCTTCTTTCATTGATTGGAACTCTAGTCCTTCCACGACTTCAGAGCTCATGAAAATTATAACATTCGTTTTTAGAATCTTGACCAATTAGGGTGGGCTACGGAAGCTATAGGCGAAAAGAGATGAAGAGGTCCACAATTCACCCACACTTCGCCTAGGAGGGGGGGGGGGTGCTAATTTGAGGCCAAAACGGACTTCATATTCGTGCGCGAGCGCCTCAAATATCCTTCCCTCCACACCCCTAGACGAAGTATGGGCGAAACCGGTAATCCTAAGGGCCTGTTCATACTTCGACCGACAAGAGCGACAAGAGTGACTGGAGCGAGAGAAGCAACAGGGGCGACGGACGGAGTGTGGAATACGTAATTAAGTGCTTACACCATACTACGTTGGGGCCTGTTCATACTTCGCGACAGCAGCGACAGGAGCCACGAGAGCTCAGCGTGGGTGGCGTGCGCTGCGCGCGGAAGTATGAACAGGCGACAGCAGCGACAAGAGCGACAACAGCGGCTGGAGCGACAGCACCGGCGCTCGAGTATGAACACTTTTCGGCGGCGCGCGCTCAGTTTTAATAGATATGCATGTTTTGCACGGGCGACAAGTCGCTCTTGTCGTGAAGTATGAACAGGCCCTCACATTAAACGTACGTCCCGTAACCTACCGTAACGTACCGGTACTCTGCCGTAAGACCCATAATGGAACTATTCACAATGAGCGCCTCAAATATCCTCCCCATCCAAAGCAAAGTTTCTGAGACGTTTTCTCAACCTCTGCACCTGTGGAAGTGAAGGTAAACTAGGGCACATTCGTGCCCTGATTTTTTCTGAACAGAGAACGGAAGAAAATCGAGAATTGCTGCTTAACAAAATGTCAGAAGGAAGATGTGGCATTGATCGTCTGATTCAGCTACAACCGAAGAAAAATAGCAGCTGCATGCCCTTCCTTGCAGATGACAGTCGAAAATTTCGAAATTCCAGTTCCCAAGCAACTGCTAACAGGTTAGAAGCGATGTGAATCTATTCATACTACTCGAGGACTGCAGTTCTAGAAACTTTATCTCAAAACTCTTCCTGCACAAGCGATTGCAGCTACAAACATCTTTTCGCAACATGTCACTATTCAAGAGTAGCCACAAAAACAACGATCGGACGACATCCTAATGTGAAACGTGTCTATTGTCCATCGTACAGTTTACAGATAAAACGAGCAGCTTCCCTTCAAAAAGTCAATAGACGGCTCGACTGTTATTGGGCGAGGTACTGCTACGATTGGCAGAGCAGGCGACCTGCAGCTGTGCAAACGACATTCGTATGGAAGCAGTTGGAAATGTCACTGGGGAAAAACAGCTGGTGGAGAAAATGGTTAGCATCAAAGAAAATCGAAAGAGCTAACCCACTTGACCGATTTTATGCGAAAAAGTCACTGCTTGGGTCAAATACGCATCCACTCGGCGCAAATAGGGTCCGGGGGGGGGTCACCTTATAAAAAGTGTCACCAACACCAAGAAAACGAGACAAGGTACACTGATAGTAAAGAAAACAAACAAACAATGCTGTAACTGTGTTCTGTGTCCTAACAGATTTAGGCAGGGGAAGGGACTCCAGGGTGTGCTCAAGTGACGCCTCCGTGTTAAAATTGCCCACATTTTGAGTTCCCTCCCTTGTCCAATTAGGAAGCACATAAGACGCGGATCTATAATCGAAACGAAGAGGTAAGACTGCAGTTACACTCACCTTATGTAGCTACTCGCCATGCCGGCCCGCCGCGCCATGCTGTGGTGACCCCCCGGACCCTATTTTCGCCATCCACTCCACTTCACATATTCATGAAAGTAGGACAAGTGGCGTATCGCTACCCTAGAGTGGTAAACGTCAATTTCCATCAACCGCCTTTTTTGTAACTCTCAAGTGCTTATGCTAAAGAGACAACTCACTTCTGGATCCATCGTGTTAGCAGCATCTCAAGGGGTCTACGTTGCTTTGGTTAGTGGAATGAGTAAGAACTTTGGCGGTAAGCCACTTCGATTATAGAAGAACGTCGATGCTGTCATCTTTACGGCACGCAGCGTCGCAAGCACTTTGTGGACTTCGATGAGTTGCCTCAACCACAGCCGAAACGTCCTTATCACGACAAAAAGGAGTTGCTTTCCTTCTGGTGGGACATCAATGGCCCAGTATTCTGGGAATTGGTTCCTACCGGTTCCATGGTAGACTCGAACGTGTTTTGCGCTCAGCTGGAGAAAATGAGCGAAATCCTATGTAATCACAATCGCAAAAGACGAAAGATTCTTCTTCTCATGGATAACGCCAGACCTCACACAGCAAAGAAGACGCAGAAGAAATTGGAGGAACTCGGGATTGAACTTCTACCACATCCGCCGGCCGTGTTCACCTGATCTTGCTCCCAGTGACTACCATGTTTTCCGGTCGCTGCAGTCTTTCTTAGCTGGAAAAAAGTTCGCAAATCGGGAGGAAGTCAAAAGCGGTGTCAACAACTTCTTGCTGTCCAAGTCTCCAGAGTTCTTCGCTCGTGGTATTCGCTCTCTACCGAAAAGATGGCAATATGTGCAGATTATAATGGTGAATATTTTGTTGAATGATAGTGGTTGTTAATAAAGTTATTAACTACACATTGTTCCCTGACATTAGTCTGAAAACTTTCCGGACAACCTTATAGCAACAGCAGTAAAACACTGGCCAGCAAGTTATTTCTAGCAGAATTGAACTATGCCAAAGTAGATTCTAAGGGGAGGACACGTTCTACGAAGATGCACTGTTGTGATGACTTTTCCTTACTCGTTTCGCAGGGTTTCACAATCCGACGGTATCATAGAGCTGAGGCGGACCATGTGCAAGGAAAGCGCACTACGTTGTTCTACAGAGAGATGCATATTAAGGAATTCATAGTCTAGGAGCGCCGCACAGCGCCGATTCGACGTAGAATACTGTGCCGCTCATACAAAGTGGAAATCACCTCCAGTGTGAATAAAAGTGCAGACGGATCGGCGGGCAAAGGTAGTCGCTATATTAGAGATGAGACAAAGATAAGGGTAAGCCTGTGACGTGGTCGAGTAGGCCAGTCGGGCACTAGCTGTAAGGCAAGACCGTCTTCTTGTAGTTTGTTCGCAGCAACAAACCAATGCCTCAAAAGCAGAGAACCGTTATCACCCATTATCGATCGCTACAACGGTGAAGAACAGCTGGGCGCTCCCGAATTATTTCGCGTGTTTCGTGCAGTGTCGCAACTGCAGATGAAACAGCAAAGCGATCTATTCCGAAGCATTCGAAGTATTTCGGGCACATCACAGAATACGTGTAGCTCTCAACGTCTCGACTTTAATACGCAACAGAGAAGACATTATAGAAGCGCGAAGAAGAAAAAAGGGGAAAGGGAATAAGGAACAGAAAAAGAAAAGAAAAAAGGCACAGGAGAGATGAAGGCTGTGAAATTCTGGATCGCTTCATACTTGCCCAGGTTCGACTTGTTCGACTTTCAATGAATCTTGGCATGACGTTCCTGATTATCGATGCAGTGTTCTTGAGCTGTTCACCAAGATTGTTAACGTCCTTTATTAGGCTGACGTTTCTGCGAGTTTCGCCTCCTTCGGAGCCTGGAAAAGTCGGAAACATTCGCAGAACTACTCGCTCAAACATCATTTCATTCTACAGAATACTTTTCTTAAGGAAAAGTGAGACAAGATCAGATATGGGAGCTGCGAAGGGCGACTAACTTGACAGGCGGTTGCCGTAAAGGACCACCGTTCACCCGTAGCTGGAGACAACGTGGGTGAGTGAGCTTCAACCCCGGGACCACCCGACTTATATACCCTGTAGATCAGATCGAACGGTGGATCAGAACCTACAAAGTTCAATGAAGGGTGCCAGTTCTTATGTTATCGCTAGACACTCCTCCTTACGGTTGACCTGGGGATTCCTAGCCGTGATCCAAAGTGCCTCCAGTGTCCTGCGAGGTATATAAGTGATCTACAGGGTATATAAGTCGGGTGGTCCCGGGGTTGAAGCTCACTCACCCACGTTGTCTCCAGCTACGGGTGAACGGTGGTCCTTTACGGCAACCGCCTGTCAGGTTAGTCGCCCTTCGTAACTCCCATATCTGATCTTGTCCCACTTTTCCTTAAGAAAAGTATTCTGTAGAATGAAATGATGTTTGAGCGAGTAGTTCTGCGAATGTTTCCGACTTTTCCAGGCTCCGAAGAAGGCGAAACTCGCCGAAACGTCAGCCTAATAAAAGACGTTAACAATCTTGGTGAACAGCTCAAGAACACTGCATCGATAATCAGCTTCGTACTTGATTTCCCTGTCCTTTTCTGTCCTCGCAAAACTCCAATTGCTGCAATACTAGAGCGAGGTACACCCTCCTCACCCTCCTTCATAACATCATGAGAAACTCCAG
The DNA here is from genome assembly GCA_947396885.1 of Heligmosomoides polygyrus polygyrus. NCBI lineage: Eukaryota > Metazoa > Nematoda > Chromadorea > Rhabditida > Heligmosomidae > Heligmosomoides > Heligmosomoides polygyrus. Next base: position 104,136,611 of record OX377202.1, on the reverse strand, counting down.
TGAAAGCCAAACGTGGACGATCCAGAGTCGCTGGATTTTATGAGGGAAAATCAGGGTGGATACCTTCATAGACTTGCACCACGAAATTCTTATTGCTAGAGTAGAAAAATTATGGGGACCTGTCCAACATCTTCCTCCCACTAGCTGGAATGGAGGAAGTTACCGTAGGCCAGCAGTTACCGTAGGCTGAGACGGAACTTGTTCGAATTGGGGAATAATTCGCCATAACTTCTGGGAGTCTAGTCGGCAGTTAATCTTGAGTCTTCGGAGCCTTAAAGGCTTACTTTCGTCAAAGCGTCCAAATTCCTGGCACGCGACTACCAGAAAAGGACAGCTTCTGGAGCGATGCGGCTTCAGGAGGAAGGGACCTTTATTGTGACGATGAGTTTTACATTTTCCCTATACAGACTTCATTGTTGTCACGTAAATTAGGTGCAGAGTCGGCCATCTTAGGATAGCTAAACATTCTATCCTATCTATCTACCACTATATAATTGAATGGGCCGTTGATGGCGTTTGAGTGACTTTACCCACGCGAGATACGCATTTTCGTAACCCGCGCGGGCAATGTTTGCCACTCCACGTGGGATGCACAAGAACGGAAGCAGCGGACGGTTGACATTGGGTCTACCGTAATCTTCGTGCGCGTTTCTTTGGGTCTAGTGCAATCACGGAGGACGTCTGAGGGAAGTGGAGTGAACCTAGATGAGTCGGAACGGAGCACCACACATCATTTGTCTCCAGAATTCGCCTTCCTAAATGGTTTTTAGTCAGGAAGTAAACCTAGATGAATTGTAACGAAGCATTACACATAGTTTTTAGTTTGGGAGTGGACCACATGCAACGTCTTCACAAAGCTAACACGTGACGTCATCAGTAAAAGCGTCATGTCCGGAATCTATGGTATACAATCCAGATGGCTTCAACGTTCTGCTAAACAAGGATCCTTCCCTATAATGTGTGGCCAAGGTTGAACTGCTATGTCACCACCATGAATATGTTTGAGAACATCGGGAGTCATCTCCTAGTCAAACTTCAGTCGAAAAGTGTAGAAACAGTAATCGATTTCTAATCATTTTCTACCAGAACTGCTGCTGGGAACTCCCTAAGCGACGACAGCAGTTTCCAAACGAGCAACATGGATACACATCACCCAGAAGTCCCTTCCCTTGTCTGGTTCTGCGCTCGCTAGATGAGACAACGTGCACATTACTCCACCAGCATACTACGTGTGGAAACATGTAAAATGCCTTATCTCGAAGCATTTAGGGCCATTTTCCTCCGTGATTGCACCAGACACAAAGAAACGCGCGTGAAGATTACGGCAGACCCAATGTCGACCTTCCGCTGCTTCCGTTCTTGTCGTGGGATGCTGCTGCAGCAGGAGAAGCCCGGGCTTCTCCTGCTTGACACAACGGCAACTGCGGGCGTTTCTTAGCATCCTCATTCAGAAGAGGTATCATCGATGTCGCGCAACGGGCGTCTGGATTCAGAGGACGTGTCATCGACGTCGCTGTATGAGCGTCCGTATTCAGAAGACGTGTCACCGAGGTCATGCAACGAGCGTCTGAACTTAAAGAAAGTGGAGCCGTCGTTGCGTAGCGAGCGTCTGGTTTCGGAAGACGTGTTAACGTTGTCCTGTTACAAGTGCTGTTGAGCATGAAAACTGAGGGACAGAAATACTGAGCTGCACAAACCAACGCCTTTAACTCGCCGATGAATTCGGCTACATTGCACCACCGCATTACACGGCCTGTCGTAAATTTGGGTGTGTGGTGCAGTGTGTGGTGCACCACACACCCAAATTTACGACAGGCCGTGTAATGCGGTGGTGCAATGTAGCCGAATTCCTCGCCGATACACCTACAACCGGAAAAAACCGTCTGAGTTGTCCGGGGTGGAACGCCCACAGCCGCGCGATTCAAACATGGTTTTTATTAACCATTACTACAGGCTTTATACGTTGGAGCCAGGGATGAAGGACATTAACGACGCTCTATGGGATTTTCTGCCCATCAAAACCCCTCCCCCCGACCCTATTTGTGCCGGAGAAGCATGCAAGCAAATATCACTAGCTGCAGCGACTGATTAGCAGAGGGATAGGCACCTCGGTCCCGTAACGATTTCCCTGAATTTCACTCCGAAACTACGGCGAATAACTCAGATGGGTCTTTTCCGGTTGTAGGTTTATCAAACACTCGCCTTCATTGAGCGGTCCGGAGGGAATGCCTATGATGAACGTGCGGAGGTGGTGGACAGATTCATACCGTACAAGTACACAGAAGAGCCTAGATGTTGGCTGATTTCAATTCCTACAAAGTTAGCTTCCCGTAAGTTAGTGGTGTTGGAAGTCGCGCCAAGCGCGTAAGTGAAGAAAGCTCATCGCCCTAAGAACGACTCCCAACTCTCATGACGCCTAAGAATAAAACTAACAAAAAGAAAATGTAAACGTTCCAGCCTACCGTGTCGGAAATCCCAAACAGTTTCGTAGCGCAACCAGTTTTCGGTACGGTAGTAGTCATTTTCTGCAGTCGCTGAGGTACGCAATAGTACGTCGCTGGTCCGAACTCGCTGCCACTGACCTACGCGAACGATCTGCTACATCCACGTCATCTTCCGCGAACAGCAGTACGTGTAGGCCCAGCGAGTTCCCATTCACTTCGCCTTACATCCGTGTTGAGGACGTTCTCAGCTTCGCCAGACGAGAGCAGAGCGCACTACGTGGCACGTGTTCGTTCAGGATGCTTCGGGCAGTCCTCTTGACGACTCTCCTCTCATTGAGAGTCTCCGGAATTGAGCTCACTTTCGAGCTGCCGGACAACGCCAATCAGTGTTTCTACGAAGACATCAAGAGCGGAGCAGACGTCCTTCTGGAGTATCAGGTGCGTCTATTACCACGTAGCCAGTAGGAACTTTACCTTCGTTCAAAATGCCGATGAATCATCTCTTGAATTAAGAAAAGGTCCTGGTGTTATAAGTATGCAGAACGGTGCAGAGCGCAAGTAGGTTCGGGGGGGGGGGCGGGGTGGTCACACCTATTCAGTGGTTGCACGCCTTAAAAACGTAGGGCCTGTTCATAGTTCGCGACAAGATCGACTCGTCGCCCGTGTCAAACATACATATCGATTAAAACCGAGCGCGCGCCGCCGAATGGGGTTCATACTCAAGCGCCGGCGCTGTCGCTCTACTCGCTCCAGTCGCTGCTGTCGCCTTTTCATACTTCCGCGCGCTGCGGTCTCGTCGCTTTTATCGCAGCTGTCGCGAAGTCTGAACAGACACTAAGAAGGCAATTGTATGTCCAGCTACGTCAGGAATGGTCCTCCAGTTTACTGCAGGGGTAGAACACAACATTGCTGCAAAAAAATCCGGTTTGAAAAAGCACATAGGGCTGTTCTACATGGTGGTTGCGTTACGTTAAGTGTCTTCCACTACTATAGAAAGCGGAGCGACGCGCTCGACTGCCGTAAGACCTGTTCATACTTCGCGACAGCAGCGACAAGAGCGACGAGAGCACAGGGCGCAGAAGTATGAAAAGGGACAGCTGCGACTCGAGCGACAGCGTCGGCGCTCGAGTGTGGCCTATAGGCCCCCGCACACTTCTGCGGCAACGCCGCGGCCCTATCCTTAACCATAGGGCAGGGTCGCAGAGTTCGCCGTCGGCGGCGTGCCTGCCCTATCCTTAACCATAATGGTGAGTGGCAACGCCGCAGAAGTGTGCGGGGGCTTTATGTTATATTTCGGCGACAGTGTTGCGCGGGCTGCTACGTACTGCGTAGCACCCGCTCAACACTGTCGCCGACTTCGTCGACAAAAGCGTCGCCGAAGTATAACACAGGCCTATGAACACCGCTCGACGGCGCGCGCTCGGTTTTTTTCGATTTGCATGTTTTGTGGCGACGAGAACGCAGCGCGCGTGGTGTGTGCAGCATGCGCAGACCCGACAACTATGAACAGGCGACAAAAGCGACAAGAGCGACTGGAGCGACAGCGCGGCGCTCGAATATGAACAGTTTTCGGCTGGGCGCGCTCGGTTTTAATCGATATATATATATGTTTTGCACGGGCGACGAGTCCATCTTGTCGCGAAGTATGGGTAGGCCCGTAGGCTGACCGAGTGTCGCGCCCGCCTCGGACGAGAACTCCATACGAGATGAGGCGAGTTGAGCAGAGCGCGCATTGCTGCTTTGGAGGGGGCATTTCTAGAACGATGATTCGCTCGGTGAGTCGACTCTCCTTAGCTGAGCTCTGTTCACTTCGAGGAGCAGCTTTGTGCTGCGTTCGGAACTCATTTAGCATCTAAATTGAAGGAAGTATTTAGTTTGATTGGACTAAAAAATTGACAGCACATATTTATACTCGTGAACCGTGAGGACCATTTTTATTGATTGGGATCACGTCAAACTCGTGAGCTCAAACTGACTACGAAAAGGGAGGAAGACTTCTAATCTCAAGACTTCACTTAAGGTTGGATGCGCTGCTACTGCTTTAGCAGCAACAAACGTAAAGCAAAAGTCTTTACTACCATGTGGATGTGGCTAATTCAATCTTTACTGCCTTCGCTAAAGTGTACTACAAGGCGACCCCCTCCCAGGTGTCAGCCAACGCCCCAAAGCATATGAAAACCAGAAATGCAAAGAGAAAGCAGGACAAAAACGATCAAAGTCCTCAAAATCCCTGCGACGGAAAGTCTTCTCCGCGGCTCACAATCTGCTCAGTTCATCCGTCATAGCTCAAGGCAGCTCAACAACACGCCACGCTACCGTAATCGGGGCGGTGATGGACGTACCGTAACTCAGGGAGACACGTAACGTACGAACCCACGTTCTACCTCTCCTCCTCTCGAGGTTTCCACCCCAACCCTTATGCTTCCTCGAGCCTAGTGGCTGTCTTACGTTGTGGATCATGTTGCTTGTTTCCATTCCAACTATTATTAAGAGGTGTGTATAAGGTGGACTCGCCTACTGTACTTTCAGTACAGTAGGCGAGTAGTATTGCGCCTTCAGAACCTGGTATTGCGCCTTCAGAACATCAACTGGATTTGTCCAGTGAGTAGAGCTTCGTTGTATGTGTTCAAGTCAGTTTCTGTAAGTCTCAAGTGGCTAGCATCTGGGTTGTAAACTGTTACAACAATTCTTTATTGCGACCAAAACTCGAGCGTCAGGCGGGACTCGAACCAGCGAACCATTCATAAAAGCGCTTCGACACAACTTTCAAACATTTTTTGTGGGCCAGATTCCGCCATTTGACCATTTTTGTATTTAGGAAACATTTCCTCGGTTCATTGTTGGTGTAGAGGTGAATTAATGTTTTAAAATTAGTTTTTGGAAGAAGCGCGTGGCAGCGCAGTCGGACGAGGTGGCAGCTGTCTGCACTCCGAATGTCTGTCTGAGTTTCCTGGTGCGGAGTGCCTCCACCTCCCTGGATAACTAAGCCTTCCGTCCCTTTTAGATTGATGGTTTGGTACCACAATTGTCTGGGAAGGGTAAAGCACTGACTAATTCATTGGCTGGCTACCGAAAATCATTTTATAGGCCAGATATGTATTCTTATTGCCTTCACGACGTCTCGCTAAAGTGGAATGCTTTGCAGGCTCCCACAAAGGATTCGTAATACTGTCACTTAGCTCAAGTCGAGCCACTGCTTCCTATTTGAGCACAGCTAGCTTTTTCCGACAAAAGCTGTGCTGTAGTACTACCCCATGTCATTTTGGGAATTTTTTGGGCTGTGCTTTTTAGCGTTTTCTTGCCTTTTGAATAGGTTTGTCCTTTTTATCGTCTGTTTGACCTCTTCTCATTTTGCCTGACCGTCGTGGATTCATAGGTGCAGTTCTAAAACTCAACTTTACCGTTTGGTTTTAAACTCTGTTGGCAGGCTTCATACTCGACCTGACCTTGAAAGAGTCTCATAGGGCTTACTATTAACTACTAACGGTGGGTCACCTTCACATTGTCCCGTTTGTTTCAAGTATTCAGTACTTTCAATACCTTCACTGAATTTGAGGTCGTAACTGGTGGACAATATGATGTGGATATGACCCTCGAAGATCCACATGGCAAAGTATTGTACAAAGACATAAAGAAGCAGTACGAGTCACACAACTTCAAGGCAGAGGTATGGCCCACTTTCCCGTTATTCAAGTTTTCAGCATGTTCACGGAGAGCTGTTTCTTTGTAGACGCCTGGCGCATACAAGGCCTGTTTTTCGAACGAATTCTCGACGTTCTCCCACAAGATTGTCTATATGGACTGGCAAGTATGTCAGAGTGCATGAAACATTTGATCGAGAAAGTATCTCGGGAAATTAGGTGAATGGTCAAGATGGTGCCAATAAAGGAGCGACTCCGGGCACGCATGCGATGAGCGCTCTTGAAAACTCTGCCGTTGCTATCGCAGATAAACTGCGAGTGGTAAGTGCTGCTGGTTGTCATCATAAGGACTTTTAGATAAAGCCTTTATTTCCCGGTCGATGATTATCAAACTCACCACCGCCTTCGTGAAGCGACGGGACGAAAGCGGGCCGAGCAGCTCAACGAGCGTGTCCTCCTGTGGAGTTTAGGACAGACCGCGCTCATAGTACTTATTGGAATTGCTCAGGTAGGTATATACAGTTTTCTATGGAGTCGATGTTGCGGCGATCATTTTCTTCTGAAATATGGTATTTTTGTGTAGAAAAGCATTTCTTTTGGAATGTTTTGGTCATCGTGGCAAAAGTCGCGGCAACGAGGCGACTTCATGTGTCCATGGTCCATGCTCGGGCAAGGACCAAAACCGCGAGACCACTTTCCTCTCTGGAAAACCCGTTAAGGTATAAGGATAAAGGACGGCGTTGTTCAATCCCTTTTGGGATGCGCCACGCATTCTACTTCTACGGGATGTCGTGGAGGCGATTTGAATGCGTATTTGGCCGTACAATGAGTTGCGGTGGCCAGCCGATGAACAAGCCTGCGCTCTATCCTTCCCATATGTCTGGTACCAATTCACCGACTTCGGAGGGATGGAAGGCTTGGTTGCCCCAGACGGGAAATCCGAACTAGGAACTGGTATCGGGTGTACGCGATAAGTGGGCACGTCCTCTGACTGCGCTACACGCGCCCTGAAAACCCATTACCATGATAAATAGTTATAGGAGAGTGGTAACTTCTTCCCAAAGATCACGAATGCATGCATTCTTACTCCAGCAAGACTGCATGCGTGCTGAGACCAAGGATATTGGTTGCAAACGAGGCGGGACAGCTCTTTGCAAGAAATGAGAACGCACGGAAGGGCTGAAAATCGTGTAGACTGGAGTAGGAAGCATCAAAACGGAAACAAAAGTGGAATAATTTTGATATAAAAAACGTCTGAATTGGAATGTGTAATCACTATTGTCACTTCTTTTCTACTTGAACGAAATCCTCAAATAGATATCAGTTTCCAACAAGACTTATATAGCAGAGTAAAAGATGCCTCCTTAACATCAATTTATAATATTACTTTGTAATAGAAGCTTGAGTATAAGTCTAGAGTGAGAGTCTACCCTCGCTATTCTTCGCGACATTCAGGGATTTTTGCTGAAACCTTGAATCGCAATGTTAAGCACGATTACAGAAATGTTACTATTGTGGAAATTCATACAGAAGCTAGATTCATCAACGACTTAAAAAGATTTAACGGAGAAATTACAGCCGAAAATCCTGATAACGTCTACATTTCACCATATCGCCTGTTGATAAGCCGTGTTAATTCGCGCTTTTTCAGGAAGCTCGGCTGAAATTTCTCCGTTAAATCTCTGTAAGTCGTTGATGAATCCGGCCCCAGGTTTTTGGTGCGCTTAGGAAAACCCGCCAGTTGGAATGGAGTGGATCCCATCTAAGCTTGCATCAGAAGGTGCACGCCGTATGTTAGAAAATGTATGCAAAATCATTTTCACCGCGATATTGTGCCACCTTTTCAGTTCTCCTTTTCATTTTTCCCTCAAAAGACCCATCTGAAAATAGATTGAGAATGGGAATTTTGTTTAATTTTGTAATTCGAATTCACATTTTGAGCCGCAACACACTTTCCCGCAAGAGTCAATGTTCAAACCTAGCGTCTGCAGGTCATGAGCGGTAACTCGCACCACCGCGGCGGAAGCTGGCGCGCCCACGACTGTCGCTGCCGTATGCGCAGTAACTGTTCGTACATAAAAACTGCCCCTTAAAATCTTTGTGAAATTGTTGAGTGATGACTCCATCCATTAATTGGGGTTGCCATCGTTGATGAGGGTGCATATGGAGATGTGATATGTCGGTTTCAATCTTTAAGCATTTTGAACTTTAGGGAACAGTTTAACCTTGATCAAGCCGTAAGCGCTCGATCTGAAGCAGATGGCCACCCACGAGGCGCTAGTTGTTACGCTATTTCCGTCAACTACCTTTGGGATGCCTCTCACGTTCTACTCCTGCGAGTCTTGATTGTCGGACAAGTCTGGTATCAGGCCACCGAAGGGATGGAAAGCTCGGATGGCCTAGGTGGTGTCTGGTACCTACCATCGACTTGTGGTGCCACGCGAGATAAATCCGATACAAGCTATGGGTTTAGTAGAGCAAAATGCATTGCAAACCCCAATCTTCCATAACACAACTTTTCGCAGAACGCATTTACACCGTTAGTGAATAAAATGTTGGGATGTAGGGGACGACTACATGACGTATATTCCACTTGCAGTGAAGCAATTTCTCAATTCTTTGGGGGAAGGGACTCCAGGGTGTGGCTCGAGTGACGCGCCCGTGTTAAAATTGCCTACATCTTGGAGTTCCCTCCCTTGCCAAATTCGGAAGCAGATAAAACACGGATCTGTAGTCGAAACGAGGAGATAATAGTGTATTAACATTCGTTGGGCGCGTGTAGCGCAGTCGGAGGAGGCGCGACTGTCGCGTGCACCCGATACCAGGTTCCTGGTGCCCGCCCAGGCCAACCAAGCCTTCCATCCCTCCGGGTCGGTGAATTGGTACCAGACTTGTCTGGGAAGGATAAAGCGCTGACTTGTTCATCGGCTGGCCACCGCAAGTCATTGTAGGGCCAAATACGCATTCAAATCGCCTGTAATAAACCTGCCCCTCTCAGGTTTATTTACGTATAGATCATACGGCCTCTTAGGCCTTTACATAACAAAACATAGCGATAACACGAAGGTTTTATTAACAGTGGGAACATATGTGAACAGAATTGAAGTCGCGGGTATAAGGCCTCAGGGGAGGGGGGGGGGGGGAAGGAAAGGGAGGATCGGGGCTCAGAAGCTCCTCAAGGGCGGGGAGGCGCCGGAGCGGAAACCACACGGCCGGCGATCCAGACGTTGTTCTGCATACGCCTTTTATACCCGGATCCCCGGGTAGCATGTGGCTCAACGTGCGGCTGGCTGCGGCTGATGGAACTCCCAGCGAGTCCGGGGGGAAACAGCGGTGGCGGTCTTATAGGAGCTACATTACACGCCTCCACGACATCCCGTAGAAGTGGAATGCGCTGGCGCATCCCAAAGGGATTGAGTAACGCCGTCCTTTATCCTTTATCCTAACATTCGTTGTGTGCAGAAGCGCACAATGGGCGCCACGCCCTCCCCCCCCCCCCCTCCAGCGATCCTATTTGCGCCATTCTTTTTATAAATGAGCCTAAAGCTTTTTGTGCAGCTAGGAAGTCATTTTTCCGCAGCTAGGAGTCAATTTCGTCGTTAGACACAGCAACACTTGCCGTATCCATCAATTCATTGCCTCCGTATAGTGTTCGTATTTCAGGTGCTTTTGCTGCGATCGTTCTTCTCGGACAAGCGGTCAAGGTATTAGGGTTGTTTGCATTTCGACAGCGCCTTCGATCCTCCTTCCTCAGTTGTGTCGTGTACTCTATTATTTATTTGTCTCTGCATGTAATGATTGTTTTTTCCCTCGTTCTGCGTATGCATCAATAGTTGCTAATGTGTCTATTCAAATGTACGAAGGGTGAAGTCCGCATAAAATCGTTGTGCGGTCAGTTCATCCTCTATTTTGATCTTGGGACGGTGTGATTTCACATAAATGTGTTCACTGTTATATGTTTTATTGTTGTAGAATCGTATAAATTTTATTCAGACGCTGATCTCAGAGGCAGTTTCAATAGCGAGGACGACTTGCTTGATCTAACTGATGTCCTGTAACCCAAAAGTCTGTGTATCACTGGTGTTGAACATTAATACATCACCATGTTGAATATCACAACGTACCGCTTGAAAATGCGCAGAAAACGTCTGAAATGGTATAGACCTCAGAATCCCCCCAAATCTCAACCAATCAGTTGAAATGCAAAAACGCAGCAGCGCAGAGGGACCACACCCCTGACCTCTCTCGCATGAGTCAGCCCTCTACCCACCTGCGCACCGAGCCACCGTCTCCATACACATCGCGGGCTTACAAGACCCCCAAACGCCTGCTGCGCCGTATCCCATCGTGACCCCCTACTCCTTGGCAAAAAATAAACACTTTTTCAAACCAATTGAGGGGTGAGGATTCTCCTTATATGACTCGCTCCCCCCGTTCAGACATACGCTTCAGACCCTTCCCTTGTTAGAGGCCTTGCTAAAAATTCGGAAGATGTCATTAATAAAGTATGTATACCACCCCCCCCCCCCCTCTGTAAAAGCTTTCACCTTCTTTAACGAATTGCACTCAGACACTCGCTGGGGTGACGACTGCGGGACGGCGCGGTCACTCTCGGGTCACATCATTGGTGACTCGGCCGTGTCGCAGTCGTCACCGCGCCGTCTCCCGGTGGTGACCGGGCGGTTCACCGTCGGTGACCGAAATTGCCATTCCTTCGCTCTTGGAGCGCTTGTTGACCAAATATAGGCTTGCATATCGTAGTTTGTACACATGTAGGCTATTTACTTTTATTACATATCTTACATAATATTTAGTGGTAGTGAACATATACAGCATTCGACTCCACAATGAACAAGAAGCATTTCACAACCGGAGAAATCACCGACACAAAAAATCTGTCAGGTAATACTACATGAGGAAACAATAGAATCTCTAATACAAAATAATGATGCAACAGGAACAAAATCACAAGCATTGTATACTGCAGATTAGTTAAGAAGGGATCGGAATATGAAGGTTTGTGGTCATAATCCTAATTCATGCGAACAAATCTTGTTCATACAGCAGTAAGGCATCGTAGGCGGTTTGACTGCAGACTTCATTGACCATAGACGTAGCCATCCGGCTGAATGACACTTCTAAAAATTAAAAATCCTACTATGCTTGTTTTCATCGAACTTGCTCTAACTTAAAGGACGTACTCACCACTTACAATGGTGTATATAATAGAAAGAATGGGATTGTCATTATCTAGATAACATTTGCAGCCATTTTCAGGAGAGGAATGGTAGTTCTAAGTAGTGGTGTCGCAGATACAGCTCTGTAATAGTCCGACATAAGTTCAAACTTGGACTATATTAAATTTGAGACATAATGCGAGACAGGATATAGACCTACCTTGAAGGAGACTGCAGCGCTGCTTTCTCGAACCAAGCCGTGTGCTTGAGCGCGTGGTGGTTAATCATCGTGACCCGTTCTGTCAGTAGAAATAAGCAGAATAGCTAACTCGCAGTTTCACCGAGCTCACGTAAACTCTGAAACAAAAGCCAACAGTGTGGTTCTAGCTCCAAGCTCGCTGTACTGTTGGAAAGCGTCGTTATGAGTATCCTCACCTGAACACTGCGAGTGGCCTAGAATTCATCCATAATTGCGTGGGCTCAACAGGCAACTGCAAGACAATGACGTAAATTATACAAGCTAAACAGACAGAACCCGTAAGCGGAGAAAAGGCGGATTGTATACCTTCTTATGGGCGCGCAGCTCTCCCGTCATTGTTTTCTAGTGCAACAGCGGCTTCAACGCGGGAAGACTGCTATTACTGCTGAGCGAAGTAGTACGCGAAAAAGCGACAATGAACAACATGCATATCTGCAAAAATCACTTCTAAAGTGGTGCTCAGAAAAAGAAACCATTTTAGGATCAATGATCAATTATGGTTAAGGAGTGTTCTGGCATTCCGCCAGAACTGTCGGCTCACCCTCTTCATCCTTCTCCATGGGTGCTTATCTGCCACTCCATGACGAGAAGTTTGCCATAAGTGTTGTTTGGCGTGACCTCGCATGATAGAAAGAGGCCACGCCTGTGTCTGTGTCGACTAGGATAAATCAACATATTCTACCACTGACCACTACGGTCCTGTAATAAACCTCTTGTGTAGCCATCATACTCACAGAGGTAAGCACAAAGGAGCCATAATACTCCTAGTGCATCAGAGCGCCGTCATACGCTCATAAACCGGGACATTTCTGGTGCATCGGCTAAATCTAGCCAAGAAGTTAGCCTAGTCTAACTTGTTCTTTTCGAAGCAACTAGTTTGCTTCACACCTTGCACTTGTGCGAGAAGAGGTTGGGATTTTTCCATACCTTGGTGCTAATAAGCCCTAAATTCCGTGCCCTGCCCAACAGCAGCTGCGCAAGAGGTTGGCCTAGCCAGTCCTTGGTGCTACTACAGCCCTAAATTCCGTGCCCTGCCCAACAGCAGCTGCGCAAGAGGTTGGCCTAGCCAGTCCTTGGAGCTATTTCAGCCCTAAATAACGTGCTTTGCTCTACCGCAACGGCACAAGAGGTTCGGTTAACGAAACCTTGGGTCTCTTACAGCCCTAAATTATCTGATTTTGTTCAAACAAAACAGAATAGCCGAGGAAATGTCGCTCTTCTTCCACAAGAAAGCGATACTGGCTAGCGCAGAAGCCATTAAAGAGGTTTTCGCCAAGTATAAAGCGTATACGCAGAAGATCGTATACCCTGATGACGATAAAAAACGTCTAGAAGAGTGCACGGCTAATTTAGTGCTTCTTAGCTGTTGCTTAAGTCATATAAAATCAGCAACGATGGCTTTACAAGGCAAAATTGATAAGATGGAACGATTCTTCACTGCCATCAAGTCAAAATCAGAGCGAAATGAAATTATGCGAGAAATCGAAGCGCTAGACAGAGAAACCCAATGCTGGGGTTTGATTATAGACGCCACATCATTCGCTTTAAAGATAGAATCACACATAGCGGACGCTGAAAGTGAGTTGCAAAAGGTACTGCTGAAGCGAACATGGCTAATAGTGCACTCTGCTGTATCCGAACATAGCGAAGGAGATTATAGTTCCTTCCACGAAGAAAATAGCAACGCTATACCGCTAACCAAGAGTTCATGTTCGGTAAGCGTTTCAGCGGTAACGCTTCCGCTGTTTAATACGTGCTCATCAGAGTTTCTCCTAGGCAATCCTGATCGAAACAACCAACTTCCTCAATGTCTATGCCATAAAAGAAGCAAGCAGTTGATGAAAGTCAGTCCCACTGCGGATGCACGACGGCCATTTGGGTCATGCCTACCAGCAAATAGCAGCCCAACCTTTGCCTTGTGGTTATCGACCAATGCTGGAAAAGTCGCACTGTCAACCTGTACCTTCAGTGGAATGAGAGAACAAAACGACAGACCACAAGATACGTGTGAAAAAGCTTCTCTGACTTCAAAGAAAAACAGAATCCCTCGTCAACATGAAGTGGAATGGAAGCCAAAAAAAAAGCGCTTCTGTCAGTACAGTATTACTTGTACACGTATGCGCACAATTTCTCACTGTACATCGCTGTCTGCCTTTTACTACATTTTTGTCTCCAGTATAATCCTCCATTCGTCACTCCACTTCACTCAACTCTATCGTCAACCACAAGCTGAACAGACAACAAGGACGATGGACGATCAGCTCAAACCAATGGCAAAAACGAAGCCATGGGAACGACATTGGAGGCCTACTGCGGCCTTTGTGATGGCCCACAGCAAGTTTCGCTAATTTTGTCACGTATGTACAAGCTAGTGATTAGCTCCTTGTATGCTACTATAATATTACCATACCTTCCCCTTTATATGTGCGCTGTTCGTCTCATTTTCTTTCCTTTTGTTGCCCCGGAGTGTTCTGGCATTCCGCCAGAACTGTCGGCTCACCCTCTTCATCCTTCTCCATGGGTGCTTATCTGCCACTCCATGACGAGAAGTTTGCCATAAGTGTTGTTTGGCGTGACCTCGCATGATAGAAAGAGGCCACGCCTGTGTCTGTGTCGACTAGGATAAATCAACATATTCTACCACTGACCACTACGGTCCTGTAATAAACCTCTTGTGTAGCCATCATACTCACAGAGGTAAGCACAAAGGAGCCATAATACTCCTAGTGCATCAGAGCGCCGTCATACGCTCATAAACCGGGACAAGGAGAAACGGTAGAACACTAATGTTAAAGGAAATAATTGAGCACAAGAAATGAGGTATGACAAGGATGACAACCGTGAGAAAGGGTGGAATTACAACTGTTCCAATGAGAATGGGAAGGATGTGTTTTGCCTTGCCCGACATCCTCACCCCAAGTTTACCCTCAAGCTGAAGGCGATATCTATAGAAATAGAGAATGGACACATAAATAGAATAGTAACGCTCCGCTCAAGCGGCGGAAAAAGAACGAAACAAAAAAGCAATTTGACTTACTTGTGACGAACTGGTGAGGGTCCACGAAATTTAAAATGTTCGTTCCATCACAAAACTTCACTAAGGCAGGGACGGCAACCTGAAGACGCATTTGTAAGTAGAACGCCGAGGAACTAGATAGGGTAGTGATTGATATCAAGAAACATGAAGGAAGAAAGAGAAACCGATACGAAATAAGGCAGCACCAGAACAGCAAGTCTAGAACGGAAAGCTCGCCCTCTTCCTTATTCATAGCATTAGAGCTATTTGTCACAAAGCTGTTGAAATGACAACGTATTGCCCAACTACATACACTTTGAAAATATAGGAAGTCACCCAGGACTGCCGCAGGTAGGACCAAGCTGCCAGCAGACATGCAGGGTGGACCCTCTAGCCTTGTACCCTAGACCCGGATTAGCGCGCCCTAATTCAACACTTCCGCCCGCGGTGCGTGTCGCGGAGAGCGGCTGAGTGACGTCATGCAGCCGCTGTCTCTCCGCTCGCGGAGCTCCGCCCTGAAATGTCACTCAGGATGGCACGTAAAAACACCCCCACGTGCAATCGATTGGGTCAGCCTCTCGCGATGGGGCGCGCTCGCGCACCGTGCAGTGGAGCCGATCACGCGGCATAGTCCACTGACTTAGCAGCTTCGAGGAGGACAGGAGTTTACATTATGGAAGACAGTGCCGACTTAACGTAATTCGAAATTACATTCACGACCGTCGTATTTCACAGTAAACGCTAAGGAAAAGCACTTTGCAAGAGCTGTTACGAAACTGAGACACGGTAGATGCTAAACAAATGCAATTTGAAACTGCTCTTACGATTCGTGGTTGTAAATGCAGTTGCTTACTGAGTGTATGCGTCACACACTCAGTTTTGCTCATACAGACCTCTTGAAATCCACGTTTTTTAGAAGAATCGCACCAATTTCGACGTTATTATATGGGTTTGGTCCAAAATGCCTGATTTAAACAGTTACCCCTGCTCAGAATTAATCTTAATGAAAGCTGAAGGAATCTACATGCCCTTGGTGATAATGTCAAAGGTTGGAGTTCCACGGTTATCAAATGGAAGGCTTCCAGGGATGAAACGTGGTAGTTTGAGTTGGCTTCATAATTTTGGCCTTAGGTTTAGAGTCTCCGCTCTTCACTACTGGTCTTACACATGTTTTATATGCGTGTACTAAACGTTGTTTATCGTCTATTCCAAAACATCGAAGGATAAGGTACGTGAACTGCAACGCTTAACGAGCAGAGCACTCCGACCCTCTCAATCTCATGTGTACATTTTTCTCGGAGGCAAGAGGTAACTTCCAGATTTGACCACTCATAGAACTTTTCCAATGCACGATGTATTCTCTCCGCATTCAATTTTCCTATAGATCTTGATATCGTTTGCAAACTGCTTACAAGAACGCCGCTTTCGTCAAGAATTAACGTCAGCTCAGCTACGTATATAGCGAAGAGAACTGAAGAAAGGACCCCTCCCTGGGGAAATCTGCTCTTCACTAGCTTACAGACTAAAAAAGTAGCTCCTATCTTGACATGAACACTACGTTCTGAAAGTTAATTCTGTATCCATTTACACACTAAGGGTGGAACTTCAGATGTTCAGGGTTTTGCGTAATTCTAGAATGGTCGATCCTATCGAATGCTTTAAAAAGATCAAATTAAATTACATCACTTGTATCAATGTACATGGACATGTACATTATCAAAGTGAATTACATCAGATACTACATGATACTACGCGTTATCCGTTGCTCGCACGTTGCACGGGTTATTCGGTCTTCAGTAGTACTGCCGTGTGCTAATAAATACTGCACCAAGTGTTGTAATCGTTTCCATTTCCATCGAAGCTGCTTAAGCCAGTGGACTATGCCGCGTCGTCGGCTCCACTGCACTGCTCGGTGCGCGCGCTCCGTCGCGAAGGCCTGACCCAATCGATTGCACGTGGGGGTGTTTTTACGTGCCATCGTCACTCAGTCGTCACCCGCAACGTCATAATTCGTCATCGTCTCCCAGTCGTCACCCCAGCGAGTGTCTGAGCAAAGATATTCTTGCGCGTCAACTCGTGGTGTGTCGTACGCAATTGCGTTCCACATCCAGCATCCGTCACGCTGCTGCACTTGTGCTGCGGCTTTAAGTTCTCGTCACATGGTATTGAGTGTTTTGTGGCTTTTCGAAGTTTGTGTGGATGCTGAAGGGTTGTTTTCACAGAAGATGTGTTCCTTTCCCGTTCGGCAGCTTCACTAAACATGAATAGTGATGTTTCTGTGCATTCCTAGCCCACTTTCCATATTGTGTGAGTCATATGTTTGCGAGCTGACGAATCGCAGTGTCGAAATTGCTGCAGCTGAATAGTGAGAGCCTCTTTAGGAAGGACCATCAAAGCCCTATAGTGTCACGAAGGGGAAAGGTCACGGGAGGAAGTTTGTCGAGGCCACTTCAGCTATCGATTGAACGAAGAAGCCTGGATAACCGTCACTTCTTTGTTGCGCTCAAGAACCCACGTCTCGTTGGTCTTGTGGTTGCGAAGTCTTGTTCATGGGAACTTCAATCGCATATGTCTTCTATCCTCATCTGTTCGAACCACAGATAGCGCACTGACAATGGCCGCCATTCACCTTTCCATTGGAAGATTTGGGTCATTTCTACTCTACGGCTTGGCCTGTGACTGAGCCCCGTGCGCGTGCTTCGTACAAAAAGGTAGCTATGTGTACCCAAATCACAGAAGTAAGGGCCGATGAGCCACGCTACTCCCAGTGAAGCAGGGTCCTAAGCAGTACAACCAAGCGCTCAATAACCAAGACAACCAGGTCTGTGGTCGCTAGGCGTCAACGATTTGGCTCCGTGATGTTTTTGGGGAGGTAGAGCAATGACTTGTCTTTGCTGCACGAGTGTTCCTCCGAAAATCAAGGAGCAACGGGTTCGATCCCCACCTGAGCCGAAAGTTTTTGTCGAAGTCAGTTTCTTTGGCACCATTATACTTTCAGGACTCGAGGAGAGGTCGAAAAGAAAATTTCCCCAAACTTCACCCAGGGGGTACCAGGGGTTATTTGGGTGCTGATCACGAATCTGACATCCATTTTTTCGTGTTACGCTGGAGTTTGGGCGAAATCGATGACCGTAGCCTTAGTCACCCGTACCTATCGTAACCTACCATAATCGGCGAAATTTCAAAAACGTATGTTAGATTCGTGATTAGCACCCTAAATAACCCTCTAGGCGAAGTTTGTGGAGAGATCGACCTCTCCTCAACCTTTGGAGTCCTGAAAGTACAATAGTGCCGTTTCTTTTACCCAACATAGGAAGGGGGAAGGCGTTCAACAATGAACGGATAGCTTAGCTGGACCACATCCCGCACTTCTCTTACCCTGTTCTACAACACAGGACCAAGTCGTAATGGCAGACAGTAACGGTCTTCGGGCGCAGATTTGACACCTGTGCCTTTCTCCTTGATAAGTGAGCATCCATGACATGTCTACTAGCCAACCAGCTGTTTGGCTGGTATCCACATTTCCTTCTACAGATCACATGTCACCTGTCGTCCCGTTGATCATCGACTTACTCGAGCGGGCGCCAGCAGCGTCTCCATTCGCCCCCGCTGCGTGCCAGAGTGCTCCAGTGGATTCCCCTCCCTCGAGAGACACGAATAGCGTCATATCGTTCGTCAGAGCTTTCACGAAGAAATCCGACTAATGCGTTGGTGGGTCTCCTGGGGCCAGATTCATGGACGACTTACAGCAATCTAACAGTGAAAATACTGCCGAAATCCCTGATAGCGCGGCTTATCAATGGTGAAAGATTGAAACATTTCACCATATCGCTTGTTGATAAGCCGCGCTATCAGGGATTTCGGCAGTATTTTCACCGTTCGATTTCTGTAAGTCGTTGACGAATCTGAGCCCTGGTGTTTTCCTGACGTCCCGCGGAATCCGGTCGGTGACGACTCTCGTCCAGTAGGTTCTGCGAAGCGCATTACATAGTTCGCCCACCTAATTTTCGACGACTTGCCCTATGCGGCAGCGTCTCTGATCTTCGAACGTCGGCGAAGCTCGGAACTCCGGAGGCCTTCTCTCACTTGCGCGAGTCGTGTCCCTCCGAGTATCGTCCTCTCATATCCACGCTGCGCAGCGCTGATCGCGTGTTCATCCTGCTTTCGTATGGCCCAGGTCTCTGAGGATGTTAGGGCCTGTTCATACTTCGCGACGGTAGAGGTGGGAGAGACAGGGCGAAGGATACGTATCGATCAGTGCCAAGCCGGGAAACTCGATAGGTAGGGCCTGTTCATACTTCGCGACAGCAGCGACAGGAGCGACGAGAGCGCGGCGTCGGAAGTAAGAACAGGCGACAGCAGCGGCTGGAGCGACTAGAGCCTCGCAGCGCCGGTGCTCGAGTTTGAACACTTTTTGGTGGCGCGCGATCGATATGCATAACTTGCACGGGCGACGAATCGCTCTTGTCGCGAAGTATGAACAGGCCCGTATGCTTTGCTTTGTCACTCCTGTCGCTCCCATCGCAGAGTATGAACAGCCCCTTAGGGCGGGAAGGACAGTGGAGGCGAATAGCTGGACACGGAGTCGGACGTCTTCGTCTTCTTCACGACTTTTTCAACGCTCTTGAAAATTCTTACATAAAATAGTCCTCCTATATAAAATTCAAAAAAATCGCTTTCAAAATGTTGTACCCAGCATATTACGTGGGGAGAAATCAATCGCCCATTCCGAGAGTAAATGAATGCTTCAACCTCTGTTCCTTGATTGGGATGCGCCATGCATTATCAGTTTCACTCGCATATCCAAAAGATAGCGTGTGCCAGTGCAGTCGGAGAGCGCGCTGGCTGTCATATGCACCCGACTCCAGGTTCCTGGTTCGGATTTCCCCCAAAGCAGCCAAGCTTTCCACCCCTCTAGGGTTGGTGAATTGGTACTAAGTTCGTCTGGGAAGTATTAAACAATGAGCTCTTCATCGGCTGTTCACCACAAGTCATTGTACGAGACATTTTGTATTCGAGACTTCCTCTTTATATGATGTTCTTTTGATTCTCTCGCTAACGACCTTATCATCGCGTGATAGCGTAATAGTAGTCTGGATCGTCGCTGCAGTTCGGCACGGACTGATAACCCAGAAGCTCGACGTTATCGTTTTTTCGTCGACAGTCGGGCAACCGTATGTGCGGTTTCACCTTGTCGCCGTACAATCAGCACGTCTGCAAAGGTTACGACGGCTTGCCCTAATAGTCTCAGTTTGCTGCTGGTGCTGTTGCTTGATTGCAGAGCTTCATCCTCGTGTATTCCGAAGTTTTGCCTACTTTACTGTTTTGTTGTATTGAAACTGCCTCTAAGCTTTGTAAAAATACCGCTTGCTAGTTTAGGTCTGAACCGTTTGCTAGCTTGAGGCGCTCTGCGAGTGGAAAGGTCGGAAATCCTTCTAGAAAATAGATCCTTTTCTCGTTTAAGGCCTAAAGTGATCCATCTCATGTATTGAGCTCCGAGGGGTGTAGCGGTGTCGGTAGGAATGTAGGAGACTTTCTCTCGAGTTCGTTCTAGCCTGCACCTGCGTCCAGGACAGCCAAGCCCTTCATCATCTAAGATCACTTGATTGGAACCAGACTTCATTAAGGATAAGGATAAAGGACGACGTCGCTTAATCCCTTTTGGTTGTGCCACGTATTCTACTTCTACGGGATGTCGTGGAGGCGAAATGAATGCGTATTTGGCCAAACAATGACTTGCGGTGGCCAGCCGATGAACAAATCAGCGCTTTATCCTTCCCAGACAACTCTAGTACCTCTTCACCAACCCCGGATGGTTGGATGCAGGGGTGGGCGTTTCCGTTAAATTGTTAAATTTCGTTAAACAAGTATAAATGGCTACATAGTGTTGCTTCAATATAAAAATGTCAGTGGGACCGTTTTATAAACCATCTTCACGACAGTCTGAGCACTTTCAAATAAAACCTTTCAATCTTCTGGAATTTTGACAACTTTTGAAATCAAGCTGAACATCTTCCAAATAAAAACGGATGCCTTCCGAACTGAATTATTAATTTATTAAAAATTACTTTTCACACTCATTCTCATTCTATTGTAGAATGTAATGATATTGGAAAAATACCAAAGAAGGGGAAAGATTGTTGAGAATAACTTTCAATATTTTAAATTGGAAGGCGTTCGTTTTTGTTTGGAAGGTGTTCACCGTGATTTCAAAAGTTGTCAAAATCGCAGAAGTTTCAAAGGCTTCATTTGAAAGTGCATAAGTCTGTCGTTAAGATGGTACATAAAATGGTCCCGCTAGCAGTTTTCGATTGAAACAATACTATGCAGCAATTAAGTTCTTTTAACGAAATTTAACGATTTAACGGAAGAGCACACTCCTGGTTGGAAGGCTTGGGTGGCCCGGACGGGAAATCCGAACCAGGAACCTGGTATCGGGTCCATGCGACAGCCGGCACCTCCTCCTACTGCGCTACACGCTCCCAGACTTCATTAGGAAGAAGAAGACAGATCTTTTCTGTTGCAGACAAACTTCATTAGGATATTCTTATCTGCTGACTTATGCAATTTTCTGTGTAGACGAAGTATGCATGCAAATCTCCTCCACCATATTCCTTAGAAGTGGAGTGCATGACGGGTCATAGAATGGGCACACCATCATTTTTTGCTGCTGGTACAGTAGTAAGCCAAACCTTTACGGCTGATGCCAAAATGACCCATTTGTCATTACGATGAACGATAGCGGGAGCGTATGAGCCAATGTAGAGGAAAACAGTGATTATCCCACTTAATCCCTTTTGGTTTACCCGCCTAGATCTAATCACAAAGGTAGGTGCCGGATATGACCGAGTTTTCCTGTCGTTATTGCTGGAAAGGAAAGCTGCGAAGGCTTGTCTTAATGCTTTTGCAATGCGCCGTAACAACGGCCGATCGTCGATTATTAGCGAATTTTTCCTTTTACCCCTTTTAACCATATCACCCCTCTCTTGGGCAAGTGATGCGAGCTTGCTACTAGATGAGATTTCGAGCAGTTCTGCAGTGGAGGATTCGGTCTTGCTGGGCGCCACCATTCGATGCTTCCAACCGACTGCATCGCCAAACTCTTGCGTTTACAGCCGCACTGACCGAAACGGTCAGGGTGGGTGGCGTTGAGGTTAGCCATATTAACCTTCTTCGCTACGCTTTGAACACCTCGATTAGACATTTATGAGGGTGTTTGAGCTCGAAGTCTTTTTTTAGGATTGCAAAGGCTTCGAGCTCAAACATCCTCATAAATGTTTAATCGAGGTGTCCAAAGGAGAGCGAAGGAAGTTAAAATGGCTTCCACGGCCACAGAAGTGACCCGTCCTCATCTCTACGCACCCTGACCCTCTACTTTTATAACTGGATGCGTGTAGCGCAGTCGGATTAGAGTCCGGTTCTTCGTGCCTCCAGTCTCGAGATTCTTTGTCCCGTCCTGGCCAACCAACATCTTTCCATCACTCCGGGCTTGGTGAATTGATACCAGACTTGTCTTGGAAGGATAAATGACGGCATTGATCAATCGCTTTTGGGAATGCCACCCATTCTACTCCTGCGGGATGTCGTGGAGGGGATCTGAATGCGTATTTTGGATATACAATAGCTTGGTGTAGCCGGCCGATGAACATGTCAGCGCTTTATCCTTCCTAGACAACTCTGGTACCATTACACCAAACCCGTACGGATGGAAAGCTTGGCTGACCTGGGCGGGAAATCCGAACCGACAACCTGGTAACGGGTACACGCGACAAACGGCATCCCATTCGCCTGAGCTGCACGTGCTCCTTGAATGGATAAAACACTTGGCTTGTCCATTGGTTGGCCAGCGCAAGTCGTTGCATAGGACGAATACGCTTTCTTAGGACCACTATATATCCGGCTAGGAAAAAATGTATGGCGTATCCGAAATAGGAGTTAGGAAAGTCGTTCTTTAGGCTTTATCCATTTGCTTCAAGGTATCAAGGGCAATTGGAAATGCTGCCTTCTTAGGGCCTGTTCATACTTCGCGACAGCAGCGACAAGAGCGCAGCGCGCGCGGCGTGCGCAGCGTGCGCAGCGCGCGGAAGTATGAACAGGCGACAGGAGCGACTGGAGCGATAAGAGCGACAAGAGCGACTGGGGCGTCGGGCGTAGTGTGGTGTACGTAATTGCACTATAACTTCGTGGCCTAAAATATCAAGTGAATAGAGGTCCTCACGTCTAACTTCAACTTCAATTGCATTAGTTTTTGGAAACTGAAACAGACACAAGCAAACAGTTATATTAGTAAAAAGTTTCCGGAAACTGAGACAAACACAAGCAAACAGACACATTTTTAGTCAAAAAAGTTGTTAGAAACTGAAACAGACAGAAGCGAACAATCATATTACCTACATCGTCAGTCTGGCACTCAAAATAGACATAAAAGCCCTCCTTACCTTTGTGTGAAGAACGTCCGAACAGGAATCGTTTCCTTCCAGCACTAGCTCGCCTTCCAGCACTAGTGCGGTGTAATTACGTACTCCACACTCCGTTCGTCGCCCCAGTCGCTCCAGTCGCTCCCGGCGCCGGCGCGAAGTATGAACAGGCGACAAGAGCGACAAGAGCGACAAGAGCGACTGGAGCGACGGCGCCGGCGCTCGAGTATGAACACTTTTCGGCGGCGCGCGCTCGGTTTTAATCGATATGCATGTTTTGCACGGGCGACGAGTCGCTCTTGTCGCGAAGTATGAACAGGCCCTTAGAGTTTGCAAGCTGGGGCCGCATCCGTCAACGAGTTAACAGAGAAAATACGGCCGAAATCCCTGATAGCGCGGCTGAAATGTTTCACCATATCGCTTAATAGCCAAGCTGTCAGGGATTTCGGCTGTATTTTCTCTGTTAAATTGCTGTAACTCGTTGATGAATCCGACCCCCGGCTCAATATGGCATTCAGGCTACCTATTCTTCCTAACCGGTCTGTATCGGTTTTTCGGGCTTGTCCATTTGTCGAACCTACAAAATCCGCGTTTCGAATTTAGATTTAGGCTACTTTCATAATATCAACACCTACTCCCGAAGCATCAAATCCTAGTAAAAAGGGGCAGAATGCGTTACTTTACAACACTTTCAAAAAACTCGTTTTTAAGGAGCTTCGGATCTATCCTAGTCCGGGTGGGGCACATAACTCAAAAATTCAGTCATGACTTACAGAGCGGCTCCTACAGAACAACACAGAACCTAAACAAGAAAAAGTCACGAAGAAAAAACGAAAAAATTGCATTTGTTACGGTTGCAAGAAGGCAAAGTTGTGTGCCCTCCTCACCATGTTAGATCCTGGTTATAACATGTCAAGCGGCGGTCAACACGCGGCATGACTCTATTCCATCGCTCTTTGCCCGCCGAGGCGGTTGTAAACCGCGGCGATTATTTATTTTTTTTGTTTGTTCATCCGTTTTTGGTTTCTTTTAGGTTAGACTTCGTTCTCTTGCCTAGTTTTTAGTGTTTTTAGTTATGTGGCCCCTCGGACTAGGATAGATCCGGAGCTTGTTCTATGAGGTCATCAATTTTTCCCATGAGTTAGTTTTTTACTGACTCTAATTTCTCCCTCAGTTTTTTTTTACTAACTTTAACTTTACTTTTACTGATTTATTCTAGGTTGATTCTTTTTTGTGTTGCTACCCAGTAATGTTGTTGTGATATTAGTTGTTGTTGCCAGTTCTACTTTTAGTAAGTAAAACAGGATATAACTCCTATTTTCGGTTAACATGGCTTCTTGCACTCGTAATAACTCTCCATTCACTCAGAAAAATATCACTCATGGTTAGAGATAGAGCATGTGTTTCCTGCGGATGATTCTTCCGCCCGAGTGACCTTTGTGTTTTGGCAGCGGTCCAAATCGCCTGGAGTATCTGGGTAGCAGGTGTCATCGCACTCACGCGCTATTACGAGCGAGCACGTAGAATATCACACCTTCAACGCCGCGCAAGCGTTTTCCAGAGGCTCATGCGGCTGCGATTCTCGCTGCTATCAAATAATGGTGTGTGCTTTTCGTTTATTTTTCGCTCTTGAATCCATCGTTTGTTCGAAGATGGTAGCATTATTATGGTGGCGGTATTGACTTTTTTGTCATCATTCGGCTAATGTTTGACTCTTCCCTCACAGTGCTGACTTAATAACAAGTGGTCCATCTATGTTACCTAACATCATGCTTGTACACATCGTTTGATAGTGCTGCGACCTACCTAACAAGGGATAAAGCCGCGACATAGAGCACATCCGTAGAACAGCCAAAAGATGAAGTTCACTGAATTTTGGCGAATCCTATGCTTGGTGTCGCCCTTATTTCTTTTTTCTTCATTTTTTCCTAATGGGAGTCCTAAATTTATGTGTAACCTTCTGCCGAACTTGGAAGCACGCCACATTATTTGATCTGTCACCAACTTCTTCAAGCAGCACGGTCACCCTCTGTTTGACTTTGTCGTTCCCTTGAGAGTGTAGCGTGGTGCCGCGTTTCCTCGTTGTTCAGGGCTTCCGCAGCCTTCCGTCTTGAGCAGTGAGCTCTGAACAAGTCTTGGGCTTTTATGACACGAACTATCCCTTCATAATGTGCCAGCGTCCCCTTCCGTAGCTCCACTCACTGTTAGAAAAGCTAACAAAAAACTCGGTGGCTACCATAAGCTGACATTAGGCAACATATAATGTTCCAGCGTTTCCGAATTAATATCACTATTTCGCCTTTCTATATTGTTGGCGGGGCGCGTGTAGCGCAGTCGGAGGAGGCGCGACTGCCGCGTGCACCCGATACCAGATTCCTGGTTCGGATTTCCCGCCCAGGCCAACCAAACCTTCCATCCCTCCAGGGTCGATGAATTGGTACCAGACTTGTCTGGGAAGGATAAAGCGCTGACTTGTTCATCGGCTGGCCACCACAAGTCATTGTATGGCCAAATACGCGTTCATATCGCCTCCACGACATCCCGTAGGAGTAGAATGCGCTGGCGCATCCCAGAAGGGATTGATTAACGCCGTCCTTTATCCTTATCCTTATATTGTTGGCGAATTCCTTTAATATTTCATTGTTATTTTTATCAGCTATGTTTCTAGAAGGATGTTTAGTTATTGTTGTTTTCAGTTTTTTTTTTCTGTACTGCATCTATCTTAGTTGCATGACGATGTGTTAAATGTTATGCGCACCTTCGACTGCAATAAATAAATAAATAAATATTACTTTTCAGAAACTTTTCGTGGAAAACCCGGGTTGTACTTATTTCTTTCATTGGGTTCTCCAATACGGCTTGAAAGTCAGTGATAGCTCCCCGTAATAAGCCTCAATCTATCAATCGTATGGCATGGGCCGCCGTAGATTCCGATTAATATCTCATTGTTGTTTCCAGATAAAGCGATTATATAGTGGTAGAATCAGTCAGTTCTTAGTGAGTTTCTCACTGTGCTTACCACGCCTAGAAAAGTCTCATTTAGGAGCTAATGTAAATGCAGTCTAAAAGGTTGATTTTTGTTCAAATTCGCTTCGACGCTATATTAAGCCAAGTCTTTGTTTAAAAAATGCAAGTTGTATCTAATCAAGACCTTGCAATAAATCCATGACCGTGTCTCCCCTGTTAATCCTTAGAAAAACAACTAAATAGGCCAATAAACCTCATGAGTTCTTCGAAGAAACCTATCGATGGTTGTTTGTGACTGCCTGGGAAGCGCCGAAAAGGTTTTCGAATTTCCATTTCATCCAGCTGGCTTAGAAGTGACGAAAATTTTCAGTGCGGGCTGACAAAGCAATTGTGAGGTGGAGCTTTTCACAGCTTTTTATTTATTTCCATTTCGTTATTCACGCACGAAGTTGCCACAGAGGTTATACGAAACGGAATGTCAGTTTAGCCTCATCAGCCGACACCGAAGTGCTAAGTTTTTTTTTGTTGAAGTTATTCTTAACCAGCCAGATCACCTGTATCACCTGTCGTCCCGTTGATCATCGAATTGCTCGAGCGGGTGTCAGCAGCGTCTCCATTCGTCCCTGTCGCGTGCCAGAGTGGTCCAATGGAACCTCATCGCTCGAGGGACACGAAGAGCTTCATATCGGTCGTTCAGGGCTTTAACGAAGAAGTCCGACTAAAGCGTTCGTGGGCGTCCTGGTGTTCTTTTGACATCCCGCGGAATCCAGTCGGTGATGGCTCTCGTCCAGAGGGTGTCTGCGAAGCGCATTACGTGGCCGGCCCACCTAATTTTCGACAACTTGGCCCACGCGACAGCGTCTCTGATCTTCGAACGTCGGCGAAACTCGGAACTCCGGAGGCCTTCTCTCACTTGCGTGAGTCGTGTCACTCCGAGCATCGTCCTCTCGATTCCACGCTGCGCGACGCTGATCGCGTGTTCATCCTGCTTTCGTATAGCCCAGGTCTTTGAGGAGTAGTTAGGGCAAGAAGAACAGTGGAGTCGAATACGTGGGCACGGAGTCGAACGTTCTTCGTCTTCTTCGCGACTTCTTTGACGTTCTTGAAAGCTCCCCAAGCCGCTCTTTTCCTCCTGCTCAGCTCTGGTGCTAGGTCGTTGGCCATGTTGACTTCGCGACCCAGATACACATAGCTGGAGCATTCGGAGATGTTCATTCCGTTGAGCGAGAATGGGGCATCAGAAACCCATCCGTTCCTCATGAACATCGTCTTCGTAAGATTCAGCTGCAGTCCAACGTTCCCACATATACGATCGAAGTCGGCCAGCATTCGCTCCGCCTGGCTGATACTCGGTGTTATGAGCACGATGTCGTCAGCGAAGCGAAGATGATGTAGTTGCCGGCCGTCGACCTTCGCTCCCATGTCTTCCCATTCTAGTTCGCGCATGACGTTTTCGAGGGTGGCGCTGAAGAGCTTCGGGGATATGGTATCCCCTTGCCGAACCCCTCTCTTCACGTCGACGACGACGTCGTTGTAGAATGGTGAGATCTTGGTCGTGAATCCACTGTACAGCTCTCGAAGGTCTCTGATGTACTGAGTCGGAACGCCCCGAGTGAGCAGGGCTTCGATGACCGCTTCAGTTTCGACAGAGTCGAATGCCTTCTTCAGGTCGATGAACGTAAGGCAAAGCGGCAGCTTATACTCTCGCGCCACTTCGATGAACCAGCCAGATGTCGCAGAAAATTTTAAAAAACTGTTACAGTGCTTCCCGGTCATCATCTGCGCTCCTCAATAGGTCACTTTAAAAAATCTACAAGAGAATTTCATTGGCTTTCCTCATGAGGTTTCTATACAATTCTGTTTTCTTGGTGTTCGTTCTTATTGTCAAAATTTTTGCAAATTACGCAATTAATTTCGAGAAATTTGGTTCCTTTACTTTCTTTGCGGCTGTAAATAAGTAGCTAAGCTCAAGCAGAGTGGGAGACACCGGCATTAAGAAGCCCTGTTATCTCGGACATTAAACAGCGTAACCGTCTAAATTGGTTTATGACCTCGTAGCAATTGCTTTTCTCGTCGCTTTTGCACTAGTTTTCAATAGTAGCACTATCCCAGGGTGACGCTGATAACAGCCGATAGGTGAGACCGAAGAGCGAAGTCCAGAATTCAACTCTTACTGCAGCAGTATTGACCTAGGGCACGACGTTCTTGTCAGTCCGCTCTGATTGGATGGCGCCATTTTTAAGATATAATAAGCTGGTCATCTTCAGTGACTGAGCTTCATTCCCACCTTCATGATATTCTAGAGCGATCGAGTCTAATCATATTAGTTATGGCATGACTGTTCGAACGGCAGCCTCCAGAGTTCCGAGCTGCATCGACGTTCGAACATCAAGATGTGGTCGCTTGGTCCAAGACGTCGAAAATTAGGTGGGCCTTTTATATAAGCGCTTCCCAGACGCGCGTTGGGCACGAGTCGTCACCGACTGGATCCAGCGGGCGCCGAGTGATGCCAAAAAGCACCAGAGGCGGATTCATCAACGACTTACAGAAATTTAACGGAAAAAATACATCCGAAATCCCTAATAGCGCGGCTTATCAAGCGAAATGGTGCTGCATTTCACCATATCGCTTGTTGATAAGCCGCGTTATCAGGAATTTCGGCTGTATTTTCTCCGTTAAATTGCTGGAAGTGTTGATGAATCCGGCCCCAGGACGAGACACGTGGCGCTCTTCGAGTCCATCGAGCGCATAGGATTCATTAGAGCAATCTGGAACGTGACAGGGACGGAGACGTTGCTGACGCCTGCTCAAGAGCAACTCCATGACCAAGGAGATGATAGGTGACAAGTGATCGTGACTGCTTGGACGAACTGGTACTCTGGTGCCTCTTGGCTTTAATAGACCGTACTCTCTGTGCCTTCTTTGTGTTGTCGTAGTTGCTGTAAACCTCCTTTACTTTCCCGCCGTGAATTTGGATCAGCATTCCACAGCGGAGAGTCATGATGTATAAAATGTAGAGAATCTATGCAACTCCGTGATTGTTTGAACAGATTCCAGATAACAAAAGCGGCTAGTTGGTAGGGCAGTGGTTTTTGACAGCATCTGCAACGTTGTCGGTACACTTCTCCGAGAAGAGCGGTAGCTCCGTTGGTTACTGCGACGTTTAGGTGAAGACGGTTTTTCATGTGTTTGTGATGGTCAATGTGGTCACTGAGCGCGTAGTAGTTCAGTAGAAGAAGGTGTAGGCTGTGGTGCGCTGTCCGAGTCAGAGTTCTTGGTTCCCGCCCAGACCAGACAAGTATTCCATCGCTGCAGTGACGACGAATTGATACCAGACCTATCCGGCAGGGATTAAAAATTAACTTCTTCTTGTGAAGCTGTGCACTAAGATTTTTTAAAGCACTTTATTCAGCTTACGTTTCGACGCTTTCTTTCTGTAGGACGGAATGACCTTTGAGGTAGTTGTGCCTCAAATGTTGTTTTATTTCTCCCATGCTTCGAAGAAGACGAAACTGTGAAACGTAGGCCGAATAAAGTACTGTAAAAGCTTTAAACACAGCTTAGATAGTTATTGAACAAGGAGGATTATGCCGAGTTTCCTAGAAAGTCGGACATGGAGTGTACTCGTAAGTAATTGTATAGGCCAATACATGTACGTAGGGCCTCCACGATTTTATATAGAAGTAGGATGCGGGGCGTATCTAGCAGGGATTGATTGACACTATCATTTATCCTTTCTATACTCTATCTGATGGTCAATAGATTGGAATTTTCTGTGGTGTTGTGGAGCTATAGTGTAGTAGTGTGCCGTTTTGTTCTTCAGGAAGTCGCTCAAAATGCGAAGAGACTCATGAAAAAGCGGTCTCGTGCAAAGGCCTATTCATAGTCTTCGGCTTTTAATGTGTTCTGGCGGAACCAAATAACGTTTTTGCAGGTGGTGATTCAAAAATTCTACTTTTTCAGTCTCAGGCAGCTGTCAAATCACCAGCAAGCCATCTTAAAATGTGTGACCAGTTGTTAAACCCATTAAAACGCATTTATTAGAACTGTGCTAAATATCGAAAAGCGGCTTCGTGAGAAGAAGTAACCTTCCCTTTAAGTGTAAATGTTCCGTTTTTAAGGCTGGCTTATACTTTAACCGATTCCATGTGTGTTTTTCACGTGATGAGACGGCGTGTGTATTCATATGGCCGACGAATCATCTGCAGCTCCGCCTTTTTTCGTTCGCTAGAATGGTTGCCGTTCTGCATTGCGTAATATTCCTGTAATAACTCCACCTTTTTATGGAATGCCATCCGTTTTATATCGTCTGGTTCGTTTTCGAAGTTATGCACGTATTCGTCGGCCTCAGTTGTCACTTATGAATGAGACCTGAGTCCAAGTTCAGCACGGAGGATGCATCCTACATCTGACTTGCCCTTTCGAGACAAACTCCAATGCCCTTCTACAGTCTACAATACTTTGTGTATGTTCCCGTGCTCTTTTTCGTTTGTAATGTGTTTTGGGGAAAATTTTTCACCATTGTAAAAGAGATAGAAGGCCAATAGACGGCTTGCATAGAATATAATCCTGGTCGGGGGGGGGGGGGAGGGCACAGAATTAAAAATTATGCAACAAATTGACTTGACACTCACAGAGCGGATTGAAGAGAACAGAATAGGGCCTAGGCTGATAAATTTCACAAAGGAAAAAAAGAAAAAATAACATACGGTTTCACCGCGGTTGTAAACAGACAACGCTATGCTCCCCCTCACCATGAGAGATTCTGGTTTGACATGTCACGCTGCAGTCAGCACGCGGCATGCGGCTTTATTTACCCCCTCACTATGCAACATTCGCGTTATAACATGTCAGGCGGCGGTCAGTTGTGTTTGAATGCGCTTTGCCCGCTGAGACGCCTTTAGAACCGTTTTTTCTTGTTTGTTCGTTTCGTTCTTTGTTTTCTAGGTACTGTTCCGTTCTCTTCAATCCGCTCTGTGAGTGTCAAGTCAATTTGTTACATAATTTTTAATTCTATACCCTCCTCTGCCGCACTAGTATAGATCCGAATATTCGTCACGCAAAATGGATCTAAGACTATCTGTTGGTCGTCATGCTCTTCGGTGACACTTTCACGTCTGCTTAGCATCATTGAAACTACGGTGAGATAGCACCTGAAGCTTCTTACGGTAACGAGTTCTATCAGAAAAGCCACTGCGTGAAAACGCTGTGAGACAGCTTTCTATTGCTCAACTTCGGCAATGTTTGTGTGATGTGAACAAAGTTTTCGTACGGGGTTGAACGGCCATTTCTTTGCTTCAAGATGCTGTTTCCGTTGTTCTAATGTGTCCAACTGATCCACTCTCAGCACGCTATTGGTTGAGAGCTTCAGCAATCTCTATGCGATCACTTCTACTATTAGTCTCGCCTTAAATATTTCTATTTTTTGGATCCAATGCCGCCTTGCATGTCTATCAAATTGTTGTTCGTCCTTCAACTCGGTCAGCTGCGTCGTGTCCTGTTTACATGTTGTTCGTTTCAGAGATAGAGCGGTCGTTATCGTGCCGTTGACGCCATGTCCACGTATTCCAATCATGAGAAATCAAAGGCCGGTATAACGAAAGAGTTGGAGACGGTACTAAAAGCGGCGATTTCGTCGCCGTACAAGGAAAAGAACTGTGTTGCAAGGTTCGTGAGCTCATGTTGTGTTTTTTCCAGCTATGGAGCCATTTTGACTTTTCTGACAACTAGAGGGCCCTCTTCAAGTTTATTATTTCACTGCTAATGATATCGTTTTGCCTAAGCCCTAGTTTATACTTACGCCGCTGCGCAGCGCGCCACCATCATCGGAATAGGTATCGATCGGGCGGTGCGAAAATCGATACCTATAGCGATCGTCGTCCAGTGCCGCGTGGCGGCGCAACTGTAAACTAGGGCTAAAGTTGCTCAACTAGATCATTTCTATAGCTACCAACAACTACTAGCTAATGTGCCTTGCGGGCGTAGTGACTAAAAATGATACATTTTTCTCCGAAGATTATCATGCAGTAATATGATAGAGGACAGCATTAATCATTAGTACAGGATTATAAACGGCGGATATCAGGACCGGCTCACCGTAACCTTAGACGTCGGGTGAGACGTCCATTGTGCAATCGCAGAGCCAGGCTAGGGAAGGGACTCCAGGGTGTGTGCCACAACGCTGCTCTTATGGAGACTGCTTTCTCCGCTCAGGGGGAATTCGCGGCTGGGTTCTGCGCTCTTCGAGCGCAGAGTCAGGCTAGGGAAGGGACTCCAGAGTGTGTGCCATAGAAGCTGCTCGTATGGAGACTGCTTTTTTTCGCTCAGGGGGAGTTCGCGGCTGGGTTCTGCGCTCTTCGAGCGCAGAGTCAGGCTAGGGAAGAGACTCCAGGGTGTGTGCCATACAAGCTGCTCGTATGGAGACTGCTTTCTTCGCTCAGGGGGAGTTCGCGGCTGGGTTCTGCGCTCTTCGAGCGCATAGTCAGGCTAGGGAAGGGACTCCAGGGTGTGTGCCATACAAGCTGCTCATATGGAGACTGCTTTTTTTCGCTCATGGGGAATTCGCGGCTGGGTTCTGCGCTCTTCGAGCGGTGAAGCGCATACGGCTGAAACAGTGCGCAAAAAACGCGCAACGTCATGTAGACGTCGAAACCTCCCAGATCTCAGATACTCAGCTGAAGTGCAAAAACGTCGCGGCCCCCTGGAACCGAACCCCCGACATCCCTCGCATGAAGTAAACCCTCTACCTACTGCACCACGACCCACTTGGACAAGGTGCCATCGCGGGCGCACAAGACATCGATCGGACGTCGCAGCGTGGACGCCGACGCGCGATCTCTGAGCTAGGAGGGCGCAGACAGCAAAGTCTCGGCGCGACCCGCACTGCGGTTACGGTGAGCCGGTCCTGATATCCGCCGTTTATAATTGTCTATCATTAGTTTTTGGGGTGCGCAGCGCATTCTACTTCTACGTGATATCGTGGTGGCTATGTGAAGATACATTTGGCCTTTGTAATAAGATGCAGTGTCCAGCCGACGGACAATCACTGTTTTATCCTTTCTAGAGAAAGTTTGGTGCCAGTTCAGCAGTCATGAAAGGTGATGGAAATCTTCGATGGTCTGAGCGGGACCCCAAGGAGGTCAAGGACCTCCAGCGGGGGATTACCACTCGTACTACTGCAGTAGGGATGCACGCGATAGAAGACATCTCCTGCTGCAGTGCGAGGCACCAATGTGCTTAGTTTTGCTCATCGTTTATAAATGCGTTTACTGGACGTCGCATGCGGCGATTAACTGTGGGAAATATGCAACATCTCCATGCCTTCTCATCTTGTAACCTTGGCATTGATATTCACTATTGTTATTTTTTCATTGCAAACGAGGTTGGTAAGTGGAAATGTTTATTTTAGCCCCAACATTTCGACCGTTTATCTCTTCATAAAAAACAACGACAGCGAAACAGCGTCTTAAGACAACGACACGGTCAAAACATCATGCCTAAAATAAGCATTTCCACATGCCAACCGCATTGGCACGGAGGAAATAACAATAGTGGGCAACTATTGTAGTGTAAGGCGTAGCATCGCTGCCCGGAAAGCAGAAGATGCGGGTTCGAGTCCCGCCATGCGCAAAAGTTTTGATCGTGACTAGACATCCATCTGACAATTTCTATCTTCTATACGAGCCGCTCTAGGCTCAAATAGTTTGAAAATCATAGTGGGCAACATCTATTTGCCTTAATTTACTGTTTTGGTTCATACCGATGACTGGCGAGCTGTTTAATAAAATAAAGTTCTTTCGTAATGTCACACGAAGTTGCTATATCCGGACGAACGGACGGATGCAGGCATTGACGCACAGATGCTTTACCTCAACTATACGGTGCACTTAGCGAGAGTACTTTGGTCGGAACAGACGTTCATGTCGGCATCTTTGAGTAAATTAGTTATTTAGTTAAATTAGTTAGTTAGTTTTAAATTAGTTTAATTAATTATTTATTTGAGTAATCTTCGAGTCCTACCTAGGCTAAACAAACCTCCGGAGTCCTTAGTTTGGTACCATACTTGTCTAGGAAGGAGGAAACACGGACTTCATCGGCTGACCACTGTAAGTTATTGGGTAGGCCAAACGCGCATTAAGATTGTCCCCACGATGCCCTGTGTAGGTAGAATGGCAAAAATATTAATTAACTCACTTTCCGGAGTTACGCATTTGGACCGAGTGCGGAACGACTCCATTCGGCAAAGATTTGGTGTCACCCCGATAGTTGAGAGGTTGCGCGAAGCTCATCTGAGATGCTACGGCCCCATTCTTCGCGCAAAAGACTGGTCGAAAGACTAGCCTTAACCTCGAGGTGCTGGGAACGCGGCCACGAGGGAGATCAAAGCAGTGTTGGCTTGATACGCTGCATCAGGACTCGAAGATGGCTAAATTGCACCCTGATCAGGCGTTTGTTCGGGAAAAGTGGCGCCAGCATTCCAGGAAAGCAGACCAGAAGCGGGACAAACGCTGAAGAAGTAGAACGGGCTCCCGCTTTCAACCTTTATTCTTGGCATTGGGCTGTTGCAGCAGCCTCTGCATAGTCTTGCGGTTTTTTTTCTATCAGCGGTGCGGTTCTTCCCGGCTAAATCGAGCTGATATGCATTGGTAACAAAAGGTGCTCGTGCTCATGAGCGGGGGACGCATCTCTAGAGTAATCTTTTATTCATTATTCACTCATTTTTAAGTTTTTCTTTTCATTTTCGCCCTAAAGTGCTCAGTGGAAAGTAGTGGCTCTCTATACGTTCATCTTAGAGCGTCAGCCGTATTCTTAGTTTGAAGGAGTGCACGGATTTAGATAATCTGTTGTTAGAATCGCAGTTTGAATGAAGGCCATGCCTTGCTATCGTCCATCGTTCCGGCAGGAAATGGATGCCGTGGTGATAGGAATCCGGGGGTTTCGATTCGAAAAAGTGGCGAAGGTCGGATTCGAGTGCCGCTCGATCTGTGTGTCGTTTTCCCTCCAGAAGGTAAGCTAGAGACCGGAACAAATAGTACGCAGTTGACAAGGCTTGGTGAATAGGGTGGGTGGGGAATCGCTTCCCATCCAAACAGCTGGAGCTTTTCGCGGGTCATTTTTGAACTATGCCGTTGTGCAGTGTCGTGGAAGAAATAAATCTTGTCGTGTTGTGGGCTTTAATTTGAAGAGCGTGGCTGAGTTCCTTAGTTGGTTGCAGCACTCCTGACTATTAATGGTGGCGCCAGAAGGGAGAAGCGGATCTATCCTAGTCCGGGGGGGGGCACATAACTAAAGAGTATGTAAAAAATCGACTTGGGACTTACCGAGCGACTCCTACAGGTCACGATAGAACCTAAACGAGAAAAATTCACGAGCAAACAAAAAACGAAAAAATAAATGTTTTCGCCGCAGTTGTAGGCGGGTGAAGTTATGTGCCCTCCTCATCATGTTAGATCCTGGTTATAACAGGTCAGGCAGCGGTCAGCACGCGCTAGGTGGCGTTATGCGCCCTCCTCACCATGTTATATCCTGGTTCTAACATGTCAAGCGGTGGTCAGTACGCGGCGCGACTCCGCTCGCTCTTTGCCCGCCGATACGGTTGTCAAACCGCAGCGATTTAATTTTTTAAATTTATCCGTTCGTTTTTCTTTGTTTTAGGTTCTATCGTGCGAGGGGTCGCTCGGTAAGTCCCAAGTCGATTTTTACATACCTTTTAGTTATGTGGCCCCCCGGACTAGGATAGATCCGGGAGAAGCTCTCAATACACAACACCACGAACGTCCCAGAAAACACTCAACATCCCCTTCTTTGGGTGCAGCTCACCTTTGGGAACTGCTGGCAGCTTGTCCTCTGCTGGAGTCCGAGCACCCCTTGCTGAATGTGACACGTACAGTACCCACTTCTCATCTCCTTAATGAGCGAGTCGAACAAGTCAAAAACGGCGAGAGCGGGATAAGTTGAAGAGGCATGCATCGGCTCGTATGGGTACTGGTCAGGGATCAAGTCAGACCTTCATCACTTTTTTGAATTGAACTCTCTGGATTTCTATCGCCACGACATCCATTCCCTGCCGTAGCGATGGGGGACAGTCATCGACAAAGAATGACAATATTTGGATGAGTAAGGTTAGTTTGATCAAATCATATAAGAGTTTTAAAAATATCAGCAAAAAACCCAAAAACGTATGAATCATATGAATCACCCTAATAGTTGGTGTCAGGTGTTTTATTCTGCTACCAGTCGTTTTGAATATGATGAAAACGTAGCGACCTCATCTTTGATGAGAACCAAGGCGTCGTCTTGCGTTCGTCCGCGGTCTACCTCTTCTAAAATGGGGTACGCACCGGTCGTACCCATAAAAGCTACCCCCGTTCTTATCTATTACTTTGTCTTCTTTCTATGCGACTAGCAACATTGCTTATCGCCAGTCTGGCCGCCACGGAGTTTCGTTTTATGACGCTCGTGATTTAGCGAAATCACGCAAAATATCTGCAACGTGATCGAGGCGATATTCATTCATGGCCTGAGGGATCCGTTCTTTGTCAAAGGATCGCGCTACGCCAAATATCCTGAACCGGTATGTAACGTGGTGAAGGGATCTCCTTATGCAGTAGAAGCAACGGCACTTATTTCAGAACTTTTGGCCATTTGTTTCAAAATACTCGCACAAGAGTATAACGGCAGAGATCAACTCACTGAAGCAGATTCGCTCGGAGATTGGACGTGGACGGGTAAGCATACTTTGTAGGCATTCAAAAACGATCTTAGGGCCTGTTCATACTTCGCCGCAAGAGCGACTCGTCGCCCATGTATAACACGCATATCGATTAAAACTGAGCGCGCGCCGCCGGAAAGGGACTGTTCATACTTCGCGACAAGAGCGACTGGAGCGACAACGGCGACAAGAGCGACTGGGGCGACGGACCTAGTGTGGTGTACGTAAGTAATTGCGTACTCCACACTCCGTCCGCGACGAATGTTGTATGAAATCCTAATTATTTGCGTACACCACACTACATCCGTCGCGCCAGTCGCTTCAGTCGCTCCTGTCGCGAAGTATGAACAGGCCCAAAGTGTTCATACTCGTGCGCCGGCGCTGTCGCTCCAGTCGCTCTTGTCGCTCTAGTCGCTCCAGTCGCTGCTGTCACCTGTTCATACTTCCTAGCGCTGCGCACGTCGCGCACGCTGCGCTCTCGTCGCTCCCGTCGCCTGTGCAAAACATGGGAATCGATAGCGCGCTGTCGAAAAGTGTTCATACTCGAGCGCCGGAGCTGTCGCTCCAATCGCTGCAGTCGCTGCCGTCGACTGTTCATACTTCCGCGCGCTTCGCTGTCGTCGCTTTTGTCGCTCTTGTCGCGAAGTATGAACATGCCCTTACTGTTTTCTTTTCCAGGCATGGATCCGAATCGTTGTAAATCAGAACTCGCTGGAGCATTATGTTCATTTACTTCTTGGAGAGACAAAAGCCATCAAGTAAGGGTTAGCCGTTTCGGCCACCGTTAAGAAGGAGCTCAGACATGCTGGTTTAGCCAGTTCTACGATGAAAGGGCTCTGCTTCGAGATGAAGAGGAGATGAGCAAGGTTACGGGCCTACTGAAAAGCCTCGATCGTCTGCCAGTCTGTGCCGCTGTGAACAGTTCCTTCCTGAACACCTGGACCCCGTCGCCACTAATCCTGGCTGGGTTGGTCGATGGAAAGCCGCTGAAAAGTGGGAATTCATCACCTTCCATTTGATTCACATGGTTGAATCAATTTCTTGACAGCGGCGGATTCCTAATGGCTAGATTTGCAGTTGGAACGTTGGCGCCGCGTCAGCGAGCGACGTCTCTTCGTGAGACCTCTGCAGAGCTAGGAATGTCCGCGATTGATTACATGCAGTCGGAGCGTTCACTGCTGCTCTCGCCGATCTATGGGAAAGAAAAACCCAGTCGAAGTACGTTTATTATTGCTTTTGTTTATATGTGATTGTCAGGAGGGAAAGTGTAATGTTTATAATCAGAAGAGATTTTTGACGAAATTGTTCCCTAGAACGTTATTACCGCTATTCTTTTATTTGTAGTTGAACAAATTTACTGCCTGTAAGTAAATGACATATTTTTGTCTATGTTTTTGTTCAATTTAACGATTTTTAGGGACCATTATGAGCGATGATGAGGATTCTGTCTACTCACATCCGTCCATGATTGACCATTCAGAGAGAGTTCCAGATCGAATTATTCTGTCTTCAACGCCACAGGGTAATAGTGGCTATGGAGAGCTTCCCCCGCAGAATCTAGCGGTTAGTGGTTTCGCATCGCCGCTCTTTTTACTTTTTCGTCCCACTAATTGTTCGGAAGCTAGTCGTTGTGGGATCGAGGTTTTTGCGCTGGCGAAAGCTTACAGACTCTGAGTACTGCCCATTTAGAAGTGCCATCGTCCAGCCCGCATTCTAATCCATAGGAGAAGTTGATTCTTCAAATATGAAGCTTTATGATTTGAGAGGGATCGTGGAGCGCAGAGGAGATGCCGGCTGATGCGTTCACCCGATACCAGGTTCTCGGTTCGGATTCCCCGCCCAGGACAACGAAGCCCTCCATCCCTCCGGGGTCGGTGAATTGGTACCAGACTTGTCTGGGAGGGATAGAGCGCGAACTGGGGCTGATAACTGCAAGTCATTGTATGGCCAAATACGCATTCAAATCGCCTCCACGACATCCTGTAGAAGTAGAATGCGTGAGGCATCTCAAGTCCTTTATCCTTATCCTATATGATTTGAGAGATGGCTTGTTTGCATCGTAATCGGACGCTAGTAGTGGAGTGGAGCATTAAAGTGGAAGTGACGGTGATTGTTGCGCTCACCCCACCAATCCACATCCTTGGTTCAGTTCCCGTCCCGGCCAAACAAGCCATCCCTCCCTCCGGGGTCGGTGAATTCTGCTACCAGATTTATCTGGCGGCAAGGAACCACTGATTTGTCCACCAGGCTGCGAGAGTAAGTCATTTTATGGAAGAACCAGACCTTCAGCGGTTTGTTCGCTGCCAAACGTCTCTTTCGAGGCTTCGCTGTTAAGTTCCGATGTTACAACATCATCACGTTGACCGAAGCGGTTCTGCTCTTCTTTTTTGGGTTTTCTTACCTTTACTTGTAAAAAAGTGGCCTGAAAATTACATTTTTGATCGAGTATGGAGCGGCTGTAATAGAAGTTTATTTGTTTATTATACATTCTGACAAGGAGAGTCTCCAAAGTGGCGGTGAGCTTTTGTCATGCAATTTTTACAGGATGTAGGGTCCTGTGTGGGACTCCAAGACCGCAGTTAATTTTTTCGAAATGCTCTTCTGTAGTCGAAAAAAGGCGTGTGGCGAACGCGAAGTTCATCACGCCCTGCTGTCATCCATCCCAATGTGGTTGGCTGGCGCAGTGGATAGCGATGTCGCCTATCGGCCGGACCAAGTGCGTTTTTCGGTTCGACTACCGACGTCGCCCATAGTTTTTGCACACATCGGGTCGTTATTATTATGTGCATGCGTGACTTCAGCAGTCAATTTGTACACGATTAGTGCTTTTATTAAGTAAATGTACTCCTTCTCTGCTTTCATTTGAGATACCTCTCAATGGATCGTATTTGCAACGGCATAGGTCATGAATTTGGTTTGATACCGCTAGATACTTTCACTTAAGCCTAAAAGCACTAATCGCGTACAAATTGACTGCTGTGGTCACGCAAGCACAGAGTAATAACGGCCCGATGTGTGCAAAAACTATGGCGACACCGGGGGTCGAAACGTGAAACTCGCTCGGTGCGGCCGAGAGGCGACATCGCTACCCACTGCTCCAATCGATCACATTCGGTTGGATGGTAGCAGGGCGTGATAAACCTTGCGCTCGCGCTTCCACTCGCCTTTTTTCGACCACAGAAGAGAATTCCGAAAAAATTAACTGCGGTTTTGGACTCCCCACACGGGGCCCTACATTCTGTAAAAATTGCATCGCAAAAGCTCACAGCCACTTTGGAAGCTCTCCTTGTGAGGCGTGCGTAGAACATTACGAAAACGTGATTCCAAACTGGTTTAATAGTTAAACAAAAGTTTTTTCATAGTTTCTTCTGAATTGCTTTCGAAGTAGTAAATAAGGCAAATGTCGACGTAGGGCATAGCTAGTGAAATGATGATGTTGCAGCCGCTAATTGTGTCTCGCCGTACTAGGCGGCCTCGTCGTTCATCTCGAAGCAGCAGCGAGTCGAACTCAAAGGGTTCCCGATCTCAGAGTGAATGCGTAAGTTGTGTTCTTTTGCTTTTTAAGTGGCGTTACTCTCAATCAATATCCTTTGGCTAAGTCAAGTTTTTCTCAAATTTCAGACGAGCACTATTGGTGGTGGCTTGACTGAGCTCGGAACTTCAGTTATGTCCACGACTCAGACACGAATGAGACCATCGGAGACACTCGACAGCGGCATCGACTCGGAGAATAGGTGGGCTACACCTCCTTTTTGCTACCTTCACCTTCACTCTCGTTCCTAAAAGTGGGCTTTGTAGGGATCCAAATGGAGAGAACGTGAGCTCCATTTCTGACGAGAGAGGTAGCTCGATGTTTGACGTGGTCCAGAAGAAGGACAAAGATGCAGAAATGCCTTCATTATCGCTGGAAGGTTAGCTTCGACCGCTTCTTCTGCGAAGCGATAGCAGCTCATGTTAGCGTTGCATCGTTCACTTCAGAAGCTCTGCCTAAGATAACGGATGGTTCTATTCCTGATCCGCCTATCGATCCAGTGTTAGAAGAGTTGGAGGAAAATGAGCAGCAGATGCAGAAGGCACCAGAACGAGATGATGTCCGATCGGCTGAGATGCCGGAATTGCTTGATGACTCGGTTTTCTTTGAAATACCCAATCAAGAAGGCGGAGCGGGGATCTCAATTCCGAAGGCTGGCACTCAGGTAGGACTACAGAGGGTTTGATTTACGCCGATATTTGTCCTTCTATCCTTATTGCTGTCAAGTTTCAAGAATCGTTGCTTATTCCCCTTTAGCACTAGTATTTGAATTAAGCATACTTCTGATGGCTTTGTTATGAGACGTTGATGGAGTTTAGGATGAGTCCATGCTTGGAAAGTCACTTCACGACGAGCTGATCCTCGCCGAAGTGCAGCCTGGGAGTAATAGTCTGCTGAGCAGAGGATGGAAGAAGCCGAAAACGAGCACAGTGAGTTGCTTTAGAAATTGAAAATGTTGTTTTGAATTCACCGGTAATATCAGGCTGTCCAATAATTCCTGTCCGAAAATTGTTAAAATTCTATAAATTTCCCTAGAAGTGTTATAATATCGGGCAAGTGTAAAAACCTAGAAGGTTCTCCAGAGTTCCACGCTAGAGGTATATAAGGCGCAGTCACCGCGTTTAGCTACCAGTAGAAGCTAAAATGGACCAAGGTCGAATTCCTACGTTCGTGTACTACGAGTGGCTGCTGGGCAACGACACGGGCACCGCGGTCGCCAACATCTGCAGAGCGTGCAAGGAGGATGCGGTGTCCCAACGCACAGTCAGGCGCTGGTTCAATCGTTTGGAGAGCGGCGACACGAGCCTCGAGGACAGGGAGCACAGCAGGAGACCTTCTACGGTGGGTGACGACGAAGTCCGTCGCTGTATCAAGGAGAAGCCAGAAGCCACCACCCGTGAACTGGCGACGACGCTCGGCTGCAGCAAGTCCACCATCCACAATCGACTCAACTTACTCGGCTACCACAAAGTTCTCGCCCGTTGGATCCCCCACCGTCCCCGACGGGCCTCGGTCCACCTGCTGCACGACAACGCGCGCCCCCACGTGGCGAAGGAGACCCAGCAGAAGTTGGCGACGCTCGGCTGGGAGACGCTTGCCCATCCGCCGTATTCCCCGGACCTCGCCCCTCCGACTACCACTTGTTCCGCCCGCTGAAGCACCGTTTGGCCGGAAGAAAATTCACCAACTACGACAACCTCAAATCCGACATCGAGCACTTCTTCGAGTCGCAGCCCCCGGAGTTCTGGGCGAAGGGCATCGGCGACCTGCCCAATCGATGGGCCACTGTTGTGGATAACTGTGGTGATTATATTGTTGATTAGACTTGTTTTTCAGTAAAGTTGAAAAAAATTAAAAATGGTGAAATTTTCAGACAACAATTATTGGGGAGCCTGGTAGAACTCTTTTTTGTTAGGTTTACAGACTTTCGTAGAGTTTTTGCCTGCACTGTTTGATGAAGGGGCGCATATGAGACAATAGCACGAAGAATGGCATGTATGCAAAAAATGGTTGGGTTTGCTTCCGTTTTTCATTCATCTTTCATTTTTGACTCGAAAAATCGGCGGCATTGCATCGGTTAACAGCACAAGTCACAATGCACGCATTCAGGGTCTATGTACTGTGTCCAGTACAAGTGTTGTGCTTAAGTGCTGGCTGTTAAGTGGTGCATTTTCGTCGGTCTTTGTCCTTTTCCACTAAGGTACTTCAAAAACCTTAAAAAATAGCAAAATCAACATGAAAATCCTTTAAAAAACGACAGATATCCGTGTAATGCCGCTACGCTTAGTCTGGTTGAGATATTGTCTTTCCCTTTTCAGATTTATAACCAAACAATTTTTTGAAATCGTTGCATGTGGTTGTCATTAGAGAAATAGACGTCGTGAATGTTTAGTCTGAGCCGGAAAGGAGTGGTAGTACTCAGCTTTCGTCGTCATCAGGCACCGAAACAGATGGGGGTATTGTGAGCTTTGACCAGGCCCTAAGATCAGCTATGGAAATCGGTG
This sequence comes from Heligmosomoides polygyrus polygyrus, assembly GCA_947396885.1. Lineage (NCBI taxonomy): Eukaryota > Metazoa > Nematoda > Chromadorea > Rhabditida > Heligmosomidae > Heligmosomoides > Heligmosomoides polygyrus. Next base: position 104,093,943 of record OX377202.1, on the reverse strand, counting down.
GTGGTTCACCTAATAAGGTCCGTTTCTTGATCTTCTCTGAAGTTTTTCTTCAAAATTGTAGCACATTTCCAGTGTTGCACTTCGCTTGCTATTCACATTTTCTGAGCACATATTTGTAGACAATTTTGAAATCCTTGTATCGACTGTTAGTTTCTTACTGCAGTGCTTCAGATAGATTTTTAGTGCGATTTGGATGATACTCGAGAGCTTGGGTTCGAAACGGATGTCGAGGATATTGATGATGAGGTTGGTCTTTGATGTTCTTATTGAAGAAATGAAATGTCTTCTTATTCCAACTTCATGTTGCTCCTGAAATTCTGCCTAGTGGCAATTCTCCAAGGCCTTATGATTTGAAGATTTAAAATTGGGCAACGTGGGCGACGTGAGTGGGAAAGCTAATATGAATACTTTTAAGTTGCTCACCTCTAGGAGAACTTAGTTTTGCGTGGCGTAGGCCTTCGAAAGCTATAAGGAGCGTCGAGGAAGTAGCGAGGAAGGTGAAACCCACCCGGTTCCTTGTCCGCCTATTTGACCATGCCGTTTTCTTACGCTAATACAGGTAAGAAAAGCCCGAGCTTTACCTAGCATGACGAGAGAACACCGATCTGGGGCCAGATTCATCTATGACTTACAGCAATTTAACAAAGAATTTACAGCCGAAATTCCTGATAGCGCGGCTTATATCGCTCACCATATCGCTTGATAAGCCGCGCTATCAGCTATTTCGGCTGTAATTTCTCTGTTAAATTGCTGTAAGTTGTTGATGAATCCGGTCCTAGGTGGACTCATGAGAAAGTGTATTTGACGTTATGAACTTTAATAAACCGGCGATCAGTGAGACCGAAATATCACCAACGTTAAGCAAACGTGTACGAAGTGACGCGATACTCCGGCCAATCTCTGCTTGGCGCCGGTCAACCTCGAGCGACTTTTCTCATGATACTAATGTCCACGGAATTTAAATTCGCGAACGGAATTGGTAGTATCCTGGTGGCGCAAGAACTGGGCTTTACGATTGGTGAAACAAAACTTCGTTGACCAAACGCTGAATGACTTGGTGAGTCTGTCTTGAGACATCTGGCGCAGCACTATGGTACAACGGATTTCCTCAATGTACAGATTGCCTAGCGGTTGACAGTAGATCGCTCTCGTTGCGGTGCTTCTTGCGGAAGAAGTTCGTAGTAGTCACTATATCTTTTATCATGGAATGCGATGTCATGGTGAATCTCTGTTGCTCAGTGCGTAAAAGCGATGCTCCAAAGCTTTAGTTTTAGCCGTTGCTATCTAAAGTCAACACTCATAGGACATGCACTCCTCCTTGGCCTTGTGGGACCTTCTGTTCACTGTCCCGCCATTCCCCATGTATGGTGACGGTGACGTAGTTTGAAATATGTCCCGAAAGAAATGCGTCCCTGTGATCACCTGTGTCACCTGTCGTCATCGAGTTGCCCTAGCGGGCGCTAGCAGCGTCTCCATTCGTTCCTGTTGCGTGCCAGAGTGCTCCAATGGATCCTCTTCGCTCGAGGAACAAGAAGAGCGTCATCTCGGTCGTTCAGGGCTTTCACGAGGAAATCCGACCAACGCGTTGGTGGGCGTTCTGAGACCAGATTCATTAACCACTTACCACCGTCTACCGGTGAAAATACCGCCAAAACCCCGTCAAACCTGATGCTGATGAATGCCATATCAGGAGATTTGGCGGTATTTTCACCGTTAGAGGACGGTAAACGGTTGGTGAATGCCGAACTCGAGGGACACGAAGAGCGTCACAGCGGTCGTTCAGGGTTTTCACGAAGAAGTCCAACCAACGCGTTGGTGGGCGTCCTGGTGTTCTCTTGACATCCCGCGGAATCCAGTCGGTGATGGCATTCGTCTGGCGGGTGTCTGCGAAGCGCACTACGTGGGCGGCCCACCTAATTTTCGACGACTTTGCCCATGGCGCCTCTGATCTTCGAACGCTTAAGAGGCACGGAGCATTTGTGATCAGGAGGGACAATCCCAAAGGAGATTACGAGAATGGAGAGAGGACCATGTGACATCTCGCACATCATTTCCTTCCAGAACATCAGCTGCTTCCCCATGTTATGAGTGCTCCCATACGTACTCAGTGAATGTAGAAGTATTTGTGTTTATTTACCCAATATTTGTTTACTTACCCTATATGCGGTCTCAGTCGGATAGCGCAGTCGGTGGAGGTGCTAGTTGTGGCGTGCACTCCATTCCAGGTTCGTGGTTTGGGTTTCCCACACAGGTCAACGGAGCTTTTTGTGCTTCCGGGGTTGATGAATTGGTACGAGACTCGTCTGGGAAGGGTAAAACACTGCCTTGCTCATCGCTAGGCCACCGGAAGTCATTGTATAGGCTAAATACGCGTTCAAATTGCCTCCACTACATCTCAGAGAGGTAGAATGCGTAGCGCATCCCAAAAGGGAGACCATACTCCGTCCTCTATTCCCAATCTTTTATCCCTATGTAGACTGTGACTCTATCAGAAGCACGATAATCCATTTCCTCAGCAGAGACCGTCGTCGAGAAAGACGTCCACGGTTCCGTCAGAGCATGTGACGACGATGGTGACGACAATACCCCGAGAAGTCGGTCTCGACGCCCAAGACTTCCGTTGTCCCATGTGTAGAAAGTCCATAGGAGCGGCTTTTTCAAAGTTTGGGTGAGTTCAGCTCGATCAATACTCAGAGGTTTGCGTAGGTTTCGTTCACTTGGTGCATTTCCAGAAGATTCAGTTCCTGTTTCAGTATCTGCGGCGTGGACGGCCTGTACTACTGTTCGGACTGTATGCAAGCCGGCGGTGAAATGCCGATACCATCGCGAGTTCTGCGCAGTTGGGACTGGAAGCCGCGGCCGGTGTCGGATCGAGGGCGAGCGTTCATAGAGGCGAACCAGGTTGGGGCTCTCGAAAGTTACACTATCACGCGAAATTAATGACCGTTTTTCAAAATCTCAGTCGCACACACTAGGTCCTATTGTGGATGATTCCCCGCCTTTCCCTTGTATTTTTATCGACCTGTATTCAGGATAATGTCATAATACGCATTGATCAACACAATCCAACGCTGTACGATCACGTTCCTGCATTAAAGACAATGAAGGTGGGTATTTCTGTAAAAAACAAGAAATGCATTAGTGTGGGGTACAACTGGAATCAATAACTGAAGTGAGACAGGTGCGCCATATCGAGACCTCGCAAAGGGTGCCCCTATTTGCATAAGCCAAACAGCTCAGGATAGCACAGGGTGGCAGGTCGCTGGAGTTTTTGATGCGATGAGTAACTCGTTCGCTATGTTTGCGCAGTTTGGGAGGCCGGTCGTCTAGTTTAGTAGGGGTCTACAGCGGCATATTTTGAATCAAATTCAGAGCTGATCATGAGTAGGGTGACACAACCAGTTCAGTGGCCGTATTCATGAACGTTCCGGGAACGTTCCTGTCTTCCTACTTGAAGCGACCCGTCGGGAGCTGGAAATGGCTATTCATGAAATGAATATGAACATGAAAACCAACCCCGTACCGGGATGCTGGGAAGGGGATGGAGCGATTGCGCGAAGATCTCGCTTACCTTCCCGCTCCCGTCGCTTCACGAATACGGAACACAGAACAAAACATCAAAAACTAACATCGTGAAAAAGGTCATGAAATGATAACAACGGTTTTCCTGGAATGGGCTTAAAAATCGAGAGTAATCGTGGTGTGTGTGTGTGGGGGGGGGGACGTCACTTTTGAGCGAGATAAAACCCGATCCGGCTATGGGCCTGTTCATACTTCGCGACAAGAGCGACAAGAGCGACTGGAGCGAGCGACTGGTGCGACGGATGTAGTGTGGATAATTACGTAAATAATTACGCATTTCACATTACATTGGACGGAGTGTGGAGTACGCAATTATTTACGTACACCACACTATGCCTGTCGCCTCAGTTGCTTTTGTCGCTCTTGTCGCTCCAGTCGCTCTTGTCGCTATTATCGCGAAGTATGAACAGGCCCTATGCAAGTGAAACTTACTAACTTCCACCTTCATTAATCTCGAAAGTACTTTAAAAACCGTACACACATCATTTCGCTTCCGCCGAGATTCTAGGGTGTGGTTGAAATTGTGAATTCCGGGTGGATGCAAATGCGCACGCTTTTTTGGGCGGGAACAACGGCTGTGGCCGCCATTTGGGACAAGTTGTCGCGTTGCCTCGCGCCCTCCGCGCCACCATGCTCTCCTCGCTGTCTGACACACTCTATCACCGCCAACGTATACAACCATGCCACTCTAGTCGACAGGACTCGTCCCCAGCGCTGGAGACCCCGCCCCCAAAATCGTGCGCATTCGTGCGCACCCAGAAATCAGCATCCCTCCTTTTGAGAGGACAGAACACTGATGAGCCACATTCCATGATGGGTCTTATATATGTTTTATACGTTCTAATTAAAACTTTCCCATCACAGCTTGATAAACCCTTAAAAACCTGGTATGTGCATGTTGAAGCTTTGTTGTAAAGAAGCTTAATATGAGCAGAAAAGTCAAGAGTGTGGTCATAAAGAAAACTGAAGTCCCTTAGGCCCGGTTTATACTTGCGCCGCCACGCGGCGCGGCATCACGATCGCCATAGATATCGATTTTTCGCGTCGCCCCATCGATATGTATTCCAACCACGGTGCCGCGCCGCTCAGCGACGCAACTATAAACTGGCGCTTAGGCCCGCTTTATACATGCGCCGCACGCGGCGCGGCGTGATGGCCGCCTTAGATATCGATTTTTCGCGCCGCCCGGTCGATATCTACTCCGACTATGGTGCTGCGCGGCGCAGCGGCGCAACTATAAACCGGGGCTTACACAACTCACTCGACGACGATGGTTTCCAAGTATGGAGATTGGTTGACTGGACAGGCCTAGGACAAGGGAAAGATCATTACATTCCCGAGATCTATGAGGCAATTAAAGGGTTCAGGACCGCTACGAAGCGCAGTTGCAGGTGATGCCGACATTCGCGTTCGCCCCGAATCGAGGTTCCTGGTTAGGATCTACCCAGGGCAAATCATCCCTCACTCCCTCCTTGATGGCTGGATTGGTACTAAACTTGTCTGGGAAGGACAACACGCTGATTTGTTCACCGGCTGGCCACCGCACCGATAGTCGTTGCAGGCCAAATACGCATTCAGACGGTTTCCACGATATCCAGCAGAAATAGAATGAGTGGCGCATTCCAAGCAGGGACTGAATTATCCTCTATCATTGTCTAAATGTGATGTGTTAGGTCTTTTGGAGCATAGTTTTCATTGAAGAGGAATATCGAAGGGGTAGCTTTGCCGTACTTGGTCTTGCGTAGGTTTTGTTCTATTCTGGTCACCGTTGGGGCTAAAATAGCCTCTGAAGGCGAAGTATAGAAACGAACGGAATCAATGCAAAAGTTACACAGATCCGGTGGGATGATAGAGACGGATGTTTGGAAAACGTCAGTGCCAGGGTAGGGTATACGTTGTTAGAAAGGTGTGTTTCTAAAATCATACAATCCACTTGTCCGTTACCTGAATATTAGATAAAGGGCAAAAATCTATAATAGCCAGGAGAGTCAACTCACCGACCCCAACACATGTGGGAAGACGTCTGTGGTAGGTCTTCTGAATCGAAATTGTTTTGAATCCAAATCCAAAATCCAAATTGCACGTGTTACGATGCCGGCGACACCACTGAATCCCAACACATGTGGTACGACGTGGAGAAGATCGAGCGGTCCTTGCTGACCGCTCGATCTTCTCCACGTCGTACAACATGTGTTGGGATTCAGTGGTGTCGCCGGCATCGTGACTCGTGCAATTTGGATTTTGGATTTGGATTCAAAACAATTTGGATTCAGAAGATCTACCACAGACGTCGTCCCACATGCTTTGGGGTTCTGTGGTGTCGCAGACGTCGCACCACTTGCGTGGGACCTCGGAAAACGTGTCACAGATGCGTGCCACATGTGCTACGATTCAGAAGACATATCACCTAGTTGGCCTCTCTTCACTGGCCGTGCGGGTTACAGAATGTTATAGCTTCCTTTTCGGTCTCTCTCAACCGTCACCCACGACGTTGGCGCCACTCGAACTTGGCGATGTTGACGAGAGCTTGATTTGTTCCCAACTGAAATCGCAGTTGAGTCAGCAGGCGACGAACGTTTCGGCCCACCTTGTTGGAGATATTCCATGGAGGTGTTTGCCTCGTCCTAATCGATATTTTAGCCTGCCAAAGTAATTCGCTGAGTAATTAAGAGGAGGCATTCTTCTGAAGGGAGCTACAGGAGAAAATAATGGTCTTACAAGGAGAGCCTATAAAGTGGCGGTGAGCTTTTACGATGCAATTTTTAGATGGTGTAGGGTCCCGTGTGGGGAGTCCAAAACCATAGTTTTTTCGGGCTGCTCTTCTGTGCTCGAAGGAAGGCGTGCGGAAGCATGAGCGAGAACTTCATCACGCCTTGCTGTCACCCAACCGAATGTGGTCGGCTGGCGCAGTGGATAACAATGTCGCCTCACGGACGCACCGAGCGAGTTTTACGGTTCGATCCCCCGGTGTCGCCATAGTTTTTGAACACAACGGGTCGTTATTATTATGTGCTTGCGTGACCACAAGAGACAATTTGTACACGATTAATGCTTTTAGTAAGTGTGAAGACAGTTGACAATTTTCACGTCAAATTGGACATATTTCTTAGCAGTTTGGTTTGAAAAGTGTCCAATTTGTCGAGAAAATTGTATAAATCTCATGAAACGCGAAGTCGGTTGAGAAGCAGCTCAAACGGAGGATTCCGCACCTAAATATCAAGGAGGGGAATAGTTCCATCGCTCCGCTCAGTTCATGACCTTTCCGCCGCGCGCCGCCTAATAGTCAAGAGAAGCTTCGCCGCGGCCGCCGCAACAGTGGCGGCCGGCATGCGCGATGGCTTCCCGCGCTCATCGTGGTCATGACATACTTTTTCGCGCCGCGCGCGGTGTTTAGCGTTGGTCCTGGGAAGATCTCCGTCGCGTTCCCTTGCAGAGCGATGAGCAATACAACGAGCACGGGGAACTCAATCTCCTTTCTAACACATTTGCTTAAGCCTGGAGCGGCTGGTAGAGAGGCTATATGTTGTTACAGGATGTTTTGTCGCGACCAAAACTCTTGCGCCAGGCGGGACTCGAACCCGCATCTTCTGCTTTCCGGGCAGCGATGTTCGCCTTACACCACCGGCGCTGTTTGACCGCACGTAGCATCCGCGATATCCTCGAGGCCTGTCAGCACCCACCCGTGATACGGGATGGGCCGGTCGCTGATAGAGAGGCTATATGTTGTTGCAGGATGTTTTGTTGCGATCAAAACTCTTGCGCCAGGCGGGACTCGAACCCGCATCTTCTGCTTTCCGGGCAGCGATGTTCGCCTTTCGCCTTTCTCAATCTCCTTTCGCGTCGCTCTGCACTGATCGCCGCGATCTCATCGCGACGACGGGAATTATGCACGAGGCCTAAGGCTGCGGGCATCTCAACATGAAGCGTAAACACCTCCCAGGCTCTGAGGCGAAGGCCTACTTCCCTGAGAATGTTTTGGCCATGAAAAATGGGCTCTTCTAGCCCTCCCCAAGCTTCGAATTCGGCCACTCTCCCCGGCGGGTTTCGTCCACTGGGCCTGGCAACCCGGGTGAGAGCCGCCGTGAACTACGGTACGTCTCGGAGACCTTTGCGACCAGCGGCTCCCCAACGACTGGTCTGCGTCGCGGTTTCCGTCACAATGGCAGCGTGGGTCCTCACTGCGGCGAGAGCGATATGGACGAGTTCTCCGGGTGGTGCAGCGAGACTCTGGAGAGGCCCTTAGAGACTCTCTGGTCTCTGCTCATAACGTGCTGGTCTAACGAGTTTGTGGAGTAGGCACGGAATAACTCGTGGAACTCTTGACGGAACCCTTTTTTTAACGGGTTGGCGAGTTGGAGCTAGGGTGGAGAGAGATGAGTGTTAGAAAGTTATTGAGCAGAAGAGAACTAAGGAGAGCAGGATCTATCCTAGTGGGGGCATATAACCACAAAGTATGTCACAGATCGTCTTGAGACTTACCGAGCGGCTCCTAGAGGACGAGATGGAACATAAAAGAAACAAAAAACGAGCGAACGAACGAAAAAGATGAATCCCCGCGGTTTTACAACCGTCTCGGCGGGTAAGGAGCGACGCAATACAGGCATGCCGCGTACTGACCACCGCCTGACATGTTATAACCAGGATCTAACATGGTGAGGAGGGCGCATAAAGCCGCATGCCGCGTGCTGACCGCCGTCTGAGATGTTATAACTGGGATCCAACATGGTGAAGAGAACACATAACTTTGCCTGCTTACAACCCCAGCGAAAACAAATGTTTTTTTTGAATTCTGTCAGCTTAGGCCCTATTTTGTAGATACGAAGATTCAGGTCAAGCCCTGAATGTTTTATACAAAGCAATTAACTCACATATCCTTTTCCAGGCACTGCGAGAGAAGCTACAGATAGCGTCGATGTATCTATTCAACTGCCGTGAGTCTATAGCCGACGATTTTCGAAGACGAGTATGGCCGAGGGATCATCTGTATAATGATATTCATGCTTACTCCATAAGTGTAAGTATAGAGCTTCTCCAAAGATTCTCGTGGCGGTCAGTTGTTATAGTCGTTATTCAACGATACCTTCAGGACATTAATCAGTTGCACAGCGGTCTTCTGGAGAAGCAGATCCACGGCTTTCTGAAGCACGCGATCGACCACGTTATGCACTGCTCGCTTTGTCGCCAGAAGGGCTTCTTGTGCGAAATCTGTGAAGCACATGATGTTATATATCCGTTTCAGACGGAGAGCACCTATAGGGTGAGGCTTACATCTTTGAGTAAGAGCTTGTCACCTTGTCCTTGCAATCGACTATGCATAAGGGCCCGTTTATACTTCGACACCGAGCGACGCGACGCCACATATTTTGGGCACATTGGTCGCGTGACGCAACCGATCAATTTGGTCACTATACATGGCGTCGCGTCGCTCGGCGTCGGAGGTATAAACGGGCCTTAGCCCTAGTCTATAGTTGAGCCGCCGCGCGACGCGGCACCCCAGCCAGAATAGTTATCGATCGGGCTGCGCGGAAATCGATATCTGTGGTCATCGTGGCGTCGCGCCGCATGATGGCACAAGTATAAACTGGTGCTTAAGGGATAGAGGTACCCATGAGTGCTTCATCGTGGGTATCTCTACTCTTTTACCCGGCATAACCGCGGGTTTAGTCGCTGATGAATCCTGTCCCTGATCTTCTGGAAGTATTACTCGAGGTCCTACATTGGGTTTGACGGCACAAAGAGGCGAGGTTCTGTTAATGTCCATGTAGTCCAAGATACTGGTTAGAGAGTTTCTGTGACAATTTGAGATGTCTATAGGACCAAGACGTTCCCCAAGTTAATGTGTTGAGGATGATGAAGTGAGGCGTTGGTGATGGAGGATGAAATTTGAGGGAGTTGCATTTGCCCTTGGCATTTCCTGATCCAAATGACGCATCGGTGACTCATAGGGTATGAGGCGTGAATACGGTTTATTGGTGTTTTCAACGACGAATGGCCCATCAATGACACCATGACTTGATATTTGCAATAGAATGACAGCAGCGAACAACCCACTTGGTTCCTTTTTATGTCAGTCGATGTGGTACTTTTTATTTATTGTGACTTAGCAAAGATCACACGTAGAGATGATGCAAGAAACCGCGAGCCGAACAAGCATTTAAAGTAGTAAAAGTAAAGGCCGGGCGAAACAGGCCCTTAGGGCCTGTTCATACTCCAGGCCTGGAGCGACAGCAGCGATGGGGACGGCAATGCAATGCATTGCATACATATTGATTTTTCACAGGCGATCGCTCAGCTAATCGATATGTATGCTTTGCCCTGTCGCACCAGCCACTGCCTTTGCTCCAGTCATAGAGTATGAACAGGCCCTTAGGTGGGCTGTTTGAGTCGAGGTGGACGTTTAAGGAATTCATTCGATACGGAGGTTCGACGTTAATGTCGAATTTAGTGGATCAAAGCTTGGGTTAGTAGTGTTGGATTTTATTTTTAATTCTCGTTCTTGCAGTGTCCACACTGCTTCTCGGTCTACCACGCCGACTGTGCGAACAGGATCGACGACTGCCCGAAGTGTGTGAGACGAGCGAAGTACGAAATTCGCCAGGAGGCGAGCGACCTGCCCCTTGGATAATCCGTTTTCTCAGAGCGTTATCCAGTTGTAGTGCTAGAGTGTCAGGTAATCTACTCATATCTCATTGCTCTCGTTGTCTAATCTGTTGTCACGAGCTTCTCCGATGTTCGAAGCCTCAACCGCTCAGCATTTGTCGGCCATATCTCTGCTGTTACTTCCCATATATACTTCTACCTACTCTCCACTATAGCCGACACTAAGGAAGTGCACTTATGTACAGATTCAGAAGAGTGCTAGCCAGTCTTAGAGGACTTTCTTCACTACTTTCAACTGTGTTCTTCGCTGTAAATATCATAGGATGACAGATGACTACCACCATTACTAATCGAGTTTCTAATCTTGAATCTTCAGCTATGTTTCTAGTTGTTGTGTAAATATGTATGTACAGTAGTGTAAGTATTGTAGCTGTGTTGGTGTCTAGAGGGTGATAATAAGATTACGTGTCTTATGTATGTATGTATCTGTGCGCTTGTTTTTCAATATTGAGCTTTCTGTCTAGCTGCGTCTTCTGGACGCAGCCTGTGAAAATAAATGTAGATTTGTAGAGAAACCGTTAAAAGATGGTGAAGATCGAATTCATACGAGTCGAAAGATGGAGAGCGGGGAGGCATCTGGGGTGTTCTTCGCTCCCCATATAATCTCTTTCCTGCTGGCAATGGCGAGAGCGGCTCTGGCCCAAGTTCTTCTTCTTATTCTTCTTCAGCGTTTGTCCCGCTTAGTTGCGGGGTCCGCTTTCCTGGAATGTTGGCGACACTTTTCCCGATCAAATGCCTGATCAGGGTGCAACCTAGCCACCTTCAAGTCCTGATGCAACGTATCAAGCCAACGCTGTTTTGGTTGCCATCGTGGCCGCCTACCAGGCACATCAAGGTGGAGACCATTCTTTCGGACAGTGTCACCTTTTGCGCGAGGGACGTGGCCGTAGCATCGCAGACGAGCTTCGCGCATCTTCTCAAATATCGGGGTGACACCGAACCTCTGCCGTATGGAGTCGTTGCGTACTCGATCCAAACGCGTAACTCCGGCCGTCCACCGCAGCATCTTCGTTTCCATTACGCTGAGGCGCCTTTCAATTTCTTTGGTAACGGGCCAGCACTCAGCTCCGTAAATAGCTACAGGCCGGACGACTGCTCTGTAGATCTTCGACTTTAGGCGCTCTGGTATCATCTTGTCGTAGAGCACTCCCGTCAGAGAGCGCCATTTGGACCCCGCTGCGTTCACGCGTGAGTTGGCTTCAACGAGTAAACCGCCATCGGACGCGATTGCTGATCCCAAGTACTTGAATACCGAAGTACGTGGCAGCTCAATGTCATTTACCTTAATGGAGCTGGTCTCATCTTCATCAGTCGGCATATACTCCGTCTTCTTGACATTAAGTTCGAGTCCAAATCTCTCCAAGCGATCGCACCAAGCTTGTACCTGCCGCTGGAGTTCAATCTTATCTTCGCTAGCGAGCATTACATCATCAGTATAAAGCAGCGTCCAAGGGACTGGCTGCTGAAGATCACGCGATATGGCATCCATAACGACGACGAAGAGTAGAGGGGAGAGCGCAGACCCTTGATGTACTCCGACAGAGATGGGAAACTCCATCGACGTACCTGCTGGCGCTTGGACTCTACTCCTCGTACAAGAGTAGAGTAGCTGCACCCACTCAATAAGCTCTTCGGGGACTCCATGTTCTCGTAAGGCATACCGGCTCCGGCCCAAGTTACGGTTAATAATTTAGCGATCCTAACGAACTAACGACATCAGCTGTTGGAATCGGCGGAGTGGCGTTCTATCCCCGCCTTTTAAACAGGGGCGTAGCAAATGTCTGCGTCCCTACTATCTCCTTAGGCCTATGGTATAGTCCCGCGGAAGTATCCGCGGAACGGGAATAATCTAGTCGGGACCCAACGCGCGCTCAATAGCCGCAGCCCGCAACACCCATTTTTTGCGGATCGTCGGCGGTGGTCGGTGGACGGGCTGGTATACCTCCCATTCGCCTTCCGCGATGCTGTTCCCGTCCGGGCACTTCCGCGGGACTATACCATAGGTCTAACGGAATCTTTCAGGAATTTAGGTGAACTTTCAACGGATGTTTCTGAAATCTGCTTGCGGTCGAAGATCAATATAAAAACTTCCTGCTCTCAACCTAGACATGTATGAAGGGAAGAAGGATAAAGGACCACACACGCGCGACCAAATATTGCGCATCCGACGCTACAGAAGTTGAACGAGTTGGACTCCGAAACTCTACCACATCCACCATATTCATCGGACCTTTCGCCAACCACTTCTTCAAGCACCTGGATAAGTTCCTGAGCGAGAGATGCTTCAATAACCGAGCCCAGGTGGAAACTGCCTTCCGCGAACTCATCCGCTCCAGAACTCCGGCAACAGGGACAGGTAGGCTAGTGTCTCGTTGGCAGAGATGTGTAGACTCGAATGGTTCTTACTTCGATTAATAAAGTTGTGCTTGAGCTTTGAAGTTTGAGGCCCAAAAAATCCTGCATTAATTTCAGGACGACCTAATAGATGAATACTAGAGAGATTGGGCATCTCATTGGCATGTGTCTCCTTTTTTAAAACCCTATCCATGGAATCAATCACTGTGTTGAGGTGTGAAGTTGCCCGTTTCGATGCGCAGTTTCACACAACAGATTTGGGTCAAACTGTTTTGTTGCCGGTAACACTGGCCCGAATTTTCTCGAAAACAACGCTGGGATAGGAGTCACGGTCACCGATACTGGGTGATCTGTACGGTAGAATTCTCACATATTTCACGTGAAGCTTCACAAGAGTGTTCGGCGTAGAAATTGTCGGCGCAAATTTTGAAAGAGTATGCAGGCGTCAACAATGTCTAGTGACCCTCTCCAGATATGCTGTGGTTTTTGGGTGCGAACATAAGAACACGTTTGAATTTTTTTCGCCACGCTAGAGGTTTCTTGCGTAATCCATTATTACGGATGGAATCATTGGATCCGATGCCGATTCGGATAATTCGGATCTGTCATTTTTTTCAAACCCTTGTTGAAATGATTGTGCAAACAGTAGGATTTTTGAAAAGCCCGTATCTAGGACGATTTGGGTTCGGGTGATTTTCACGAGATCTGATTTTCGGGTATTTCACGCAACTGAATTTAATCAGGAATCTGATGTCCTAAAGGATAAAAGGATAAAGGACGGCGTAACTCAATCCCTTTTGGGATGCGCCACGTATTCTACTCCTACGGGATGTCGTGGAGGCGACATGAATGCGTATTTGGCCATACAATGACTTGCGGTGCGAGCCGATGAACAAGTCAGCGCTCTATCCTTCCCAGAGAAGTCTGGTACCAATTCACCGACCCCGGAGGGATGGAAGACTTTGTTGGCCTGGGCGGGAAATCCGAACCAGAAACCTGTGGCCGAATTCATGAACGTTCCCGGGAACGTTTCCGGCTTCCCGTGGGAAGCGACCGGGGCGGGAAGCAAAAGTTCGTATTCACGAACCTGCCGGGAAGCAACGGGAAGCTCCCGCGTCAATGGCGGGAGGCTCCCGGCCTACCCGCACTCAACTGGTCGGGAAGGCCGGGAAGCCTTCAATGAAGTGGTGTGAGCAGTTGTGCACAATGGGATTTTGAAGGCTGTTTTGACATCGAAAGTCGTCTTCACAGAGGGTTATCTTCACCATATGTCTCGCAACGTCTTCCTGGACCATCTTCAGGGGGGGGGGGGGGGGGGAAGGGAGGAGGCGCGCTATGAAATGAATTAATAAGGTCAGGGTTTGGCTTCTGTCACTTACTATATTGGAAAAGATCACATAATTGATCTGAGGATGAACAGTTCTTTCGTCGGATGCGCCACGCACTCTATTTCTGCGGGATATCACGGTACCACTTCTTATCCATTCCCGTTGCCAGTCGGCGGACATTTTAAAAGCACGTTCTAATTGGAAAAGATGACATCGTCAGCGAGATAGTATTGAACTTAGGAGTAAACAACTAAAGGCGCAAATAAGGTCGGGGGGGGGGTCACCCCTACACAACGGTGCTTTTTGAGACCGGATTTTTTTCGCAGCACCGGTGTGTTCTACCCCTATATGAACTGAGGTAGGCCATTTCTGATGTAATTTCACATTTCACACGTGCGGACAATTGCGGACAATTTCACATTTCACACGCGAGTATGGGGTTACCCCCCCTCGACCATATTTGCGCCCAACAAAATAAAAATAAAAATATGTATGAAATTAGAAGTTAATTCTTCAATACCTAAGTGGTTCCAAAAGTCTGAAAACTGTTATCACAACCCTTCAGCCATTTCTTCTTGTAGTCTGTCTTCGTCTCATCATTAGAGAATGTGGAGGATAACTTTCTTCTAGTGGTCGCACGTCCAACGCTGAGCGCTACGTCCTGGGTGCGCCGTGCACGCAGAGGTTTCGTAAAAATCGAAGAAACATGTGAAAGGATAGAACGGCACGAAGGTGAATACGCCAACAACGGGGCATTTCCACACGACGATCTATGAAACGATCGCTATGGACATCAAAGAGGATGTCACCTCACTTATTATATGCAACGGTTTCGATCTCTAACCACGTTCGAAAGTCAGACACGCTGACGTACGAGCCAATTCGTCGAAAATCAGGTGGGCCTTATCTTAATGCCGGACGCTGGAGGAGAACCGTCGCCGACTGAGTTAATCGAAATATAAAAAGAACATGGAACAGAATGCTCGCTAGTGTGCTGGTCGGACTTCTTCGAGAATGCTCTGAACGCAAGATGTGACGCTCTTTGTGTCGCTCGAGCAAGGAAGATCCATTGGAGCACTCTGGCATACGACAGGGACGAATAGAGAAATTGCAGGCGCCCGCTCGTGCGACCATTCTCTGCCTAACTTCGTAGGACTATAGAAAAGCTACGTAATATCCAACAATACAGAAAGGCGAACTAGAAGAGGCGGCTCTTAATATTGGCTGGTGACTACAAGACCTTCTCCAGAAGATATAGGCATAGAACTGCCTATCATTTGACCTCGACTTAGAAGTACGCAGAAGTAGAATGCCTAGATTTTCTATTGGAAAATTTGCAATTTGTTGAAGAATCTTGAGCGGAAGCAATGAATTCATTCAGTGCAACGAAAAAAATTCAGTGGAATCGTCCACCTAGAATAAAACACTGATTTCCCCTATCGGTTCGCGTTGTAATGCAGCCCACTCCCGTCCATTGTACATCTGAGCCTGAACGTCGAGTGTTTGGATTTCTGAAAGACTAGAAATACTTGAATATCCAGTTGAAAAACCGGTAATTTGAGAGATTAGTTTTCAAAATCTTGCAATTCCCGCCTCCGCTGCGAATCTAACTCGCGCGTCGCGGTCGCTCCCGCTCCCCGGTGGTTCATGAATACCAACCGGGCTACGGGAAGCCGGGAGCGGGATGCAGCGGGAGCGGGAAGGCATTACGTGCCTTCCCGTTCCCGCTGGTTCATGGATACGGCTACTGGTATGTGGTGCACGCAACAGTCGCGCCTCCTCCTACGGTTACAGGGCAAAGGACAACCATGACTCATGTTTTCGCCGATTCGTCGCGCCGTCTGCGTTCTCCGTACTAGAGATTCTCCTCGCATAGCCCCTACGTCTCTTCTTGCCTGTGATAGAGCGCAGACAGCGGAGCATGTCGGTGCTAGAGCACCCTACTGGGGCCGCGGTTGGGTGAGTCGACCAGTGCACTTCATTAGGGGGGTCGAGCGTTCTATCCCCTCATCCCCCCGGCCCGCCCACCCCCAACCCCCTGCGATTGCTCGAGAGTCTAGTGGCTGCCTTACGAGATAGTGGAGACGCAGACATTTGCCACGCCTCTGTTTAAAGGGCGGGGGATAGAACGCCACGCCGCCCTTCATTAGCACTCATTTCTCAAAGGAGGAGCATCGGATGGAGGAGTTGGCATATCAGCAACATCGACGAGATCAGATTTCCACCTTTTCTGGCACAGGTTGGGTGGAAAATATCGCGTAGAGACAATGACATGTTAGTCAACAACAAGAATGGCCATTACGTGGGAGCGATGCCTCTTCCGTTTATTGGGCTTGGGAGGTGTCGTGTTCTGGGTTGAACACAACAGTGTTTATGGCCACATGTGGAGTTCTGCGCAACTAGAAGCATTGCTATTTTGCTTGCTCTACGTGCATGATTGGAATTTTTTTTGTCGTTATTCCACGACACATGGCTTCAAGAAGGTTCACGCTTCAAGGATCAACTAACACAGAGTGCGTCTTCGGTGTCAGTTTTTGACTTGAGGGTGAGGAACTGTTTTCCCTTGCGAAACGGTGAGTGGTCGTGCCTTTCCCGCTCCTTGTCAAGTGAATTCCTTTTATCAGTCGAAGGAGGAGGGACTCCAACGCAACCCACTGTGGCAGGCTATACATAAGACTAGAGAAAATGAGAGGTTCTAAAGACACTGAAGTGTGTCTCCCTAATATACCTCCACTATTGATCTGTCCATAAGCACTAATGCTTTGCTGGTGGGAGACGGACAATAAAGAAGGTCTGAGGATGGACCGCTTCTACGCCCTCATTTCTTGGAATCATCATATTTATTCCCGTAGAAAGTAGCGGTTTCGGTGCATCTTGATTCTGACTTGCAGGAAGTCCTTCTCTTTTGGCCATGGCCTTCTTGAAATTCAGTATCCATCTACAGCAAGTTTCCGCAACAATCGGCGAGCCCTTGAGACGCAGACGACCAGCGTGTTCTCTCATTCGGGCGCTGAGTCAGCTCGCGCGCTCGTAGCGCAGCAGGAGTGTCTCTTTCTCTGCACTCTCGCCATCCCGCTACTTTGGTTGACCTTTGCCCGTAGACGCCGGAGGGATGGAAGACTTTGTTGGCCTGGGCGGGAAATCCGAACCAGAAACCTGGTATGTGGTGCACGCAACAGTCGCGCCTCCTCCTACTGCGCTACACGCGTCGACATCTGACGTCCTATCCGATTCAAATATCCAATGTGAGACCCGAGGACAAATCAGTGATTCGAATCATCTGAGAATTCTTCCTGTTAGAGCGGCTCTTATCTGAATCACTCCAGAATCCGAAGCTTTTCAAGAACGCCATTACCGGCACAATCCTTTCAAGCGGTTTGAAAAAATGGCGGATTCGATTTATCCGACTCTGCGTTTTTAGGGCGCGTGGTAGCGCAGTCGAAGGAAGCACCGGCTGTCGCGTGCGCCCGACTCCAAGTTCTTGGTTCCGGTTTCCCGCCCAGGCCAACAAAGCCTTCCATCCTTCCGCGATAGAGGAATTGGTGCCTGGCGTTTCTGGAAGGACAAAACACTGATTGACCTTCGGCTGGCCATCGTATAGAGTCCGGGGCAAATACACATTCAAGTTGCGTCCATGATACCCCTTAGAAGTAGAATTCGTGGCGCATCCTACCATGGGACTGTCTAATACCGAGCTTTATTCGTATGCTCTATTTTCAGAGCAGCTTTAGGAATTATTGAATTTGAAGACGTTCGCCTTCCTAAGCAAGACTAGCATCAATTTATCGGCCTTTGGGGGAATGGTCAAGGAACAGGAATTGACATTGACAAATTTCACTACAACACCTTGTGCACTGTGCAGCATCAGGGAGGGAGGGACCTGATCATCTCATTCCCAGGTCTTCAGTGGATCCCATGATGTTCAAATATGAGCGTTTAGGAGCCATTAAAGCTGAGCGCGCTGACGCACCTTGCGTGCAACGGTCAGATGGCGTGTCCCGATTGAATTACGTTGTCCAAGCACCTGTCTCGCCGTCCCATACGCATAAGTGAAGGTCATCTGGATGCGCAATGTGAGAGGAATGCCGTTGATCACCTGAAATGAGACTAAACTTTGCCATTAAATAGCGGAAAGCAGTACCCTTGAGCTCAAGGTGTGAGTTAACAACGAAAAGGAAGTATCATCCGCATCACGAAAGTAGAAAACACTTCAGTGCCAATTTGGGTGCAGAAGCCTGCTCAACGCTTCTGACTTGGGAAGCCTCTCTCAGGTTGGGGAACCTGAAGTGCAGCAATCGAATAAAGATGAAGGTAAAGGACGACGTTAATCACTGGTTATGAGGGTCGCGCCAAGCATCTCACTTTTACAGTTCATTGCTGAAGCGATTTGAATGCGTATTTAGGCTATACAGGCGGTAGCCAGCCAATGGACAAGCCCAATGTTCTATCCTCCCACTAATTCCGAGAAATGGAAGACTTGGCTGACCTGGACGAGAACCAATCCATGAATCTCGATTCAAGGTGCATGCGCCCCACCGCGCTATCTCTTGAAGATGATTTTGGATGTGAAAAATACTTAGTGAGTAACCGGAGCTCTTATTTAATGCTTTATTGGCAAGCTTTCGCACGCAGTGTAACGTCTTTTACAGGTCTGAAAGGGGATTTCGCAAAGTCTGCAATCAAAAATCACTCGAACTTCACAGACTAGCCATATTATCAACCAAAATGCGAAATAAAGGTCAGAATAAAGGGCAGTGATGTCCGTGTTTGGAATGACCCACGCGTTCTGCTTGATAGAACTAAAAGTTTCCGCGTCGTTGTAGTGCTTTGAATGTTCATCCGATACCAGGCTTCTGGTTTGGATTTCCCGCCCAGGCCAACCATGCTTCCATCCCTCCGGGGTCGGTGAATTGGCATCAGACTTGTCTGGGAAGGATAGAGCGCTGACTTGTTAAACGGCTGACCACCGCAAGTCTTTGTACGGCCAAATACGCATTCAACTTGCCTCCACGACATCCCGTAGAAGTAGAATGCGTGGCGCATCCCAAAGGGGATTGAATAACACCGACCTTTATCCTCTTTATTTATCTACGACACATTTTTTATGTATACTATTTTTGTGTCAGATTGGACACTTTTTATAAATCTACTTGGATCCTTCAAATCAAATTGGACACTTTTCGAATCGAATTGGACACTCTTATAATCTGTCTAAGACTTTTGAAATCAAACGAACTCTTCCAAATCGGAATGAGTCTCTTCAACGCTAAACCAGAGTCTCTCTGAAAAAGAAGGGAAATTTTAGTATAACCTTCTTTGAAGTTGCTTTCAAAGTTCTAGAAAAGGTAGGGAGGAAGGGAAAAAATTTCCAGCCTCGTGCAGCTCTTCGAATCCTCTTTTCTCCATACGCTGAGAAACTTTGAACTCAGTGGCCAGGATAAATACGGAATCGTATCTGCAGAACGAAGAACGGTGCCAAGAGAAGCATCATTACAGCTATTGGCATCTAGAGTTCGGGACTTAATAGGGAAGGATACTAGGTGACCATAGAACTTTGAGGTGAGACGTACATCACTGGATGCGGATTCGAACGCTGGTCATCTGTGAACGGAGTTATGGACCATTTTCGTAGCAGGCTCCTTTGCCCTCTAGGTCCACGCAGAGTGGGCCAATCACAAGAGGGCCAGCTCAAGTGTGGTTGAAACTGCACTGCCGGCCGAGCAGTGATGGCGCAGGAGGTGCAGGAGCGGCGTGGTGAGGCGGGATGGTTTATGGTTCGATTCCCCTGTGGTGCAGGAGTTTTGCACCTCCTAAGAAATATCTGCCACGATCAACCAAAGCTCTCTATATCAAATCGCAACGGAAAAGGTCAGCAGAAAGGACTCGTCTCCACACTGACAACTTCATACTGATAACTTCATACTGGAAAGAAGATACAATTTAGTATGAAGACGAGACCTTTATGGTGACCTTTCCCGTTGCGATTTGACATAGAGAGCTTTGGTTGATCGTAGCAGATCTTTTTTAGGAAGTGCAAAACTCCTGCACTACATGGGAGCCGAACCATAAACCACCCGTCTCACTACGTCACTCCTCTACCCCCTGCGCCACCGCTGCTCGGCCGGCAGCACAGTTTCAACCCTAGTTGAGCTTGCTCTCTTGTGATTGGCCCACTCTGTGTGGACCTATAGGGCAAAGGAACCTGCCATGAAAATGGTCCATAAATCCGTTCACAGATGGGCACAGCGGAAAAGGAACCTATATTTGGAATCAGCGTTCGAAGCTGCATCCAGTGATATACGTCTCGTCTCAAAGTTCCATGGTCAGCTAGTATCCTTTCCTTGTTAGATCATTGCTTGAGAAGACGCTGTTACCTGGGTGAAAAGAACGTGGGTCGTTCGAGTAATGCGCTTTGTTGAAAGCAGATGAATGGGATCCGTAAAGCCCCGTCATGTGGATTCTGTCAAAAAATCCTGTCCTGAGATCTCTCCGTGGATTTTCTAAAATCAACGTTCTTGCATTTAGTGAAGGGCAGGCCAGCTGTCGTGAACTGTCGATTTCTCTGAACACGTCCATTTCACGACGATAAGTATCTCGCCTTCCATGTGTGTTTTCTTTAATCTTCACAACCCTATTCAGAGTGTCGAGCGGCGGTGTGCACTTTGCACGGCTCGAGTTTATAAAAAATCTCTGAGATCTCTATCGAATTCGTGACAAAGATGGAAAATTTTCGACGAGCTGTGGTGTAGCGCTGCGTTCGAAAAATGCAGCTCACTGTAGCCGGCACCGCCTTCATTGCTGAAGTGATTGGAAGGTGCAAACCTCTTACTTATTCGACTCTTTGAGCAACTCAACCACTCCATTTGAGCCTCGCACTTCACTGCCACAGGAGAACGCCTGAAGAACGTACGAGAGAAGAATTGGAATAAATTGTAATAACTTACTATAGTTCCGAGAGCATATGAATCAAGGGAGCCGGTCAGTTTTCGTGCACATCCAGAAGCGCTTCTAGTTCGGTACTTTCCCTCGTCCAATTAAGCCTTACATCTCTCCGAAATCCATGATAAGATTGATACTCGACCGACATACCAGGGCGCGTGTAGCGCAGTCGGAGGAGACGCCGACTGCCGCGTGCACCCGTTACCAGGTTCCTGGTTCGGATTTCCCGCCCAGGTCAACCAAGCCTTTCATCCCTCCGGGGTTGGTGAATTGGTACCAGATTTGACTGGGAAGGATAGAGTGCTGATTTGTTCATCGGCTGGCCAAATACGCATTCAAATCGCCTCCACGATATCCCGTAGAAGTAGAATGCGTGGCGCATCCCAAAAGGGATTGAGTACGCCGTCCCTTATCCTTTTTATCCTACATACCTAGGGTCGAAGCATTGACTCGCCAACCCAGTGACAGCCGCAAGTTTCTGTTCAGGAGAATAGTAGGAGAATTTGGAGAGGCTCTGCTCTGCTCAATCCTGCAGAAAGTTTGTCAAAGGCTGAATATCAAAGAGTGGCGCAAGAAATGTTCAAAGATCGGTCCTACGAGATGTGGATGTTGCATCCGATCAATCAACGCCGGTGGTGTAATGGCGTAGAGTAACCCCGCCCGGTTGAAGGGAGGTGCGGGTTCGAGTCCCGCCTGGCGCTAGAAGTTTTGATCGCGACAAAACATCGTTATGACAGCTTGAAAAAAATATTCCTTGTGATTTGTAGTTTACCTGGCTAGTGTTAGGGTGCTCTTCAATGTGTGACGTTTTCTTTGGTGTTTCCTACACTTTTCATGCTGGACAGTTGCCTATGCCCTGAATAAATAAATAAATAAATAAATAAATAAGCAAATAGCATAAAAATAAACAATATAAAACATAAGAAAAAAATAAAAATCAAGGAAGTAAAGAAAGGTGTAAATAAATTTATATTTAATCAGAAAACTGTTAAGTCATATAGTATAAAACGTAAAAAAAGTTTGTTTCGCCACTGCCTTCAGATGAACCTTTGTATTGTACTTCTTCCGCGGCTTTTCAGCAAAGATAAAGCATAAAGGATAAAGGACGGCGTTACTCAATCCCCTTTGGGATGCGCCACGCATTCTACTTCTACAGGAAGTCGTGAAGGCGATTTGAATGCGTATTTGGCCATGCTATGACTTGCGGTGGCCAGCCGATGAACAAGTCAGCGCTTTATCCTTCCCAGACAAGTCTGGTACCAATTCACCGACCCCGTAGGGATGGAAGGCTTGGTTGGCCTGGGCGGGAAATCCGAACCAGGAACCTGGTATCGGGCCGGCGCCTCCTCCGACTGCGCTACACGCGCTCATTCAGTGAAGAAGGGGAGTATATTTTAAGATTTCTTTAAAATCTGTCTGTAAAAGTACAGAGATAGGAAAACGTAAATGGAAGAGAGAACATATGAAGAAAGAAAGAGAAAGAGTGAATGAGGAAAGATAAAGAACTAAAGACATTTGGGAGAATTGATTATTTTTTATATATTACTATTATTTTATTTTTTCTTTATTTATCTATTTATAATATTTAGTTATTTATATATCTATTTATATTTTTATATTTCTAAATTTTTCATAGCAAGAATAGCTTTTCGAAATTTGAAACACTTACCGTTGTTAACCACCGCCGTACTTATATATTTGATAAAAAAGACAGTTTTTCAATCATATACTGCAAAATTAGAAAGGATGGTGCATCTAAAGAAGGAATTGATTTACGCTGAACTTCCTCGTTTCATCTTCATATGTAGCGGGCACTGAACCACCGATGCAGCGCAGTAGGAGGAGACGCCACTGCCGCATGCATCCGATACCAGGTTCTTGGTTCGGATTTTCGCCTACGCAACCATGCCTTCCATCCCTCCGCGGTCGGCGAATTGGTACCAGACTTGTCTGAGAAGGGTGGAGCACTGACTTGTTCATCGGTTGGCCACCGCTATTCATTATATGTGTAGATCATACGCATTCATGTTGCTTACAGATATTCCGTGTAAGTGGAATGCGTGGCGCATCCCATAAAGGAATTGTCCAACGCCGACCTTTATCCTTATTCTGCAGGTGAAAATAAAGGGCGCAGTAGGGGGCGCCACCTCCCAATCGGGGCATGCCTAGGCCAGCCGAGCCTTCCATCACACCACTGTCGGCGAGTTCCTTAGAGACTTGTTCGAGAAGGCTGAATACGCCATTAAAGTCAAACTACGTCCATCATTGTGCAAGGAATGGTGGTAGAGGTAGTCGGAGCGGGAGCTGGGTTACACGCGCTCCCCATATCGGGGTTCTTGCTTCGGATGTTGATTTCAGGCTAGGCCAGGTCAACCTTTCATCCATCGGGGGTCGATAGATTGGAAGCAGATACCTAGGAGGGATTGACGTCTTTATCGGCTGGCCCCTGCAACTTATTCTGTAGACCAACTACGTACTCATGGACAGATTATCTCCGCGAAGTAGAGTGCGTGGCCCATCCCACAAAGGACTGATTAGTGCCGTCACTCATCATTTAGCACTTAGAGACGGAATGCCGGAATGCTTGGTGCATGCCATGCTCGCAGTGGGAAGCTTAGCGCTGAACTTTATTCTCGTTCCTAAACCGGCATAGAAGACATTCGACTATCAGATTTCTGCGCAGTTTCAGAGTAAGTCTCTATTGAAGCTGAATGACTTAAGGTGTTCGGAGGAGCGTAGATTGAATGCCTGAAGCTAGTCTCAGAACTCCCATATAAGGGATAAAAAGGATAAAGGATAGCGTTACTCAATCTCTTTTGGGATGCGCCACGCATTCTACTTCTACGAAATGTCGTGGAGGCGATTTGAATGCGTATCTGGCCATACAATGACTTGCGGTGGTCATCCGATGAACAAGTCAGCGCTTTATCCTTTCCAGACAAGTCTGGTACCAGTTCACCAACCCCGAAGGGATGGAAGGCTTGGTTGGCCTGGGCGGGAAATCCGAACCAGGAACCTGGTATCGGATGCACGCGACAGCCGGCGCCTCCTCCGACTGCGCTACACGCGCCCATCCAGGGCTCCCATATAATGAACAATGCCGGTGGAAGTCTTGTCAATTATTTAAGCTTTTTTATGACGATTTTGATGAATAATTTGTAAATTTATTGCTTTTTTACGGAAGACTGGAATGAAAAAGACATCAGATGCATGTTCGTCTCAGCCGGCTTCGGTAGACATCTATAGAGGAGCAGCTTTTTTCTGGAGCTGCACCACGTGAACCAGCTTCAGCTCATGAAACTGCTTATTCCGCAAGCCATTCTGCAACTTCATTGTCCCCCAAAACCCGCATGAGAGATCCTATACAGAAGCGATTTCGTAAGGCCTTTACGGCCGGTTGTTTCCTCAGCACCGTGTTTAACCAGCAGTCAGTGATGTTCAGTGCGAGCCAAGTGCTTCTCCGTCCGTGTTCTAATATTTATTGGCGCCCACAAAAAGGGCATTGATCGTTCGTCGGGAAATCCCGCCAAGTCATCCTGATCGTCGTCGTCGTCCTCGTCGTCAGCTCGTGGCTGCGGTGGCTTGTCGGCCGCGCATCCGCGATATGCTCTTAAGTCGACACGGCGGCATCTTCCCCGAATCGGCGCAGCAGCTCGTTCTGGAGAAATTCGCCAGCACTCAGGTCGGTGGTGTGTCGACACTCCTGCCGTGTTAGCAACAATGGACGCTTTGTCGTCGCGAAAACGTTGACCGCTTTTGATTTCTGCGATATTCACAAATAACCAACTAAGAATTCAGATCTACCCAGAGGGAAGAGGTGCATCTGACTCTTTGACGACGGTTACAAAACTGGAAGCAAGCTACCCTTCGAGGACAATACTGTGAATTGGTCGACCTTTCGGATTTATGCTAGTCAGGGGGCACATAATTAATATATATGTAACAAGGGCGCGTGTAGCGCAGTTCGAGGACGCGCCGACTGTCGCCTGCACCCGATACCAGGTTCCGGGTTCAGATTTCCCGCCCGGGCCAGCCAAGCCTTCCATCCCTTCGGGGTCGGTGGATTGGTACCAGACTTGTCTGGGAGGATAGAGCACTGATTTGTTCATCGGCTGGCCACCGCAAGTCATTGTATGGCCAAATGCGCATTCAAATCGCCTCCACACTATCCCGTAGAAGTAGAATGCGTGGCGCATCCCGAAAGGGATTGAATAACACCCTCCTTTATCCTTTATCTTTTATCCTATGTAACAAGTTAGCTTGAGATTCACAAAACGGCTTCTGGAGGACAAAATAGGACCTAAACTGACGAAATTCACAAAAAATTACATTCGGCTTCGCCGCGGTTATCAACAGTCAAAATTGAGTGCTCCCCTCACCATGATGGATCCGGGCTATAATGTGTCATGCGGAGGTCAGCTGCGTCTGAAGGCCTTTATCGGCCGAGACATCTTTACAACTGTGGTGTCACTTTGTTTGTTTTTTGGGTCTTATTTTGTCCCCTTGAAGTCGCTCCGTGAGTCTCAAATCAACTGGTTAGATAATTGGAAGTTATATGCTCCATCGACTAGAATAGATCCGATATTTCTTTCCAGTTTCCTAACCGGGAGATATCACACTGTTTACCTTTGCTTCAATTTTCCAACGTGCTTCCCCCCCCCCTGACTAGGACGACTAGGATAGGTCCAAGAATTTTTTTTGAGATATTTGGATACGCCACGCATTGGAACATGGCTTGGTCGAGTGATCGGCACCCCCTTGATGCCTCTTTCACGCCGAACTGGTTATTTTGAAGTCAACTACACTTCAAAACCAGAACCTTCGTATTTCAAACGAAACTAAGCAGCTTTCGAAAGGGCGAGGCAAAATTGTGTTAACGCCCGTTCTAAAAAGCCAATGTAATTTTTGAATTTTTACAACATTTTAATTTTTTGCCCAAGGGAGTGATGTTGGGTTCATTTTGAATAGCAGTGAGAGCGGTAATTTTCAGTGCAATGCAAGAAAAAACAAAAAGCTTCCCTAGCGGTTGGCTACAGTTAGTTCCCATGCAAATGGCCAAGCTCGAAGCGAAACAGGACAACATTATGGCTTCTTCGCGCCTGATGTGCCACCATTAGCAGTGAAGGCTGATTCGTAGTAATAGTATCGCTGGGTCCGTAACAGGGGTGTGCGTTTAACGATTAACGATTTACCGATTTGCCGGATTTACCGGCATTTTCGTTAAAACTTTTTAACGAAATTTAACGACGATAAAATCCGTTTAATTGCATTAGCGACTTTTTGTGACCATTTTAAAATTTTGCTCCCTCTCCATATGAATCCATTTTGAACGATTTTTGGATGAGTTTTCGCAGTATACCAAGGAAACCTTCTACTTACTTGAATCAGGGTAGGTAATCAATTCTGTTCTCGAGTTTCGATGCATTTTCCTTTCTTTACCCCACTTTTCTCCGCCACAGTCGTTCCGTGCTTTCCGACTTTCTGGTCCGTTTCTTGCGTTTAATTGCTACATATTAGTTGTTCATAATTACCAACCATTCTGTTTTTTCACAGTTTCTGTGATATTTGCTTCGTAAGTGGGATTGAAAAGCATAGAGAACGCGATGAAAACGCTACGAAACACAAGCTATGTGAGTAGAGCGGGGTATTTCTGATAAAACTCTACAAACGTTCACTCGTAAGCTGTCCCCCCTCGATTGAAAGGTTCGATTCTATATGCATTGTTCCCGGCGCACTCCAAAGGCAAGCTGGACACTATTAGAACAATGCCTGAGTAGGACGGCTAAGAATTTCCGTTAAAACTCCCCAAACGCTCACTCTACAAGCTGTCGCTCGCTCTACAGGTTGTTGCGCCCGCTCAAAAGCGTTCTTTTCGGCAATTGACCAAAGCCTATACGTAGTACTGTATGTATATGCAGGTTAGTATAAAAACAGGTACTTTACAAGCTGTCTATCGCATAAAGAGTTTTCAAAGATTTACGAAAGAGTTATATTATCTTCAAAGGTGCAGATCCGGCTCTAGCAAGAAATTTCCTTCATGTGTGGGATTTTTTCGTCTAATATGCGAATTTACTTTAATAGCGTTCATCAGTGGGCCGCAAAAGTCTGCTTAGTGGGCCCACGTTTTGTAAAACAAATTCGTCAAGAAGAAAAAGAAGAACTCAAAAAGATTGACCCGCGATACGATGCACCTGGGATCTTCCCAGAAGCTGGACGACTTTCTACCAGCTAACGGAACTAGGCATAGTAAGAAATTTCCTATTTTACAAGTCTTGTTACTGCTTGGTTTCAAAATGTTCACGATTTCTTTCTCTTAGCAATTTTGTTGATGATAGATGGACTTTTGTTATTTGCTGCGAAGATGAAGGCATAGTTATATAATGCAGATGGAGTCGAAAAATTTATTAAAGAAAAAAGGTCTGGCTTTTCACATGCTAAAATGCAGCCAAACTGAATCCAGCTAGGAGACATTTTATTTAGCGAATTTACCGAATCTACCGTTTTTAACGTAAAAATTTTTCGTTAAAAACGGTCGTTAAAAATGTACCGAAAAAAATTAATGCACTCTGGTCCGTAAGCTGATCGACGTCATCTATAGAGGGTTTCCTGAAGGGGGCTAATGCTCCTTGATTTGTCATAAAATTTTGTAGAGGATCGTAGTACGTCAGTTAATCATCTATCCTATAGCTTTAAGTCGGACCTTCGATTCAGCGTTTGTGCCTCGAATCTTGGAGTGATTCAGATGAAAGTAGCCTTAACTAGAAGGATTTTTAGATGATCTGAATAACTGATTTATCTTCGCATCTCATACAGGATATCAGAATCGGATAGGGCATCAGAGTTCTGACCAGAATCAGCTATCCGAATTTTCTGAAAATCCTATCAGGAGCCGGATTCATCCACGACTTACCGCAATTTAACGGAGAAAATACAGCCGAAATCCCTGATAGCGCGGCTTATCATGCAGTATGGAGAAACACTTCACCATGATAAGCAGCGCTATCAGGAGTTTCGGCTGCATTTTCTCCGTTAAATTACTGTTAGTCGTTGACGAATCTTTTTTTTTCACCTCGTACCGTCTCAGGCAAGGAACGTTTTGCTTGACGGCGAAATAATGTGACTATTAATTTGTACGCTAATTTCAAAACTCCATTTCTGACGGAAAGCTTGCGTTTATATGTTTTTTTTCAAATTTTCAAAACTCCGTGTTCATAGGCTGCGACGTGATTTGGGACCCTTGTTTGCCCGTCGATGCCCTACCTAATTTTTCGGCACTATTGGACTTTCAGAACTCTACGGGTCGAGGAGAGGTCGAAAAAAATTTTTTCGCCCAAACTTCATCTAGTGAGGTTATTTGGGATGCGACAACCGTGTTTCGTTTTACGTTGGAGAACGGTAGGTTACGGTAGGTGGGGTGACTAAGGCTGCCAAGGTCATGGTCACCGATTTCGTCCAAACTTCGGCTAGAGAGGTTATTTGGGGTGCTGCTCACGAATCTGAGGTCCGTTTTTCGTTTTACGCTGGAGTACGGTAGGTTACGGTAGGTGCGGTGACTAAGCCTGCCAAGGACATGGTCACCGATTTCGTCCAAGCTTCGGTTAGGGGTTATTTGGGGTGTTGATCACGAATATGACATCAATTTTTCGTTTTACGCTGTAGTACGGTAGGTTACGGTAGATGCGGGTGAGTAAGGCTGCCAAGGTCATGGTCACCGATTTCGTCCAAACTTCGGCTAGGGGGGTTAGTTGGGGTTGGTATATCTGCATGGAGTTGTTACAAATAGGGTATAGAGCCGTTGCGAGCAATCCCATCCTTCTAAGCCATTCCTGGAAATCGGCTGCGTCCATGTTTAGCTTGTCAAAGACGTACTTCAGCTTGAAGTCCCGCAGTTCTTCTTGGCGGCGGTTGTGGAACAGTGCATGGAGGGCCATGATGCCTAGATTGCTATCTATCGATTAAGCCTTCGCCTATCGAAGAGTTTCCCGCTGATTTGCGAATTTTCAGGCAATCGCTGCGGGACCGCTTGCATGCTGTGCTCACCCGTAGCACCACAGATAACCTCTATAGCCGAAGTTTGGGCGAAATCGGTGACCTTGACCTTAATCACCCGGACCTACCGTAACCTACCGTACTCCAGCGTAAAACGAAAAACGGATGTCAGATTCGTGATCAGCACCATAAATACGCACCTAGGCGAAGTTTGGGCGAAATTTTTTTTCGACCTCTCCTCAACCCGTGCAGTTGTGAAGGTACAATAGTGCCAAATTTTCTTAGAACGTTTACCGGACTACCCCTCCCCCCCCCCCTTTTTCCCACATCCACCGTTACTTCTAGCTGCCCGCTCTCTACCTAGTGGCCCAGCGAAGTGCTCTGCAGCCGGGCCAGTCATACAACCAGTCACCGGCGGAGAAAGAACACCGCCGCAGTCGCAGCGACAATCAAGCGCTGCTGCAGAACGAAGTCTGCGCGTGTGTGCGTACGTGCACCACTGACGTAGCACCCCTTCGCCGTGACATCATCTACCTGACGACGTCGACGTCGGCGACGACGTGCAGTCAGTCACCGGCTGCGCGGTTGCACCAGCGCTGCGCCAGCCGGCGCCGCCACCACCTGTGCCTGGCGGACGACGGCGCCGGCCGACGACGTCGCCGGCGCGACGCACGCCCCCGGCCGGCCGGCGACGACCGGCGGCTGCGTCTCCGCCTCGCCGCTGCACTTCTGACGGTGCGCGTTCTGCGTCTGCGTCCGCTGCGCGCTGTCTTCCGCTACCGTCTATCGGTGCGATCAATGTGCGAAAGAAGGCGCACAGTCGGACACCATGCACCCCTTGATGACCAGCGTGTTGGCGCAGCGCCAACTGAACGCCGCTGGTCAACTGTTCACACTGTCCGACTATGACGTCATCACCGACCTGGTACGGTACCCGCTTGATCTACGCGTTTTTAGCCGTTTTGGCGCTTTTTATAAATATTTTCGTGAAATTTTTACAAAGCTGACGTTGGCTGGGTGCAAGTCTAGAAAGGGGGTCCACCCTGTATACTTTCTGTTGCTGGTAGCTGTGCCTGTTGGAAACATGTAGGTCCTACAGTTACAGCGCATGCATAGATGTGCTGAGCATTTTCGTCCAGAAAGCTGATAAAAATTTGATAAAAATTTCGAGGATGCCATGAAGAAGGAGGGGTGCCTTTCTAGACTTGCACCCTCGGCTGTACTGGATCGTCGGAGTAGATTTTTTTAAAGATTTTTAAAAGATTTTTTAGACCTGATTTTTTGACTGTGCTTTATAAATGCTTACAAACCATTTTACATTGCAGTATTTTTAATTTCTAAGCATATTGCTTATCCACGCATCATATACTGGAGCCAACTAGACGATATTTCCGACTTTGCACATGCAATTTTTTCCAAAAAAATTCCACCAACTTTTTGTATAGATGTTTAGACGATTCCTCATGTGTCTATCCTCACATTTTTAATTTTTGTTTTTTTCTATTGCCTATTATTTTTATTTAATTTTTATTCTTCTTAAAATTCAGAGCTTATTTTGATTTGTTAAAATTATTTTTATCATGTTATGTGACCTATTTTTGATCGTGCCCAAAATTTTAACCGTTCAACCGCTTCAGACTGCATCTTCTACGATCCAGAACATCGTCCGATTATAAGGGTAAATAATTAAGAAAAAAAATAAGTTGATGTCCTAAATTCACCGTTTAATCGATTACGGATACAGCATCCAAATTATCGAGTTAGAGATCGGGATTAGTTTTTTGAAGGTTTTTGCTGAATTTTTAATGAATTACGTAGCTGCTGACGTTTTTTTCTAGCGTTTTACAGCATGCCTTTTAATGGGTAAAATTTATCAACACCATAGAGTATCCAATTGATCTACAGCATTTTGCTTGTAGATCTACCGAATTTTTAAAGCTGTTTTTTTGTTAGACTTTTGTGCTTTTGTGTGTTTCTAGAGCCTTACTCGAGAGGTGTTGGACTTTCAGATTATTTTTGAATTTTTTTTTGCTGGACGTGTTCTACTTTTTGGAAGTGTTTTAATTCACTGGAAATGGTGCATGCTTACTGTAGTTAGTAGCATTGGTTGCACATTTCAAATGCTTAATTTTTTTTCACAGAATTTTTTTTATTATAACTTTCGTTATTCTATATAGTTTGATATGGTCGCAGATCTTTTTTTTATATTTGTCCAATTTTTCAATATATTAAATCACATTTTTATGGTCGTTCTTATCCTTAGTGTTTTAAATAATTCTCATCTTGTCTTGTTGCAGCAGTATTGTTCCAGTTTTGATACTGCTCGCTGTACATAGCATCAGATCTTTAAGTTCTTCTTATTGCTTGCTATAATGCACCATCTTAAGTGAAAAAGAAGAAATAAAAAGTAATTTTTTTTAGCTTACGCGATGAATTTTCTCGCCGTTTTTCGTTTTGTTTTGCGTTCACTTATAAAAATTCACCTGATGTAGTATGCGTCCGAACTAGAGCTCTTCTACACATCTTTATATACCCTTTTTCGCCTTTCTGGAGCTAGATGTTGTTAGAAAATTTGTTGTTCTAATTTTTTAAACTGATTTCATATAACCACCGATCCGACTGAGATTCTCCTGCGTTTTTTCTAAAGATTTCTTAAGCTTGGCATACTATTTTGAGACCTGTTGGCAATGGTTAATTGAGGCTACCTACACAACTGCTACAGAGTCCGTGGAGAAATCTGAAGTTCAGAATATTTCGCACACCAACTTCTTTCCGTCATCATTAAAGTTGTTGAAATGTTAAATCCTTGAGCCTGTCAGGACAGTGAACATATTACGTCTATCTTGGTGGTTGACTGGTTTACAACGTTTTTTCCAAAAGTACTCAAGTATTCTTAAATAGGGTCTAGTTCGACTCTTTGCGGAGTGGGTCTTATGATGTAGTTCTCGATTTTTCTTAACTTTCCCTGATTTAGAACACAAAGCTCGTTGTCAATGTCATTATTGAATTGATAGAATGGCTATTTAATGATGTTCTTGCAGTTTCAGCCTTTCGCTGGTCTTCAAATGTAATTTCAACGAAAAGTTTGTCATCAGTCATTTCTTCCGCTTTGAACTTTTTTCCTAATTTTCAGGGGAAGCTACTCTTCAGTACTCTTGTTCTCTGACCACTTGCAATCTTTCTTTGTACAGTATTCGTCTATTTCTATTTCCTATTTATTATATTGTTCCTAATTCTTTGATTACATGGAGATACTTACACATCTTACATTTTCTATTAGGATTGCTTTCTGTGAATGACCTTTGGAATATCTAAGCAATTTTTTAAACGCTCGAATATGTAGTTTCGATAAGATTTTTAGGGATATTGCTATAAACCTATCTGAAATTAATCGCCCTGAAGATCATGGTCACTCGATTAAGGTGAAAAATCGGTTCATGTCGCGAAAATGGGCAGCATTGAGAGGTGGCGGAGCGATAGCCAAGCACAAACAAGCAGAGCACCGGATCAGCCAGTCAGTGCACCGGCCGTACTAGCGCATTCTGAATGGCACGCCAATTTGATGCGATCTGATTTGCTGGCCTTCGAGCTCCCCATGCTGTCCATCTTTGCGACATGTAATCGGACAACATAAGGGGGAGGGGGTCAGATGAGGCGTGAAATAGTTCAGGGCTCTCGACAAAAGCACTGGACCCTAACGATTGTTCAGATGTAAGCCAGCGCTTTGCTTTTTACAAAATGAGATTCTATGGTAAAATGCACCTTTTCGCTTCCACAATGTCTATCATGTATTTAAGAGGCGAGCATTCAGTATAGGCTTTCACTAATGGAAAAAGCCTATTCAACCCGGAGGAGGACTTGAACCTGACCACTATCGCACATGAAAGTCGTGCGCGCCGCCACTGCGCCACAGGTGACGCACATTGGCATCTCACTTCAAACTTGGACATTTGTCTTGTGAGTTATACAGCTCGATCCTCGTTATGTGATCCGGCCAAGCGGTCATAATAAACCGTCATGTCGTCAAGGTAACCTCCATCCGTGCCTGCTAGACCACAACATAATATGGCCGATGGGTAATGGCTGTCGGACATTGAGCATTAGAAGGGCATCGTAAACATCGCGGATATTGGACTCCTCACTTAGGTAGCTTCCAATTAAGGCGAGGCCTTCTAGTGCAACTGTCAACTAGACATTGGATCTGACGCAGATTCAGATAATTTGTATCCGTCATTTTTTTCAAACCTGGTTAGAAAGATTTTGTAAACAATCGCAAATTTTTGAAAACCTCCGGTCCTTGGGATGATTGTCTTGGGATAAGAGTAGTTTTAACAAGAAGGATTTTGGGATGGTCCAAATAACTGATTTATCTCCAGGTCTCACATCGGGTATCTGAATCGAGTAGGACATCAGGAGCCGGATTCATCAACGACTAACCCATGGGTATAAGGGGTAGAGATACCCACGATAAAGCCTGCGTTTCTGCCGCTCACCTTATCTCTTCCCTTTATACCCCGCATACCCGTGGGTTTAATTGTTGATGAATCCGACCCCAGGTTTCTGATCAAAATCAGTTACCCGAATTATCCAAAAATCCGATCTGGGGTGGATTCATCAAGGACTTACATAACTTTAACAGAGAATTCACAGCGAAAAACTCAGATAGTGCGGCTTATATCCTTCAACATATCGCTTGATAAGCCGCGCTATCAGGGATTTCGGCAGTAAATTCTCTGTCAAATTGCTGTAAGTCGTTGGTGAATCTTGCCCCTGGTGGAGATCACCCCTATCTGAATCGTCCTAAGATTCGGGCTTCTCAAAAATCCCATTATTCGCATTATCGTTTGAACCAGGGATTGAAAAAAGGCAGAACCGAAGCCAATGAACCGGGAAGGATCCATGAACGGAATCGGTCATGGTTTGGCCGTTGTAACACCTGTGCGGCAAAGTCGCCGTTGTTCTTTGTCAAAAAGTGAGAGAAAATGGACTCCAAAATCTACTTGGAAGATGTTTTGGAAAAAACTTTGATTCCCTGGAGGAGTACGATCTTCACGGACAAGCCGTTCATTTTCCAGCAGGATTCGGCACCTACTCATAAATGGAAGATCGGGTGCCGCGACAAGCTTCCTGACTTTATCAGCCCAAAAGAATAGCCTCCGTATAGCTCCGACCTCAACGCTAAGGACTCCTTTTTGGTCCCACTTGGAGAGCGATGCCTCGATCAGTCGAGTCGTTGAAAGGAAGCCCTCTGAAGGCGCAGGAAGAAATGTCAATGAAATGTGTGCATGACACGCTGGATGCGGTCCACGTCGTCTGAAGACCTGTGTCCGTCCCAAAGGAAGTCATTTTGGGACCTGATTGTGTTTGTAAATATGTTGGTTAAGGTATACTAAAACCCCATGTTCCAATCTCTTTTTCCATGTTCGACTGTCATTGAATCTTGGCATGATATTGATCAGTATGATTACCCAAGTGATGTAGCTGACGAACCAAGATTAGTACAGATCCTTTATTCCGGCTAACGTTTCGGCGTAACCGCGTTCTTCAGAGCCTGGATCTGTACTAATCTTGGTTCGTCAGCTACATCACTTGGGTATTCATACTGATCAATCTCTTTTTCGTCAGTTTTTATGGCGGTATTGGGAACGTAATTCTGGGACATTCTGTACTTCTGGACGTAGACTTTACGCTCTTATAAAACCTGCTACTAGGGGATACCTGCTTAATAGTGGGCGTATAACCGGTTGACTACGTTTGTTTCGACTTTCTACTCTGTATTACGAAGCTTTTCAGTCCTATGAGGTACAAGGAATGGTCTTGATGATAACGTCAGCATCCACGGCTCATATCAGAGGACAAACTTGCTCAGATTCACCTTCACAGTATCAGTGTAACATCTCATAGCGAGGGAATAAGTGGCTCGTTCCAATAAGTAAAAAAAAATGTGAAAAAGGATCAAGGATACGGGACTAATATGCTCGATTCATCCATATGTCCTCAGAGGAGCGCATTAAAACGAAACATTATACTTTCCCGGGAATCCTCAGTGAGGAAGGAGGATCTAAAAGAATATAAAAATATTATTGGACAAGAATATTATTGGACAACACTAAGCTTAACTAGCGCTACGTTTTTTAAATATCCTTACGGGAAAAATGATATCTGAAAGATTCCAACGTGGCCGTTACATGCTTCTGTGATTCATTCGGTCCGCTCAAGGTGTTCTGTTTTCGGCGCTTCGATTTCTCCGCTGCTATTTAGGGCCACGACTGATTTCATGAATAATTCATGGAATATGCGTGTGGGCATCAGCTGTTCTTCAGTGAAACAGAAGACGATAGGGTGGATCCGTGGTCCTTCACGAGGTCTTCTCAACGAAGATGATGATAGATGTGCAGGATGGAGCTTCATTTATGTTGCTTGACAAGCACAGGAGATGAACGTTTCCACCGTATCAGCCTTCCGACAATCTCCATGATTTTGCCTTGGGGTATGGTGGGCTACTAGACTAGTGGCTCGAAAAATTGTAAATACAGCACAGACCCGGTCCATTGCGACTCGAAAGGCGAATCTTAACGTTTTCATCAGATCTTCACGGCTTCACGGCAGGGCTATATTAGTCTTATCTGGCACCTTACAATAATAACAAGTTGATCCAAACCTGCGTTTATACAAGGTTTTGCAGTTGTTGAAGGGAAGGTTCTTCAGGTGGAGACTAATTTACTGCATATTCAATGGTACCGCTTACTAGAAAAACGTTTTTAGTCTCGCTAAAGCATTACTTTCATAGTTCATAACCAGACCATAGGAGCGTCGGTCATGTGGTAGGGCAGTTGAAAGAGGTGATGGCTATTGCATGCACCAGATTCACGTTCTTGGTTCGGATTTCCGCGAGGGCAACCACGCCTTCCATCGCTCCGGGGTCGGTGAATTAGCACCGGACTTGTCTGAAAAGGTTAAAACGCTGCCTTGTTCATCGGCTGCCTGCCTCAAGTGATTGTATGAGCCGAATACGCATTCAAATCGCCTCTACGACATCCTGTAGAAGTAGTAGAAGATTGCTTGGCAACGCGATGACATGCTATGCATGTCATCGCGTCGCTCGACGTCGGAAGTATAAACGGGGCTTCAGAGTCAGAGCAGCGAGTGCCAGATCCCTTGATACCTTTCCCGATACTCATTCACTTTAGCTACATTCGCATTAGTTGCGTGGAGTGGGTGTGAGGAATGAATAACGACGTTAACCAATCCATCTATGGGATGCGCCATGCATTCTACTTCTACGAGATGTGTGGAGATGATTGAGCGCGTATTTTCCCTATACGATTATCTATGGTGGCCAGCCGACGAACAACTCAGCGTTTTATCCTTCCCAGAGAAGTCTAGTGCCTGGTGTCCGTTCCCATATGGATGCGTGACGCATTCCGAAGAGGATTGTTCAGCGCCATCCTTTGAGCTCCATCTTTCAACAATGTCAAAATGGATTCTTATTTCAAGACATCTTCTAAGATTTGATTTGAATTCATTCATTTCCAATCGTGAACAGGAAAAAGCGAAATAAATCGTAACAGACAAATTTGGTAGTAGTCGGTAATGTGGCCTACATAGAGGCGGGACGGCTAGCCAATTACAACCAGTCAAGGAACACCGCCTCTCTGAGCTGCGCACGCGTAGCATGAGTGTCTGAAATTTCATGAAATTCTGGTTTGTACAAGGATAGATTTAGTTCTATTTTTAGAAGCAATATAGCGCGGTTTTTTGAGTATACTACAGGAAGGAGTCGCGCCATGCGCTCTGCCGTCACTCTATTTGTGTCACTCTTTTCATCTAATTGACATCTCAAGTTCAATCAAAGCTGCCTTTATAGACAAGTCTGGTACCAATTCGCTGACCCCGGACGGATGCGTGAGAAGCGTGAGGCATCGCAAAAAGGATTTTTCAGCGTCGTCCTTTGTCCTTTGTCTTTCAACAAAGTCAAAAAGGTTCTTGTTGCAGAAAATTTTCTAAGATTTGATTTGAAAAAAATTCCTGCCTATTTCATTACATAGTTTCTCTTACTGTTTTTATTATGCTGTTTATTAGCGTGTAACTAGGCAGAGGGCGCGTGTAGCGCAGTCGGAGGAGGCGCCGGCTGTCGCGTGCACCCGATACCAGGTTCCTGGTTCGGATTTTCCGCCCAGACCAACCAAGCCTTCCATCCAGTCGGGGTTGGGAATTGGTACCAGACGTGTCTGTGAAGGATAAAGCGCTGACTTGTTCATCAGCTGGCCAACGCAAGTTATTGCATGGCCAAATACGCTTTCAAATCGTCTTCACGATATCTCGTAGAAGTAGAATGCGTAGCGCATCCAAAAAGGGATTGACTAACGCCGTCCTTTATCCTTTAACTAGGCACCACAGAGTTTTTGTATATGTATTGACTGTATTTGAACACATTTTAAAAGCCTGTATCGCCTGGTAGAGAGGCTGTATGTTGCTACAAGATGTTTTGTAGCGATCAAAACTCTTGCACCAGGCGAGACCTTGTGTGCCGGTGGTGTAGGGCGTGGCATCGCTGCCGGAAAGCAGAAGGTGCGAGTTCGAGTTCCACCTGGTGCAAGAATTGTGATTGCATTCAATCATTCGCTAACAACTGTAATTACTTTTTGGGTCAACCGAATTACAGAATTTTATTTCGTCTCAGCAATTGGTATCTAAGCCTCAGGCAGGACTAGTTGAACCCTGCCTGCGGTGCTCATAGGACATTTCATCGTTCCTCCATCAACCATTTCCTCATGGTGTTCAGCCACTTCTGCCATTTTCCCGATTATTCCATGTTTTTCTGATGTTCTTCTTATAATAAGAAGCCTTGCCCCCTCCCATTTCTTCTACATAATGACTAGGCATCGATTTTTCACCCTGAAGGTGCAAGTACCCTTCGGCACGAAAGTGACGTGGCCCATCGTAATGAGCCGCTTGATGAGGCGTATTCCGTCCTCTGTTTATCGATACGTTACGGTTAGCCGCGCTATGCCGCCGCTCTATGTTTAGGCCGTGTAGTGTTTGTTTGCGCAGTCCTCCAGCGGAACTACCTGCCAGCGAGCGGTCACCAACCCCGGGACTCGAGCTGGAAATGGAACGGCGGCCGAAGCGTTGACTGCGCGAAAACCTCGAAGCTGAAGACATACCATGTGGTAGGACACGTTAGGTCATGAAGACCAGGGGCCAGATTCATCAACCGCTTAACGCCCACTAACGGTGAAAATCCCGCCAAACCTGTGCTGATGAACGTCATATCAGGGTTTTGACGGTGTTTTCACCGTTAGAGGGCGGTACACTGCGGTTCCACGTTTCCACCTGACCACAGGTAATAACCTAAAACCGCAGTGTGTGGAAGCTCGATGCTGTTAACCTTGATGGAGCTGGACTCAGTAACGTCCGCCGTTAGATATTCAGTCTTCTTCACGTTCAGTTTGAGTCCAAACCGATCCAAGCGATCACTCCAAGCCGCTCGAGTTCACCTTTATCTTCGCTAGCGAGCATCACGTCATCGGTATAAAGCAACGTCCAGGGGACGGGCTTCTGAAGATCTCGGAATTAGCCATTGAAATCGGAAATTTATTTTGACCTTTCTAACAAGGGAAGCCCATGAACTTCCCCCAACGATTCTCAACGAGACCTATACGTTGTAAGAAACAAATAATTTCATCTGAAAGACGATCGCTTTTGTTCGGATGCTGCTCTGTTTGATTTCAAAAGTGCTCAGTTTCATTTATGACCAGTTTTGCATGAAAGTTGTTAATAATACGCCTTTACCGGCTCTCTTCGTTTGAAACAATAGTACGCTTCTGAAGCGAAATCTAAGGATTTAACGGAAATTCAAGGAAAAATTTTCGTTGAAAAATTTGTTGAAAATTTGACGACCAGGGGTCAGATTCATC
The DNA here is from genome assembly GCA_947396885.1 of Heligmosomoides polygyrus polygyrus. Lineage (NCBI taxonomy): Eukaryota > Metazoa > Nematoda > Chromadorea > Rhabditida > Heligmosomidae > Heligmosomoides > Heligmosomoides polygyrus. The sequence continues at coordinate 104,055,170 of OX377202.1, read as the reverse complement.
AGCGACTTACAGCAATTTAACGGTGAAAATACAGCCGAAATCCCTGATAGCGCGGCGAAATGCTTTACCCCATATCGCTTGATAAGCGGAGCTATCAGGGACTTCGGTACTATTTTCTGCGTTAAATTGCTGTAAGTCGACGAATCTGGTCCCCGGTCGTCAAATTTTCAACAAATTTTTTCAACGAACATTTTTCCATGATATGGGGTGAAGCATTTCGCCGCGCTATCATGGATTTCGGCTGTATTTTCTCTGTTAAATTGCTGTAAGTCGTTGATGAATCCGGCCCCAGAAGTTAACGCTCAGCCCTGCTGCCGGCCGGCTACAGTCATTCATCCACGTAACGGAAGCTCTGGCCACGTTTTGTCGCTGCGGAGATCGAACCTGAGATGATGTCGGACCGCTCGGGACAAGCACGCTTCAGTTCACACCGGACTAGATCGGTGACACTGATTTAGCTGTTGCTCCTAAGCTCGAACAAAACGAAGAAGAAATCTACAGTAGCCAGCTCACCCAGTAGAAGCTTCGAATTTCTGCTCACGGTGGAGGCTCTGATGAGGCTTTTTCGTCTCTGCAGAAAATGGAATTAAATTGGAATCGACGTTATTCCATCTATTTTGGATGCGTCGCTCATCTTTCTTTATACGATATCGCAGAGCCTCTCTAAGAGCATATCTGCATTAGACGATGGCTTTTGAGGCCGGCTAATCTGCAAATTAGCCCGCGAAACCCTTGCGCCGGTCGGGACTCCAATTCGTTCCCATAATTTCGAGGACACTACAGGACCAGCCCAGAAAATATACAATTTTCACGTCGAATTGGACGCTTTTCAAACCAAATTGGACATTTTTCAAATCAAATTGGTCACTTTTCAAACCAAATTGAAGACTTTTCAGATCAAATTGGACACTCTTCTAAGCTAATCTAAGGCTTTTCAAATCAAAGGGAACTCTTTCAAATCGAAATGAGCTTCTTCTACATTAAACTAGAGACTCTCCAAAAATGTTAGAATAATTTTTTGTTCAAGAAAAGCTAAGTATAACTTTCTTTGAAGTTTTAATTTACTTCACAATAAGAGAACACATAGTTTGAAATTTTATGAAAATTTTACATTTTGAGGAAAAATAAAGGTTCAGTGCTTGTTTTGAAGAGCAAAAGGATGGCCATTTTCACTGCCTAAGTAGGAGAGTGCGCCATGCCCTCGTCGAAGATGTCGCGATTTTTGTACGACTGATAGCAAAATTTCAGTTTCGTGCCTGTAAACGGTACAAAAAAAAACAAATGTAAGGAACGCACATATCCTCGTTATGATGCTCCATGTAAGCAGCATGTAAGCAGCATTTACATTGTAAGCAAAATAAAAATCGCAACGAGCCTTTCGAGTGCATGGCGCGATCTGATCTTTTAATACATTAAGTGATTGCTGCCTTGTAGCGCTTCAAAACGAAGTGAAATTATTTCTTAAAAGTAAAAATTTTATAAAATAACTATGCCCATTCGGGCAGCTGTACCAAAAAAATTTCAAAAAAGTTATACCAAATTTTCCTTGATTTGGTTGCTTCTTTCTTTCATAAAACTTTCTTTGAAGTTTTAATTTACTTCATTTACTTCCCAGTAAGAGAACACATAGTTTGAAATTTTAACTTAGATTTTATATTTTGAGGAAAACCAATGAATTAAAGCAGGTTTTAATGAGTAGGAAGGCGCGGCCATCTTCTACTGCCGAAACATAGATTGCGCCATGCCCCCCCCCCGTCCGAAACGTTGCGATTTTTATTCGATCGATAGAAAAATTTCTGTTTGCATGCGGATTCACACCTGCAAGCGGTGCAACACAAACAATTGTAGAAAACACAGATACGCTAACTTTCTTGCTGCATGTGAGCAGTGTTTACACTATCAATCAAATAAACGTTGCGACTTGCTTTTCGAGTGCATGGCGCGATCCAGTCTTTTAATGCACAAATGACTGCTGCCTTGTCGCGTTTTAGGACAAAATCAAATTTATTATTTTTTCTGAAAAAAAATAAAATATTTACAAAATTATTACTCATTTTCGGACAGGAGAACCAAAAATTTTCAGAGAAAGCTCTACCAAATTTTTCCTCAACAAAATTTTTCTTCAAACATCGTTTTAACACATTTGCTTAAGCCTGGAGCGCCTGGTAGAGAGACTATATGTTGTTACAGGATGTTTTGTTGCGATCAAAACTCTTACGCCAGGCGGGACTCGAACCCGCATCTTCTGCTTTCCGGACAACAATGTTCGCCTTACACCACCGGTGCTGTTGGCCGCACGTAACATCCGCTTAACCTCCGGTTCCGTATCATGGGTGCTGACAGAGGATACCGCGGATGTTATGGGCGGTAAAACAGCGCCGGTGGTGTAAGGCGAACATCGCTGCACGGAAAGCAGAAGATGCGGGTTCGAGTCCCGCCTGGCGCAAGAGTTTTGATCGCAACAAAACATTCTGTAACAACATATTTAAACATCTTAGTGAGTTGTTTAATCTGCCTAAAGGTCATTTCGATTTGGAAGAGTTCGCTTTGATTTCAAAATTCATAGGCCAGTTTAGAATAGTGTCAAATTTGACGTGAAAAGTGTCCAATTTGAATTGAAAAGTGTCCATTTCGACGTGAAAACGGTATATATCTATATAACAGAGGATAACAGAAGCTTTTCCGAAACTAATATAGGCGTTAGAGGGTCTTCAGACGGCTAGCCAACGAAGCGCTACCGAATGGTCGTACCCCACCACGACCAGGCGGTCCCATAGAGTATTAGGTCACTCCAAGCTGAAGACGTTGTACTACCAGGCTTCTGAAACCGAAGCCGTTCCGTGCTAGGCACAATTACCTTAGCGTGTCGTCAATCGATGCCGGTGGTGAATGAGTCAATCTCTCGCTCCAGGTGGCGGCGGCGACCCAGCCGTGCGTCGGCGTCGATTCGGCGAGATTCCGAGTCAACAGAGGGAACCGGTGATCTGAAGTTTCTTGTCGGAACTGCAACGACAACGCCCCGACTGCTGTCCGGATCAGCCGGCTCGATCGTGCATTATCTCTCTTTGATCAACCGGCTCGAGAGGCGAAGAAGAGGCGAATCATGTCATGAGGACAAGCACGGGATCGAGATGGTCTTCACCCTCTCAGAAGACGGCGAGGGGAACATCAGACTTGACCCCTGGAGCCACTTCTTCCTCCAGTAAGCTGCAACTGACACTAGGTGACTATTTCCGTAGCTGATATTCATGGTATATGTCGGAGTTTAGCTGTGTACATAGGGGGCCAGGTCGCATGACTCAGAGCGGCGTTTCGTAACGGACCGCTGACTCAGCTGGCAAACTGGTAGATAAAATGCGACAATAAGCGAGTTCGCTCTCGATTCCGATGAGATTCGGCTACCGAGGGGCCTATTGATTGTCGCAGCGATCGATATTCAATCAAAGTAGAGCTTGTACACCTTGCCGAGACACCAAAGGCAAGAGCTACGGCCCTGTCTAGCTCACAGTAAAGACTCCACCTATGTAGCTGCTTCGTTGGCACTCTAGGACTGATCATTGCAAGACGCACTATAATAAATCCTTCCCTAAATATTTATTTGTTTGTTTATTGGGCGCGTGTAGTGCAGTCGGAGGAGGCGCCGGTTGTCGCGTGCACCCGATACCAGGTTTCTGGTTCGGATTTCCCGTCCAGGTCAACCAATGCTTCCATCCCATCGGGCTCGGTGAATTGGTACCAGACTTGTCTGGGAAGGATAAAGCGCTGACTTGTTCGTCGGCTGGCCACCGCAAGTCATTGTATGGCCAAATACGCATTCAACACGCCTCCACGACATCCCGTAGAAGAAGAATGCGCTGGCGCATCCCAAAAGGGATTGAGTAACGCTGTCCTTTATCCTTTATCCTTATTGTCTGAAATTTTATGAAACTTGTATTTTTTGAGAAATAATGGCTTAAAGATTTGTTTTAAAGAGCAAGAAGGCGGCCATTTTCAGTGTAAAAAAAACGATTGCGCCATGCTCTTTTCCAAGACATCGATTTTTATTCGATTGATAGCAAAATTTCTGTTTACATGCAGTTTCACAATTTTTCCTGCGTGCATCATAAACATTTGTAAAAAATAACGCACATGTCCTAACTTTCGTGCTCCATGTAAGCAGTATGTACGCTATCAATCAAGTAAACGTTGCGTTGAAGTTTTTGAATGCATGGCGCGATCCGGTCTTTTGATGCAGGACATCATTAATGCCTTGTTGTGCTTTAACATAAACTTTTTACTTTTTATATTATACTACACTTGTTATATTATACTTATATTATACTTATAATACTTATATTATACTTACTTTTTACTTATTATATTATAGCTATTTTTTCTCAAAATGTAAAAATTTCTCGTAGAATTATTACACATCTTGGGACAGATGAACTTAAAAAAATTCAAGGAAAGATCTACCTATTTCTCTCGAGCAAAAAATTATTCTAACCGTTTAGGAGAGTCTTTAGTTTAACCTGTAAGTTTAAAGTTCATAGGACGTAGGACGTTCAGTTTAAAGTTCATAGGCCAGCTAAGATAGTGTCCAATTTGACGTGAAAAGTGTCCAAATTGGTTTGAAAGTGTCCTATTCGATATGAAAATGGTATATGCACACACTACAAAGAGTGTACCTCTAAATCGTCCAAATATGTCCCACTACTAACGGAGGGATTAATTAGAAAATGAGGAAAGAAAACAGTAGTGACCAGATTCAGCTGTGAAAATCTCTCCAGCGCAGCAATATAAAGCAGACCGAGCGAAAACTGAAACACTAATGGTTGCAGAAATGCAGCCAGTCATTAAAAATACTCAAAGCAAAGAGTGCATCCTTTTCTCAATAGTGAATGTCGAGTTCCGAAATGCAAAGGCAGAGCCACCCCAGACCATACGGCTTAAGAAGATCCACTGTAGAAAACCTGTAGAAGACAGCGAGCTTGAAGTTTGTCATGCAGTACACAGTTTTCAGTGATATCTGTAGTCATCGCCATACGGAGAATGGTATTGTATATGTATTTGGCCATAAAATGACTTGCGTTGGCCCGTTGATGAACAAGTCAGCGCTTTGTCCTTCCCAGACATCTCTCTGCCAATTCGCCGATGCCGGAGGATTGGATGGTTTGGTTGGCCTAAGCGGGAAACCCTAATCAGGGAACTAAAATCGGATGCACGTCTCAACCGTCGCATCCTCCGACTGAGCTACCACGTGCACACTTTCGCTTTTTGTATACGTATGTAGCTTCTAGGGCCGCGTATAGCGCAAGCGGGAGGTGCCGGCTGTTGCGTGCACCCGTTACAAGGTTCTCAAATCGCCTCCACCACATCCCGTAGAATGGGTATATGTCGCGGAGACGGGCAGCATTGGGGAGATGGGAATGCCCCATCCAATCAGGTCCCATTGAATGGGCATGCCATTCAGAAAAGTACAGTGTACAGTCGGCACCCTGATTTGCTGACGTGTGTTCGGCCTATGCTCTGCTTGGTTTATACTCGCTGGCGTGCTCCCACCTTTCAATGCTGCTCACCTTCGCGACATGTGCCGTCGAATGCGTGGCGCATCCCAAAAAGAAATTGAGTAATGCCGTCCTTTATCCTTTAGCCTTCATTTAGCTTCTAGAAGACGCGTGTGCTTGCAACGGAGTCATCAAGGTTTTGATAGCTTTCCCAAGCTTCTGTGGGGTCGAGATAAGCATATAAAATCTTTCACCAAATCGCCCAAAATATTAGGTTGTCCCATAAGTCCTTGCAGTTTTTTTTTTCAAGAATTCACTGCAGATTTCGCCGGCGGTCCCTTGCATAGCGCTGCATAGCTTTCGAAAGAGAATGCTTTGCACTATCAGAACATGTATTGCATTTTCTTTTTCATCCTGAATCTTGTCAATTTTTAGGTCGTTGAAGTGAAAAGTGAAAAAGTGAAAAAGTAGCCATCTGCGCACTTGTTCTCTCTGCTTAGGTTTGTAATTTTTTGAGCAGTTTTTATGGCATTTGGAAGACAATGTTCTGTACTACAAGAATATGTGTTAGCGCTATTTTCTCACTTGCCCTTTATTGACTTTTAGGCCATCAAATTGGGACGTCAGAAGGAGGATGGTTATTTTTGCCGACAGCTCCTGCTCTGTGGTTGGACTTTTTGGGTTGATGTTATATGTCATTCGAAAGAGAATGTCTTGCTCTATAAGAATATGTGTTGCGTTTATTGATTTCTTTTGAATGTCAACAAAATGCCAAAAAGAGAAAAATCGTCTCCACCAACAACTCCTTCTCCTTCTTCAGTTGTTGATATTCGACAGAAATCAGCGGGAGCCAATAAACGCGACACAAATTCTTACTGAGCAAGACATCCTCTTCCAAACGACATATCACACCAAGCAAAAAAGTCCAACCACAGAACCGCAGTTTTGGTAAAAATTCGGACGGAAAAGTCGGAATTCCCAATTGGATGGACTAAAAATCAATAAAGGACAGGTGAGAAAATAGGACCAACACATATTCTTGTAGCACTGAACATTGTCTTCCAAGTGCTATAAGAAACTGCGCAAAAAATTACAAACCTAAGCGGACAGAACAAGTGCGCAGATGGCTACTTTTTCACTTTTTCACTTTTCACTTCAACGAACCAAAAATTGACAAATTTCATGATGAAAAAAGAAATGCAATACATGCTCTGATAGAGCAAATCATTCTCTTTCGAAAGCTATGCAGCGCTTTGCAAGAGACCGCCGGCGAAACCTGCAGTGAATCGTTGAAAAAACTGCAAGGACTTATGGGACAACCTAATAAAACGCATGGCGCATCCCAGGCGGATTTACCTATATCGACGTTCGTTTGCCATAGTGCTTAAGTTTAAAGAGATTTTAAACAAAGAGATGGGCGAAGAAGTAACGCTTTCATTTGCCAAACGGTTCTGAGGGTCAGCCAGCTAGGGCAAGGAATATCTTCAAAAACTCCAACCCCAGAGTAGCAGCCATTGTCTGTAATGCTGAAAACGTGGTTGCATTTCTGCTGACGTTTCCTTCAGAATAACTGGCTTCGCTACCAACTCATCCAAATTGAATGGTGTGTTTCAACGTTGCAATGGTGTGCCACTTATGGCGGGAAACTCCTTCAAACGATCTCCATTTCTTTACTTTACTGGCTTTCGGGGTGTATTTCTTGGTGCAATATATCTAGTAGAAGTACTCGCTGCACAGACTGCAAATCTTGCGCGAAATGGCCGCTTTTACGACCAACCTGTCCCGAATCGTTGGAGAACGTTTACGACATTTGAAGAACGCTGGAGTTGTCGTTTTATCGACGGCGCTGTCGGGTTTATGACTGCCGGTATAACTCATCTACGAACACCAACACATGAACACCAAAACGAACAGGGCAAGGTCGATCCATTCCCCGTTCATGGACTGGAGTTCTCACACTTAAAAGCAGGAGATTTTTGGTTTAAGTTATCGATTTACTTATTCATTTATTGACCTTCAACATAAACACACGTGTTTATCAAAAAGGGATATGTCAGTGATGTACATCAAACAAACAGTAACACTTAGAAGAAACAATAAAAGGAGGCGGAGAAGAGAAAATAAAACTTAGCTAACCTTTTTGGAATAAACTATCGCGACTTTCTCGCGATCATAGGGCAATTTCGTGGGATATTGTGAGGAATTTCGCTTAGAGATTTATCAGATTGTGCAGCTATGCAAACAAAAAGCCCCCTATAAAAGACTCGTATGGGAAAATTCACATGGCGGTCTTCTCATGTTCCATTTCTTTTATTCTTCATTCTTTTGTAGGACGTTTTTAGGACGCTCTAATGTGTACTGTATTTGTTCATTAACGTTTCGGTTTAATTACCCAAGTTTGAGGTAAACTGTGTCGAACAGCTGGTATATATGTGTACCGAAGGACATATTCTGAACCACCGACAAATCTAACTTATAAAGTATGCAAGCAACTGCAACTGATTGACAAACAAATCTAAATAGAGTAGCATCCATCGAATTTAACAAAACATTTTGCGAGTAATAAGATTTTGAAAAGCTTAAGCAGACTATCGTAGGATCTCTTCCTCTTCACAAAGTAATTTGTTGAACTCCCGTAGCCCCTCTATGCGTAAAGAAATTTGACCAAATCTGGGATTTTGCCACGTGAATATAAAGTAGGGCCTTCCTAATTTTTCTTCCTAAGTCTAATAATTGATATTATCGATTGTTTACAAGAGCTGCTTGATTAAGGAGGTGATTTGGATATAAACTGCTGCTGAAATTGTAAGCTGAGATAACGATGTTTTGTTACGATCAAAGCTCTGGCATCAGGCGGGACTCGAACTCGCATCTCATGCTTACCGAAGAAGGCGCTGCGCCATTACACCACTAAAAGCTGTGGTTGTTGCATTCTTACATTCCGTCAACGGGAGTGGTGTAGGGGTGTAGCATCTTGCCTAGTAAGCGAAAGGTGCGCGTTCGAATCCTGGCTGGCGCTTCCGTTTTGATGGCGAGATAGCATCGTTATAACAGATGTGGATGTGATCTACGGTGGAAAGACATCGCAGTAATGATGTTTTATCGATTGATGAATGATTAGAGGCCTTAAGAGTTCCGAGCTTCGACGACGTTCGAAGACCAGAGACGCTGTGGGCCAGGTTGTCGAAAATTAGGTGGGCCAGCCACGTAATGCGCTTCGCAGACACTCGCTGGACGAGAGCCGTCACCGACTGGATTCCGCGGGATGTCAAGAGAACCCCAAGACGCCAACCAATGCGTTGGTCGGACTCCTTTGTGAAAGCCCTGAACGAACGTATGATGCTCTTCGTGTCCCTCGAGCGAGGAGGAGCCATTGGAGCACTCTGGCACGCGACAGGGACGAGCGAAGACGCTGCTGGGGCTCGACCGAACAACTCGGAGATTAGCGGGACGTCAGAATATACATACTACTAGTTTCTAGAGCGAAGCCCCAACCAGTAGTCAGACCGGGCCCAAAGCCTTGGAAAATTTTTCTTGTCCAACTCATCTAAGGCCTATGTTATACTTCGGCGACACTGTTGTCGGCGACGTCGGCGACAGTGTTGAGCGGGTCCTACGCAGTGCGTAGAAGCCCGCGCAATGCTGTCGCCGACGTCGCCGATAACAATGTGGGTGAAGTATAACATAGGCCTAAACTGGAGGGGGCGTATAAGCGGGCCTGGTAGATCCTGAGTATTTTATAACCCACAGATCTCCATCTTGCGGAAGTTGTTCATAGTTCTCTTTCAAGGAAGGGTTGTAGAAGGTGGCCTAGTAGTTTTGAGAAGAAGACACTTGTAAAAACGACCTCGTTCAAGCGTCAAGTCTCCTTGCAGCTGGGCCCGTTGCTCTCCTTACGGTCGACTTCCCGGCTTCTTTACTGCGTATGGCGTCTGGTTTTCTGCCGTAGCTGCATTCACTCCTTGTCTCAACGACGCTCTTCTTCTGCTGCTCGTCCTCCAGTTCGCGACTGCCTCGTAACCATAACCTTCGTGCGCTACGACGACAGCTTTATGAGGTTGCCTGTGAGGCCACTGCATGCTGCCGCGTCTGCTATTAGCCCATAAGACCCACGAATCGGTCGGTCGGTCGCTCGGTCGGGAGGAAGGGTAGGCGCCTAGGCAGACACGAGGTGGTCCGCTCGATCAACTGTGCTTAGGAGGTCGCCGAGTTGAGCGCTCGCTGGTGACCCTGAACTGAGCGGGCCAGTCGAGGTGACGACGACCGATCCATCCTGTTCGTGACTTCTGAGACCTGGAAACGGAGGGAACGATAGGAATGACTGGCACGGTGCAAGGACAGGGACACGTGCGCCACGCATTCTGCTGTTACGGAATGTCACGGGTTCAGTGAGTGTATTTGGTCTACAGAACGGCTAAGAACAATGGAGCTGCCACTCCTCTCCTCCAGACGTCTTTCTTCAGTATCTGATCATTCTTTAGGCTATGGATTAGTTGGTTGACTTGGACGCGAGGTCGAACTCGCTTCTGTTTCCGTTTATGGCCTTTTCTTTTAACTGATTCAAGCAAGGAAACTGAATGTGTAAAATAAAGTATTCATTTGGTACATGTCCCGAAGATGGGCAGCATTGGGGGTGGGGGAAAGCGCGTCAGCCAATCATAGCCAGACAGAGCACCAGCCAGTCAGAGTGCCGACCGCGTATTTCTTGCCACTTCGATGCAGCCTGATGATTGGCTGGCGCATCCCTACCTCTCAATGCTGCCCACATTCGCGACCTGCACCTTCAGTTGTAGTGGCTAGAGTGAAGCCACGCTCAAGGCGTTAATGCTGTAATCCGCTCTCCTTTCGGCTTTCCGCCTTCATCAGAGCCTGGAAAACCAAAGACCAATGTGATCCAAGTAGTCCTATGTCCGTTTTCAGGCCGCAGGACAAACCAGAAGGTGGTGAACCATAACCAAGTGCAGTGGGACATGTAGACGCAGAAAATGCTCGCCTATTACAATTGTGTTCTCGAATTTTCTTTTGAATTCGAATGGTTTTGAATGCTCACAAATTTCGAATAATCGAATTCGAATACATTCGAAAAAGGCGATTTTTTTTGTACATTCCAAATAGAGTATCCGAATGAAGATCATTCTGCTCCATTGCTGACCCATACTAAACCTCGAACCGGACCTTTACTATTTACTATTTAAGCTCTATGCTTCTGGTATATTTTTGAAATTTTATTTTAAATTAATACTTAGGAACCTATCAAATCCTAACGTGTTAGCCGGATAAAGTTGCAATAATAATCTGCTGATCTTAAGCTCGAAACAATTCTACGGTTTCTGTTTAGATACAGCGACGGTCAGACATGGAATATACTTAAAAACCTACAAAAAGAGAAAACACCAGAAAACCTAAGCCTAATAAGAGGTCGATACCGATCTGATGCACGGCTGAGAGAATTTTACAGAACTTTAGAACCTATTTTTTCACATTTTCGATGAAAAGAAAAATTTTAAAATGTGACGAATGTATCATAGAAGCAATATTAAAGTGACTAACAGTAACCACTTTTAGTTCTTTGTTTGTAATTAGTTTAGGATTATACAGCCGTTAGATGGAAAAATAAGACGTTAATTTTTATAACAAAACAGAAAATTAATATTCTAGCCTCAAATTTTCCATTTGATAGCGAGCATTTTTTGTTTTTATTGCTTTTTCCCCCCTGTTTCAATTCATTATCAGTTGGAACGAAGTTTCTTTCATTTATTGGAAAAATTATTATTCATGCCATAAATTGGAGGGCCTTCCTGTAAAGGTTCCTAGTCGGGGACCATTCTACTTGTGTTTTTTAGCCTTCCTAACGGTGCCCACCCCTCTCCCTCCGACTAGGATAGATCCGAATATTCTTCCCGTGTAATTATCTTTATTAACAATGAATTTTGTTAGTATTTCATAATCATAGACTGATCATACTGAATCTACATATGAACCTAAAATTCCAGTTGCTTTTCATGTCTTCTAGTCATTTCAATCAATTTATTGATTTTATTGATTGTTCTGCTTTCAGCACACGGCGTTCAGTCGTTTGAAAGAGATCTTCAACACACCGCACTATGTCGATCGAAGAGTGGATCAGAGCGTCGTCGAGATCGTTATCGCCCGCATCACGGCCGCTATTAGGTGAGTGAGGGCACGGACGTGGAGCGGACCACCAACGGAGGCCAGGGGTCATCCTAGGCCTGACGCATGTGTTGATCTGGTCGAGGTACCACGGCGGTAAGCCTTATGAACAAAACTTGACGACTAGGAACTTCGTGACATTCAGATAAAAACCAGTGACAGGCTCCTTAAACCCGACCAGAGAAAGGAACACCTCCGCTCCATATCGACTCACGAGCAAGGCCAGTTATAGCCCGGAGCAAAAACCGCCAGATACCTTCAAGGCCGCCCTAAATGCTGCCAGTTAGCATCAGAACTGAGGCGTGAAAATGAGAGAAACGGATGGTCATGTATTCTACGAAACTCGAAGTGCGGCCATAAATTTTGCGCTAAAAGATAAACGGACAAACGGACGAGTATTAACATGTAGGTAGTAGAGCTCCCTACTTTTTTAGTGGTCCTACTGTTCGCCTCCATCGATGGTCATGTATTCTACGAAACTCAAAGTGCGGCCATCAATTTGGCGCGGAAGGATAAACGGACAAATGAACGAATATTAACGTGTACGCAGTAGAACTCCCTGAGAAACTCTTTCAGTGGCCATCCTATTCGCCTCCACAGTTGGTCATGAATTCTTTGAAGCTCACAGTGCGGCCATCAATTTGGCGCGGAAAGATAAACAGACAAACGGACGAATATTAACATTTAGGTAGCAGAACTCTCTGAAAAACTCTTTCAGTGGCCATCCTATTCGTCTTCCCAGATGGCCATGAGTTCTATGAAGCTCACAGTGCGGCCATCAATTTTGCGCGGAGGGAAAAACGGACAAATGGACGAGTATTAACATTTAGGTAGCAGAACTCTCTGAAAAACTCTTTCAGTGGCCATCCTATTCGTCTTCCCAGATGGCCATGAGTTCTATGAAGCTCACAGTGCGGCCATCAATTTTGCGCGGAGGGAAAAACGGACAAATGGACGAGTATTAGCATGTAGGTAGTAGAATTCGCTGAAAAACTCTTTCATTGGCCTTCTAATTCGCCCCCAATTATGGTCATGTTGTCTAAGAAACTTACAGTGCGGCCATCAATTTTGCGCGGAAGGATAAACAGACAAACGGACGAGAATTAACATGTAGGTAGTAGAACTCCCTACTTTTTAAGTGGTTATACTATTTGCCTCCACAGATGGTCATGTTCTCTGTGAAGCTCACAGTGCGGCCGTCAATTTGGCGCGGAAGGATAAACGGACAAATGGACGAGTATTAACGTGTAGGTAGTAGAACTCCCAGAAAAACTCTTTCAGTGGCCATCCTATTCGTCTTCCCAGATGGCCATGAGTTCTATGAAGCTCACAGTGCGGCCATCAATTTTGCGCGGAGGGAAAAACGGACAAATGGACGAGTATTAGCATGTAGGTAGTAGAATTCGCTGAAAAACTCTTTCATTGGCCTTCTAATTCGCCCCCAATTATGGTCATGTTGTCTAAGAAACTTACAGTGCGGCCATCAATTTTGCGCGGAAGGATAAACAGACAAACGGACGAGAATTAACATGTAGGTAGTAGAACTCCCTACTTTTTAAGTGGTTATACTATTTGCCTCCACAGATGGTCATGTTCTCTGTGAAGCTCACAGTGCGGCCGTCAATTTGGCGCGGAAGGATAAACGGACAAATGGACGAGTATTAACGTGTAGGTAGTAGAACTCCCAGAAAAACTCTTTCAGTGGCCATCCTTTCGCCTCCACAGGTGGTCATGTTCTCTATGAAGCTCACAGTGTGGCCATCAATTTCGCGCGGAAGGATAAATGGACAAATGGACGAGTATTAGCATGTAGGTAGTAGAATTCGCTAAAAAACTCTTTCATTGGCCATCTAATTTGCCCCCAATGATGTCATGTATTCTAAGAAGCTTACAGTGTGGCCATTAATTTTGCGCGGAAGGATAAACCGACAAACGGACGAGCATTAACATGTAGGTAGTAGAACTTCCTGAAAAACTCTTTCACTGGCCATCCAATTCGCACAAGAAAATGGTAATGTATTCCAAGAATCTCATAGGGCGGCCATTAATTTTGTGCGTACACATATACGGACAAACATACGCGGCGCATGACATGCACCTGACTGACTAGTTCGGTTCCTCTGGAGTGCGCCATGTCCCAGACAATGTTGTTAAGTTACGGAAGAAATTGAATACCTTCACGTCTAGCTCGCCAAGAGAATAGGCATTGGATCCGACGCTGAAGGATAATTCGAATCCGCCATTTTTTTCAAACCTGGCTAGAAGATTTATGCGAATAACGGCAATTTTGAAAATCTCCGGATCTTTCGATGATTTAAGAACGGATTTTTGGATTTCTTTTCTGAAAATCCTATCTGGTGAACGTCACCCCTATCTGAATTTCCCTAAGATTCGAGCTTTTCAAAAATCTCATTATTCGCACTAACGTTTTAACCAAGGTTTGAAAATAGGACGGATTCGAATTATCCGAAGCGGATCCCATGTCTAGAGCACATCCATTACCCACCTCTTCCTACCCCGAAGAGCATCCGAGCCATCCGAGGTCGTGTAACGGAAATTCGGCCACAACGCCTTCTATCGCTGAGCTGTAAGGTGCCTAAATAACCCTGTTTCCAGAGAGACCGGCTGCATCGAGACGTATTCGGCCGAGCTGGTGGACGTGCTCGACAGCTGTCTGAAGCATCCGATGACTGTGCTGAATTCCGACGGTGAATACGTCGATTCACCACACTGTAAAATCGCCTCCGATCTGCTGAGCAGCTTGTTTTTAGTGGGTGAAGCTTAGTTAGATCCTTTTAATAAGTTTCTTCTTATTGATTTTTTATTGATTTTTGTCCGTTACCTTTTTTCTACTGGCTGTAAAGTATGGTAAAGAAGACGAACACTCTAGAAAAAGTGCCGGCGTTTTACGAAGAGAGAACTTGGAGAAGTTGTGCTCCTTGCCTTTTTGTCTATTTTGATCCTGTTTTCATTATTCCGCCAAATGAATTTTTCTGATTTCTGAAAATTTCCTAAAAATCCTCACACTTCTGATGCGTCTACCCAAGCTACCTGAGTCTCCCACTACCTGTTGGGTACAGTACAATCTCCTCTGAATTGCCTAGTAATAATGAACCGTTACCAAACGGGACGAAGCGAGCGCAGTTACATTGCTCGGCACAGCTACAGGTCACAATTCAGAGGAGATTGTCGTGTCCTACCGGTTTCGGTGGTGCCGCTGACCCGTCGATGAGTCACAGACGTCAGTGATTCAACGTCGACAACGAAAAAGCGATTGCGATCGATGTTGACGTGAACTAGAGCTGCGAACCCAATTGTGCAATCTTGCAAGAGTTGGTTTCGAACAGATGCGGGAGAATCTATGAGCCATAAAAGGGTCGTATTTTCCCTGTGTGACTGTGACACGGCTTCTATAATAGATGTATAGGATCTCCACTCCAAATTTTGTTGAAGTAATTTCACGGCAAGCTGGACACCGTTCAAATCTTCAAGTCAACTTGAAAGAGTCGCTTCTGTAGGACGGCTGTAGCTCCGTGGTCCTACATAAGCTACTACTGGAACCGGATTCATTAAGCAGTGGGCATAGTAGATAGAGGTACCGTAAGGGAATCGTACCCTCTACCCGCAGTGGGTAGCGGGTACGATTCGTATTCACGAAAGGAATCAAGGGCATGGTAGAACTGAGGCCCGATTCATGAATGACTTTACCCAGTGTTATGTGGGTAGAGGGCAGAGATTGAGGACAGAGATTGAGGAATGACCTGGAACCGGATTCATCAACGACTAACCGGGATACTATCTCAACGCTAGTTCGGAAAAGCGCAAGTGTTGTATATGGGCAGAACCGCCTCTCCCTGGGAAGTAACAAACTGCAGGTATCTCGACCCCAATACAACTCTGCGCAGAGTTAGGGGGCGACGGAAGCCGCGTGTTGGCGCCTTGTTGATTCACGTGCTCCACAGCTGACGAGCGCGCGCGGGATGAGGGTTCGTATCGCGAGTCGGCGCAGTGCACAGGTGGCGTAGTAGGGAAGGGCTCGTGAACGAGAGGGCGGGGGCTTGGATCTCGCAGACTGCGTCCGTTTTGCACTTTAGCAAAATCCATGTTTATCATATAGTAATCCATCTAGGGGTACTATAGTGTGTTATGGAGCATGTTTACATATAACATACCACCCATACCGTTAACAAGGGTGGTCTAGGAAGGGTCACCGATTTCCCTGAAACTTTGTCTAGGGGGTTATTTGGGGTGCTGATCACGAATCTGATATCTGTTCTTCACGATTCGGCTGGATAATATAGATACAGGAAGGCACTAGGATTACATTCTTAAAGTGTCTGCCGGTGACGGCAGGTGGAGACAGAATCGTGAAAAACGTTGTCAGATTTGTGATCCCAAATAACCCCCCTAGACGAAGTTTCAGCGAAATCGGTGACCCTGCCTGGACCATCCTTGTTAACGGTATGGGTGGTCTCCGACCGAATCGTGAAAAACGGATGTCAAATTCGTGATCAGCACCCCAAATAACCTCCTAGACAAAGCTTCAGTGGAAATTTTTTTTTGACTAAAGTCTTATCGGTGGAGTCAGAACTTTAACTAGTGCCACAAAATATCTATCGTTACATAACTACTCACACAAAATAGGCTTCAAACATGTGCAACACAGAAGTGAATATTTTAGCTAATCTTTATTTGAAGCATATGTTATATGAAAATATAACACTCTATAACACACTATAGTACCCCTAGGTGGATTACTATATGATAAACATGGATTTTGAAAAGTGCAAAACAAACGCAGTCTGCGGAAACCAAAGCCCCGACCTCTCGCTCACGAGCCCGAGCGCTACCCTACTACGCCACCTGTGCACTGCGCTGATCCGCGATACGAGCCCTCATCCCGCGCGCGCCCGTCAACTGTGGAGCACGTGAATCAACAAGGCTTCCGTCGCCCCTAACTCTGCGCAGAGTTGTATTGTGGTCGAGATACCTGCATTTTGTTACTTCCCAGGGAGAGGAGGTTCTGCCCATATACAACACTTGGGCCGTTCCGACCTACTGTTGAGATAGTATCCTGGTGAGACCTAGTTCACACTTGCGCCTCTGCGCGGCGCGGCACGATCGTCGGGATAGATATCGACCGGGCGGCGCGAAAAATCGATATCTATGACAGTCGTGGTGCCGCGCCGCGTGGGGGGAGATATACCCACGATGAAGCCTTCGTCTCTGACTCTTGCCTTATCTCTACTCCTTAGACCCCGCATACCCACGGGTTTAATTGCTGATGAATCCGCCCCCTGGAATTCACAAGTTCGGAAAGATGAGTGTATGATGGGGTAGAATGACATCATTAACCGAATTACATCATATCATGAATACCAAACTTGCCCTCTGCCCACTATTCTCTGTCGATAAACTTACCCATTACCCATAACCTATTACCTTACCAATCGTGAATCCGGCCTCTGAACTTCACGCGAGAACAGCTGGGGCAGGATTCATCAACGACTTACCCGTGTGTATAGCGGGTAGAGATACCCACAATGAAGTCTGCGTCTCTGACTCTTGCCTTATCTCTACCAGACCCTCATCTCTACCCCCTATACCCCGCGTACCCGCGGGTTTAATTGTTGATGAATCCGGCCCCTGATCTGAAGCGCATTTTTGTAAATGGGGCGCGTAAATGGTAGCGGGCATGCGGATATACCCACGACTATCGTCTAGTGTTCTCTACTCACCAATATACCCACAATGTGGCGGGTAAGGTTTATTACGCCTCACCGTGGGTATGTCTACCTCCCATACCCCCACACCAGTGGGTACAAGCGTTGATGATTCCGGTCCTGCAGGTGAATGTGGATGACGTTTAAAGATGGCGGACGCTCTTGCTTAAAACGCTTTTGAATTAACGGAGGCAAGTCGGCGACCAGTAGGTGAAAATCCTGTCATTTAGCGGTAAATTTCATACGCCTTGGCATTCCATTTCACCGCGGGTTCATTGGCGGTTGACCGCCAGAAATTTCACAATTGTTTGCCGTGACCTATCGTCCTATCGCTTTAGAACTAAATTGGGCACTTTTAAAACCAATTTTTCAAACTTTTTGATAAAATTGACATTTCTCAAATCAAAATATACACTTTTTCAAGCGAACTTGACGCTGTTGAAATCAAACCGAACACCTTCCAAATCAGCAGGAGCAATCACATCCAGCGTCTTCCAGATTAAACTAGAGACTCTCCAAAACGGTAAAATTATATTTTTTTAAAATTTTGTATGACATTCTCTGAAGTTTCTTGACTAAACTACCCCAATAAGTGAAACTGCTATCTGAAATTTAATGAGAATTTTATTTTCGAGAAAAAATAATTGTTTTTAGCTTGATCTGGAATGCAGAAAGGGGGAAATTGCTGTGGTAGAAATGAGACTGCGCCATCTAGAGGCAATTTTTATTCACGTTCAATTTACTATAACTTTCTAGGAAATACCTGCTTCAGTTAGTGAACGCACTGTTAGAAATTATTTTAAAAATTTTCATTTTTAAAGGTTATTTGAAAGCGCAGTAAGGATATGTTCTTAGTGCTTGAGGAAAAATAACCGTTTCAAGCTTGTTCTGACATGCAGGGAGCTGGAAATTTTCTAGAGAAGGCACTTCGTTTTGTGTTGAAATTTACTATAACTTCCTTTGAATTTTTAAAATTCACTTGCATGAATAAGCGAACACATTGTTAGAAATTTTTATAAAATTTTCATTTTTTATAAATATTTTAAAGTGCAGGGACATGTTCTAAAAAAAACAGAAAAAAAACAAAAAACTGTTGCTTAAAAAACAGATCGCGCCATGCACTTTTCAAGCTAGCGCGATTTTCAATTGATTGATGGTGTAAATGCTGTCTACTTGAAACAGCAAAGTGAAAAATATGTGTGTTCCTTACACAGCTTGAAAAGTGTTTCTGTTTCATTGTTGATAAGATGTAACTCCACGAAAACAGATCTTTTACTATCAATCAAAGGAAAATCGCAACGTGCTGGACAGATGCGTGGCGCAATCCCTTTATTAGCATAAAAATGCTGCATTCCTGCACTTCATACTAAGCTATGAACCATTATTTTTCCTTATGAAATAATAATTTCATAAAATTTCAAACAACGTGTTCACTTGTTCAGGCAAGTGGATTAAAAAATTCAGAAAAGCCATAGAGAATTTTCATTGGACGAAAGGTTTTTTGTAAAAACCTGGTCTGGATTACGTTCGTTTTGATCTGACAGGTGTTTTAATTTCAGATGCGCCGCGCTGGCTTAGAAGAATGTAAAATTTGATTGAAAAATGGAGTGTGTATTGAAAACTAAATATTGCATATGGAATTTAATATTTCAGAAACAGCTCTGCGACTAAACACGGAAAATATCGGTTAAATAAGTGCAGAAAATTTTAAAAAATACAAAATAGAAAAAATAAGAAATCAGGTAGATAAGGGAAAAACGTGATGATTAATGCTGAAAGTAGTGAATACATCTAAATGACACTATTTTAAGATTGAACTTGGCACCAGGGGTCGGAATCATCAACGACTTACATAACTTTAACAGAGAATTCACAGCGGAAAACTCAGATAACGCGGCTTACCCAGCGATAAGGTGAGCGATAAGCCGCGTTATCTGAGGTTTCCGCGGTGAATTCTCCGTTAAAGCTATGTAAGTCGTTGATGAATCCGAACTCAGGTGTCACTGTACGGTTTCAAGCAGTATGGTACTACCGCGCGCCTCCCGCCACTGCGCTACGTAACTACCTTTCTTTAGCACTACGCCAAGCGCTCGGTGATGACGTTGACGTTACCGGTGGCGATGAAGGCTGTCGGCTCGTCAAATCAGGAGCTGGTCCGGAATACCACCAGCTACATCTCGCTGGCCGCAATCCACAACGGCAAGGCGCTGTCGCACTACGCACTTCAGATCATCTCCTACATCATCAACGGTAAGGCTGAATTCTGGCGGAATTTTTGAATGAACGTCAAATAGTAGCGAAGTAGATGGATGACATAGGGGGAAAAGGATGAAGGCCGTTAATCAATCTCCTCGCGGGATGCGCCATGCATTCTACTTCTACGGGATATCAGGGGGTAATTTGGTATGCCTTTTTCGCCTACACAATGACCTGCAGTTCCAGCCGATGGGCTAGTTGGCGTATTGCAATTCCCAAAGAATTCTGGAACCAATTTACCGACCCAGAGGGACGGAAGACGCTATTGACCTGGGCGGGGCTTGAACAACCAAAAGTTGGAGTATTTAGATACTGTATGAACAAAGTAAGTTTCGCGGAAGGAAAACTCTGCGAAATTAAATAAGAAATGCAGAGTGAGACCTAAAAATGTGTATTGGTATCCAAGAGGATGGAGTTCTACCTAATTGGCATAGAAGTACCATAGAACATAACCATCGGAGCCAGCTTCCGAGCTTATCTACAAGGTGCTTCTGGCACATAATCACCGCCTCCTTTGGAATAAGCTCCAGAATGACCTGGACGGATTAAGACCAGGCTATGGCAAGTAGTATAGAAGGGGAAGACACCCACGGTGGGGTATGAACCGTATACCTCACCCTCCCATTCGCAGAGATACTGCTAGGTGAAGAATACTCGGCATTCCTCGTGGGTACCTCCACATGCCTATGGGGATTTCTTTATTACCACTACCCCGAGATTGAGGAATCTTCCCTTGGATGAATTCTATACGTTTTGATTGAGATTTCCCTAACTTAGTTTAAAGCTAAAGTTTGGTCATTGATAACAGGATAAAGGACTGCATTACTCAATCTCCCTTGGGATAAGCCACGCATTCTACTTCTATAGCATGTAGAGGCGATTCGAATGCAAATTTGGCCACACAGTTACTTACGGTCGTCGCCGATGAACAAGTCAGATCGCCTTATCCTTCCTAGATAAATTTGGTACCAATTCACCGAGCCCGGAGGGTTGGAAGGCTTGGTTGGCCTGGCCGGGAAATCCGAACCAAGAACCTGGTATCAGGTGCACGCGACAGCCGACACCTCCTTCAAGTGCGCTACAGAGCTTAAGTTTGGTCATTAAATTGAAGAAATTCCGTACCTGCCCTAGTCGGGGGGGGATGCTTATTTAAAAATGTAAATGTATTTAACAAACTTGACACTGGCCAGCACTACCAAACTTCAGCACTGGCTAACACTGACTTCAGGTTCACGGAGCGCCTTCTAGAGGAGGTCAAAGTAGACTCTACAGTGATAAAATTCACAAAAAAAAGAAAAAATTACATTCCGTTTTGCCTAGATTGTATGCCCTGTCAGCCGGCGGCCGGCGATCAGTTGTTGTTGTTGTTTTTGTTGTTTGTTTTTTCCTATTCTGTCCTCTTGAAGCCGCTCCATGAGTCTATAGGATACGTCCGAAATCCCTAGGAGGTAGGTAGGATCAGACCGATGTGCCTTGTTCAGGGAGGTCAGTCGCTTCAATTCTTAGGAGTCTCTAAGAGCTTCTGGTCTCGACTCGAACCCCTCTAACTTCTGAAACTCTATAGACTAACAACTCAGCGACAATGCCAATATGCTCAGGAGGCGCATAACACACCCTGGCATTGGCTCGACTCCGCTTGGAAGCGAGCTAAGAGTTGCATACCCAGCTATCGCAGTGTTGGTTCCGGCCTTGTATGAGAAGCATTTGCCCAAGCAGGAGTTAGCGCAACCCGCTGTGTAGCACAAATTCCCATCCAAGCTGCACCAAGAAGTCATGAGAAACTAGAGTGAACGGCACATTCTGAAGATTCACGATTCATTTCATTGGTTCACGGCGGCACAGATCATTTTGATATTCCCTTCTGTTCTGTCATTGGTTTCCGAGAAGCCCAGACACTGTTGAAATTGATCGCAGACACATCGGCACCATGAAGCGTCATGAAGCAGCTCTGATAAGGGCCTAGGGAGAGTTCATGGAGTTTGAGTAGACATTGACGCCAATGACAGGTTGATAACATCGACGGGGCTCATCGACAGCTGTTCCTTTGTCAGAAGCAGGGGACGGACTTGAAAAGTAAAAACGGGAGAAGATGCTTCGCCAGGTATTGGCGCACAAATCCATACGGTTGGATTCTGAGAGCAACTTTTCGCTCGGTTTGGAACCGGAGGGCTGCATTAGTTCATCAAGTGAGCCATGCTCCTAACACCGGATCTCAGCATGTGGTTGACACAACATTCAATGTCATCATCCATTTACGTATATGAAAGAGGAAAGCATGGCGCATCCAGGACATTTCTGGCATCGATTTATTTATTTATTTATTTACTTTTTACACGGAAATCTATGCAACACAGCAAACGTCTAATAAGAGAACCTAGCGAAAAGAGGAATAAGTAAGGAAGACCAAAACGGTGAAGAATAGAAATGGTGAAGAATAAGGATAAAGGACGACATGATTCAATCCCCTTTGGGATGCGCCACGCATTCTACTTCTACGGGATATCGTGGAGGCGAGTTGAATGCGTATTTGGCCGTACAATGACTTGCGGTGGTCAGCCGATTAACAAGTCAGCGCTCTATCCTTCCCAGACAAGTCTGGTACCAATTCACCGACCCTGGAGGGATGGAAGGCTTGGTTGGCCTGGGCGGGAAATCCGAACCAGGAACCTGGTATCGGGTGCAGGCGACAGCCGGCGCCTCCTCCGACTGCGCCACACGCGCGGTGAAGAATAGGAAACAATAGACTTCTAAGACACGCCGTAAAGATAGCGGTCGACCTGTATTCTGTACTCATACAGTGAGTTTGGCTTGGTATTGTGTGCGTTTTTGGCAACTTCCAAAATTCCGTGCCACCTCTACAAGTGAAGACTCCCGTTCTCATATTGCTTTCTGGCCTACGAATCTGGGTTTTTCCCTGATTTCTGTGGTTCTCGATCTTCTACCTGCTCCTAAGAACGTTCTTTATAGGTAACCACTCGTTGTTGCGGGTGTTGCCACAAGTCTACGCCGACAACCGCGAGCCGTTCCATGCGCACATCCCACAACTGCTGTCGGTACTGCGAGACGCGGACTGTTCGGAGAAGCTGTCGCTGCTTCAGCTGGCCAGTATGATAGCGAACGAGAAGCCTGACGTGAGTCGCCTGACAGATTCCTCCCAATTCAGTTGCATTCCTTCCTTTTTGTTGAATGTTCAACATCGACTCAGCTCTGCTTAAATAGAGGAGCAGAGAAGGAAACTCGTGTCCGATGATGAGGCAAGATTTCCTGCAGACCATCTTCTAGCTTGTCATAATCTAACTCCAACCCGCATCTGAACTCAGGCGAGGCGTCCATTCAATGCCATCTAACGGTTGAATTCAAAATGACGCCTTTTTCAGCTCATAAAACTGTATAGACTTTATAGGCCGATAGTAGTTGAAAATGGGAACTTTCATAATCAGTTAAAAAGTTCAAAAGTCCAAAACAGCCTCACTAGAAAACTGATTCAATTGAGTTTCTTTCAGCCTCAAGTGGCTGGTATCGAGGTTGTAAGGTCTCATAACGACGTTCTATTGCATTCAAAACTCTAGCGCCAGGCGGGACTCGAACCCACACCTCCTGCTGACCGAGCGGGAGATCAAACAGCGTCGGTGGTGTAATGGCGCAGAGCATTCCCGCCCGGTCAGCAGGAGGTGCGGGTTCGAGCCCCGTCTGGCGCTAGAGTTTTGCTCACAAGAAAACTATTTGTCAGGAAATAGTGGGTTTGATTGCAATATTCCCAATCGTATGGGCGCGTGGAGCGCAGTCGGAGGAGGCGCCTGCTGTCGCCTGCACCCGATACCAGGTTCCTGGTTCGGATTTCCCGCCCAGGCCAACCAAGCCTTCCATCTCTCCGGGGTCGGTGAATTGGTACCAGACTTGCCTGGGAAGGATAAAGCGCTGACTTGTTCATCGACTGGCCACCGCAAGTCATTCTATGACCAAATACACATTGAACTCGCCCCCACGACATCCCTTAGAAGTAGAATGCGTGGCGCATCCCAAAGGGGATTGAATAATGCCATCCTTTATCCTTTTTACCCTTTATAGATTCTGAACGTTTTGGGGGCCAAATCATATTCAAAGTTGCTAACGAATACTTGAGCCAGTTCCGATCACGAATAGACCCTATTGTCCCGTCTGTAGCGTGCGATCAAATCGAGATTCTTGCTTCTGATGTTCTGAGACCAACGAAACCTTCCATCACTCCGAGCTCGATGAATTGGTAGGAGACTTTGCTGAAAATGAACACAGCCAGACCCATCGCCCCGCCTCCGAAAGTCATGCTATAGACGAAATTGGCATTCAAGCTGCCTCTTCGAAATCTGGTTGAAGTAAAATGCATGGCGCATTCCGAACAAAAACTGATTAGCACTGTTTCTTAGCGTTTATCCTTCTCCTATTCGAACAATTTCGTCTCCTGAAAGCTGAAGACGGATCTATTGACTTTCCTTGGGCATAAATCCGACACAGAAGGTAGTTCTGTTCGTCCTCCGTTCCATCACTCTAAAGCTCCCATGTCTGGTATGGGATATACCAAAAGACTTCCTTCAAGAAATCCTTACAAGTTAACAGAATCTACTGCTAGCTTCGAGACAAGCTTTGCAAAAAAGTGGTGTATTATTCTAATGCGTTCTAGTGCTTCATCAGTCCTGGTGCTTCCAGTTTTCCATAGTCCTTATACCCTTACATCATTCCTGAAAGTTGTTTGTTTACGAATTCGAAGAAGAGCTCTCGTCCTAACAATTTGCTGGAGTACGGTAGGGTGACCGCAACAGTCTGGAAAGGGGACATCATTTTGCTCCACAAAATCCTATAAAATCCTTCAAAAACTTTTAAAATGGTCACTATAGGCTTGAACACATATACATTATTGCTTTTTAAGGTCATCTAAGCCTGTTTTGACGGGGTAAACTTACCATGGAGGGGTACTGGGTAGACTCCCTGCTCCAGATCTGTACCCGGAGACCTCCACCCCTATCTGCTCCAGTACTCTGTGTGCAGTGATGTCAAAACAACGACCTATTTTCAGCTGCTGACGCCTTATCTGGCGCAGTTCGACCAGTACCTGCTGTCACCGTCCACCTGCACGGCCGTGCTGAACATCTACATGTCGCTGATCTCGCAAGGTCGAGCTCATGCTCTGGCGCCGTTCCACTCCACCCTCTCGAAGGCCTGCCAGCAGCCGGCGTTCAACGGAAACCTCGCCACCATCTATAAGGTAGGGCATAGCGTAGCGGATCTATTCAAGACGGCCAGTTTGTGGCCTTGGAACACTGCCTTAGATCTAGGTGAGGGTACAATCTTAAGGGTCATTTTGGACCCTAAAGGTAGCTCATTAAGGACGGCAAAGTAGGCAGTTGCTACCATCTATAAGGTACGGTATAGCGTAGCGGTTCTATTCAAGGCGGCCAGTTTGTGGCTTTGGAACACTGACCTTGATCTAGGTGAGGGTACAATCTGAAGGGTCATTTTGGACCCTAAAGGTAGCTCATTAAGGACGGCAAAGTAGGCAGTTGCTCAACGACCACTGGTACCGCTGCTCCGTGGGTGTATCACTAACGTACTGTGGTAGAAATAGCACATCACATCTGAAAATCTTTCACCTTGTCGTATTCGATTTCGAGCTAAAACCAGAATGATCAAATGGATAATTGGATCTATCCTAGTCGGAGGGGGGGGGCACCACTTGAAAGACGAGACAGACCCAAACCATGTAGCTTCCCCCCCCCCGCTAGGAACTTGCAAAGATGGTTTATGTCGTAGGGATCTGTCGTAGTTGGGGGCCACATAACTCAAAAATATCCAACGAAAAGAATTGATACTTACCGAGCGGCGGATCTATCCTAGTCGGAGGGGGGGGGGCACCACTGGAAAGGCGAGACACACCCAAACCATATTGCTTCCCTCCCCCTCCCCCGCTAGGAACTTGTTGCAAAGATGGTTCATGTCGTACACCTGTCCACTGTGTCCCTTCATAGAGCAGCTTTCCTTGAAATTTGTCGTCGTTTTCAAGCTGACAGAGTTAAGTGTCACCCACTAGGATAGATCCGAATTCATTAAAAGGCTGTGAAAGCACTTTTTGGCTGCCTCATGGAGGAGTTAGAGAACAATTAGAGGGCTTCGTTTTGACTGGCTAGCTTTAGCCGTTACGCTGGTTAGGTAGGAATTTTCTTCTTGACCGTCCTTGACCTGTTCGGTGACATGAAGGATTCTTATAAGAGCTGTGGTTAGAGCTCTCACCAATAAGTATCAGCTGTGGTACAACAATAGTCAGGCATTTCATAGTCGGCAGGAAAAAATATCAAAATATCAGCATATTCTCAACTCATCTTCCCCACAAGCCACTATGCAGGAGCAATACGTCTGCGAGATATGTTCTGCAATTCAAGTGGGAGCAGAATGCACGGCACAACCGAAAATGCTCTACTAACTACACTTCTTAGTCTCCGTCTGAGAGCAAAATCTATCGAGTCCGAAGTAGATGTGCCTGCGTCTTGCGGAGTCAGACAACACCTAGCCATCAAAGAACAGCGCCGATTGTCTTCTGCATCGCCCATAATTGCAGACTTTTTCATGGTCTTCGTCGAGCACAGTCGCCTCTTCTCGGTCTGCTCTTAAATTTGTTTGACGTCCCATAAAATCAGCGAACTTGACAGCCGTTGATGACGTCGATGTGCAGTAGTCAGTGATTCAGTTCAGGGAAGGACCTGGAAAGCCCTATGGGTGAAAGCAAGGCTTCGACTGGGCCAGTTCTGGGATCTGTCCTAGTCGAGAGGAGGGGGGGGGGGGCACCGCTAACAAAGTGAAGCCAATACAAACAGCCTCTGACCTCTTCCTAGGGACAAAGTCGCTTCTACTGGTTGATTCATGACAGAGTTTATCATCGCTCTTCCCTTTCAGAAAACCCAAAATATTAGGTTGGAAAAAAAGTCTTTTCATTTTTTTCAAAGATTTATGTATTACTTCACAACTACAAAGTCAAATCAATTGAGATAAACTCTATTTTGTTCTACTACACTTCTACAAAGACGTGGTAATTTTTCTAATTCCTCTCGCGTAAAAGACTGCAGTTCTGAAGTCGAATCACCGCTGAATCCAATTTTTGAGGTCCTCGTCCGTTTCAAAATATTTCTCTCCAATTTATTGCTTGAGAGCGTGGAAGAAATAGCATTCGGGAGGGTTGAGGTCAGGGCTATACGGTGGATGTGGCATTACCTCCCAGCCCACCCCCTTTATTGTTTCTCTTGTGAGTCTTGCAACACGTGGTTTTGCATCGTCATGCAGGATCATCACCTTCGACTTCTCCGGCCCGTTTTCTTCGAGAGTTGCGACGACTTTGTGGAGTTGGCCGCAGTATGTGACAGCAGTAAGTGTCTCTCCACTTCTGAGAGTTTGCCGATAAATCACTCCTCTGATATCCACCAAACACTCAAGAGAATCTTCCGTTCGTGAACAATGGGCTTGAGATCAGACTTAGGGCTCTCTCCCTTTTGTACCCATTGCCTTTTCCTCGGAAGTTGGCACACAGAACCCAGGACTCTTCGCCTGTCACAATCCGCGGAAGAAACGATTTTCTTCCTTATCTGGACAGAAGAGAAGCAGCGATGGAGAGCCGTCGACCTTTCTGAGTGTCTGACAGGGCATGTGGAATCCAAGCTCCAAATTTCCATGAAAGCCAAGATTCTTCAGATGGATCCCCACTATCCTATGAGACACTTCGAGCTTCTCTGCCAGCTGACGTGTCGTCTGCCAACTATCGGTACGAAGAAGATGGTGTAGTTCACTGTCGTCCAATCCAGTTGGCCTTCCTGACCATGCTTTGCCCTCAGTGAATAATTTCCCTTTAAAGACTTTCCGAACCACTCATAACAGGCGCGATGAGTAGTAGATCCCAAGCCATATATGTGGTTAATTTGGTCTGCTGCCTGACGTGCTGTGGATTCTTTAATGAATTCTTGAAGAATGCCGTGTTGAAAACGGCCATGAGGTAGATCTGGCATTGAGTTCGGAAGATTGGATGGATAACGAATTACAAGAAGAGTCTTAACCTGTGTCTGCGTGCGAACGGTAGACAAGTGTGATAGGATTACGAAATCAGCAATCAACATTGGCTAGTGGGTTTACAAGGGGAAGGGTAAAAAAAATTTCGAAGTGTGAAGAGACTTTTTTTCCAACCTAATAATAGTGCGCTCAAGACTAATTCTGAGGAACCCGGTGGTACACAAAGATTGTATAACGCAATATAACGGTCTAAGTATATATAGTAGTATACTAGTAGTATATATATGTATAGTAGTATAGTATATAGTATAATATACTCTTTCTGAACTTAATCCCACTAATTAGAAGCAAAATGCCCACTCCGATAGGGGACAGCGAGAAAATACAAAAATGCGGTTTCCAGTCTACATCCCCAACTTCGTATCTGCAAAAGACTAGCCATGAGTATTTCCCGTCTTTTAGTTTTTGATCTTCATTTATTCACCGGTCTAGGGAAAAATTCCCGCCCTACAGGGTGTAGAAAAAGTAAGAATGTTACATCGCGTTGTACTAAAGTGTAGCAAATTTGGTCCAATCCTATCGTTTCCATACGACCTTGTCTTTGTTACAGTATTCCTGGGCCACCCTGTAGTACAAGAATTCAGGGCACAGATCTGTAGCAGACGGGTTTCCTAATTGTGGTCCATAAGCCTCGAAGTCCTAAATAATCCTGCTATCGAATTTTCGAGAAAGAAGAAAAGAAGAAATTGGTTTCTGATGGTAATTGTCAGGTATAGGGTTCTTATAGAATAATAAAAAACGGCAGAAGCTTTAGATTATGGGCAACATTGGACGAGTGTCGCTGCCGTTAGCTTCGGATGTCCTAGATGAACTCGTCGGAAGCGCCCAGCGTACGGAAGACGACCAGCTTCTGTCGACAATTCTAACCGAAATCGAAGGTGAGCATCTTTGAAGGAAAAGGGTTTCTCGTGAATACATAAGGACTAACAGGGGCCCGTGTAGCGCAGTCGGAGAAGGTGCCGACTGTCGCGTGCACCCGATACCAGGTTTCTGGATCGGATTTTCCGCTCAGGCCAACCAATTCTTCCATCCCTGCGGGGTCGGTGAATTGGTACCAGACTTGTCTGGGAAGGATAAAGCTCTGACTTGTTCATCGGCTGGCCACCGCAAGTCATTGCACTGACCAGATATGTATTCATATGTATGTCCTCACGACATCCCGTACCTACAGAATGAGAATGCGTAGATTAATACTGCGCAATATTTATTCACCCTTTATCTTCAACATATTGCCTGGAATTGTCGAATGCAAATACTACTCAATTTTGCCCCCTCTCTTATTCTCTATTTTTTCTATTTTCTAGAAAAATGGCTCGGAAAATGTGTTTATTTGAAGCCCTAAAATTAACAAAGGTTGGATGTTTACAGCTACAGCTGCAGCTGTAGTGAAGTATCCACGTAGATAATAATTGATGAGGGATAAAGGACGGTGTTGCTTAATCTCGCTTTGGATGCGCCACACATTCTACTTCCGCGGGTTGTCGTGGAGACAATTTCGATGCCTCCACGACAACCCGTAGAAGTAGAATGCGCTCAGCCATACACTGGCATAGGCCAAGCGGTGAAGAATTCAGCACTAAACCCTTCCCAGACAAGTCTGTTACCAATTCACTGACGCCGGAGGGATGGAAGGCTTGGTGGGCCTGGGCAGAAATCCGAACCAAAAACCTGGTATCGAGTGCAGGCGACAATAGGCACCTCCTCCGTCTGCGCTACACGCGCCAAAAAATCTACGTAGGATGTCTTTAAGAAATCGTCCTTTAGAGTATGTTTCCGGCACTTTCTAATGTGTGGAAGAAAGTAAGTTGTTTCTTTGTTAAGGTTTTTATGATTATTTGTTTTCTTAATAAGAGCTGTTTTTTTTCTTACATATATCTTATACCACGTAATAAACTGTTGTCACCTTTGGTATCCATCCTAAACGGTAAACAATTGACTATTAAGGTCTACAGTTCTAGCCAAAACTTTAGTCAGCGAAATTAAAGGATAAGAATAAAAGTCGGCGTAGGTTAAACCTATTTGCGGTATGCGCCACGCATTCTACTTCTGCGGTATTTCGTGGAGGCAGTTTGAGTGCATATTCAGCCTGGCATTACTTGTGGCCAGGGCAAGTCTGTATTTCTTATTCTCGGACAAATATGCTGCTAGTGCTCCGAAGCCGGAGGGATGGAAGGCTTGGTTAGTCTTGGCGGGAAATCTGAACCAAGAACCTTGAAACAAAGTTCACGCGACAGTTGGCGCTCCCTCCAATCGCGCTGCCACGCGCTTGGCTGAAGTGTTTCTCTCTTCTCGAAGGACACAGAGAATTACGTTAGCGTAGCTAAACTGGCTCCACATATTCGATTCCGTAGAATAACACGAGCCGAATGCGCCAAGTCGGCCCATATTTCGCGAATTCTTCCTCCACGAATTGTTCTCCGTTTCCAGCGCAGCATTCTAGTGCTCAGAAGGCTTGGCCCGTCACATTTGATTAGTGAAGGCTGATTATTCAGGAGTCGGTGAAGCCTGGCCGTCCGCCCTGCGGCCTCATATCGACGTGCTGCGAACAGTTGGACGAGGCTACAACAAGCGAGTGATTGACCGAATCCTGGCGCTTGTCGGGTAAGGCCAACCTTCCAGCACTTCTGGAGCTTTCAGTTATCCCGTCGCCCGTTTAGGAACTCCACTCGGCCGTCAGTGAACGGCGATGTGACGATGATTTCCATCATGAACGGCGAGAAGAACTCGAGCGATTCGTTGCTGTCGAAGACGTATCCGCGAGTGAACGGCGTCGATATCATATCCAGGTGCGTATCTTAGCGTCGACGCCTCGTAGTCAGGTGGAAGTCGGGTTAGTGTTCTGGTTTCAGCGGCCCGCGTACTGTGTTTCCCGTGTGTGAAAGCCCCG
The DNA here is from genome assembly GCA_947396885.1 of Heligmosomoides polygyrus polygyrus. Classification (NCBI taxonomy): domain Eukaryota; kingdom Metazoa; phylum Nematoda; class Chromadorea; order Rhabditida; family Heligmosomidae; genus Heligmosomoides; species Heligmosomoides polygyrus. Next base: position 104,024,565 of record OX377202.1, on the reverse strand, counting down.
CCGACAGCTCAGCACTGGAACTCGACCGGAACACACACTCGTTGGCCATGCAGTACCAGAACAGGAGCAGTGGCTCCTTGCCTAGACGCGCCGGTCACGGCAGTGCGTCGCAGTCCTTGCAAGGGTGAGTTCGAAGCCGTAGTCGGATCGGATTATCTCCGCCATATATACCATTTTCACGTCGAACTGCACACTTTTCAAAGCAAATTGGACACTATTCTAAGCCAACCTAAGAGACCGTTTATACTTCGACGACGCTCGACGCTACGCCACGGCCAAATCGATCGACCACGTCGCCCAATCAATGCGGCCACAAGGCCGCATTGATTGGGCGACGTGGTCGATCAATTTGGCCATTTTACATGCCGTCGCGTCGCTCGGCTTCGGAAGTATAAACGTGGCGTAAGACTTTTGAAATCAAAGAGAACTCTTTCAAATCGAAATGAGCTTTTTCTGCATTAAACTGGAGACTCTCCAAAAAGGTTGTAATAATTTTTTGTGCAATGAGTATTTGGTATATGTCGCGTAGGTGAGCAGCATTGGCACGTGGAAACGCCTAAACCAATCAGACCGCATTGAATGGGCATGCCTTTCAAAGAGGGCGTATTCAGTCGGTATCCTAATGGGCTGGAATGTGCGGACTGCGCGCCGCCCCGCGGCCATTTTTTAGTGACAACAAAGGGGATTGAGCCATGCCCTCTTTCAAGATGTCGCGATTTTTATTCGATTATTAGCAGAGTTTCTGTTTGCATGGAGTTTGACACCTGTTAACGATGCGACAAAAACAACTGTAAAGAACACGCTATCCTCACTTTGATAGTTCATCTAAGTGGCATTTACATTATCAATCAAATAAAAGTTGCGGAGAACTTTTTAGTGCATGGCGCGATCAGATCTGATCTATATTCTTGCTTCTTTGCTGAGCTTTAAGACAAATTCAAGTTCATTATTTTTTCTAAAAATAAAATTTTTCTAAAATTATTACACTTCGTCTGGCAGGTGAACTACAAAATTTTCGAAGAAAGTTACTCGAAATTTTCCTTCAGCAATTTTTTTCTAACCATCTTGCTCTGTCTATAGCTTAAAGGTAATTTTGAGTTGGAAAAATTCATTTTGATTTTAAAACTCTTACTATTCGGCTAACCTAGAAGAGTGTCCGACGTGAAGTTGATGCGGAGAGGAGTTTGCCGCGTGTGAGACCACAGTCCGTAAAAGTTTTGACGTTTTGTGCCCAATGAAGTCACTTTCGGGTTGAGAGACAGGTGCTCTGTGTCTTTGTCGACAAGTCCTCCATAAATTGATAAGGATAAAGGAGCAACGACAAGAATCGGCGTTAATCAATCCCTTTGGGGATGTGTCACGCCTTCTACTTCTACAGAATGTCGTGGAGACGGTGGCCATCCAATGGACAAGTCAGTGCTTTATCACTCCTGGACAAGTCCAGTACCAATCCACCGTGCCCGTAGGGACGAAAGACGGTACCTATTGCTCAGGTGCACAGCAGGGGTACGGGAAACGGCTGGAACACTGACCATAATCAGGAACCGTGAGACCAGGCCGTAGTTGGCTGCCGCAATTCTCCTAGGGGTCACGGCACGTCTTCCCCCCCCCCCCCCCTACTGCAAGCTCCTTCACTCTTGCTGTACGCCTGAGCGACATGTTCCCGAATGGCTTGGCTGGTCTGGACGGGGGACCCGAACCAAGAGCCTGGAATCGGCTGCAAATGTCAACCGACGCCTCCTCCGACTGTGCTACCTCGCGCCTCGTTCTACATACAGGATAAGAATAAAGGATAAAGAACGGCGTTACTCTATCCCTTTTGGGATGCGCCACGCATTCTACGAGATGTCTTGGAAGCGATTTGAATGCGCACTTGTCCAGTACAATGGCTTGCGATGACCAGCCGATGAACAAGTCAGTGCTTTATCTTCCGGATTCTGGTACCGATTCACGGACCTCGAATGGACGAATGGCTTGGTTGACCTGGGCGAGAAATCCGAACCAGGAACCTGGTGTGGGTGCACACGGCAGCCGGCGCCTCCTCCAGCTGAGCTACACGCGCCCCTGTAGAGGACATACATACGTAGTAATATTGGAGTCTTTAACCTCGGGCGCGTGGAGCGCAGTCGGAGGAGGCGCCGACTGTCGTCTGCACCCGATATCAGGTTCCTGGTTCGGATTTCTCGCCCAGGCCAACCAAGCCCTTCATCCCTCCGGGGACGGTGAATTGGTACTAGACTTGTCTGGGAAGGATAGAGCGCTGACTTGTTCATCGGCTGGCCGCCGCAAGTCATTGTATGGCCAAATACGCTTTCAACTCGCCTTTACGACATCCCGTAGAAGTAGAATGCATGGCGCATCTAAAAGGGATTGAATAACGCCGTCCTTTATCCTTTATCCTTATGTTTAATCTCACTCTAGACTTTAAGTAGACATCAATTTTGTTTTGACCTCCCAGAAACCCAATGCAAATCAAGAGGATTCAGAAGGGTTGTGTGTTGGTTCGGTGAAAGTTAAGGCCTATGGTTAAGGCGCTCACTGCTGGAAAGTCCTGTGGCCGTAGGTATTCGCAAGAACACCCGACGATCCTATCGCCCGGTAAAGACGAAACCGGTAGATGACTTTTTCCCCGCTGTTTTTGTCCCTTTGGCCGTTATAAAGGCGCTGCACCGCTGGTCGGTTTTTCATCGTCGTTGTCCGTCGCTCGCCCAACGACCCCACCCTAGCCACCCATCGACGTTGCTCCTGTTGCTGGCGTAATTGACGCCTTTGTCAGGTGCCTGACTGTTCTATCAGGCCTCTTCTAGCCGCTGATTTCAGAATGCGATCGACGAGTGAGAACGCTGGCTCGAGGGATCTCTCGCAGTCGTCGGCCACTGCTTCGTCGCTGACCACGTCGACGCAGATTCCGCCGAAGACGCAGACGCTGCCGGCCGGATTCGCTCCGAACACACAGATCCAGGTGAGTGGCTGGTCGACTTGGTGCGGTTTCCTAACTAGAAGATTCTTGGACATCGGCGATGGGCCGTGCTTCTTGCGTTGAAGTGTCAGTTGATGCTAGCTGCGCTTCTAGATCGGCAAAGATGGAAGGGTCCGACCTGTGGCCGGGAATCGACGGGCGGCCAACTGGGCTTCGGCGTACGAGACGACGTTTCCAGCGAATGCTGGTCCAGTCACCACCACGAAGATGAATTCCCTCAGCGAGGAGGACGAGCGACAATGGGCGGTGGGTGCCTTCCCATACTGCATCCCGGAATGGCTGGTAAACATTCGATTATTCAGAAGTCGGTCGACCGCTCCGATGTGGTACTGCAATTCGTCGATCATCGACGGAACAAAATCCGACGATTCGTCTCCGATGTTGCAGCCCGATTTCCGATCCCGATTCAGTGCACCGTGGAAGGCTCCAAGAGTACGTTACCGCTACTGGGTTGGTATGAGCTATTGCTGCAGAAAGTTGGTATCTTCAGGCTCGAAACACCGAATGATCGTGCACTTCTCCTGCCAAGTGCACAGCGCCTACTGCGCTTTCCACGACGAGTACATGTTCGCCTTCAAGACGAAGTTCGCCCCCGTCTGGCTGCACCTAATGTTCTTGCAGGTGAGCTGTGGTTTAATGGGCCGGATTCTGACGAATAGATCGGCCGGTTTTAGTTCAGCATCCAGCTTAGCGAAGAAGGAGGGTAACAGTGAAAGTACAGGGCCGTGAGATGGCTGAACAGAGCGGGGAATTGGAATCACGTAGATTGGAAAGATTTTCAGCAAGTCAAATACGCAACAAAAGTGATTCCACACATACCTGCACTTCGACTTTTTCACGGCATAATTATTCTGTAGTGTATCTAGCGATGTACGAAGTAGCCTTAACCACTCCAGAACAATTACAGTACACGCCTATCATCTGTAGGCCATAGATGATAGGCGTGTGCTAGCGCAGTCGGAAGAATCCTCGGCTGTGATGTACACTCAAGGATATTGGTTGGGGTCAACCTGGTAAGATTAAAGCACTGCTATCTCCATCGGCTGAGCACCGCAGGTCGTTATATAATATAGATGACACGACACCTGAAGAGATAGAATGCATGGTGGTTCCCGCTGAGAGAACAAATCACGCTGACCTTTGTACTTTTGTCGTTTTATGGAGACGTACCTGGCAGAGGTGCCTGGGTTACTAGCTGGGTTATCTGTGGAGGTTAGTCTAAATCCAGGCACCTCTTCTATGCATGGTCGCGATCGTTATGTAGTAGGCTAGCGTAAGGCTAGTAAGCTATACTATAACTGCACTTTACGAAGATTGGTACACAGGAACTAGCTTCTTCTTCTTCTCCTGAGCGTTTAGTCTCTCGCAGTCGCAGGGTCCGCTGTTCTTGTGATTTGTCGCCACCTCATCCTATCAAGGGCGTCGTCTGACGTGGTGCCGTCTTCGGCGAGTTCGTTTGATCACTTCCTTCATCATTTTTCTTAGGGCTCCTCTCCGACGCTTTCCGGGTGCCTCGAAGTCTAGGGCGAATCTTATTAGGTGACTCCGGTGTTCTGAGGATGTGCCCATGCCAACTCAGGCGTGGCACCTCCATCTAGCTAAATCGGAGCAGTCTTCATTACTGCCCTAACATCCTCATTTCGCACTCTGTTCTGACGGGTCCATCCACATGCCCATTTGAGCATCATCATTTCCGCAGCGTGCAGTTGCCGCTCCTGCGCTCTACCCAGAGCCCATCACTCACAGCCATAGAGGAAGGCAGGCCTCACTATTCTTCTATATAGCTTGCGTTTAAGTGTCCTGGAGCACCTACGGTATCACGCTGCATTTATCCGTCCCCTAACCGTCTGGTCCACGCTTCCTTCCTCGGATAGATCGCTTCCGAGATAGCGGAATTCTTCCACCTTCTCGATCGCTTCCCCTTGGCAGTCTAGGATCGATCCAGCGCACTGCTCAGAGCTGATGAACTTCGTCTTCTTCACGTTCAGCCGTAGGCCGTTGTCTGCGAGGGCTCTCTGCCACAGCTGCACCTTCTCCTCCAACTCCTCCTGGCTGTCGACTACTGGGGCCTCTAACCCATTCTGTTCCGCACCCCTGGTGTCTACCCTGTGGAGCTTCCGCTGGTCCTTCAGCGGGCTGTGGTGAGGCACCATGTTTGGATGCTCTCCATTGTCCACGCTGTCAAAATTTTGACATTGAATTTTGTAAGGCTGAGGAAATATTTGGTGGGATAACCCTTAATGGATTTGACTCTTTCAGGCTCTAAAAAATGCGATTCGGACGAAACGCTAGCCAATAATGTCGTTTGACAAAGTCGTGACTCCAAGCTATTCCATAAAAAGACTTTCACATTGAGACCCATCCAAAATTTGTCCATTGCTCTCGCGATGACTATTCCGAGCAACTTTGGCACCGTCCTCAGATACCTGTTTCTCGTCATTCCTGATTGTCCCTATTAATCGAAAAGCGATACATTTTGGTCATGTTTTGATTTCGGTTGAAACACTTCTTTCAGATGCAATCGTCGTCGATCGAGCGTGGCTGCGGTGTCGTCTCCCAGTCGTCGGCTCAATTCCTCACGTTGGCTCGATGCTGGCAATGTCTACCCGCTCGGATCACCAAGGATCGCGCCTTCGTCACTCTGGTCACAAGCGCTTTTCCGACGGTGAAGGTTAGCTCCTCATTGGTAGATGAGGAACTGCTGGAGACTCTGCTTCCCCAGCAGCCACTGAATCCGTCTCCCTCTACTAACCATCGTTGCTTCAAAGATCTACAATTTATGGTTTCTTAATTGGAAAATAGTCATCCAAATCATTGTATTCCTACAGGTCCCCTTAGAGTGGGCCCAGGGCTGGACAGGCACTGAACATCGAATACATTGCGATTCGATTCTAATCGGGAATTTACGTCCATTTCTGGAGGAGTACATAGGTCAAGCCTATAAGCGACAGTCCTCATTATAATAAAGTACGGCGTTACTCAATTCTTCTTGGGATGCGCCTTGCATTCTACTTCTAGGATTGTCGTGGAGGCGATTTGAGGTGTGTTTGCCCATACAAGGAATTGCGGTGCGGCCAGTCGATGAACAAGTGAACGGTTATGCTTCCCAGACAGATCTGATTTCAATTCACCAACACCTAGAGGATGGAAGGCCGGGTTAGACTGGGTGGGAAAGCCGAACCAAGAACCTGTTATAGGTTGCACACGACACTCGGCATCTCCCCCGACTGTGTTACATATGCCCTGATAGACTTTATCGCTTAGGAAATTGCAAAATCTTTAACTTGTCCTCAGATTCTGCTGACGTCGTTATCGGTCAGGTAGAGTGGGTACCCCCGTCCCCCCAGACTAGGATCGAGCTGTCACAAGCTGTAATTTGTTTTAAAAAATCGATAAATTTCGTGAAAACCATGACGATATCGCCGAACCTAGCAGGCAGGATTAGTCTATCGGTCCGCGCTGTTCTACTAGCTGACTTCTGCCTATGATTCTACTTTCAGTCGCTCTCCTAACTAAAGATGATCTATTCAGGAGCAGGACAAGCTGTACAAGGAACTGGAGGAGGCGTCGTTTTTCGACTGTTTCTCGCTGGACGGGCCGTCGAACCGATGGAGCTGCTTCAGTTGTTCACATCCGGAACGTGTCAAGTTAGTCGTTTGTCATTTTTCTTCCATTCCTAGTTTAGGAGCCTAGTAGCGCTGTCTGGGAGATGCAGGATTCAGTGGACCGCACGATTCTGGGTTTCTGGTTCGGATTTCCAGCCTTGGCCAGGCGAACCCTTCATCCCTTGTGAATTGGAATCGGACTAGTCTGGAGAGGTTGAAGGATAAAACACTGGCTTGTCCATTGGTTGGCCACCGCAAGTCATTGTGTAGACTAAATGCGCATTAGAATTGCCTCCGCGACATCCGATGGAAACAGAATGCGTGGTGCAAAATGGATTTATGCTTATCTAATTTCCTTCAGAATCACCGCAGCGACTGCTACATCCCTTAGAAAATTTCTGCGATGTCTTCACTTTGGCCACATTCGCATCAGTTGCCTGGAGTGGGAGTGAGGCAGATGTTAAGCATAACGGATTCAAGGATAAACGACGGCGTTAATCAACCTTTCTGTGGGATACACCACGCATTCTACTTCTATGAGATGTCCTGGAGAAAATTTGAAAGTGTATTCCGCCTATACAATGATGTGCGGTGGCCAGCCGATGAATAAGTCGGGGTTTTATACTTCACAGACAAGTCTGGTACCAATTCACCGACTCCGTAGGAGTGGAAGGCTTGGTTGGCCTGGGCAGGAAATCCGAACCAGGAACCTGGAGGCGTATGCACGCGACAGCCGGCGCCTCCTCCGACTGCGCTACCACGCGCCCACGGGTTAAGTATAGGACTAACAATTTATGATTTAAAAGAGACGTTAAAATATGAGTGGAAGAATAAATACCACTTCCACGTCGAAGTGGACACTTTTCAAATCAAATTGGGCATCTTTCAAGTAAAATTGGACCTCTTCTAGGCCACCTTTAAGACTTTTGAAATCAAATTGAACTCTTCCAAATCGAAATGGCCTTCATTCGGGAACTACAGACTCAATAAGATAGTTAGAATACTTTTTTGTCCAAGGACCAAATAGGTTTTTTTTTTTTGAAATTTTTTATTCACCTGCTAATGAGTGTCATAATTTTGCAAAATTTTCATTTTTTGAGAAAAAGTTCAAATTTGACTTAAAGCATAGAAAAGAGAAGCAACCAAATCAAGGAAAATTGGTAGAACTTCAAGCAACCGAACAAAAGCAACCGAACCAATGAAAATTTGGTATAACTTTTTTGAATTTTTTTTAGTACAGCTGCCCGGATGAGTGCAATAATTTTATAAAGTTTTACTTTTAAGAAGCAGTAACAAACTACACTCTGTTTTGAAGCGCAAAAAGGCAACAATCATCTCATTTGGGATGCGCCAGCGCATTCTACTTCTACAGGATGTCGCGAAGGCGATTTGAATGCGTATTTGGCCATACAATGACTTGCGGTGGCCAGCCGATGAACAAGTCAGCGCTTTATAAAAGGGTCCTTCCCAGACATGTCTGGTACCAACTCACCGACCCCGGAGGGATGGAAGGGTTGGTTGGCCTGGGCGGAAAATCCGAACCAGGAACATGGTATCGGGTGAAGGCGACAGCCGGCGCCTCCTCCGACTGCGCCACACTTGCCCTACTTATTGGGTAGATGAATTATTCTCCAGGCCAATCTACCCAATAAAAAGATTTAATTCATTTACTTATTGGGTAGATGAATTAAATCTTCAAAGAAAGTTATACTACAACTTCCCTTGGACAAACTTTTTGGCGAGTGTCTAGTTTAATGTAGAAGAAGCTCATTTCGACGTAGACAAGTTCGCTTTGATTTTAAAAGTCATGGGCCAATTTAGAATAGTGTCCAATTTGATTTGAAAAGTGTACAATTCGACGTGAAAGTGGTATGTATACCTGAGAGCTTTGGTTGCTTCAGAAGTGGAACATACGTTGTAGCACTAAGATTTTAGAGAATGTACAAGAGTCACCGTCGCTGAGTCACCGCTGAACAATCTCAATGGCAATCTCCGTCGTCTGTGCCCTCACAAATTAATTTTCCAGATCATTTGTCGAGGACAGCGGCTCACAACGTGTGCTCGAAGGTCAGCTGAAGGAGAAAAAAGGCCGGTGGCGATTCTTGCGACGATGGCACACCAAATACTTCACGCTCTCCAGCGCCGCTCTCACGTGCAGCTCAGAAGAAGCGGTTCGTCTATTCACCTACTGGAACGCTTAGATTGTTCTGATTCTCTTACTCCCACGCTTTTCAGAGCGAATCGAGCGCCGTTGTTCCGGCTATTGATTTGCGATCGATTCGGTCCGTTCGATCGTTGAGCCGTGGCCGCAAGAGTCGAAAGTCGTTGAGACGGGCTTTCGAAATTTTCACTTCGGACAACACTTCAGTGGTTCTGAAGGTTGGTTGGTGGAGTATATCGAATCATAATATCGGAACTTTACGTCATGCTTGAGATACTCCGAGAACATGCAAGTCCTGGAAGATAAGCTTCTCCAATCGCAAAAGGTCTGCCGCAGTCATTTTTGACCACCCACTGCGAAAACGTGGTGGTCTGGCGAAGTTATACAAATTATTGTGTAGATCTCGAAGAGACGAATTGAACGATACCCACCGTTTACCAAAAAAAAAAATCTCAAATTAGAGGAATTGTGAGCTCGCAACGGTTTCCGAAGGCTTGCGACCGACAACTCGTCCGCGACCGCCCTTCGCAATGGAGCGCAAGTTTTCTATTTCGGACATTTTCATGGCTCCATACGAAGTATGTATATGAAACGATAGAGCTCGATCTCCTGAGCTCAAATATGCCTTTGTTTTTTTAAATTGGTGATGTGTAGGAGAGTTATATCAAAAAGACGTCGAAACCACAAAACAGCGGTTTTTGCGGCGTCGATTTAAAAGACGCATCCGGTACTGTACATACACTGCTCCTGTCAAGCTGTCTCTCCAAGGTGTCGGGTGGTATTTCTACCAGCGCGACTAGATCTTCTGATTTCCGGCGTTAATTTAGGGGCGTAGGGCTTTAACAGGTATGATGATAAAACTTCGCTGAATTAAACGAGCCTTGTATCGTAAAAACGTCTGCCACGCTGGTCTTATGAATCCGACTTCTGGAACATGAATCATTTATTAACGGCACAACCAGAACCTCAAACATGGGTAATTAAACCAAAGCGAACAACTAAGGGTTAACAAAAATAGTACATGAAATGGAGGAATATATTAAACGGGGGAGTGAAATATGAAATAAAACACTTCAAGAACCAAGGGGGCAATAAGGCAACTCATACACAAGCACCCTAGGATAACAAACATTAACGACAGTGGGATGACAGCTATAGGTCACGTAGGCAGGCAGGCGGCGTTTACTGCATCGCAATCGCACCCAAGTCTGTCTTTGCTACGGTGGGGAGTCTCACTTATGGTTTCAAGAATAAAGTTGCAACCCCAGCCTTTTTTCTCTGCTAAATCGCAAGTTCCCGTCGCTGGTCTTATCGCCGAAAGGAGAGTTTCTTTAGGATGAAGGGACAGCTGAAGACCGATGGAGGGCAGGAGGCGGCAGAGTGCGGCAGGGGACGGCAGGCGATGGTAGAGGACGGCGAATGACTGTTACCGCGCTCTGTGCCGCCCTTTTTATGTACTTGAGGAACGTTATAGAATTGGGCGCCAATATTCGATGAGCAGTTCAAATGCCGGTGGCGCGCGATCAGCTGGTCAACGGAGCGGCATTCCAGCCCCTCAGCAATCGCTCCCTGAGTGGAATCGCATGTGTTTTTCTGAACAAACACAAAAATCGCGTTCCGCGATATATTGCTTAACGTGGCTGCGGTGGCCGTTCTCTTCGAAGTTCTGCCACTACCTTTGTTTCCTGTTGGACATTTCATCTGGCCTGGAACACCAAAATCTGTCGTTTACGTTAGTTTGGTCACCTAAAACAACTGGAACATAAAAGGAGCCTTATGACTAGCGTGATTAAAAATCGAATCATTCTTGCCTTTAAGATTTATCATCCAGGGGCCAGACACATCAACCGTTTACCGGCCGGTAGCGGTGAAAAGTACCGTCAAACCTAATGCTGATGAATGTCATATCAGGGGGTTTGGCGGTACTTTTCACCGTTATCGGCCGGTAAGTGGTTGATGATTCTGGACCCAGAAGCAAAGTTGAGGACTGGTCACTTTCCGTTAATTGTCTTCGAAAATCATGAGTTTTGAGCATCTGGTAAGCCAGGATACAGCAGAATGTAGCCAACAAGCACAGCAATAGGTGAATAGAATACTGACGCGACAAGAACAAGTCTTCCTTCAGGCGACGGATGAGAAGAAGGCTGAGGAATGGCTGCAGTATCTTCAGATAGCGGTGGCGCACGCCCGACGCGACATCAGCTGACGTCCCTAGTTTTCTTACCCGATTTACTGGTTCACAGTTCACTTTCAGCGGTTGTTATTTCGCGTGTGAGATTATTGCTGTTCCCACTACTGGCATGTACATACCGTCACGTTCTACCCATACCCCTGCTCGATCCCATTGGCTTTATCCGCTTTATCATGTGATATGATCGACTACGGAGCGTGTGTGTGTTGTGATATCGTGCCGATGTCACTTTGACGACGTCTATCACTGTCCTTTGCTGACTTTCCGCATGTGATGTACAGCTTCAAGTAGTCGAGGGCTTCTGTCCCTTGTGCGTGTGTGTTCTGTGTTGGTCGTGTGACGATGTAGTTAGTTGTTGTCGGTGTCCTGTCTCTGTGCAGCACTTTTCCGTGAGTCTCACGTAATCCACTTGTCCTGCTAGCTTTATCCCCTCGCTCTAGGCGCGCATGCCTCTCTCTGTCTCAGCGGTTCTTGCTCTTTTGCCCTTCTACCACTGCTACCACCACTCTTCACTTCATGCATTTACCTTAGTCGAACTGGTAATCCGTCAGAGTAACAGCGGAGGCGTAACCTATCGTCGATCGGCTCCTGCGATTTAGACCCAGACTGGTCCATAGAGCTGACTTTAGGGTTCTCGCAACGTTTTCCACAAATGAATCCTGATGAAGGGATGTGCAATTTGACGTTGAAGCTGAGTCGTCTCCTATTTGGTGTTCCTATTTTGATTTGTTCTTTGTAACTAAGCGTTACAGCCCTACTCGGTGTAGACAAATAAATATAGACTATTTCTGTGTGACTTTTTACTTTTCGCCTGGTTCATTTTGTGTCAAAGTAACCCTGTGGGTCGTTCAGTGAGCAAAAATTAAGGTGAGCAGAAAGTTTTGCAAGAATTTGAGTGTCTTCCTTTGAACGAAGGTAGCGTGCTACCGACCGAAATGGATGCCACAATTTAAACACCATGTTAAGCGGAAAGTCAGTATATATGAGCACCAGCCAATCATTTTTTGAAACCGTCGCTATCGCTGAATACCCTTGTACAAAGCATGTCGGATCGTCACGACTACCGCCTACGACTACTTCATTGCTATCGTTCTGGCCGCTCTGCAGTTCAAGCTCAAATTGAGTTGGTGTCATCGATGGGAAGTCATGCCCCCTCCTAGACGACCTGCTACAGATGGTACAAGCGATTCGATGAGGGCGACTTTGCTTTTGAGGAATCCTCTCGCTGTCGAGATCCGCACTCTTCAAAAACCTGTGCTGTTCTTGCCTGCGTGCAGAGTAATCCAGCACAGAGTTTAAAGGAAATGAGCAAGGCTACAGGTACTTCTTTTTCGACTGTTCGGGCGGTCCTCGCTAGAGGCGGATACTGAGCTAAGCGTCCTGGAACTATTCCTAGGACCCTTTCCGTTGTGCAACGTCGTAGGCGAGTGGAGGTGTGTCGGAAACTTTTCATTCATGAGAGAACTACGTCGTGGATCAAGTTAATTATTGTGCAGAATAAGAAATGGATATCACACAAAAATCCTGGGGCCGGATTCATCAACGACTTACGTAACTTTAACGGAGAACTGTAAACGAAAATCTCAGATAACGCGGCTTATCAAGCGATATGGTGAGCGATAAGCCGCGTTATCTGAGTGTATCGCTTACAGTTCTCCGTTAAAGTTACGTAATTCGTTGATGAATCTGGCTCGTGAAAGGAAGCTGCAGTGGCTTCCTGTAGATCGCAGGCCGCAGCCCGTTCCCAAGAGACTGTAAAAAGGAACTGTTCTTATTCTTCTTTTCCTCAGATGGCTGTCTTTACTACGACATCCTGCCTGAGGGCGAGACTGTGACCTTCGAGGTCTTTTTTAGACAAGTGCGAGAGATGGTTGCTCAGATCCCTCAATCTGTGGTAAACTACATGAACATGGACATGTTACATTTCTACTCGGTGTAGACAAATAAATATAGACTATTTCTGTGTGATCTTTACTTCTCGGTTCGTTCATCCTGTGCTTTGGCAACCCAGTGTGTCGTTCAACGACTGATCAAGTAAATAGAGTTCACCTGTATCACCTGTCGTCCCGTTGATCATCGAATTGCTCGAGCGGGTGCCAGCAGCGTCTCCATTCGTCCCTGTCGCGTGCCAGAGTGGTCCAATGGATCCTCCTCGCTCGAGGGACACGAAGAGCGTCATATCGGTCGTTCAGGGCTTTCACGAAGAAGTCCGACCAACGCGTTGGTGGGCGTCCTGGTGTTCTTTTGACATCCCGCGGAATCCAGTCGGTGATGGCTCTCGTCCAGCGGGTGTCTGCGAAGCGCATTACGTGGCCGGCCCACCTAATTTTCGACAACTTGACCCACGCGACAGCGTCTCTGATCTTCGAACGTCGGCGAAGCTCGGAACTCCGGAGACCTTCTCTCACTTGCGTGAGTCGTTTCACTCCGAACATCGTCCTCTCGATTCCACGCTGCGCGACGCTGATCGCGTGTTCATCCTGCTTTCGTATAGCCCAGGTCTCTGAGGCGTATGTTAGGGCAGGAAGAACAGTGGAGTCGAATAGGTGGGCACGGAGTCGGACGTTCTTCGTCTTCTTCACGACTTCTTCGACGCTCTTGAAAGCTCCCCAAGCCGCTCGTTTCCTCCTGCTCAGCTCTGGTGCTAGGTCGTTGGCCATGTTGACTTCGCGACCCAGATACACATAGCTGGAGCATTCGGAGATGTTCGTTCCGTTGAGCGAGAATGGGGCATCAGAAACCCATCCGTTCCTCATGAACATCGTCTTCGTAAGATTCAGCTGCAGTCCAGCGTTCCCACATACACGATCGAAGTCGGCCAGCATTCGCTCCGCCTGGCTGATGCTCGGCGTTATGAGCACGATGTCGTCAGCGAAGCGAAGATGATGTAGTTGCCGGCCGTCGACCTTCACTCCCATGTCTTCCCATTCTAGTTCGCGCATGACGTTTTCGAGAGTGGCGCTGAAGAGCTTCGGGGATATGGCATCCCCTTGTCGAACCCCTCTCTTCACGTCAATGACGACGTCGTTGTAGAATGGTGAGATCTTGGTCGTGAATCCACTGTACAGCTCTCGAAGGACTCTGGTGTACTGAGTAGGAACGCCCTGAGTGAGCAGGGCGTCGATGACCGCTTCAGTTTCGACAGACAGACAATGCCTTCTTCAGGTCGATGAATGTAAGGCACAGCGGCAGCTTGTACTCTCGCGACACTTCGATGAGCTTCGTAATGGTGTGTATGTGGTCGATCGTGCTGAATCCTCTCCGAAATCCCGCTTGTTCGCATGGCTGTCCTTCGTCCAGCGTTCTGCTAATCCTATTCAGGATAACTCGAGTGAACAGCTTGTAGACTACGGACAACAGGCAGATCGGGCGATAGTTGCCAATGTCGTGCACGTCTCCCTTCTTGTACAGCAAAACGGTCTTGCTGGTCTTCCACTGAGATGGAACCTTGCATTCGGACAGGTAGCGTGTGAAGAGCCGCGCCAAGGTGTTGATGAGCGCTGGCGGGAGGTTCTTCAGGTGTTCAGCTCTGATCCTGTCAGAACCGGGTGCTGTACGTTTCTTCACCGACGAGATGGCGTGTCGGATTTCGGAAGAGAGAACAGAGGGGACGACGTATCCATCCTGCGGAAGATGGCAAGGGGGCAGGTGGACGTGGTTATGGAAGAGATCGGAGTAGAAGTCGTGGATGACTTTCTCCATGGTCCTTCTGGAAGAGGTGATGGTTCGGTCAGGACGTCGGAGAGCGGTCATCTTGGTCTTGAAGTTGGCGAAGTTCCGGCGGGCATTGCGGATGCTCAGCCCTGCCTCTGCAGCTTCAGCCAACACTTCCGCCCTTCTCTCCTTAAGATCCTCCTTTATCGCCTCTCTGCATAGCTTCGCAAGCTCGGACGTCAGTTGGTAGTTGCCTGACGCTCGTGCTGCTCCACGCTGGCGTATCAGCTCGAGAGTTTCCGGAGACAGACGTCTCTTGGTGGTCTTCAAGCTCTCGGCTCCCTTAGCACTATCGTGGAGATGGTGCACGAAGCGGTCGTATTCCTCGTCGACGTTGTCCATGACGGCATCTTCCCAAAGACCGGCAAGAGAGGTGTAGAGGTCCCAGTTGATGGTCGTTCTGGGACTCCTCTTCTTGAACTTCGCGGCCTTCTCTCCTTGACGCGAAAAGCGGAACCTTGCGCGAAGGAGGCGGTGGTCCGATCCCGTGTAGAACTTGGGGACAACGGAGACGTCGGTCAGGCAATATTTGCGGTTGAAGATGATGTGGTCGATCTCGTTGTGGAACTGGCCACCGGGAGATTCCCAGGTCCATCGTAGGGAGGGAGGCTTCTGGAACTGCGAGTTTCCATGGATGGTCTTGGTCGACATGACAAACTCAGACAGCCTTTCACCTTGCTCGTTCCACTCCAAACCGTGGGTTCCGATGTGAAGTTCTTCCGGCGACCTACGCGGTCCGATTTTGGCGTTGAAGTCGCCGACGATCACCTTGTAGAAGGTGCGATCTTCCTTATAGAACTTCTCCAGCTCCACGTAGAAGGCTTCGACCTCCTCGTCGTCGTAGTCGGATGTTGGGGCATACGCGACGAACACAGTCAAAGCTGGCACGGAACCACATCGCTTCAGTCGCAGACGTCCGATTCGGCTTGTCAGAGACTCGTACGAATCGATGTTCATGGCCAAGTGCGTGTTGACGAGGACACCAACGCCGCCTACTCCTCTGCTATCGCATGTTCCGAGGAACAGTTCTTCTCCGGAGTCGTAGGCGGCGTGTAGGGGGTGGTGTCTTCTCGTCTCGGTCAGTCCGATGACGTCGTACTTGATCTTCCTGGCTTGCATCATCAGGTCCTCGACGGATGCTTCCGATGTAAGCGTGCGGGCGTTGTAAGTACAGATCGTCATCCTAGTCCTTCTCAATTTGCGCAGCCTGGTTAGGCCCTGAGATTTTAGCAGCCTCTCCGTACTCGTCCTTCCCATCGCTGCAGAAATGGGGGCTCTTTCGGGGTCAGGGGAATGAGGCCCTTTAGTTCTGCTGTGTTTGACTGGAATACAACACGGGTAGCTAGTCAGGCTCTGTCGTGCGGGCAGCCAGCCAGACTGCCCGAAGGGACGGGGCGAGACTTAAGGCGGCCTCGAATCGCCTTACATGTACTCCCAGTCTACCGAGTGCAAGCTTTTGGCCGAGCCGACACAGTTACAATCCGCACATTCACGGACACATCCGCGCACACTGTGCACGAACATGCCGCTCCCACGCACAAAGAACGCGTCGACCCGACACAGCAGGAGCAAGGAGTCCATCCCCTGCATCCCACCTGCGTCTCTGGGCAGTACACGGTCGCATTTGGTTCGCGTTTAATTCCCCTATCCACCACCCGGGGACGCGCCACGTGGCCCTGCGACAAGCGGCCCGAGATCCCTCTTAACAAGAGAGCCCGAAGGATCTCTATCGAGGGAGATCCGTGGTATCGAGGGATGGTCGAAATAGAGTTATGGCGAATAAAATGAAGCTCTAAAACAAAGGGTGTGAGACGGCTCTATACCTCCATTTCGTCCATGAATTCAAGTATGTGTCAGTTCTGGTACAGAAGGAAGGCTACGAGATAAAATCTCACCCATCTGCTGCTCTCCAACACTTCATGCTTACAGACGGTTGCGCTTCTCTTGTGCAGTTTTAATATACAGGGTTTCTCAAAAAACTGTATTCACTGTTTGAAAGATGATAACTTTGCTCACAGTAAAGATACTGAAGAAGTTAAGGGCTTATATAAAAGCTTAAGAAAACGAAAACTTTCATATGAGCGGCATGGAATGCGCCATGCACTCTTCTGAAACTTTGCATTTTACACCCGATTGATTGTGTTTCACTTTAATACATGTTACAATTTCTTCACAAAGTGGCCGTTTTGATTGTTTTGTGCTTGTTTTAAGGTTTGAAACTTTAAAATACATAATGGCTAGCGGAAAATGCAGAGTGTCTTAAATGCAGGTACTATTTGAAACGTTCTAACATTGCAGCTAGTTAAGCATTTGAAGATGATTGAGACTCATATGAAAGGGTAGGGTGACTAGATTTCTGAGGGGTGTAAATAGTCAAGATTGCGCCATGTCCCCGCCTGAAACCTTACCTTATCTTGTTACTGCTTGGCGAGATTAACCTGTGATGTGCTTTTTAACGTTTAGAACTTGACAATCACGTAAAAGGCGCGTGACATGTCAGTTTATTTATTGCACGATTTATTAGGTCATACCTAAGTTCTGTCGTTTTTTGACATCTGACTTCAAATGTATGCATCTCGGCTCAAAAAACTAGAACTTTATTATTCGAAATAAGAACCATTACAATCTACTCATCTTTGCCAACGAGATACTAGTTTGTTTATTCCAGTAGCCTAGAACTCCGGAGATCTAGAAGTGATGAACTCTTCGAGAGCAGATTTGCCCTTCGAGCTTGCCGTTTGCAAGTATCGTTAGCGCTCCTTCTACGCAACAAAAACGACCTGTTTGTGGAGCGAATTGTGACTTGTGACAAAAAATGAATTGTCTACGACAATCGACGACGAAGTGCTCCGAGTATGCACCAGTAAAAGGTGATGGTGACCGTTTAGTGTTGTGCCACCGGTTTAATCCACTATAGCGTTCTAAACCGTGGTGAAACAATCACGGCGAAAAAGTACTGTCAGAAGCTGGACGAGGTGCACGAAAAGTTCCAGCAAATGTATCCAGCACTGATCAACAGAAGGGGACCGATACTTTTGCACAACAACGCCCAGTAAGCTCATTTCACACAGTAAGCTCAGTTATGCCGATTAACGTCTCCGTTCAACATGAGTGTTAATTCATCAGTCCACGGAGAGCATATTGTATTAGGTCGTTACCTAAGTTCTGTCGTTTTTTGAGCTCTGACTTCAAATGTATGTATCTCGGCTCAAACATAACTTTATTAGGCGAGATAAGAACCATTACAATCTACACATCTTTGCCAACGAGATACTAAATTATTTATTTTATATAGCGTAGAACTCCGGAGATCTCGAAGTGATGAATTCTTCGAGAGCAGATTCTGCATCATGGCGGTTCCTGCAGTATTTTCCGCGAAGGAAGCCGTCGGAAAAATGGTAGTATGTAGACGACAGGTCGGGCGAATACGGTGGATGGTCGAGTGTTTCGTATCGCAAAGAATGGAGCTTCTGCCTGGTGATCATCGATACGTGCAGCCTAGCGTTGGCGTAACTGAGCTTACTGGGCGACGAATGACGTTAAAAGAAGCACAACACAGATAAATCTGGCCAAGTAGTAACAAGACTGTAGCAAGCAGCCAGCCCGTGCATATTGTAAGGGACGAAGGAGGAATCGGTGTGGTGAGTCCCGTTTTGACATTTTACCCCCGTGTTGCCTCTCTCTTTGCTGGCCGTATCTTTCGAAACGTCGCGGCCCCTTGCCCTTCCTTGTTTCAGGCACGGACTTGAGGAGGACGGACCTATATAAGCGAGGACAAAGGACTCGCGAGGACTGCCACCCGGACGGTTGAGGGACGCGCGACTGCACCCAGGGACTCGGCCAGCCCTTCAACGCGGTGCTTCGGCTCCTTCCGCCGACCACGCCGGCATTCGTCCCCACTCCGGTGCCCAGTGATCTCCCGTTATGTATTGTCGACATGTTTTCTCTTGTGCCGAGTCATGTTCCGGCTTGTCGTTCCGTGCTTTGTGGATTATCACAGATAAATATGCGAGATGAATTGATTTCGGGTCATGGATAACCAAGATCATTACTATATTTAGTCGAGCCCTAAATGCAAGGTTTTAGGCGGGAACACGGCGCAATCTTGGCCATTTACATCCTTCAGAAATCTAGTTGCTCTGCCCTTTCATGTGAGTCTCAAACATCTACAAATGCTTAACTAGCTGCAAATTAGAACGTTTCAAATAGTACCTGCATTTAGGACACTCTGCATTTTCCGCAGGCCATAGTGTGTTTTTGACTTTTGAACCTTAAAAGAAGCACAAGCCTATCAAAACGGCCACTTGGTGAAGAAATTGTCGCGAAACACAATCAATCGAGTGTAAAATGCTAACTTTCAGGCGAGTGTATGGCTTGCGGAATCAATTCAATGCCGCTCATGTGTCAGAATTTTTCTGTTTTCCCAAGCTTTCATTTGAGCCTTTAGCTTCTTCAGTACCTTTGCCGTATGTCGCATATAAGAGGCAATGCTCCGCTTTGACCGCGAAATCAACTCCTTGATCCCCCATCGACCTAGTCTTATCGTTAGTCGGTTTTGTCTCCTAGTCGCTTCGTGACTCCGTCGCTTTCTCATTGTCCGCCTCGTCCCTTGCGACTCCCTCCGGCGGAATCCCCCTCGTGCAGAAATCGGGAAGTTTGAATAGTTAAGCCCTCTGGGATTTAGTTCATCGTTAGTTCAGTAATAACTGCGCTACTAGTTCACATCGAGAAAGAGAGCCTAGTCCAAAGTAACTCACCGTCCGCCTCCCTCGCGTGTATCTCATTTTTGCATTTTATCTCGTGTTTTTTAGTTATAATAAACGTTAGTACATATTTTCGTTAAACTCTGATAGGTATAGCCACATGTATTTGAAATGTTCAGTATCGAGACCGCCGTGCTATTTTGTTAAGTCCACCGAATGCAACACCGTGAGCAAAGTTATCAACTTTCAAACAGTGTGTACATTTTTTCAGACACCCTGTATTATACAACTCTCAAGTGAAATTTGACACTCTCCAAAGCAATCAGGATAGAGCATAGAACATAGAACATTTATTGAGCCAAAGAGCGAGTTTAGCACAACAAGCCGCACCAAAAGTTGGCCTTTTGAATATTATTAAAAGCGATTTCTTCCATGATTTGATCCATTTTAATCAAGAGGAGAGTGCTTTTTCAGCGAATTAGTAATTCATTCACTGAAAAGCCGTTATCTCCAGTATCTGCGGTGCATTCATGGAGCATGGTATATTCAAACAAAATATCGTCTATTCTCTAAAACAACTATTTTGTAGACAACTCCGCAAATCTTTAAGAAAGTTTTCGAACATTTAGATGAAGACTTTAGGTGAAAAATTGAGGATTGATGCAGTAAGCTCATTCTTAATGTTCTCAACACGAGCCGAAGAAGATTCTTAAATTATTTTTGAGTACGGTTTTTGTCGTTGAATACTAAGAATGTGTCGTCAAGTAGTTCCGCTGCATGAGGGAAAATGGAAGAGTTCATTTTGATCAATATCCAAGTGATCATTAACAGGTCTAAAAGCAGGTTTTAATCATTGGTAATTGGAGCCAGATACCCATTGGATGTCAAGATGTATGTAAAATCCGGTCTTTCGTGGCTCTCCTTCCTATCCACCTTTTCTAAATGTTGGTCGTAAATATTTCAGAGAAACAGTCAACTTTATTGCTTTACATGTACAACTGTTTGATCGTCGCATCTGACACTAAATCCGGCTGCGAAGTCGAATACCCATTTCCTTCAGGTGCTGTTCTTTTAATTGCCTCCGTAACATCTTTCCAGTGGAAGTTCGCGGTATTTCATCCACGAATCTCACTCCTCCTCTGAGCTGCTTATACGAGGATAGGCGTTCTGAAATTGCGCGTCATTATTGTCATTTAAACTAACATAAGACGTAGTTGGTGAGACTTTGGTGTCGTCGTAACACGGAACGTGCACAGGTTCATATTATACCATTTTCACTTTTTCATCATTTTTAAATTGAACACTTTTGAAATCATTGGACACACTTCTAAGGATCTTGACGCTTTTGAAATCAAAATGAACTTCTTCTAAATAAAAACGAGCGTCCTTCGTATTAAAACAGATCTAAAAGTGAAACACTCTGCAAGACGGGTAGAAAAAATTTTTGTTCAAAGAAAACTTGGATAAGGATAAGGATAAAGGACGGCGTTACTCAATCTCTTTTGGGATGCGCCAGCGCATTCTACTTCTACGAAATGTCGTGGAGGCGATTTGAATGCGTATTTGCCCTGAACAAATCAGCGCTCTAGCCTTCCCAGACAGGTCCTGTACCAATTCACCGACCCCGGAGGGATGGAAGGCGTGGTTGGCCTGGGCGGGAAATCCGAACCAGGAACCTGGTATCGAGTGCACGCGACAGTCGGCGCCTCCTCCGACTGCGCTACACGCGTTCATCAAGGAAAACTTAGCGCGACTTATTTTGAAATTGCTTAATTCTCCTACCCCAATAAGTATTATAAACACACTCTTTGAAGTCTTATGAAATGTTTATTTTTCTAGGAATTTTTTAAAATTAAAATGTTTTAAGGCTCTGGAAAGCACCAATCATTTGTTGTATTAAGTGAAGAGATCGCGCCCAGAGCTCGACTAGATGCGATTTTTATTTGAATGCCAGTGCAAATGCTAACTGCTTGGAAGATCGATGAGAGGATATGAGTACCTTTCTATAACTGTTCTTGATTTGTCGTTTACAACGATATTACCCAAGCAAACTAAATTTCTACTACCGATCAAATAAAAATCGTAACTACCTATCGAGTGTATGGGGCAATCCAGTTTTTAATGCATTGAATGATTGGTGCTTTGTTGCGCTTCAAAGGAAAGCAAAATTTGTTGTTTTTTCTCGAATGCAAATTTTTATAAAATTAATAAATTCATTAGGGCAGGTGAACAAGAAAATTTCAAAGAAAATTTTACCAAATTTTTCTTAAACAAAAATTTATTCTAACCATCTCGAAGTACCTGTAGTTTAACCTGCCGTAAGTTCCTTTTAATTTGGAAGACATTTAATTTGATCTCTTCTTTTAACACACTAAATGATTGACTGTGATTGACTGTTTTCCAGCGTTTAGAACGTGATTTTTAATTTTTATTTCTCCTTGAAAAGTATAAATTTTATTTTAAAAAACTTAATTTTTTAACAGCGTGTTCACTTATTGGGGCAGGCCAGTTAAAAAATTTCAAAAGAAATTATACAAATTTGCTCTTAACAAAAAGTTATTCTAACCGTCTTGGAGAGCCTGTTTGAATATGGAAAAGGCTCGTTTTGATTTGGATGATCAGTTGTTATATTTCAATCAAAAAATTTAAAAGGTGTACCTTTTAGTTCAGAAGGTGTTCAATTTGGAGTGAAAATAGTATATTACTATTTACTGTATACTATTTTATTTAAGTCAATAACAAAGCAACAAAATTAACAAGCGAAAAACATGACAGGGAAGGAAACCATGTCATATCTGATCTGCTAGCTGAGAAGAGCCCATAATTAAGATTCATGTATACCACCTATTAAATTCACAGTAGTTAATACTGCTCACTGTGTACACACTGCAAGCTCTTCATCCCTCTAAACGTTGATTCCATGAAGGCCATTTTGATATAAAATTTCTGAGAAGGTAAAAGTCCTCTTTCTAATTCATTCTCAGCCTAACTAGAATTTGACTGTGTCCGTACGAGTTGTTAGAGGATATTGAGTCAAGAAGTTTGGTCGCGCGCTGAAATTTGACGTTCGGCTCAACTTTCGCCAAGGGCCCACTCCTTCCTGCCGAGGACAGGCGAACTGTTTCAAAAACTGAACATCGGACTGGACCCGCAATTTGCAGTCCTTCAAACTGTCTTCGTGATGCTATGTGGATGCAGTTCAAGATTATTCAGCACAAATGGCTTGACCAATTCCAACCTTGTCAGCTGATGTCATGGTCACGTACCTTTAACAAGTGCGTTTATCTGCTCCTCATTAACCGTTTTCGAGACAACGTATGCCACAGGTGCCTCCCCATGTCGCTCGTCCGGTACTCCAAATACGCAGCAGTCGGACACGCCAGGAAGACTCAGCAATAGGGCCTCGATTTCCGATGGCGAGACCTGCGAGAAGGTAGTAGATTCTGGATTCGACGCCGATTCGGATAATTCGGATCTTTATTTTTTTTTCGATTCCGATTAAAAGGATTATGTGATTAAAGGCATTTTTGAAAAGCCCCGGATCTTGGAATGATTTGGGTAAGGGTAGCTTTAACTGGAACGGATTGTTGGATGATCCTATTAACTGATTTTTCCTCGAATCTCAAATCGGACATCGGAATCGGACAGAATATCAGAATTCTGATCAAAATCACTTATACGAATTATCAGAAAATTCGGCCTGGTAAAAATCATTCCTATATGAACCACACGATCGTGTCTCACTTGGGAACGGTTCCGAATTCTCATGGAACTTCAAGTTGAGATCAGGTTCATTAGAAAGAGCGCTTTATGCTGATTACGAACATGGTTGTCAAAACTGCAAAATTAAACTTCTGAGCAGTTATGACTTGCCGAAGTTGGATGGCCTACGAACGAGCTGGCGCGAGAGGATGAGTCATAGGGACTCCATAGGAGTGGACCACCAGCCGCGGCGGTGACGCAGGGGTAGTGCTCCCGCACGTCACGTGTGACGTCGTTGGTTCGATCCTCCTTGCTGCCGCCTTTTTTGCACATCATGATTTATCTTCGAAATTACATTTTATTCTAAATTATGACAAAAATGGCTGTTATGGCTAATCAGTTGTGGCAAAAATGCGTGAAGCGAACATGCTGCTCATGCACTGCCCATCATATACATATATCTTATTTCTATTTCTATACCATACATCTTATTTCTTATATTTTATCTCCTTGAGTTGAATAC
Organism: Heligmosomoides polygyrus polygyrus; assembly: GCA_947396885.1. Lineage (NCBI taxonomy): Eukaryota > Metazoa > Nematoda > Chromadorea > Rhabditida > Heligmosomidae > Heligmosomoides > Heligmosomoides polygyrus. The sequence continues at coordinate 104,000,986 of OX377202.1, read as the reverse complement.
ACAAACCTTGATCCAATCGACCATGAGGTCTTTGGTCATTATATGTGAACTAGCCGCTCTGACCACAAAGCATAGAGCTTAAAAGTGACCCTGCTGCGAAAATCCTCCACGTTTTTCATCCCAGTTGTTCGATATAAAATTTAGACTCGATTTGTGCGAAATAGTAAATAAAAATGTCACCGTAGCAATTTTTTGCCTTCAAGCATTTTTGCGAATGTGTATGGTAGTTTTTCCGGCTATTTAATCGGACACGTGTCACAATTCAGAACAAAAGGTCATCTCGAAGATAAATTATGATTTGCGAAAAATCCGGCAGCAATGGGAAGCGAACCAACGGCGTGACACTTGACGGGCGGGAGCACTACCCCTGCGCCACCACCGCAACAGGCCGAGCGTTCTCACGAAGCCCCTATGGCTAATCGCTCCCGCGCCAGCTCTTTCGCACGACCAGCCTGAGGTCAGGCCACCCAATTTCGGCAGGTCATAACTCGCTCAGGAATTTTATTTTGCAATTTTGACTTCCACATTCGTAATCAGCATTTGGAGCTCTTTCTTATGATCCTGGTCTCAACTTGAAGTTCCATCGGAGCTCGAAACCCTTCCCTAGAAAGATCCGAGCTTTTCAAAAACGCCCGAATTATTCACAAAATTCTTTTAAACGGGTTTGAAAAATTGACTGATCAGACTTATCCAATGTCTGGAGGGTAGCCGCTATTTCGGAGTGAGATACTGCAGTGCTTTGCTATACAAACCTGCTTCCCATTCACTTTGATGAGCTCCTTCATACGATCGCAGACGAAGGTGAACCCGTCCGAATCGTAGTAGACGACATCACCTGCAACAGACCATCTCGCACACTCCGCCCGTCAAATCATGGAAGACTCAGAGACTACCCACCCACCTGTGCGCATAAATCCGTCCCTGTCGAAGGACTCCTTCATTAGCTCGGGCCTTTTCCAGTAGCCCACCATCACCTGTGGACCACTGATCCACATCTCACCCTGTTCGTTTGGTCCACAAAGTCGACCGTTCTCGTCGACCACCTTAAGGGCAAGGATAAAGGACGGTGTGACGCAATCCCTTTTAGGATGCGCCACGCATTCTACTGCGGCGGGATAGTGGAGGCGATTTGAATGCGTATTTGGCCATACAATGACTTGCGGTGGCCAACCGATGAACAAGTCAGCGCTTTATCCTTTCCAGATAAGTCTGGTGCCAATTCACCGACCCCAGATGGATGGAAGGCTTGGTTGGCCTGGACGGGAAATCCGGACCAGGAACCCGGTATTGGGTGCACGCGACAGACGGTACCTCCACCTGCGCTCATCAATACAGACATACCTATACTAAAGGTCTGTTCATACTTCAGGACAACAGCGACAAGAGCGACGAGAGCGCACCTTGCGGATGTAAGAACAGGCGACAACAGCGGCAAGAGCGAACTTTTCGGTGACACTTTTCGGCAGCATGTGCTCGGTTTTAATCGATATGTATGTTTTGCACGGGCGACGCGTCGCTCTTGTCGCGAAGTGTGAACAGGCCCTAATCAACTTTAACTATAACTGTCTGACCCACCTTCATTCTTGTGCCAGGCAGCAGTTTTCCCACACTGCCATCAGGCGTATCCATCGAACCGGTGTGGGAGGCGACGGACAGCTCCGTCATGCCGTATCCCTGGCGAAACGAGACGTTCGGAAGACGCTTCTGGAGACGATCGACAACCGACTGACTCAGAGGTGCTGAACCGGAGGCAATCATGAACAGCGAGGAGAGGTCGTACTTGTCAAGAAGGGGTGAGTACGCCATCTGTAGTGCTATTGCCGGAACTATTGACACCATCGTTATCTGGAAGACACCACTGAAGGTCTCAGAATGCAGGAATTCGAGTCCTTGACTCACTTTGTAGTCCTGGATGTGTTGAAGCCATAAGCTCAAGTCGAATTTTCTCATAAGTATCTGTGTTGTTCCGTTGACCATGTGCATTATCATTCTAAATAAGCCATGAATTCCTGTATATGAGGGAACGAAGCTCAAACCAGTGCTTGTTACTCCTCTTTGGTATGGCTTGTGGAAATATTGATGAAGGTAGAGGTTGAAGCCAAGAAAACCTGAGTCTCACCCAAATAAGCCCATTACATGATAGAAAGGAAGCACGGTGATCGCGTAGATTGGCGGCGCATAACCGTCCAAACCAATTGCTTTGAAATCCTCGCTGAGCTTTCTGGAATGCAGATATGATGCACGGAATTTAGGAGGTGGATTCATCAACGACTTACAGAGATTTAGAGGAGAAATTACAGCCGAGATTCCTGATAGCGCGGCGAAACGTTTCACCATATCGCTTGATAAGCTGCGCTACCAGCGATTTCTGCAGTATTTTCTCTGTATTTCTATTGCTGCAAGTCGTTGATGAATCCAGCCCCAGATGTGATGATAAGGAGACACAGTATAATTAGTAAGGAGGAGTGACTGCAGTCACTACATACTTCAACGATTTCATCAAAATTCATTTTCGTAAATGCCTTGACTATGAGCTTTCTTTTTTATCCAAAGTTCTGGTTCTTACTTCTTGAAATTTTACAAAAAAAAACAACATTGCGCCGCCCCCCCCCCGCCGAGTCCATTCTATACTTCGGTCGGCACGTCGAGCGGCTGCGCGGGCGCGGCTCTGAGGCGCCGCACATTCGAACCCGCTTCTACCATCATCCCGGGGACTCTTCGAGCGGAGCCTTGCCGCTCCTCACTATGCACTACAGCCGGCTGCACTACAGGGAGGACGACGAGACTGGATGGGACTCGCCTGGCCTCGGATAGCCACTACAGTCTTTCCAGCCGGAGCGGTCATATCTACCCTGTATTCCATATTATCTAGTATTCGACTCCTATATTATTCTGATATGGTATTTCGATGCTGATGTATGGAATAAACCGTAGATGTATCTATAGTGCTTTATATGACGAGGAAGGTGGTGAGTCTCCTATCAGTGTATTGTCGGTATTGCTATTGCTATGCATGTTTGCTGTTGTTGTTGCTAGTGGATCAGCTAGGGATTAGTGTTGTAGTCGGATACCACATGGTCTTTGGGTAGTATTTGGGGGTTGTGTGGGCTTAATACAGTCCGGGTTCAATACAGCACGCCCGTAAGCACCCGCGGCTGATGCGAGAGCGCGTCAATCCAGGCGCTGCATAGCGCGGATGGTTAGAAGTCCCCACACGAGGCCTCCGTCGGCCAGGGTAGGGGCGTGGCTTGTTCACTTCATGAGTTCCCCCCTAGTTCCTCCCTGGGCAGTGGGTATCCTGGTTACCTCGTAGCACCACGGGACGAACGGGGAACCACGCTCAACAGGGCCATGCTGTCGCGACCGCGCATACCAACGGGGGTCTTGGGGCGGAGCCGCCAGCGCCACCAGCGCACGGGGGGCGTGTCGGCTCTATAAAAGCCGCCACCCAGCGCCTCCGGGGCACTTGCTCGGCACTCGTCTCCTCCGGACTCTTCTCCACCACAAGGACGCAGTTGTCTGCTCCAGCTCCGCGCCTCTCCGAGGACGTACGGCACCCCGCGGATCCCTCAGAATCCAACTCACGCGCCGGCCCTACAATGTCTGGCATTCGTAACTAAGGTAACAAATAACATGATGTTGTAGCATAATAGCAGTTGTAGCCAATAAATATAGTTCCAGCAATCATATGCTCACCCTCATATACACTCAGACACATATACACATTCGGACTTAGCAAGTCACAGCTAGAATCACCACAGATTCTAGACACATGCACTCTCGCGAGCGGGGCCACCGATTCGCAACAATGACCATTTTTAGGAAACTAGCTAACGCCTATTCTTGCCTCTCACCGTTTATGGTCAGCAGCATAGATAAAGAAAATAGCGCTAACCTAGTGTACGACTGCAACATCATGGCATAGTTCCGGTGTGAGATCATGACTCCTTTTGGTAGACCACTTGTACCGCTTGAATAGGGCAGAAGAAGTAAATCCTAAAGCAGAGATTCACACCCCTACCCACTTAGCCACGTGTGCTCCTTTTTGGAATCAGCCGAAATTATAGCGGGGAACGTACTCGTGTGAAATCGACTGCTACTGGATAGGATCGTGCTCGCGACGGTGAAGTGAAGATCTTCATAAGGTCGACTACTCCAGCAACACCATTGGTGAAAGAACTAGCGATATTCTGAAGAAAAAGGAGCGATATGGAAAGCGGTTTGGTTTGGCATAGTAGGTTGAGAAGCTTCCCCACCTTTACTGGCATTCGTTGACGAACTGCATTCGCTTTTGTAAGTAGAGAACCTTCAGTGATAATCATCTTAGCTTCCGAGTCTTTCAGCTGATAAAGAAGCTCATCTGAAAAACGCTGGTTTTATCAACTCAAGGAGCAGTGCAGTGCGAATAATTGAGGTTGATTTTGCAGATGGAGAGCTCGGGTAGGGATCCAGAGTGAAAAGGGGCGACTCCTATAAAAGTAATAGATATCGTCTTACAATGCCAATTATCAACTACATAATGCTACTATCAATTCATTCAGTGCCAAATTTTTGTTTAAAAAGGGGGTGGAAAGGTACCCATAGGGAAGACCGTTCGGGTGCCAGAAAAATGAGTGCTTTTGGGCGCGGATTCTGTGAGAACACAGACTGAGTTAGAAAAAGAATCCAGGACGTGGCAAATTTTGACACACTTGTTGTCGCGAATGCGATAGCTCGCTCCCTTATAATCATACTCCCCCGGGGTTACCGTATCCCCTCGGGATTCCGATGAGGCGCTCCCGAGATTCCGGCCTGTCCGCGCACGTTATCGATCGGCAGGCCGGCTATGCGCCGTCCGCCCTCCCCCCCCCCCCCCCGCCGAGTCCATTCTATACCTCCGTCGACACGTCGAGCGGCTGCGCGGGCGCGGCTCCGGGGCGCCGTAATTGTGAGCCCGCTTCTGTCAACATCCCGGGGATCTCCTGAGCGGAGCCTTGCCGCTCCTCACAACGCAATACAGCCGGCTGCACCACAGGAAGGACGGCGAGGCTGGATGGGGCTCGCCTGACCTCGGATAGCCACTACAGTCTTTCCAGCCGGAGCGGTCGTACCTACCTTGTATTCCATATTATCTAGTATTCCACTTCTATATTATTCTGGTGTGGTATTTCAATGCTGATGTATGGAGTAGACCGTAGATGTGTTTATTGTGCTTCATGTGACGAGGAAGGCAGTGAGTCGGTGTTTTGTCAGTATTGGTATTGCTATGCATATTTGTTGTTGTTGTTGTTGTTGTTGTTGTTGTTGTTGCTAGTGGGTTAGTTAGAGGTGTTGGTTTTGTAGTTGGTTACTATAGGGTTGTCATGTAGTATTCGGGGGTTGTGTGTGCACAATACAGACCGGGTTCACTACAGCACGCCCGTAGGCACCCGTGGCTGCGGGGTGCGGGCGTGCGTCAATCCAGGCACTGCCCAGCGCGGGGGGTTAGAAGTCACCACACGAGGCCCCCGTCGACCAGGGTAGGGGTGGTCTGTTCACTTCATGGAGTCCCCCGCATGTCCCCCTGGGTCCCGGGTCCCTGATTACCTCGTAGCACCACGGAGTGAATGGGGCACTCCGCTCAACAGGGGCGTATACCCTCGCGAGCGGGGCCACTGATTCGCAACACATGTGGCAGATGGACCAGATCCTGAAGCTATTTGTGCGTATACGGGCCGTTTCCCTATAAAAACCGCTGGAAGTCGACACTGTGACCTACAGGGGAGGCAAGAGCGAACCAGCCAATCAAGCACCGAGCCTACACTCTTACTCTGGGTGTGATACTCTTGCTCTGGGTACTCCACTGATTCCGGGTACTGCATTCGATGCGGTCTGATGAGTTTCCGTCTCACCATGTAGGCCACATTAACGACATGTACCAAGAACTGTACACTGAGACCGAAATATGATAGAATGCAGACGAAAACCAACGTTCAGTAAAAGAGCTGCTAGCTGGTGATACGATGAGGCCAGCCGACCATGCACCTATGCAAGACACAACAAACTGCCAGCTGTTATACATGAAGAGCAGGACCACGTCTCCCTGAATGTTTATTCACTTATGCATTTCTTCAAGACCTTTTCCATTCCTACAGATAGGGCTATCTTTGAGGAAGGAAAACTTAATTCTTCACTGTATAGTTCACCTTTTTAAAGCCTTGTTCCTGGAACCACGAGCATAGCGCCTGTGAGTAGTCGTGTATCTGCTTGAAGCTGACGAAATCACTCTTGTCCTCAGATGCAATCTGAAACGGCAGCGAAAGTTGAAAAGTAAATTTTTTGTAACAACTGAGCAGTAACTCACGAAGGCCTTCCGATTGGGCTCTTGAGCGTGAATCTCTAGACACCGCCGAAGAATTGTGACATGCAGAGGCTCCTCGGGCTCATTCAAAGGGTACGGTGAGCTTAGTATCATTTCCTTGAAAACAGTACACCGTTGTAGCACCCTGTAGAAGCGATCAGAAGAGAAACGTCGAGTACGGATCCGAAAAGCGGGAGTAGGAGAAGAGTCGCAGACATGTGCACATTGAGATGTTGGGATCAGAAGTACATACAAAATTCTGTGCGTCAATTTTTTTCAAATGAAACTGTTTAACGAAAATTTTTCGTTAAATTACCGGTAAATCGTTAAATTTTGTTTAAACATATAATTAGCTGCAAATCATTATTTTAAGTGAAAAAATCAAGAAAAACCTTATACGTTTCAACTTCAAGGGGTCAACAGCTGAAGTTCAAGGAATGAAGTGTAACTTTGCAATGTAAAATAAACAATTCAACATCAACGAACGCAGAAAAGTAGACAAGCCTTCAGCAACAAGTTATCTACAGGGTGTGGAATTATCATTGAAGATGATCAATGACAAGGCATCTTAAAATGTGCGATCAGGCAGGTACCCGGAGTTCTTCCTTCCCTAGTTCTTTGCGAAACCGTTTTGTGTGACTGTTCTACGCGAGAGAAAAACCTCAAACCTTATTTATTTTTTACCGGGACCGTGACACGACATCGTGTCACACACTGCTGAAAAGGTGTGACACGTCGACAATTGTGAACGTTTAGGGAAAGTAGCTTTCCTAATTTTATTGTTAACGTTCCTCTAAAATTGTTTGAAATACGTCCAGCGGCCAAAAACATTCTCTCTGTCTCTACTTTTTCAGGTGGCGAGCAAAAGTATTCTGGGATAAACAGCGCCAAGTGAGGATAGGCATATCTTGAGACGCGGATAGACCAGTATCTTTGTGGATTCGTTGACGTGCTTGGGGGATCGGCGAAGAAATTTCTAGCTCCAAAATGCACAAAATGCATTAAAGGATAAGGATAAGGGACGGCGTTAGTGAATCCCTTTCGGGATGCGCCACGCGTTCTACTTCTACGGGATGTCGTGAAGACGATTTGAATACGTATTCGGCAAAACAGTGACTTGCGGTGACCAGCCAATGAAGACGTCAACGCTTTATACTTCCCTAAAAGGTCTGATACCAATTCTCGGACTCCTTAGGGATGAAAGGCTTGGTTGGCCTGGTCGGGAAATCCAAACCAGGAACCTAGTATCGGGTGCACGCGATAGCCGGCACATCGTCCGACTGAGCTACACGCGCCCCCAAAACGCATTATTTCCAAAAATTCAAAACAAATTCATGAAAGCATTAAAATATTCTTGCTGATTTCAATAGGTGTTTCCAGGAATAGTGTTAATCAGGAAGATGATACTTGCAACATTAACGAAGAGTAATGGTAAATATGATAAACTCATTAAGAAAAAAGTCCGTTAAAAATTCCGTTAAATTTCTAAAAAATTTCCGTCAATTCGTTAAGCCAGATTTTAACGAAAAATGCCATTAATTCCTTAAATTCGTCAAGTCATTAACGGTTAAATGTGCACCCCTGGTTGGGATACGTTGCAAACGTCATTTCCCCTCGCAGTTGTGATTATTAGCTGGTTCTTTTGTTTTTTCATTCGTGCCTTTGAATTAGGTACGGCAATATTTATCAGTTAGTCTTAAAGAGCTGGCTAGCGAAAACCTTATGAATGGCTTGGCAGCGCAGTGGGGTAGCATTTCTCCCATGTGTTGTGATGTATGCTTTATCTTTACCTTTATTTTTATAAATGTACAGTAAAGTGCGGCGCGTGTAGCGCAGTCGGAGGAGGCGCCGACTGTCGCGTGCACCCGATACCAGGTTCTTGGTTCGGTTTTCCCATCCACGTCAACCAAGCCTTCCATCCCTCCGGAGTCGGAGAATTGGTACCAGACGTGTCTGGGAAGGATAAAGCGCTGCATTGTTCATAGGCTGGCCACCGCAACTCATTGTATGGCCAAATACGCATTCAAATCGCCAGCAGTAGATATCCCGTTGCAGTAGAATGCGTGGCGCATCCCAAAAGGGATTGAATAACGCCGTCCTTTATCCTTTATTTATACACTAAGGTGCACCATTGACAAGGAAAACGCCGAAACACTGTAAAAAGAAAGGAAGGAAATCACTTACCACAAAAGAAACCCGAGTAGATACGCACATTTTCCGGTAAAGTCTTAACCTATTGAAGGTGACAGCGTGAGTTACATGACTTTCTGTAAATGAGGACTGACCGAGATCTGACGCCCACTTGGCTAAATGTATATTTTGAACAACAATTCAGAATATGTAGAAACAAACAGAAAACTTTGACGCCAACCTAGCGCAAGAGGCTAAGTCTAGTAATTGAGAAGTCACATTACTTTCTCGACAAAAGAAAAGGCTGCTTGTCACCAGATTTTGTGAAAAACCGTGAATTAGTACACCATCGTTTAAAAATTCTTGTACGAACCATGACTTGCATATTGGTATCTAACTAGGAAAGGATTTCCACCTCCCCTGGAATTTCAAGTTGAGACCAGGATCATTAGAAAGAGCTCGGAATGCTGGTTACGAATATGGGTGCCAAAATTGCAGAGTGCGACTCCTGAGAGAGTTATGACCTGCCGAAATCGGGTGGCTGGCTGCGCGGCACAGCTGGCGCGAGAGTGGTGAGTCATTGGGGTTCCGTAAGAATGGCCCGCCAGCCGCGACGGTGACGCTGGGGTAGTGGTCCTATTTGTCGGGTGCGACGTCGTTGGTTCGGTTACCATTGCTGCAGGCTTTTTTGCAAATTTAGTTCCTATAGAAACATCTCTTAAATATTTGGTTTTGACTCTATTTGTGCAAAATAGTAAATAAAACGTCTTTTTGCCTTCAATCATTTTTACAAACGTGTATGGTAGTTTTCCTGGCTATTTAATCAGACACGTGTCATAATTCACAATAAAAGGTCATTTCGAAGATAAATTATGATTTGCAAGGAAACCGGCAGCAATGGGAGCCGAACCAACGACGTCGCACCTGCCGATCAGGAGGCCTCAACCGATACCGATAATATGTAATAAAAGACTCCTAAATACTAAAATCTCAAACCTAAAGCTCTCATATGATCCTGATATAACAAGAATAAAATATTCTTGCAAAAAAAAACAGGTCGTAAAAAGTCGGATGCTGTTCACTCTCGAAACCATGGATACTGAATTTGAACTACCAATCAAGTAAACATTGGTCAAATGTTTGGCGCGATCCTGACTCATAATAAGATCTTCGCGTTTCTGGTCGTTACATACTAATATGGTATAGAAGGGGCAATTTTAGTACAACCACACAAGAGTAGTTGTAATTTCTTCGGACGAGCCATATTTGCTCTGGCATTCGAAAGAAGGTGTGGTTGAATTAAAATGAAACGGTCTGTTCCAGCAATACGAGGTGCATTTCGTGCAGGAACGAGAACGTGGGAACGTTCTATGAAGAAGACAGAGGGCAGTGTCAGATAACGAACACATCAGGCCACGATAACAGGTGACCATAATAGGCACGACCAGTGCGTCTTGCAAGAGGCATTGAAATCGGCCGGCGCGAAATGCTTTCGGCGCACAGAAAACATGAAAAAAAGAAAAAAATCTGCAGCGTTAGTTTACTTCTGTTCTTGTTTACTGCACGTCAATGTTCGCGCCGTGAGACTGGAATAAACTGCAAAATCTAAACCACAAATCGATATTACAGGGTGCGCCAAAACTATTGCGACAGCGCGAACAGTTTATTTATTTATTTATTTATTTATTTCTGTACGATGCATAAGGCATACGTGATATAGGATGTAGTCCAATACATACAATACAAAACACCAATACAGGAAGAACAACTGTTAAATCTAGAAATGTAAAAGCTTGTTTCTAGCCATGTGCTTGAACAGCCTGTAATGTGCCGACGATCGAGGGACACAGGAGTTTAGCGAGATAAAGCTGGAACCAGCTCTACACGTGAAACTACATGACCTGGTATTCGTTTTGCGTACACCGTAAGATATTTTTTCTGAGCTGCCCCTAGTTCTAGATATTATTATACGATAGAATTTTGAAGCATCTACATCAATTAGGCCAGTCAAGAGTTTGAAAACCACACAGACATCAGTAAGTTTACGACGAGAGACTAAGGAATGCAACTTATATTCGCTATTTCTAGCTACAGGACGAGGAGCTCTTATAGATCTACTACAGACTATCCTAAAAAATAATTTGCGAGTGAAATTGTCTTGCACCTTTTCAAGAAGAGCGATGTCTTTTGATTTCGAAGGAGAAAAGACTGGTGAACCATACTCCACAATAGGGCGAATGTATGACTTGTAAGCCCTAAGAAGCATTTCCTGATCCACTATAGAGAGAGCTTTGAATATAAGGAATGTTCGAGAAGACACATTATAACAATTTGACCTCCTATTCGGAGCGTCTGGTTTTTCCGTGCTTTTGTTGTTTCTACTGCATCAATTGGTTTATGGTTAGCTCAATCAAGCATAAAAATAAGTCGTTTTTCAAGATTGTGAAACGTTCTTGCCACCGTGCTTCAATCATTACACTTCACCGTAAAGGCTTCTCGGCACGCGATATTCATCATCGTCTTTGACTTCATCGAAGTGTTACATATAGATCTATCAGATGCTACGAAGACCTGGGAAAAGTGTATGATAGATCCGGACGAGGAAAATACGTGACTGTAACAACACCGGACAACGTCAGGAAGGTACGTGAAGGAATTCTCAGGAACTCGGCCCGATCAGGCCGCTAGATGTCGCGAGGAAAGGACGTCAAGGAGACGTCGTTAAGAAGAATCTTCCTTAATCTGGGTCTTAAGGCCTACAAGAAGACCACTCCACCGCTCCTGGACCTTCCAACAGGACGGAGCTCAGCTCACAGAGCAGGAATAGTGCAGGACTGGTGCAAAGGCAACTTCCCGAACTTCGTCAGCTTCCATGGGTGACCAAATAACTCAGGGATTTGAATCCGATGGATTACACCTTCTGGTCAGTTGTGGTAACCGAGCCTGCGGGAACCTTCACCGCTCCGTTAATTCTTTGAAGGAAGCGCTCCAGAAGACGTGGAGAGAGCTCGACACGCCATACCTGCGTGTCGCCGTCGATGCCTTCCCGAAGCGCTTTAAAGCCTGTATCGACGCCGATGGAGATATCTTCAAATCTCAATGTTAGCCATAGCTTAAATAGACAAATGAACAGTATCGCATCGTTGGTTTCTCGAAGGTGGATACCGGCGATTGGAATAACTTGTCGCCATAATTTTGGCGCACCCTGTAGTAGAGCATATATTAGGTTGTAAGGAAAGTTTCCAGCCACTCACTTTGGCTTTCCGCCAAATTTTCAAAAAGTATTCTGGAACCCTCTTCCAATATTCGCATACATAGACAGAGAAAATCGTTCTCGATTGCGAGCAGGTTCGACCGCTCCTGCTTCACGAATTCAAAAAGCAAAGCAGTGCAGGAGTCACGGCTTATAACATATGTGGAACGATGGATCCTACTAGTACCTTCTACGACACAGCGAAAACAGCGCTCCGAAAGTGCAAGAAGAAGACGTTCGCTTGGCGGACCAACCACGGTCTAGATAGTCAGCTGCAGTAAATAAGGAGCGCCTTCTGGAGCTGGTTCAGGAGGACCCGCTGCGTTTCGCCTGTGAGTTGTCAGAGAAACTCGAGTGCAGTCACATTACCATAGCTCAACACCGTGGCCATGGGAAGACATGTAGATGTGGTGCATGGATACCGCATGAACTTAGCAGAAACCAGCTCCAGGTGCGCCAGGATGCGTGCATGAACTTCTTGACTTTACGCGGAAAATTCCTTGGCTCGAGAACCAAGTCACTATCGACGAAAAGTGGGTAGTCTACGTTAACCACACGCAAAAACGTCAGTGGCTCAGTCGCGGCGAAGCAGGAATCCCACGCCAAATCCGGAGCTTCACCCAAAAAGATGTTGATCAGTGTCTGGTGGAATCGTAAAGGAGTCATTCGCCTGGGAGAAGCTACCTGCAAATAGTACTGTCACTAGCGATGTCTACTGAAGGCAGTTGGATCACATTGAAGCAGCCCTTTGTGGGAAACAAGACAAGATCTTCCTCCTTCGAATAAATGGACGTCCATGCGTTGTAAGGGAGGCTCAGAAAACACTCCAGTGTTTCCGATAACATGTTCTGATCCACCCACCGTGTTCATCGGACCTTGCTCCTACAGACTTCCATCTGTTCCTTTCGTTGGCGAGCTATTTGCAGGAGAAACAATTCGACGATATGGAGCAAGAGCAACTTGAAAATGCCTCGCTCGGTTTTTTTTTCTCCAAAACCCCAGGGATTCTATAGAAGTAGGGTCTATAAATTACCAGGCAGATGGTAATGTGTTGTAGATAGCAAAGGTGCATATGTTCGTTAGTTGCTGTATGTATGGAACGAGAGAAATAAAGGATAAAGGACGGCGTTATTCAAGCCTCTTTGAGATGCGCCACGCATTCTACTTCTACGGGATATCGTGGAGGCGTTTTGAATGCGTATTTGGCCACACAATGACTTTGCGGTGGCCAGCCGATGAACAAGTCAGCGCTTTGCCCTTTCCAGACAAGTCTAGCACTAATTCACCGACCCTGGAGGGATGGAAGGCTTGGTTGGCCTGGGCGGGAAATCCGAACCAGGAACCTGGTATCGGGTGCAAGCGACTCCTCCGACTGCGCTCCACGAGCCCGACGAGAGAAATAAGCTTGAAAAACAATGCACAAGTGGCGGGACCCTTTTCTTACAACCTAATATTATGCAGGGGCGTCTGCAGCGCAGTCGGACGAGGTGCTGACTGTCGCATGCACTCCATGCCAGGTTCCTGTTTCAGATTTCCCACCCAGGCCAACCACACGTTACATCCCTCCAGTGTCGGTGAATTTGCACCAGACTTGTCTGGGAAGGAGAAAGCGCTGACTTGTTCATCGCCTGGCCAGCGCAAGTCATTGAGTGGTCAATTCGCATTCAAATCGCCTCCACGTCCCGTAGAAATGGAATCCGTGGCGCATCCCAAAAAGGATTCAGTAACGCCGTATTTTTCCTTTTTTATTCTTTGTATTAAACAGAACATACAGATATGCATATAGATATACGGACCTTGTGTTGCCATCAAATTTTGGCCACGTAAAAGGTCATCTACATCGATTCCGAGGAGATAACAGTGAATTTTTATCACGAATTGATGGAGGTAAACAAACACAGTTAATTTAGAAGACGTCCGAAAATCCTGCAATTTAGAAGAGGTCCGAAAACTTCAAAGTAACAGATACCCGGTGCAGAGGGATACGGAGCAGCGGACAAGGAATGCGACCGACTGATGTGATGAATCAAGTGAGCGGTTCTCACTCGTTCACGACAAAGACAGTTCGACCAGCGTTTTATGTGCGCTGATGTCCTTTGCAGTTAGCAATCAGTCATATACTTCCTATGAGATAAGAACGTGGGAAGGCAACAACGATCAGATGCAACAGCCAGGAGTAGGGTTGGAGATCGACGACAATTGATGTTTCTACAGAATGGGACACGCATTCTGCGTCCAGTGGGTGTAATGAAGAGTCTTTGAATACGTAATTGATCTACACAGTGAGCTTTGACGAACAGTTGGCAGAGCTGGTCTGCCTCCTTCCGTGCACGAGTGACGCCAATTCCCTGAATTCGAAGGCTTGGTTGGCCTGGCATTCTGCACAGCCCCCTGTCGGCGAAGGGCCTTGAAATGCTGTGGACCATTTCTGGGACTACACTGGAGTAGGCCGCCCCGCTCGCGAAACTGATGCCTTGACAAGGGATAGCGAAATCTATCAAAGAGATGCCCTATTGGCTCAGTTGATACGAAGGACCGCTGGTTTTCATCTGCAAGACTACTACTCCTCGTGTAACAGTAAGCAAAAAGCTCTGATAAGTGTCTATAAGCATTATTTGTAATGAAGGATGTACACGGAGAACTGAATCTAGGGCTTTACCAGGAGTGCACACAAAGCTCTGAGCGTTAAATTTTTTAACAATGTTTTTTAGCGGAACAATTTTCCGTGGAATCGTTAAATTTCGTTAAAACGTTCAATTAGCTGTGAACTATTATTTCAAATGAAAAAAGCAGCAAAAACGTTTTATGCCCCCCCCTACATGAACAGGAAGGGCGCGTGGAGCGCAGTCGGAGGAGGCGCCGGCTGTCGCCTGCACCCGATACCAGGTTCCTGGTTCGGGTTTCCCGCCCAGGCCAACCAAGCCCTCCATCCCTCCGGGGTCGGTGAATTGGTACCAGACTTGACTAGTGACTTGTTGATCGGCTGGCCACCGCAAGTCATTGTATGGCTAAATACGCATTCAAATCACCTCCACGATCCCGTCGCAGTAGAATGCGTGGCGCATCCCGATGGGGATTGAATAACGCCGTCCTTTATCCTTTACTTGAACAGGTGAACACACAAACGGAATGTAACATAAACAGATCACTACCAACATAGGGTGGACAGCAAAATAAACCAGTTTTTAGCAACAAATTAATTATTTTGCAATTTATTTATGGGCGCGTGTAGCGCAGTTGGAGGAGGCGCCGACTGTCGCCTGCACCCGACATCAGGTTCCCGGTTCGGATCTTCCGCCCTGGCCAACCAAGCCTTCCATCCTTCCGGGGTCGGTGAATTGGTACCACACTTGTCTGTGAAGGATAGGGCGCTGACTTGTTCATCGGCTGGCCACCGCAAGTCATTGTATGGCCAAATACGCACTCAACTCGCCTCCACGACATCCCGTAGAAGTAGAATGCGTGGCGCATTCCAAAAGGGTAACGAGTAACGCCGTCCTTTATCCTTATCCTTTATGTAGGCAAAAATCTGCATCAAAATCTAGTAGAAGTTTTTCTAGACGAGTATATAAGTATAATAGTATAATAAGATGAATAAATGTTGACCGGATATTACGTTCGTTTCGCCACCTTTCTTCATACGAACCTTTTTTCTTATACCACCACCGGTGTCTCATCAATGGGGAGGAAGATGCTATAACTTTTTTTTTAGATTTGTAAGATCACCAATATAATTAAACAATTTTTTAATTAAATTAAAATATAGTTTATCAAGGAAAGGCATTATAAGGTATTAAGTTTCATTATTATTGCTTTGTTATCATATTCTGTAATTTTTATGGGCGCGTGTAGCGCAGTCGGAGGAGGTGCCGGCGGCCGCATGCACCCGATACCAGGTTTCTGGTTCGGATTTCCCGCCCAGGCCAAGCAAGCCTTTCATCCCTCTGGGGGCGGTGAACTCGTACCAGACTTGTCTGGAAAGGACTTGTTCATCAGCTGGCCACCGTAAGTCACT
Source organism: Heligmosomoides polygyrus polygyrus (assembly GCA_947396885.1). Taxonomy (NCBI): domain Eukaryota; kingdom Metazoa; phylum Nematoda; class Chromadorea; order Rhabditida; family Heligmosomidae; genus Heligmosomoides; species Heligmosomoides polygyrus. The sequence continues at coordinate 103,985,269 of OX377202.1, read as the reverse complement.
ATATGACAAAATACGCACTGGAACCGTCTCCACGACATTCCGTAGAAGAAAAAAGCGTGGCGCATCTCTAAGGTTTAAGTGACGCCGTCCTTTATCTTTTATCCTTTATTGAATAATTTTTATTACTATGATTTTTTAAAATCTTTCATTCATTTTTATATTATTTAATAAATTATATACTATACTTATTTATTTGATTTGCTTTGTAAATTGGTAAAGTTACTATTAAAGACATTGATGAAGGCTGATGGAAATTTATTTTATTGAATTAGTATCGTTATAAACCTGTGATTCGTAAAAAAAGAGATTCGCTCAGCAACAGCATTTGTCTGGACAGTGGGCCAACGTGAACTTATGGAAAGTATCGTTCGTTTAAAGAGGCTCACTCTAAGCCAGAGGACAGGCGCATGAGAATTCCGACGGATCCTCTTCGTGGGTGGTCGCTGTCGATCACCAAGGCGATCCATCTGGATCAGAGCGCGGGAAAACGCCGGCGCCTTGGGTGGTCTTGACTCCATTTCCGCTCGGATTCTGACGTTGGCTGTTCTTGTTCCGGTGTTTGGTAATGGCAGACTTTGCCTCGTAACCCTAGGGTGTCTTGTTGTTCCTTGACGGCTGTGCTCATTCTTGCTCAGAAGAACTCGTCGTCAGCAGATGAGGTCCTTACGTATTCAGATGCGGTGCTCGAGCTTGGCCCTCCTCGCCTTCGTTGCAGTGCCGTTGCTTGCCGCTCCAACATCGAATCAGGTAGGCTACTCTCTGACGGGTATGAAGGGTTAGGTAATTGCAACACGTTCCTTTTCTGGAGAGCCTTAAGTAAACATTCGTGAGCTTGTTAGGATCTGTCGGTACCTTCAGAAGACCAGCTACATCATCTAGCTTGTTGTCGTGATGTAGAAAGCGTCTCCCAAACGTCTTCCTGGCGAGACTGTATCCATTCGGTAACCCTTTTGCTTCAGAAGCCAACCGCTCTCTTCAGTTGTCCGCCAGAAGGCCTCTGCTATGCCAGTCCACGGAACTGTGTCGACAACTGCAATGCGGCGTTCAGCGTGAGCAGCCACCTTAAAATGCAACTGGAAGATATCTCTCGAGCAGTCACTCTTTTCTCAGATGCTCTCGAAGAACAACTTCACCGTCTACAACATCACGATGATGTCGCCGCTCAGCTACACTGCCGTACTCATCAAGGAGCAGGTGGGTTCTCAGGCTGCCGGAAGACCCACTCTTTGTGCCTCTCTTAACGATCGACTTCAGGGCGCTTCGAAGTTCGACAGGGCTATCATCTGCTCGTTCCACGCGCCGAAAGGAATCGTCGCACGCGTGAACTACCCCGAGCCGATCGTCGTTCACCAGGTGCGTTGGAGGTGGCCCGCTTTCTGCAGGTTTGTTGGCCGGGTAGATGAAGTGCTTCAGTTCGTGGACACCACGGAGCCCGAAGGCCATACGGACACCAGTTACACCCAGTGCTCAACTAGCGTCTCATCGCGTCTGCCGGCTCCGACGAAGGCCAAGTTCAAGCTGATCAGCGGAAAGTGGCAGAGTGGGTGATGAAGCGGTCGGAGATTTCTGTGTGGTTCGTCTAAAGTGCAGAAGTTTAGGTGAGCTGGTACTGGACGAGAGACTCGCCATAGACGTCGTGCCAGCTGTTGAGAATGCGAAGGTGATGTCCAATAGCGAGGTGGGTAGAGCTCGGGGTTAGGTGAGACGTCAAGATGGATGAGTGTGCAGTTCAGCTGCCAAGTATGGTAGCGTAGAGGCTGTCTGATGGTGAGACCGAGTCCAATGAAGGCTTTCTTGCCTGACCCCACGCAAAGAAGGCGTCTCGCTGGGCAGAGCGCCGAAGCCAAATGTAATTTTTTATTGTTTTTGTAGCTTTTGTCAGTCCTATTTTGCCCCTGGAAGCAACACTGTCAATCTCAAGTCAATCTGTTTAGTTATATGCGACTTTACCCGACTAGGATATATCCAAGGTTTAGTTAACCTGACCGGGTCCCGTACCTAAAACCCCTCAGACAGCTGAACGCGACAGCCGACGCCTCCTTCCATGCGCTACCATGTACCTATAGTTACCATGGGATTGTAATAATTAAATAAATGTTATGTTTGCACCATCAAACCCAGGGTTTGAGTCTGATCGAGGGTCTAGTGCCCAATGACTGCTCCATGGTGTGAAACCGCTACCGGATTTGAAGGAAGGGTGCAGTGAAGCACAGGACGATGAAGGCGTTCAACCTGACTGTGAGATGTTCTTCCGAACTAGGATTGCACCGTAACCTTCATTGGTTACTGTAGTTGAGGGGGTAGAATTAAGAGGAATAGGTCGGTAGAATGTGGATGTCTCACACTGACCCAGGCGGACTACAGGAACGTGGCCAGTTTCTACGATGTCACAGCGACCACTCTAGGTGTAATAGAAGTTGAACTGGGGCTGGATTCATCAAAAATTATACCCGTGGGTATGCGGGGTATAAGGGGTAGAGATAAGATATGAGTCAGGTAGAGATAAGGTAAGAGTCGGACACGCAGGCTTCATCGTGGGTATCTCTACCCCTATACCCACGGGTAAGTCGTTGATGAATCCGGCCTCTGAATGCACTACCGTAGCTTCTCATCATTTATGAACTACTGATTCAGAGAATCGACATCCCGCCGCCAGATGTCCCAACTGTTCGCTCGGAAGACGAAGACGATGAGAAGACGTCGGAGGTATGTAGCAGACTTGGCATATTTTCTTTCCTCATTTTATTTATTTATTTATTTATTATATACGTCCTAGGACGCGCTCAAAACGGAGTACCAAACGTAGTGGACACACACTGGCAAAGGGTAAAAACATAGAAGAAAAAACAAATACACAAAAAAACTTCAAAAATGATCCATAAAAATGCCATCAAAGGATAAGGATTCCTCATTTTTCGTGGAAAGATAGAAACAAACTGCCAACGGTTAGCTTTTTTGTGCCGACATTCGGGTAGATCTAAACAAAATCTATAGGCTAAGCTGTACGGTAAGACTTTTGGGGTATTTAGTGTTCATTTTGGGCGCTACAAAGCTTCTACAAGATGAAACAGTTTCCAGTCGTTTGCTCAGAAACGCCAATTTGAGAAGAAGGCAAAAGAGAGCAAGAAGATCGTACCAAAAGAGGAAGAAGAGGTAGAGGAAGAAGAAGAAGAGGAGAGGCCGATAAGGTTGGAGAAGAAGAAGCCTGTTCGCAAAGATGACGACGACAGCGACGACGACGACAAGAAGAAGGTGTGGCTCTTCGGAAGAATCTATTGCTCTTCTGCTGCATCCTTCGTATCGGTGTGAGAAGAAACGTTTTTCAGAAGGACTCAAGCGAAAAGGTATCGAAAAAAGAAGACAAGGGAAAGAAGACCTCGGGAAAGGGTTCAAAGAAACAGGGAAAGAAAGTAGAGGACGATGACGAGGATGAACGAAAAGAAAAGAAGACTGGAACGAAGAAGAAGAAGAACAGCAAGGAAGACGACGAAGAGGAGGAGGAGGTTGGTATTGAGGGAGTAATTTCGCGTGGGACCTAGAGCCGTCATATAGTGAGTTTGATTTCAGGAACGTCCTAGGTATAAGGAGTATGAAGACGAAGACGAAGACGAGCACGAGCACGACGAGGGCGAGAAACAGTACGCGTTTTTCTTTTTTGGGGTTTGAAACCTCTTCTTAAAAGGCGAACAACTAGAATAAAGGTGGTTAAAAAGGGTAGCATTATTTACAGCGATATTTACTGGGTTTAACCGCTTAAAATCTTATTCGGAATCCATGGCAATGATAAACTGGATTGTCTTCTCCAAGAAAATCAGCAATAAATACTTTATTTTTATGGAATAAGATAGTACTACGCGATCTAGTTGTATCCTTGCGATTTCTCGGCTGGAGAGTCGACGAAGAGTTCGGCGGTTCTCTTGGGGCACGGGCAGTAGGCAGCGTCTCCTCCAGGAAGACCGGCAGTTCCGTCGCTTCCGCTAGTTCCGTCCGTTCCATTACCACCGGGCTGTCCATCGGCCCCGGCTGGTCCAGGGGCTCCCGTCTTGCCATCCTCTCCATTCTGGCCATTCGCACCGGCATTTCCAGCGACTCCTGCCATACCGGGAGCGCCTCCTGGTCCGGGAAGTCCCTTACCTTTGGTGCCCTTGGTTCCTGGGGATCCTGGCAGACCTGGTGCTCCTGCTGCTCCTGGTGCTCCAGCGTCTCCTGGCTCGCCATCCGCTCCAGGGTTTCCGCCAGCACCGGGTGGTCCAGCGGCACCACTCTGTCCATCGGGACCAGCACCTCCTGCGGGTCCATCGGGTCCTGCTGGTCCTGGTTCACCTCCGGGGCATTGGATGCAGCTGGAAAAATCAGCAATGTAGTGGCTGTAAGGCCAACTGAAGCGGTATAAATGAGACTTACGAGACAGGCTCGTTGGCCTTTCCTGTCATGCTGATGCCATGGTTGCCGGACTTGGCAGCCTCTCCTTGAGCTCCGTCTTCTCCCGGTGCTCCGGGCTGACCAGGTAGTCCAGGTGGCCCAGGGGGACAGCTGTTTGGCTGCGAACCGCATCCACAGCTGCCGCCAGTTCCTCTCTTGCTCCTTCCGAAGACCGTATTCTTCAGCGTGTCGAGTCGTTCGGCCTTGGTGCTTCGAATCATCGTGTTCCAGGCATCATCTGCGAACTCCTAAAAAACAGACTGCCTTAGCCAGTGCTCCGGACGACGCCTTCTTTTGTCCATCGCTTACCTTGAACTCTCCTAGATCGGTGATAGCATCGTCGTAGAACGAGTTAATGTCGCTGAGCAGCACGGCGACGCTGGTGATGGCAACGAGAATGGCGATGGCGCTGGCGCCGGATGCAAAGGTGACGAATACCTTAGCGGACATCATTGGGTGGGACCTGTTCTCTGCGCAGCCTGCCCACGGCTTTTATACGGAGCGTGTGGATATGGTTTTGCAAGTTTTTCCTGGACGCCGAAGGTTTAGCGCATAGAACTCGATTACATAGCTATGATAGCGCCGCAGCGCCCCGTCGCCTGACATCGTCCGTGGTTTATGGCGTGGTCGGTGCATCCTAGAGTAATAGCAGTCATGCCGAAGAAGTGTTGGCCTGGTGGAACGCTTTGATTTGGCAGCACGCAGTCGCGTAATTATCCAGGGGCCGGATTCATCAACGACTAACTCGGGGGTATAGGCGGTAGAGATACCACGATGAAACCTGCGTCTCTGACTCTTACCTTATCTCTACATGACTCTTGTCTTATCTCTACACCTCAAACCCCGCAAACCCATGGGTTTAGTTGTTGATGAATCCGGCCCCAGAAAAACACTGAGCCTGAGGAGTTGGCTCTTTTGGGGAAACGGGCCCATAAAGGGAACTCTAGGGCCAGGATTCATCAAGCAATGGGTATAGGTAGAGATACCGTAGGGGGACCCACTACTGTATCGTACCCACTACCAGGGGCCGGATTCATCAACAATTAAACCCGTGGGTATGCGGGGTATAAGAAATAGAGATAAGAAAGGGGTCAGGTAGAGATAAGGTAAGAGTCAAAGACGCAGACTTCATCGTGGGTATCTCTACCCCCTATACCCGCGGGTAGGTCGTTGATGAATCCGGCCCCAGCAGTGGGTAGTGGGTATGATTCGTATTCATGGAAGGAATCAAGGGTAAGGTACAACTAGGCCCTGATCTCACTGGAGCGCCATTTTGTCAATGGGGCTCGTATGAGTCGTGGGTATATGGATGTACCCACGACGATCGGAGCGTTTTCTCCACCCAGTGAATACCCACGATTTTGCAGGTAAGGCTTATCATGAATCGAGGGTATGTCCACATCGTGGGTATGTCCACCCCTACACCCAGTATACCCGTAGGTATGCGCGTTGATGAATCCGGGCGCAGGATTTGGGGAATTCTTGAGAAAAGAGAGGTAGGTGGGCCACATCCTGGGGCCAGTTTCATCAACAATTAAACCCGTGGGTATGCGGTGTATAAGGGGTAGAGATAAGGCAAGAGTCAGAGACGCAGGCTTCATCGTGGGTATCTCTAATCCCTATACCAGCGGGTTAGTCGTTGATGAATCCGGCCCGTGGAATTCTTTGTGCGGTCCCGATTCCCTAGAAGAACTGGGGCCGGATTTACCAACGACTAACCCGCGGGTATAGGGGGTAGAAATGAAGCCTGCGCCTCTGACTGTCGCCTTATCTCTACCCCTTATACCCCGCATATCCACGGGTTTAATTGTTGATGAATCCGACCCCTGGGCGCAGATTCATCAAGCAATGGGTATAGGTAGAGATACCGTAATAGGACCCACTACCGTATCGTACCCACTACCAGCCGTGGGTAGTGGGTATGATTCGTATTCTTGAAAGGAGTCAAGGGTAAAGTACAACTAGGCCTCTCGCGAGAGCAGCTGATCTCGCTGGAGCGCCATTTTGTCAATGGGGCGCGAACAAGTCGCGGTATACGGATGTACCCACGACGATCTGAGGGTTTTCTCCACCCACGATTCTGCAGGTAAGGCTTATCATGAATCGTGGGTATGTCCACCCCTATACCCGGTATACCCGTAGGTATGCGCGTTGATGAATCCGGGCCCAGGATTTGGGAAAATCTTGAGAAAAGAGCGGTAGGTAGTCCTGGGCAGGACCCATCGACTACTAACCCGCGGGTATAGGGGTAGAGGTACCCACGATGGAGCCTGCTTTTCTGACTCTTACCTTATCTCTACCTGACTCTTATTTTATCTCTACCCCTTATACCCAGCATACCCACGGGTTTAATTGTTGGTGAATCCGGCCACTGAAGTACCAAGCCGTGTCCTAAGACTACGGCATGTATTATAACTCAAGGTGAAGAACTAAACTGTTTAAATGAGCGTTCCCCAATGCTGCGTTAAACCCTTGGGTTCCATATGGTAACTGGCGATCGAATGGCCCATCCATGATGGGATCCGCAAATTGATTGCTTTTAATCGCGGTTGTGCAGCTCCACTGATCAGGAGCGCTCTGGCTTATCATTTGAACTTTTCAACAGGACAAAACGATTAGGAAGAGGAAGATTCAGTTGTTTGTAACCCGGTTCGGGGCTTAATTGACGCATTCGGAAGCGTGGGTTTTCTTCGTAGGTCCCGACGTGTTTACCCGGTGTCCGTAGCACGGTCAACTCATTCTGACGGTCATCCTTATCAGGGACCCTCGATTCCAATGCTCCACTCTTTCAATGTCATCGAACTTCCAGACTCCTGCGGCCGGATTCATGAATGACTTTACCCAGGTTGTTACAGGATGTTTTGTTACGATCAAATCTCTTGCGCCAGGTGGGACTCGAACCTGCACCTTCTGCTTTCCGGGCAGCGATGCTATGCCCTACTACTTTACCTAGGGTTGTATGTGTAAGGGTAGAAATTGAAGTATTACATGGAATTCATAAAAAAGTGGGCGTGGGTGAATGGTGAGGTAGAATTATATTATTCACGGATTTGTATCATATCATGAATACCAAACTTGCCCTCTACCCACTGTCCTCTGTTGGTAAGCTCACCCATTACCGTAAACCCAATTACCGTTACCTTACCAATTGTGAATTCGGCCTCTATTCTATATAATGACTGCGAAAAGCCGAGCTGGGGCGAGATTCATCAACGTTACAGCGGTTATATTCTACAGCGGATTCACAATACAGCGGTCTAACAGAGAAACTACCGCGAATTCTGATTCATCAAAAATGCTGTGAAAGTAACGGAGTCTAGAATTCGACCGAGAACCGGAGCTCGCTACGTTGTATCTTTTACAGAGATTTTCACAGAGATTTTACCGCAACGATTGCTGTTAAGTCACGTTTTCAGGATTTTCGGCTGTAATTTCTGTGTTAAACTGCCTTAGGTCGTTGATGAATCCTGGTAGGTTTCTTCGAGGTCATCTAAGTCTAATTGCTGCCCCTTCAACCGGGTTTGGTCACAGCTCATCAACTGCTAGGTTAGGTATGGCTAACGTGCAGCAGCCCTAATGTCTTCGTCTGCACCTTGAAAGGAAAGAAAGGCGAGAAAGTGCCCTTCTGTTGCAACTAGCGAGCTACAGTTCGATTCCATACTCAAGCGGAGAGGGTATTATCTTTCTGAGGTCGCTAACAGTGAAGGACAGGAATGAGGTGCGAAAAGAAATTTTGAGTCAGCAAAAATTGGAAGGATTAGAGGGCGAGTTGTAGCGCAGTCGGAGGAGACGCCGGCTGCCGCGTGCTCTCGATTCTAGGTCCCTGGTTCGGATTTCCCGTCCAGTTAACCATGCCTTCCATCCCAACGGGGTCGGTGAATTGGTTCTAGACTTGCTTGCGAAGGGTAAAACACTGAATTACTCATCGGCTGGCCACTACAAGCCATTGTATAGGCTAAGTACGCATTCGAATTGCCTCCGCGGCGTCCTGTATAAGTAGAAAGCATGGCGCATCCCAAAAAAGATTGAGTAACACGGTCCCTTATTCTTCGTCCTTTATTTATTTGCAAAATTTTCGGATGATCTCTTTCAGAGCATGAAAAAGTAGAAGTTGAATGCGTGGCGCACACTAAAAAGGGCTTGTCTAACGTCTTCCTTTATCGTTTTACTAAAAATTAGGGAATAATTTGGACGTTAATCTATCTTTTTATTGGATGCGCCGTACACTCCTTCTATTGGGCATTGTGGAAGCAATTTGAATGCCTTTTTGACCTACGCAATAACTTGGCCAGCCGATCCGCAAGTCAGTGTTCTGCCCTCGCCAGACAAGACTGATACCTATTCGGCAGCGCTGAAGGGGCGGAAGGTTTAGCTGGTCTGGGGTGGGAACCGAACCTGAGACCTCGATTTACGGTGCGCTTGACAACCGGCGTCTCCTCCGACTGCATTGCACCCGACCTCATTTGCTCACTTTTCGGAGAAAATTCTCGGAAAGGTGAAGGTCGGCAACGGGTAGGACTGTATGAGTGCTTTGGTTGTGTCTCTGTTTCTCCAATGTCATGATTTCTGGGACCTTAGTTGCTGCGGGTTCTAGATGAACTTCGGAAAAAACTTCTTCGCTCACTGGACAAAATCAGTGTGACTTCATCTGGGACAGAAGGCTGTTGTATGGGCGGAATGCTTCTTCCAAATGCTTTAGTGCATGCCGCAGAAGTTGAGTTCATGGCGCATTTCAAGGCGAATTATTTTCGTCGCTGTTCCTGTAGTCTTTGCGATTCATTTTCTGCACCTAAATAAGTCAACGTAACGACTTGTAAGTTTTGAATCTCAGCTTTCTGTTCTGGGATTTTAAGACTAAGAAAGTATGTTCTGATCCATTACGGATCCATACTCTCGTTTTCAGCGACGACGATCCGGACGGAGCGAGTCCGATGCCTGTGCTGACCAGCGTACTGCTCTCACTGCTCTCGATGTACACTCTGTGATCTCCGTGCTACACTATGTAGTCGTAGCCTACTACGGTATGACTGTGACTAACCCTGTAGGTAGCGTCAACGCTACTAATCAACATCCGAGTGATTTCTGTGATAATGGTTCGGTTTCTATTGCGTACTACTCGTTTTAATTGTATGCGAATGTAAAATAGATAAAGGTCAATTACTGTGGCGTTTGTAATCAAAAATCAATACTGATCGACTGATCGATTTATCGATTACAGCGCAGTCTTGGGCTAGTGTGGAACCACTCGAGAAGCCTGTTCCAGTTCGAGAGTAGGATTTTATTCCGATTTCACATGCCCAGTTCCGTCGGTATCACTCTTAGGAATGCGCCATGCGCCATCACTTCGTTGTGGTTTGGGGAGGCGTTTAGAAGACTCTCCTGGGCCCGGATTCATCAAACAAAGGGTATAGGTAGAGATACCGTAAGGGAATCGTAACCACTAGCAGCAGTGGGTAGTGGGTACGATTCGCATTCATGAAAGTAATCAAGGGTAAGGTCCAACTGGGCCTCTCGCGAGGACAGCTGGGACCGAATTCATCAACGACTAACCAGGGGATATAGCGGGTAGGGTAGAGATACCCATGATGAAGCAGCCCGCGTCTCTGACTCTTGCCTCATCTCTACCTCTACTCTTATTTTATCTCTACCCCTTATACCCTTCATACCGACTGGTTTAATTGTTGATGAATCCGGCCTCAGATCTCACTGGAGCGCCATTTTGACAGTGGGGCGCGAACAAGTCGCGGGTATATGGATATACCCACAACGATAGGAGGGTTTTCTCTACCCACTGATATACCCACGATTTTGCGGGTAAGGTTTACCGAATTGCGGGTTTGCGGGTCGTGGGTATGTCCACGTAGTATGTCCACCTCCTCTACCCAGCATACCCGTGGGTATGCGCGTTGATGAATCCGGGACGTTGATGAATGAATACAGCATAATTTCAGAATGTGAAACTCACAGTAGCAGAATGTATAGCGCAATCCAATGGGGGGTTTGTTTACAGTTTACGGGTAACCATGACCCTTGAGTGATAACCTTTTTGCTTGACGTTGCCTAGTTTTTAGCTTGAAGTAAGCGAATTTTCCCAGATGTCAAGTTCGTGGCGCCATCCTCTATTTCAGGTCCTTTTCTCGGCATCAGATGAAGGCCAAAGTTTATCACATCTACAGTACGAACAACACAGAAAGATTCGAGATCTAGTTGAACACCCTTCGGTAACCTCCTTGCTGTGCACCTTCGCCGCCAACGGCAGCTTCGGCAGGTGGCTGGTAACTGCCAGTCCTAGCAGGACAGGGACAGTAAGCCGCGTCCTGCCCTGGACCACCCGAACCGCCGTCAGTTCCAGGACTGCCGTCCTGTCCTGGCTGTCCATCGTTTCCATTAGATCCAGCTGGTCCAGGCTGACCGTCAGCTCCCGGATTTCCGGCCGCACCGTCCTGTCCTGCCTGTCCAGACTGGCCGGGTGATCCTTGTGGGCCAGGCTGTCCAGGTTTGCCCTGTCCGCGTTGACCGTTCTGTCCGGGTTGTCCGGGCTGGCCGGCTGTACCAGGCTGTCCAGCCTGGCCTTGATCTCCGGCAGGTCCCGGCTGTCCGGGTGTGCCATCTGATGTGGCCTGAGCATCAGTACCTGGGTTTCCATCTGGTCCCGCTGGTCCAGGTGGTCCATCTGGTCCTGGTGATCCTGCTTCGCCTTGCGGGCACGTGATGCACTCTTGGTTGCCCTGCTTCTGAGCATAGCTGTCACCATGTCCACCACTCTGTCCGGCTTGTCCATCTTCTCCATCGAGACCGGGCTCTCCAGGCTGTCCCGGTGGTCCAGGTGGTCCTGGTGGACAGGAGTTCGGTTGCGCTCCACAGTTGCAACTGCCTTGAGCAGACGCAGGAGGAGGTGCAGGTGGACTGGCGACGGAGCCGTCGCTGCTCACTCCGGCATCGTACGCCTGACGAGCCACCCTGGTTCCGCCCTCGTTCGCTATGATCATCCTCGACCAAGCGGCGTCAGCGAAGCCCTTAATGAAACAGATTGATCGACTTCTCAATGGACGGCCTGAATGACTCACCTTGAACTCCTGCAGATCGTGTAGCGACTCATCGTAGAAGCTGTTGATGTCGTTGACGATGTAGCCAAACGCCGACACGGAGACAACGATCAGCAGAGCTGAGGTCGCGGCAGCGAACACTGCGAGGCACCGAGTCATTGCAGAGGAGATGACGATGAGGTCTGAAGTCGGAGCAGCGTTTATATAGGAGCAGTTGTAACATCAAAGCGGCTGAGGTCATAGGGCATGCTTGTTTTCAGCCGTGTTCGTCGTCGTGGAGTGTGGAGTGTCGTACCCGCTCGGTTTTCCGGTTCGTCTCGTCGCGTACTGAAATGTGAATGAGGTGTCGAGCGGCGGAGCGCACTCAGATGCAGTCCGGGAGGCTATTAATGTTTGGCAACACAGCTTCGAGACAAGGAATCAGTCGTGGTTCAGGGTCAAGATTGAGGTTCTAGAATCAAAGGGGGTCGTGCCCTCTTTTGCTCTCGGAAGAGCATTGTTTAGTAGTTTTTTAGCTTTCTAGGGGTTTTCTAGCCCTTAGTAAGCCGTTGGAGATTCGCATGCAGCTTCGTTCACTGAAGGAGACATGTTATGAGCGCAGAATTGAATTCTTCAACGACACCATTTTCATGTCAATTTCAATTTTGTCAAATTTTGGACACTTTTCGTATCCAAATGGACTCTCCTCTAAACAGATTTGATGCTTCTTAAAACAAAGTGAACGGCTTCAAAATCGAAAAGCGTCTTTACAGGTTCAACTATGGACTTTCCAAGGTGGCCAGAACAATTTGTGTTCAAGGAAAGTTTGATATAATTTTTTAAATTTTTTTAGTTCATCTGCCGAGCGTAGTAAATCTATAAAAATTGAATAAAAATTTTATTTCTGAAAAACTAGTAAATGAAGTTTAGCTTTAGAGCAAAAGAATGCGCCGGTCATCTATTGCATCAGTAGGCGATCGCACCATGCACTCGAAAAGCTGTCGCTATTTTTTAAAGTTGATACCATGCTAACAAAATTTTTTCTACCAATCGAGTAAAAATCGTGATGTCTGGGATGAAGCACGGTGCAGTCTCCTCTTTTCTTCTTCTCCTTCTTCTTCTTTTTCTTCTTCTTTTTCTTCTTGTTCTTCTTTAGCGCCTATCCAGGTTCATAGCGGGGTCCGCTATTCTGGTGTCATGACGTCACCATTCCCCGTCCAACGCTAGATCAGGGTGGACACCAGCAACCTTCAAGTCCATGTGTAACGTATCAGCCCAGCGCTGCTTCGGACATCCTCTAGAGCGCTTTCCTATTACCTCGAAGTTGAGGCCTATCTTGCGGATGCTGTCTTCCTTTCCATGCAGAACGTTGCCGTACTACCACAGGTGAGCTTCGCTCATCTTGTCCGCTATCGGCGCGACACCGAACTTCTGAACAGCATCGTTTCGGATGCGGTCCGTGCGCGTGACTCCAGCCGTCCAGCGCACCATCTTCGTCTCCATGACGCTGAGGCGCGTTTCAACTTCCCTGGTCGCAGGCCAACACTCAGCGCCGTACATCGCTACTGGCCGGACGGCAGCTCTGTAGATCTTCGACTTCAGGTCCTCTGGAATCTTCCTATCGCAGAGCACGCCAGTCAGCGAACGCCACTTGGACCAAGCTGCACTCACGCGGAAGTTCACTCCAACCATCGGACCGCCGTCAGACGCTATTGCTGATCCCAGGTACTTAAAGACCGCAGTGCGTGGAAGCTCGATGCCGTCAATCTTAATGGAGCCGGACTCACTTACGTTCGTCGTTAGATACTCAGTCTTCTTCACGTTCAATCTGAGGCCAAACAGCTCCAAGCAATCACACCAAGCTTGCACCTCTCGCGCGAGTTCACCTTTATCTTCGCTAGCGAGCATCACGTCATCGGCATAAAGCAACGTCCAAGGGACGGGCTTCTGAAGATCTCGTGTTATGGCATCCATGACGACAACAAAGAGGAGTGGGGAAAGCGCAGAACCCTGGTGTACCCCGACAGAGATGGGGAACTCCATCGAGGTCCCAGCTGCAGCTTGAACTCGACTCTTTGGACAAGAGTAGAGAATTCGCACCCACTCTATGAGCTCTTCAGGAACTCCATGTCGTCGCAGGGCGTACCATATCACTTCACGCGGTACGCGGTCAAAGGCCTTCTCCATGTCGAGAAAGGCGATATGCACCGGCTTCTGTCTCTCGCGATGCTTCTCCACCAGGAGGCGGGCGGCGTGTATGGCACCAATGGTGCCACAGCCAGCAACGAAGCCGCACTGATTGCTTGAAAGCTGGACGATGTCACGAATTCGTCCGACGACAATTCGCTCGAAGATCTTCGTGCTGTGCGAAAGCAGGCGAATCGGAAGGTAATTGGAGCAGCCAACAGGACTGCCCTTCTTCTTCCAAATCGTAATAGTCGTGCTTTGGCACCAACACTCAGGCACCTTCTCCGCTACAATCTTATCAAGGAACTTCGCCATTCAGACATTGCGTTGGCGGCAGTCTGGAGCATATTTTTAATAATGCCCCTTTTGGTCATGAAACGGTGAGCATGGCAGTAGTTAGCAAGAATTTTCATGCTACTGGGATTCAAAATATCGTCTAGTTTTAATTTCACCGTGGATTATGTTAAGGAATCCAATCCAATCTTCCGTAGGTTTTCCCTCGTTCGCTCTGTTTGTTGAAAGCCGAACTCGGACAAATTTTCATGCGTTTCCATTCTCGAGAGCTCTGCTTAGATCTTCGCTACCCTTTGATTCGCTGTGAAGTTGTTAAGAAGGTCAGGAACTGCCTTGCAGGTTGTAAAGTTGTAAATTATCTCGAGCGGCTGCAATTCCTCAACACTCGAGCGTTCTTAGGGGAATAGGGTGATGCTGTGGTTATAAAGGATAAGGATAAAGGACGGCGTTATTTAATCCCTTCTGGGATGCGCCAGCGCATTCTACTTCTACGGGATGTCGTGGAGGCGATTTGGATGTGTATTTGTCCATACAATGACTTGCGGTGGTCAGCCGATGGACAAGTCAGCGCTTTATCCTTCCCAGACAAGTCTGGTACCAATTCATCGACCCCGGAGGGATGGAAGGCTTGGTTGGCCTGGGCGGGAAATCCGAACCAGAAACCTGGTATCGGGTGCACGCGACAGTCGCGCCTCCTCCGACTGCACTACACGCGCCCCTATGCTGTGGTTATAGAAGAAGCAATTTTTTCCGTAACAGTTCCTCTCGTGCTCCAAAAAAAAAAAGATGATGTGAGAATAACATATCTTTTAGCTCTTTAGTGAGGTAATGTGGGCGTAGGCATGGCTGAGTGGGCGGTAATTCTGGGGCCGGATTCATCAATGACTTACAGATAATTAACGGAGAAATTACAGTCGAAATTCCTGAAAAAAAAAGCGAATGAACGCGGCTTGACAACAGACGATGTGGTGAAATGTTGGCGTTATTAGGAATTTTGGCTGTAATTTTCCGTTAAATCTCTGTAAGTCGTTGATGAATCTGGCTCCTGATCGCTTTCTCATCACATACCTCACTGCCTTCTAACAAAACTTTCACTTTCTGGAAGGGAATACTCCCTCCGGAAATTGTTAAGAACAGATCATTGCTTTCGAAGTGCGTTTAGGCCCGTGGGAAGAAATGAAGCTGATCACTTCTCACAGAGGGTGTGACATGACCTGGACGAACCTGGAGCTAACTTCTTTCTCTTTTCTACGCTCTATTATTAGAGTATCTTTATCTCACATAGATTCAATAGACATGAGAGTTTGGTTCCGTTCAGTGTAAAGGGTAAAGGATAAAGGACGGCGTTATTCCTTCTGCTATGCGCCACGCATTCTACTTCTACAGGATGTCGTGGAGGCGAGTTGAATGCGTACAATGACTTGCGGTGGCCAGCCGACGAACAAGTCAACGCTTTATCCTTCCCAGACAGGTCTGTTACCAATTAACCGACCCCGGAGGGATGGAAGGCTTGGTTGGCCTGGACGGGAAATCCGGACCAGGATCCTGGTGGTATCGGGTACAGGCGATAGCCGGCGGCTCCCCCGACTGCGCTCCGCGCGTCCCAGTTTCAGTGCACCGATGAAAATTCTGAAAAATTGTAAGCAATGTGCTATATTTATTTATTTATTTATTGTGCGTACTATGGCTAATGGGCGCGTGGAGCGCAGTCGGAGGAGGCACCGGCTGTCGCCTGCACCCGATATCAGGTTGCTGGTTCGGATTTCCCGCCCAGGCCAACCAA
This sequence comes from Heligmosomoides polygyrus polygyrus, assembly GCA_947396885.1. Taxonomy (NCBI): domain Eukaryota; kingdom Metazoa; phylum Nematoda; class Chromadorea; order Rhabditida; family Heligmosomidae; genus Heligmosomoides; species Heligmosomoides polygyrus. Next base: position 103,969,558 of record OX377202.1, on the reverse strand, counting down.
GCCTTCCATCCCTCCGGGATCGGTGAATTGGTACCAGACTTGTCTGGGAAGGATAAAGCGCTGACTTGTTCATCCGCTGGCCACCGCAAGTCATTGTATGGCCAAATACGCATTCAACTCGCCTCCACGACACCCCGTAGAAGTAGAATGCGTGGCGCATCCCAAAGGGGATTGGATAACGCCGTCCTTTATCCTTTACTGTGGCTAACAATAACCTTTGAAATGAGACGTTATAAACCATGGAAATTCATAAAGTCAACGATCTGTAATAACGGCTGGGTAACCAAACCTAACCCATCTAAAAGCGCAAGACTGTCAATGCGCAGAGGAAAAAAAATTAAGAACAGGAAAAGCGGGCATACGCTGTGAGCTCGAATTCTGGTAAAGTCGTTCGCCTTCTTCTTTTTTAGATTGAAAGCAGAGCTGCATTAGGCAGAATCTCTCCTAGCATGAAGATTCCGACGTCATTCAGTCAGTCGGAATCGCTTCGACGTCTTCCCGTAGATATTGAATGCGTGGCGTACTCCACGTGGGGGTTGGTTACTCTTCCAGCGTACCCTCTCGGCGATAGATCAGGTCCTTCCACACTTTTGCTTAGAAGTGACTATCTTCTGACAGAATCTGCGTCCCAGATGCTGCCAAGAAGCTCTCCGGACTGGCTGCTACTACGAGAAAAGTGCTCTAGGTGGCCCCGCTGGCGTAAACACACACCGTCTGTGTCGGCGAGGAGATTTCTCATCAGTTGCAATGTGCCTGCTGCGTCTGCCGAGCGCTTGGTTGGTGTTTATTTTTGTTCCCGGAGTGGCGACGACCTTTCAAAGAGCGCCAACGTTGTCGACGTCGTCGTCATGTGTCCGACATGTGTTCTGTGTTTACGTCGTCGAGCTTATCGGTTGGCAGAGTGCGGTGCAGTTCTTCGTACACTTTGATCTCAGCATCAGACGGGCGAAAGGAGTTCACGAAAAACCAAGCGAATTCAGCCAGCGATCCCGACGAGTCTAAGGAGCTCTGTCGCAGAGCTGTAGAGGAATTCTTGGCGAAGAGTGGCGAGCGACTGCCAGCCGGCCGGACGGCTGCGTGTGTGGCTGTGTGGCTGTGTCAAGGACGACAAGTGGAACAGCAGAACCCAGCAGCAGATAGACGAGCAGCTCGCAGCCGTTGGATCGATGCTGGTCTTGCCCATCCGCTGGCCACAGCCTATCGATCCGAATCGATTCATCGGTCTCAAAAGCCAGTTTGAAGTTCACTTCTCGGACTCGTTACGGTGTTTTTCGACGACGGCTTGGTGGGCGCGCGACGTGTTGACGGCGGCTGGGGGATGCCTGATGAGCAGCCATCGCTCGTCCACCACGGCGTCTCTGAGTCATCGCTGTGGATCGTAGCCGGCGAGTCCTTGGACTGTGATGGACTTTAGACTTCAACGACTCTCATCGTCGCTGTAAGAATCGTCGTCACGTTCCTCTCCTCATTCCTGTGATGCCAGGGCCTCCGATAGGTCGGGTGGCCTCAGTGTATCAGATGCGTGTGGGAGTGTTCCATCTGCTTTTTTGGAGCCGATCTTCTTCACTAAACTTCATCGATCCATCTGCGTGTTTCATCGTATGTCTTCTGGACTTCTACTTATCATTCAACTTTAAGGAACCGTCACAGCGGGAGGAGGTAAGAGGTAGCGAAGGTTGCACCGAGGTTTAGTTCATCCATCAGCCAACGAAGACGTCTTCTCCTAGCTTGGTAGTTGTTCCTGCTTAAAAACTGTTCCGAAGGAAAGTAGCACATAAAGTTTGACCACATCAAGTCTTTGGGTGTTTTTATAGTTAATATTCTTAAGTTTTATGCAAGCGCGAGTCTCGAAGAAGTCGTGGGACGCTCTTGACAATGCTACGAACTGCCTGCTAGAGACCTTCTTCAAGTATGTATCTAAACCTCCGCCAATTCTTGGAACCCTTTCCGATCATATTTCTTTAGTTTAAAGCTGATTACCCTGGCCGATGAGATTCCTAGGATGTGAAACACCCTGATGAACGGACAGACCTAAACTACTGAGAAGCGAAACTAACCAATTAGGCGCAAATAGCCTAGAAGAAAGTCAAGGTCCTCAAGGTTCTTGCTATTTTCTCTGGAGATTGGTTCTTCGTTTAACTTTCCATTTTACCTCCGTGTTCATGCCCGCGTTCCACGGCTTCACCAAAATACATCATGAGGCAAATTCATGTCCCATGGTGGTGCCTTCTGGTGACACCGAAAGACGGCTATCCGTCTTCTGCGATTGGTAGCTTTCGTCGTTCTGTTCCTACGTCTCATCTGACGAGGATTTTGACCTACCTAACCTTGGCAAATAGCTTGATGTCAGCCTCGAGGAGTCCATAGTGTTCACTGCGCCGTATGAATCTATTGAATAATATTAGGGTGGGCCAAAAGTAATGAGACTCTTCATGCCGTGCCCACATACGTCGTGAGTAGAGTCCGGTTTCGTGCTTCTCGTATTTGTATGTTTGTATGCTACTTACTGAAGGCCACCTGAGAAGTGACCACTTCCGCCCTTTCCAGAAGCATGCCAAAACCGCAGTCTGTCTCATGCCGAAACCCCAGTCTGACGAGTCGACCTGTGTCGCGCAAATCTCTCCCGATTCCCAACCCCGAGCAGCCTGAACTCAATCTTAACGCAGGGTGAGAAGTACGTCTTCTACCATAACCCTACCAAGCAGCGAGTCTGGGTGAGGCCTGGTGACCTGTTAGCGACCTTCGTTCGGCGGGATGTTCACGGCGAGAAGCACCTTCTGAGCTTTTGAGTCTGCGCCTATGGACCGGTATACTGGAAGCTGTTTTCTAAAAGCACGACGATGGACTACAAGGCCATGGTGAACGAAATAGAAGAGATGGACCGGCGACTCGCACGTATTCGGTCTCAGCGCTGCAAGAAGGTCCTCCTCTTCGACGACGCCGCACCCCAACGGGCAAAAGTGACCACGGATAAGCTTGCTCAGCTGGGCTACGTTCACATGCCTCACCCACCGTATTCGCCGGACATCTCTCCATACGACTACCACTACTCCTTGAGCCTAAAGGACTTCATGGTCGGAAGGGACACAAGGACCCAAGCAGACCTCGCCAACCATAACGAGCAGTGGATCAGCACCAGGCCCAAGCAGTTCAGGAAGGATGGGATCAGGAAGTTGGCTGATCGATGGCAGCAAGGTCATTGACCCTAATGGCGAATACATTCCTGCAACCGCTGAGTTGTGACTGAGTTATAAAGAAATAAAATAAATTTGTTGAATTTGTCTCATTACTTTTGGCCCACCCTAATACCTAGAGGTTGAGTGTCTCGAAGTTCCTGGATTCGTAGTTGCGGAAGGCTCCAGAACTTTTCGCCTTTTCGCCCGTTTCTTCGTATCGATTTTTTATTGCACAAAGATAACATTTACGAGTCTCTATTTTCGAAATCTCCTTCCTTGAGAAGGGCGCGGGGAGCGCAGTCGGAGGAGGCGTCGGCTGTCGCCTGCACCCGACATCGAGTTTCTGGTTCGGATTTCCCGCCCAGACCCACCAAGCCTTCCATCCCTCCGGGATCGGTGAATTGGTACCAGACTTGTCTGGGAAGGATAAAGCGCTGACTTGTTCCTCGACTGGCCACCGCAACTCATTGTATGGCCAAATACGCACTCAAATCTTCTCCACGACATCCACTGGAAGTAGTGTGCGTGGCGCATCCCAAGATGGATTGAGTAACGCCGTTTATCCTTGTCCTTTACAAATCTAAACAAGTTAAAGAGCACGAATTTTTACCTTTAGTCTTTTATCTCGGTAGTCTACTAGCTTATTCTTTCTACATCCTTCTTTACATATCGTCTTCAGACAAATAGGATTTATTAGGATTTATTTATATTTATTTAATATTATTTATTTCATTATTTATTTAGTTTATATTTATTTATATTGTTTATGCATATTTATTTATTTATCTAATAGGATTTACAAATAGGATTTATTCAATAGAATACCTTTTTAATTCAAACTGGACACTCCTCAAAGTAAATTGGAACTTTTAAAAAGGTAAATCAAATCAAATATTCTGAATCAAAATGAACGCCCTCCAAGTTAAGCAAGCTCTAGGAAACTTATAATGCATTTTTTTATCTAAGAAATTTAATTAGAAACTTTCAATAAGCAATAAAAATCAAAAATCATGAAAAAATCAATAGAAATCTGCGATTCCCCTACCCCACGAAGTAATTGCAGCATTTGAATTTTTCACAAAAATTCTGTTATTTTCGCCACAGGAATAACCACGATGGATCTGTAAATGAGGCTTACTTGAAGCTGTGTAGCAGAGATACGTATGTTCTTTGCTGTTGTTTTTGTAGCATATTTAACCATTGCGCAACAGCGTGGGAACAGAATTATTGTTGTCACAACGATGTTTTGTTGCGATCAAAACTTCTAGCGCCAGGCAGGACTCGAACCCGCACCTCCCTCTGACCGGGCGGGAATGCTCTACGCCATTACACCACCGGCGCCGTTTGATCAAACGCAACATCCACACCTCGTGGGACCGATCAGCACCCACCCGTATCCGGGATGAAGTTTTGATCGCAACAAAACATCGTTGTGACAGCTTACAACCTCGATACCAGCCAATTGAGGCTTAAAGAAACTGATTAGAATTATTGTTGTTAATTGAATGGAAATGGTGACGTGAAAAACGAAGGCATGGCGCAATCCCTTCGATTCAAGCAACGCTTCGAAAAATTCCCGTGCTCGACGGCAGGTTCCTGGTTCGGATTTCCCGCGGAGGTCAACCATGCCTTCCATCCCTCCTGGGTCGGTGAATTTTTACCAGACTTGTCCATCGGCTGGCCACTGCAAGTCATTGAACAGGCCAAATACGCATTCAAATCGTTTCCATGACATCCCGTAGAAGTACAGTGCGTGGCGTATTCTCTAAAGGGAATGAGTCACGCTGTCCTATTATCTTTTGTCCTTCTTTTATTTGCGCAATCTTTAGGTGATCTTTTCCAGAGCATGAATTACTAAGGCTTAGGTCATATTTTGGTCCTTTACCGTCTTGACCCTTTCCTCGCAACCCTTCGTGATATCTATCATTCCTTTCCTATCAGTATTAGTAATATGGGACTAGACCAGAGAAGTGTGGGAGGAAATTTCCGTCCAGCATAGTATTGGGAGCGGTGGGAATCTTCCGTTCTGACAAAAAGGCTTGTCGTCGTGTTATTGTAGTGGTGAGGAAAGGGGTCTGGATGGCTTCATACCTCAAAAGTACTCTAACGGACTCAGGTTCGTCAATCGCTTGCTGGCCGGTAACGGTAAAAAGTACCGCCAAACCTGATGCTAATTAATCTCGGTATCTCGGTGTTTACAGAGTTTGAAAACCTCGTTGGTCAGCGATCCAGTTTGGCCCGAAGTTCAACGAGTGTAGATGTTATTCGAGCTCCAAGGTGCACCGTTGGTTACATGGATGACCTAAGAACATTAGCGGCCAACTTGGAAGCCGCTTCACCCAGTATTTCGACGCTTATGTCGGACGATGAAGCATGACTGTGTAAGAATAATCCTGAAATCCCTAGCGATCAACTGCGAGGGAAGATTCAGTGAAATAGATGAGCATAACACCATGCCATAACAAAATTCACCTATAAGTGACGGGATTTTCGCCCACTGTTGACCTCGCCACAGCTCTGCTCCGTCAACCTATACACTGCGTTCAAAAAAGATAGGTTCACCCTTGATTTTCTTGTTTCTACACGAAATTCGGTTGCAGTCGATTCCAAAACTGTATCAGTGAATTAAGCATAGCAAAAAACTTAGGAGTAAGAGACTTGAGAGAAATCTGCGATAACTGCAAGAAATGAGAAAGGATTGCGTGAAAGCACTCAACTCGAGGTTGTTCAAAAAAGATAGGTTCACAGTCTTAGAAGACACGGCTAGAAAGGCAGGTCAGTTGCAATTACTTTGTTAGTCAATACTCCTCATAGCAAAGTGTTTACAGTAAAATGGGCCGCGGTTCGATGCTTTCAACTGAAGAACAAGCTCAAATCAAGGCACTCAGTGAAGCAGGGCTAAGCCACCGCCGAATTTCGACGCAGCTGAAGCGATCGCAGAATGTGATCAGCAAATTCTTAAGGAATCCTGATCAATATGGGATGAAGAAGCCCTTCAGGACGTCCTAGGATCCTTTCCTCTCGAGATGAGAGACAAATCGTGCGTATGATGTCCAATGCATCGGTCAGCCTGGAGTGGGTGCGCAAGTGCCTTACTAAGAAAGTCGCGAGAGGAACTGTTCGAAATTGCCTAATACGAAACAGCAACATTCTACACACTCAACTCAATTCCGCCCCACGTTTGACTGCAGCACACAAGAAGAATAGGCTGGAATTCGTCTCCAACAACAAAAGCCGTATTTGGACTAGGGCAAATTTTTCTCCTCGTTAGATTTTACGTCAACTATTCCGATTTTTTGTCATTCAGGTAATTTTTTCTGACGAAAAGCGCTTCAACCTCGATGGGCCCGATGGAAGGCGGTACTATTGGCACGATTTGCGCAAAGAGAAGTTGTTTTTTCCAAGGAGGAATTTTGGAGGCGGTACAGTGATGGTGTGGGCAGCATTTCACGCAGGAGGGAAAGTCGCTATTGCATTTACGTCGGCAAGGATGGACTCCTAGGAATACCAACAAGTGCTGCAAAACCACCTGCTTCCATTTCTTCAGGAAAATGCTGACCAGAATTGGATCTTCCAGCAAGACAACGCCTCTGTACACGCTAGCAGGACTACAAAGGATTTCTTCAGGGCCCATTCAACTGAAGTTCTCGACTGGCCGGCATGTTCTCCGGACCTCATTCCGATTGAGAACATTTGGGGGCACATTGTAAGAAGAATATACGAGGAGAACAGAACGTACTCGTCTGTCGAAAGTCTTAGGATGGCGATTCTTCGAGCCTGGGACGACCTCCCCATTCAAACTCTGGAAAATCATGTTGCCTCGATGCCAGCACGACTCATTGATGTAGCAATGAATTGCGGAGGACCAATTGATTACTAGTGATCACTGATTGTTTTATGTCTTCTGAATAAAGCTGTTCTTTCCTGGTGAACCTATCTTTTTTGAACAACCTCGAGTTGAATGCTTTCATGCAATCCTTCCTCATTTCTTGCTGTCATTGCAGATTTCGCTCAAGTTTTTTGCTCTTATATTTTTTGCTATGCTTAATTCACTGATACAGTTTTGGAATCGACTGCAACCGAATTTCGTGCAGAAACAAGAAAATCAAGGGTGAACCTATCATTTTTGAACGCAGTGTATAAGCACTATGCTTGGACCGTGGGCCTCTTCACAACAGTGGAAGACATAAGTCTGGCAGAGCTTGACGTAGATCATACCTGATATGGTAATGGGCGCTGGGTAGCGCAGTCGCAGAGGTGCCGGCTCCTGCCTGCACCCGGTTCCTGGCTCCTGGTTCGGATCTCCTGCCTATGTAGTCATTTGCGTCTCCAGAGCGTTTTCGGGAAATCCAGATGCTGTTCCATGATGCGAGGATCTTGATCTAAATTTAATGGATGTGGTTGGCTGTGTGGCATGGAATGATCTGCGCAACTAGCACATTACTGACGCCCCCTACCGGCTAGGATAGGTCCGGTAAATTGTTATTAGGCTTTTCAAATTGCCTCAACGACATCCCGTAAAAATGGAATTCGTGATTGAAAAGCGATGGATTAACTCCGTTCCTTTATATCCATATGACAATAGGGAAAGGAAAACATCCGCGCTTTGGTTGCTTGAACGGAGGATCAAAATACTGAAAAGTATCATAGGCAGTGACTCCTGGAGCTTTAACGGACCTATATCTTTCGTGACTGACATTGGAAGTGGTGGTGCATTTTTCTCGACCAAAGGTGGGTAGGCGTGTTCTTCATCCCTTGCTTCAACAGTCAGTTGGTCTCGTTTCACCTTTACGTTGGTTCTAAAGTTTTCCGGAAGTCAAAAACATGGCCAATCTTGACGTCCTACGGTTGAAACGAAGTCGTAGAGCCCATTCGCGCCATTGATTGACCTTCGAACGACACTGAAAGGTGAAGATTATCGAGAAATTGCCGTCTTTTTTCAGCTCACTGGTCTCAGTCCGACCTTCACCTTCGCCGCGTCCCAGAATTCTATTTAAACATTAATTCTTTATTTATGAGAGTAAACACCGTAGTGTGATAGGCAAGCACCACGCTACTCACAGGTACCCCATCTGTCTCCTTTTTCGTTTCCAAACTGCTTGAGCAGTGTCCAACAAGGCCTTGATTCGCCCTTATCGCGTCACAGAGTGGCCCCACCAAAATCCCACTTGTGCTCATTTTAAAGTTTGTTCTACATTTTCTCGAAATCTGGTCGGCCATCGTTTGGAACAAGTGAAGCTCACTACGTCTCCGTCTTGCTTAGTTTTCGGTAACTTAGCCTATGCGACAGCGCCTCTGTTAATTAAGCGTTGGCGAAGCTTAGAACTCAGGAACCTACTCTCATTTGATCCCGGGATTCCGAGGCGTAAATTAGCGCAGCAGGAACGGTGGAATCAAATTCTGGCACAGAGCCGGACGTTCTTCGCTCTCTTCACTACTTGTTCGACACCCTTGAAGGCTCTGCAGCCCGCTCGTTTCCTCCTCTTCGGACCGACGCATTATGTGGCCTGTCGATCTTCACTCTCATGTTTTCAAGGTGGCATTGAAGAATCTTAGCCGAACCTCTCTTTTCATCTTAACATTGTAGAGTGGCAACGTTCTTGTCGGGGATTCTTGAAACAGCTCTTGAATTATTGTGCTCTTCATTTGCAGAAATGTGAGTCACCTAATTCGCAACCCAACCTCCGGAATCGAACCATCGACCTCCTCCCGCAGGTTCGCATCGCTATCCATTTACCCATCCAGTCCCTGCGTGAGTCGCTGCGAATGAAACACTCGAATGTACCCCGTAGCTTCTTTTAAGGAACCTAGGAAATTATCAGATTGCAATGGTCTAATTATATTAGGTTGAGTCATAAATTTTGCAGCAAAATTTGTCTTCTAGCCAAAATAAGATTATGCCACAAAAGAAAAATGATTGATGACTTGAACGAAGTAATTGCCGTTATTCTCAATGAGTTTTTTCCGCTTTTCACGCACTGAGTGGATTACATCTCTGAAGAATTTGGTCTATTTCGACCTGAAGATGCCATGTACCATCGCCATGACCTCATTGACAAGCGCCAATTATGCTATTCAGTAGTACATCGTTTCAAGAAGAAAAAAAAAGAATTAAGTTTCGTTACCGCACTATTCTATTAGGCTGTAACGAAATAAATGGCACTGAACCACTGTAAATTTAAACGGTTAATATCTCGGCTTGTAGGCAAGTTTATTAATCGAAATAAAAACCTTCTGATTCTACACAACTTTGCCAACGTGACACAAGCTTTTTTATCCCAGTAGCATAAAAATCAGAAGCTCTGGAACTGACGAAATCTTCGAAGGCACTTTCGGCATCCTGTTGGTATTTATTTATTTATTTATTTATTTATTCAAAGTACATAAAAGTGCGCCAATACCAAGCACTAAAAAAGCAATCGTTAGAAAGTGTGACAACCAAAGACAGAAAAACTAATGAACTGAAAAACTCATGAGTAAACTCCAAAGACAGCAAAGAAAAAAAAGAAAGGAAAAGAAATGAGCAAGAAATTACGACATTGTTTTTTAGACCAGCAAGAAGTGATCCGCCAAGGCTTTCCAGCATCTAGTGAGGGCTAGTGTTCACCCTGCCGAAGAGTAGTCCAGCAGTTGTTAATTAGTAAAAGCCTTAAAAAAGGATTATAAGCTTAGAAAGAACGTTTTGCAATAAAGACATCCTGCCCTTGAAACTATAGAATGCGCTTTGCCTACGACCTTCTATACGCACGATTCCGGGGCGGGTCCTGTATCTCAAGGACCTCTTTAAACTAGTACGCACCCCGGGCGATGGCATAGAAGGGAGCACGCACCTTGATTTGATATGTCGATACGGGCCAAGAAGTCATAAAAAGAAAAAAATAAGAGGATTTCAAAAAATTATTTAAAAAAAACATTAACAATAGGGACTACGCTTAGGCAATGCGAACCTAGAACTTCTTCTAAGAGAAAGCCGACACGGAGTAAAATGAAAGCAATAGGCGAAAACAGTAAAGAGCTATTTGAATATTTTCCCTACCAAGAAGTCGCCAAGATGCTTGAAGAAATGGTAGTCTGTTGGGGAGAGGTCGGGAGAAAACGGAGGATGTGGTAGAGTTTCAATGCTCAGCTCATTCGATTTCTGCAACGTCATTCGTGCTACATGGGGGCGAGCATTGTCGTGCAGAAGGAGAACTCGCCTTCGGTTTACCAAGGCCGGCCGGATATCCTTCAACTTTTTCATCATTTCTTCAATTTCAATGCAGTACTTCTCTGCCGTGATGGATTCCCCGGGAAGGAGGAAGCTGTGGTGAATAATTCCCAGCGAACACCACCATACTGTCACCATTACTTTCTTTTGGTGCAATTCCGGCTTCGCAAAAACCTTGGGGCTCTCATCGCTGTCCACCCACTGTGCAGATCGTCGCCTGTTGTCGTACATTATCCATTTCTCGTCACAGGTTACGATGCGATCAAGGAATGGGTCCGCTTCGTTCCGTAGCAGTGCGGACGAGATCTCATATCGTCGGTTTCTTTGCTCCTCAGACAGCTCGTGAGGCAGCCGTCTTTCCAGCTTTTTGGTCTTTCCGATTTCCTTCAGATGCCGGGCAGCTGTGTTGTGACTGACGCCAAGAACCTTCGCTATCTCCCTGGTACCTTCGTGTTGATCCTCCTCTACCACTTCTCTCAGCTTGTCCTCATCAACATCACTATGCCTCCCACGACCTTCATGTTCTTCCAAGCTCTCATCTCCATTCCGGAACTTCTGATACCAACGATACGCCGTCCGAATTGTGGAACATCCTTGACCGAATGCGGCGTTGATCTTCTCGTCCGCCTCCTTAGCTGTAGTGCCCAGCTTGAATTCATACAAGTAAATGCCTCGGATTACCCTTTTGTCCATCTGCAAAAAAGTCAATAAAACTCTAAAGTTTTCCCACTTTTACATAGAAAATTTGGTACTCGCCGGTAGAGCAAAGTTTGCGCTTCTAAATGATATGCCACATGTTACGGTTTGTTCTTGATCAAACGCGTAAAGACGCGTCAAAAAATGGCGCGAGCCAGTGCCATTTAATTCGTTACAACCTAATAGCATCCGCAGCGAATGAGATGATAGGACATGGGCGAGGTGGATGAGCATAAACCACAGCGGCAGCTTGAACTCTATAGTTCGTCGAGCGGCGCTTATGTGGGACGATTCATGTCTGCTGATGTAATTCTAGATTGGTATATTGAATCTATTGGGACACCATGTGCGCTGTGAGAGACATCAGAGCAGAGTGGATCACTGTGTTATTCTCCAGCGTTGAGAAAAAACATCGCCATAGTACTTGGTGGAGTCACCTCAAAATGTGTTTCAATAACTCGAGAAGCCACGTAACAATGTACAAGTGGGCCACAGTGTTAGCAGTGAAGGTAAACGAAGAGCGCCATAAATAGTTGTTACGTTCGCAGTAGATGTCGGAGAGCACAGAATCGGGCGAGGGAAGGTGCTATACATTGTATCCGGATGAATCCTTTTCTGATATTCGATTCGGATATCCTATCCGAATCATCTAAAAATCGGGGGTCCGCGAAAATACCTTTATCCAAATCATCCAATCATCTGAAGACTTCCGATCGTATCCAATGTATAGAAGGTACCTTGGAATGTTACGCATCTGACATGTTCGTTTTAAAATCTGACGTTCTGAACTTCACTTCATTATCCTGTGTGGAGCCAAAACGGACCAGAAGCGCGATCGAAATGAGTGGAACGTAGTGTGTTAATCTCAAGATGCTCAATGAAGCAAGGACACAAAGAAATGCTAAGTGAACCCTAATATACAGTAAAAAAACAAAGAAATTGGACCGGAACTAAAGATGCAGTGCCAGCATTTGATAGCGGCTTACGAACGAGGAGCTGAAGAACTCCCGAGGAGAAAGTTGACTATGGCAAACTATGGTAAGAAGGTTCGGGCAAGGCTCTTTAATTTTGCAAAACTACCTGAAGGCAATGCAAACGGTGGTTACGCAGCATCTTCATTCGTCATCGTCGCAAGTTCACTCGACCCCTTCTATTATTAGGTTGTAACGAATAAAACGGCACTGGCTCGCGCCATTTTTTGGCGCGTCTTTACGCGTTTGATGAAGAACAAACCGTAACATGTGGCATATCATTTAGAAGCGCAAACTTTGCTCTACCGGAGAATACCAAATTTTCTGTGTAAAAGTGGGAAAACTTTAGAGTTTTATTGACCTTTTTGCAGATGGACAAAAGGGTAATCCGAGGCATTTACTTGTATGAATTCAAGCTGGGCACTACAGCTAAGGAGGCGAACGAGAAGATCAACGCCACATTCGGCCAAGGATGTTCCACAATTCGGACGGCGTATCGTTGGTATCAGAAGTTCCGAATGGAAATGAGACCTTGGAAGAACATGAAGGTCGTGGGAGGCAGGGTGATGTTGATGAGGACAAGCTGAGAGATGTGGTAGAGGAGGATCCACACAAAGGTACCAGGGAGATAGCGAAGGTTCTTGGCGTCAGCCACAACACAGCTGCCCGGCATCTGAAGGAAATTGGAAAGACCAAAAAGCTGGAAAGATGGGTGCCTCACGAGCTGTCTGAGGAGCAAAGAAACCGACGATATGAGATCTCGTCCGCACTGCTTCTACGGAACGAGACGGACCCATTCCTTGATCGCATCGTAATCTGTGACGAGAAATGGATAATGTACGACCACAGGCGACGATCGGCACAGTGAGTGGACAGCGATGAGAGCTCCAAGGTTTTTGCGAAGCCGGAATTGCACCAAAAGAAAGTAATGGTGACAGTATGGTGATGTTCGCTGGGAATTATTCACCACGGCTTCTTCCCTCCCGGTGAATCCATCACGGCAGAGAAGTACTGCATTGAAATTGAAGAAATGATGAAAAAGTCGAAGGATATCCGGCCGGCCTTGGTAAACCGAAGGCGGGTTCTCCTTCTGCACGACAATGCTCGCCCCCATGTAGCACGAATGACGTTGCAGAAGTTGAATGAGCTGAGCATTGAAACTCTACCACATCCTCCGCTTTCTGCCGACCTCTCCCCAACAGACTACCATTTCTTCAAGCATCTTGGCGACTTCTTGGTAGGGAAAATATTCAAATACCAACAGGATGCCGAAAGTGCCTTCGAAGATTTCGTCAATTCCAGAACTTCTGATTTTTATGCCACTGGGATAAAAAGGCTTGTGTCACGTTGGCAAAGATGTGTAGAATCAGAAGGTTTTTATTTCGATTAATAAACTTGCCTACAAGCCGAGATATTAACTGCTTAAATTTACAGTGGTTCAGTGCCATTTACTATTTCGTTACAACCTAATAGTTTCGAGATGGTCTTATTACATGGCTTCCTCGTCCTACATAAACGTTTATCGCAGTGAAGTATCACAGTAAGAAAATCTGGTAGCAGAACTTCTGTTTCGGTCTCAACGCGAGCGTCTATTGGCATAGCATCAGCATCCTGCGGTTTTTAGGGGGTCAGGTGTTTAAGGGTGTGAAGGGCCCACGAGCTTCAATCTTGAAGCAGGGCTCTTCTGAGCGGAGTTTTTTCACTGACGTGTAGATGTCAGCTTCCTGTCCTGCCGGTCAAACATCACAAAATGTTGAGCGACCCTTGCGCATCAGATATGTCCGAATTCTCCAGAGTCCAACTACTGCGGAGATGAATTGCCGCCGCTACCAGAGGACTGCTAAGCGCTTTGCCAACGTCACTCCAAGGACAGGCCAAGCTACTTATCCGCCTTCCTCTTCTCTCTCAGCTGACCAGCTCTCGATCACTGATGCCCTCTGGAAGTCCTCGTATATCTTCGGCGAATCGCTGAGCCCCTCCACCCGGGCGGCGTTTTCGTACATGTTGCTCTGCCGAATGCTTCGCAGCCCGAACGACCCCGACGCCTGTGGTGTATACGTGTGCGTGTGTGTCTCTGTCTGAGAGTGTGTTGATGTCGGATAAACTCCTGATAAATGAGGATGTTTGAGCGCCGAAGGCGATAAATCTCGCCCGCGCGCCAACACGCGCCTGCGCCGCCAACCCACACACAGACACGCACAAACCAACCAAGCACTGGATTCAGTAGTCAGTCGTCCGCCTCTTCCAAGCGACGTCGATGCACCCGAGTTCCGTCACGTTGTCATCTGAAGCTGCCTTTGTAGATGACAATTTCGGCCTCTGATGGCTAAACTCCTGTCTCGTTACCTCCCTTGTTTCCTCACCTTCTGCCTCTTTCTCTTTGAGTGTTACCACGTCTTCTAGTTTAAAAACCCTGTTCAAGAATGTGAACATGATTCTGAACCTCGGCAATTCGAGCATTATGAATTCACTCCCGCAAGGTCAGATAGTCATGTTCATCGACTCTAGAGACCAGGGTCCCAGAGAAGCTAACACAGAAGCTTCATAGCAGACATTGGATCCGACGCCGGTTCGGATTACTCGGGTCCGGTATTTTTTCCAAACCCTGGTTAAAACGATTGTGCAAACAATAGGATTTTTGGAACACCCGGATCTTATGGTGATTCAGAATGGGGTGGCTTTTACCAGAGGCCGGATACATCAACGACTTACGTAAATTTAACGGAGAATTGTAAGCGAAAAGATCAGATAACGCGGCTTATCAGCGGTTTATCAAGCGACATGGTGGGCGATAAGCCGCGTTATCTGAGCTTTTCGCTTACAATTCTCCGTTAAAGTTACGTAAATTATTGATGAATTCGGCCCTGATTGCATTTTCGGATAATTCTAAAAAATCTAAACTCCTCAACAACACAACCTAGCAATTCGTGATAATAGTTGGTGAGGGCAAACGACTAATTAACAACGAGAGGATCGATTAAAAAAAAAGAAAGAACGGAAGCCATCTAGAATACTGACCGCACCACAACTCCTCTCCGAATGGCACGAATTTGGTGCGACCTGATTGGCTGACGCGCCCCTACCTCCCAATGCTGCCCATCTTCGCGACATATACCGAAATTTCAATAGATTTCAATCTTTCTTCAAATTCGTGAGGCCTTGGCTTGCTGTAGATCAGGGAGCTCCTCCGTGGCGCAATCGGTAGTGGTTCCCTCTCTGTGAACATAGTTCGATACGGTGGTGAGGCCGACCCAATCATAGCCATGTTGTGGTTGCAGGGTTATTCGTTTACCCACTAATTGGATAGATTGTCTGTATCATTACTGTAGTAGGTAACTAAACATTGCATTTGAAACGGACACATTTCCTATTCACCGCCGAAGTGGCATGCATGGCGCATACCGGAAGCGGTAGGCAGACTTTTCGAGTCTGCAGCTTGAGCGCTGTTGAGGACAGTTTCCCTGCCCAAACGATTTGGGTGAACCAAAAAAGGCTGAAGAATGGAGTTGGCGAGCCACGCCCACCTCCATAGCTCCGCCCAATGACGAACTACCTCTCCAACACCTACCGAAGAGCTGGAAACTTGCCCTTTTTGTCTCCTACATTATTTCTTGGCAACAAGGTGTCCTTGCAATTATAATATGGGAAGATCTTAATAATAAAGGATAGTGGACGGCGTTATTCAATCCCTTTTTGGATACACCACGCATTTTACTTCTACGGGATATCGTGGAGGTGATTTGAGTGCGAATTCGGCCTATGAAATGACTTGTAGTGGCCAGCCAATGAACAAGTCAGTGCTTTATCTTTCCCAGACAAGTTCGGTACATATTCACCGATAGAAGGCTGCATTGGTCTGGGCAGGAAATCCGAACCAAGAACCTGGTGTCAGGTGCTCGCGATAGCCGGCACTTCCTCCAACTGCGCTACGCCGTCTCAATAATACGACGCAGAATTTCTGAAGAACTGCAATGGTGGTGCCCAACCTTGCATTGCTGTGCCCACAGATTCACAGGTCACTGTGTACAGATTGCGTTGTTTTCGCTTAAGAAAATGTTCACAGTATCCATCTGAATGCGGAAAGTGGTGAGGTATATGTCGCGAATGTGAGCAGCATTGGTAGGTGGGAGCGCGCCACCCAATCGGACCGCAGTTAATGGGCACGCCATTCAGAGAGGGCGTGTACTGTCACTCCCCTGATCGGCTGGCATATGCTTGGTCTGTTTGGTTACTATTGGCTGGCGCGCTCTCACCTACCAATGCTGCTCACCTTCGCGACATGTACCAATTCTCTCCCATCTTAGGGGCGATTCGCAACCTGCGAGATATCTTGCTCCGTCGATTCTTCTTTTTTTCATCGTTCAGATCAGAAGTGTCAATCAATTCGAATTTTCAGGGACCATCCGATACGACAGAATGAAGGGTAAGTGTCGATCGCAAGTTGTGCGAGAGAACGGATTGGGCCATGCAGGTAACAAACCCCAACGTGAATTTCAGTCTTATTACTATGCCTGATAGCGTACGCGCTGGCGGAGGAGACGAGCCTCGGCACCGACACCAGTGCTACGGACTCAAAGGAGAAGAACTATAGGAAGTACATCGGAGAGATGGACTACGTGAGTGAACGACTTTGGCAGATTACGTGAGGGGAAAACAGCACTATGACCGTCTAGAAGGGTCGAATTTCAGCGACTTCCCTTCAAGACCCGCGTGAGTGAGGCGTTCGTCGTCGGTCAGACAATTCACGCTGTCGGCACTCTTAGCGACAAGCCGACGAGGTAGGTGGCACGAGACTTCTTTTATCCAAACTTCGGCCGAATATCGGTTGCCTCCTTAGAAAACATCGCCTTCTCAACAGGCAACAGCACTGGGACCGGATTCATCAACAATTAAACCGTGGGTATGCGGGGTATAGGCTTCATCGTGTGTAGCTCTACCCCCTATACCAGCAGGTTAGTAGTCGATGGGTCCTGCCCCTGGTTCGCTTTTACTGTGACGTAGCGTCTGTAGATGGGATAATAGGTGTTGGCTTCGGCCAATCCCATTGCAGGATGCGCCACGCAGTCCACTTCTACTGGGTGTTGTTGAGGTCATTTGAATGTGTAGTTGACCTTTATACATAGACTTGCTGTGGCCAGCCAATGGAATAGTCAATCTTTTACCCTTTCAAGTAGGGCTGGATTCATCAATGACTAACTCGCGGGTATAGGAGGTAGAGATACCCACGATGAAGCCTGCGTCTCTGACTCTTACCTTAGGCTCCGTTTATACTTGTCGCGGCGCGATGCGACGCCACGTATAGTGGCCATATTGATTGTGCGACGCGATCGATCAATTTGGCCTCATTGCGTGGCCATCGTATCGCGCCGCGACGAAGTATAAACGGGGCCTTAAGGCCCCCGCAGACTTCTGCGGCGTTGCCGCTGCCCTATGCTTAACCATAGGGCAGGGACGCAGAGCTCGCCGCCAGCGGCGCCGCTTGGCGGCGTCGCTGGCGAAAATGACTTGAATCATTCCACCCGGCGGCGCCGCTCCAGCGTCTGTCTGTCTGCGCTCTGCGCTCTGCCCTTTCGCGGCAGGATCCAGAGCGGAGACGGACGCGATCGTCATCGGGGCGCGTTATTGTTAAGCACCAGTCGGTCCCGACTAGAAACAGTACAGTACCTCGCCGTCACCGCTCCCACTGATGATGAGTCAAGCCGCTGAGCGGCGCCGCTCAGCGGTTTCGCCATTCGCCGTCGCCGCTCAGCGATTTCGCCGTCCGCCGCTCGCCGCAGAAGTCTGCGGGGGCTTTTAGGGCCCGTTCATACTTCGCGACAGGAGCGACTCGTCGCCCCTGCAAAACATGCATATCGATTAAAACATTCCTCGCGCTGCGCACGCCGCGCACGCCACGCGCGCGGTCGCTCTAGTCGCTCCAGTCGCTGCTGTCGCCTGTTCATATTTCCGCGCGCTGCGCTCTCGTCGCTCCCGTTGCCCGTGCAAAACATGCATATCGATTAAAACCGAGTGCGCGCTGCCGAGAAGTGTTCATACTTACAGCGTCGCCGAAGTATAACATAGGCCCAAGTCGCTCTAGTCGCTGCTGTCGCCTGTCCATACTTCCTCGCGCTGCGCACGCTGCGCTCTCGTCTTTCTTGTCGCCGCTGTCGCGAAGTATGAACAGGGGCCGGATTCATCAACGACTAACTAACCCGCCGGTATAGGGAGTAGAGATACCCACGATGAAACCTGGGTTACTGACTCTTATTTTATCTCTACCCCTTATCATACCAACGGGTTTAATTGTTGATGAATTCGGCCCCAGGTCCGATTCCAACATACCCTGGAGGTATGGAAGGCTTGGTTGGCCTGGGTGGTATCCGAACCAAGAACCCTGTCTAGCGACTGCCAGCGCCTCCTTCTACTGCACTACCGAGCGGGACGCGCGTGTATTTAGGGTGTAGGAATTGAATTAATGACACAGCCGCAAGTGAGAAGAACTTTCAAATCTATGCGCTAAGGTGTACTTCCATTTTGGGCGGAGTCATAGTGGTTACAGTTCTAGAAGGGGCGTGTCTGTGCAAAAACGGAATCTATCCTAATCGGAGGGGGAGCATCGGTAGAAAAGTGAAACAAATGTAAACAGAATGGGTTCTCCCGGCTAGGAACTTGCCCAAACAAGCGATCTCTCGTGGGCCAGTTCATGGTATTACCTTTGTAAACTAGTTTGCTTTCAGTTTCGCCGTCGCTGTCAGGTAGTCAGAGTGGAGTGCTCCCCCCTCCCCTCTAGGATAGATCCCAAAAATGCTCTCCTCCAAACGACTTCAAGCTTAGAGAAGTACAGAAACGCAGGCCGCCTATCACCCGTCGTTTTCCAGAATCGATTTCAACTTCCACAAAGGCGCCGCCAAAGACGCCGATCTTCCGCTGCACTTTTCGATTCGATTCGACGAAGGTGAGATACTCGACGGCGCCTTGTTGTTACCCCTACAAGCCCAAAAAAATCGATTTTTCAGGAATCTTTTCCGGAAAATTCGTGTACAACACATTCAAAGACGGTAACTGGTCCGAGAACGAGCAGCGCATCTCCAACCCCTTCAAGGCTGGACAGGAATTCGATCTGAGAGTCCGAATTCTCGAGGGCAAATTTCAGGTGAGCAACGGGAGGGATGCGTGACGAATAGTGACATCTATCTACTCCTAGTTAAGCCTGCCTAGAACATCTATTTACCCAATCTCGACCGAGCCTTATACAACAAACTATGTAGAGGACGCTTTCCTAGTTGAGGGGGAGGAGGACCTGCCAAACGTGTGCAAATTCGCGTCTTTCACGGAATGAGGGGAGAAGAAGTGTCAAAAGCACCTTGCTGATGTCACGGGCAGTCTACACAATCAGATGTAGGATTCATCAACGACCTACATAACTTTAACCGACAATTCACAGCGGAAACCTCAGATGACGCGGCTTATCGCTCACCATATCGCTTTATAAGCCGCGCTATCAGGAATTTCGGCTGTATTTTCTCCGTTAAATTGCCGTAATTCGTTGATGAATCCGGCCCCAGATTACCCCTTCACTTTTACCAATAAGGTACGCTCAGAGCTAACAAGCTTGAAACAGAAATGATCGATTGAGGTCGATATAGAACGTAATCAATCGATGCATATCTCTCATAAATGTAGTGTAAACTGGGTCAAGTAAACTGTACTTATTGGGTTGATGCCCAACCATGTGCAGCGGCCTGCCATGACAGGCTTTAGCAAATCAAAGCGTTAACTGTGGTAGCTATCTATTCGCTTTACCTACTACCGGCGAGAGACCATATCTTTGGCCGCTGGCTGAGACTCTGGAAAGTGACTCAACCAGATTGGGCAGCAACTCAATAAGTACCAAATAAAATATTCCGAGGCAAGTGAGTACCTCAGATGATAGCCTAACTCCTGGAGCCAGATTCATCAACTGCTTACCGCCCTCTAACGGTGAAAATACCGCCAAAGCATGGTGCTGATGAATATCATATCAAGGGGTTTGGCGGTATTTTCACCGTTAGAGGGCGGTAAGCGATTGACGAATCTGGCCCCTGATGGGTACTACATTCAGTACCTAATTGTTGCTTGCCCATCGTATTGTAAAATGCCGATCCGAGAACTTTGAAGGGATTTTCCAGAGGTCAGATAAAGTGTAAAGTTTATGCAATCGATTTTTTAAGGCCTACAAAATGTTTTTAAATAATGAAAATTATACAAATACAAAAACAAAACACTACAAAATTAATTTAAATAGCACAAATTAAGGTTTTATTTCTGCCACGCGTATAATATTTACAAGTTTAGGTCTTCGCCAACCGTGTTGAGGTCGGAGTGTTCGAGCAGCGACAACCGCTTGATGGAGTGAGTTGCACGATTTGTAACAGTCTTCAAAGAAAAATCGGGTCTATCTCGCGAACGTGGGCAGCATTGGGAGGCGGGAGCGCGCCAGCCAATCATAGCCAAGCAGAACATCGACTGAAGACACGCCAGGCAATCAGGGTGCCGGTCAGACACGACCTGCCTGAATGGTACACCTATATGTTCTAACACATTTGCTTAAGCCTGGAGCGGCTGGTAGAGAGGCTATATGTTTTGATCGCAACAACACATCCTGTAACAACACACCTATATGATTGGCTGGATTGGCTGGCGCGCGCCCGCCTCCCAGTGCTGCTCACTTTCGCAACATAAACCAAAAAATATGATAGAAAAGGAAAATGAATGGAGTTAAGACCAAGTGTGAACGATCTTATCGATTAAAGCCACCGCTTTCAGATCGACCACGTATCGATCCGTGGTGATTTGGTGAAGCTGCGCCTGTTCCACTATGGTGGACGAATCTTCCCCAACCCCTACATGGCGGTCGCCGAGCTGAAGCCAGGAAAGCGTCTCGACATCTCCGCCCTGCCCACAGGTAACCGCTTGTTTCCATCAGAGAATCGGACCGCCCTATTCGTGGCGGTCTGTGAGCTTTTGCTGAGACTCTGTCCTGCATTCCCAACTTCTTATGAAGAATGGAATTTCCAGGAAAGCGCGTCAACATCAACCTTTACCGTGAGAACAAGGAGTTCGCCCTGCAGGTAAGATCGACTTAGAGACAAATTCAAGGAGTGCAGCTGGCTAATAGGCGCACCTTCTCCTGTGTAGTGAATGTAGCCTACATCGGAGACGAGAACACACCAACCAATCACGGCCGGCGGGAGGTGTTTGTTGTCCTCATCGACAAAATGCGCACCAATCAATCAGGGCACGGACCGTAAAGGTTTCTGTGGATAGTGCCGCCATGTGATGCCGTCTGATTGGTGCATTGCTTTCCCAAATCCCTCCCCATGCGTGCCACATTAACGACCAGTACCCTTTCTTCTGTGGTGCAAAACTCCGCAGTCTGTTTACGATAGCTGACCTTAAACCTTACTATCTCAAACATTTCCACGCGCAGTGCAGGATTTCTGAACGGAACGATCCGGACTCGTTCGCAAAGATAAAGCTGATCATCTACGTCTTCCTGACACCGTGCGATAGGTGGTTGAGGATCGTTGGCTCACTTAAGACATTGGATAAAGATTGGCGTTAATTAGTTCCTTTTCGAGATGCGCCACGCATTCTACTTCAGCGGCAATTTGATTGAGTACTTCGTCTTTACAATGACTTACGATTGTCGGCCGATGGACAAGTCAGCATTTGATACTTCCCAGCAGAGTGTGTTACCCATAACCGACCCCGGAGGGATGGAAGATTTGACGAGGGCGGGATCCGAAACAACAACCTCGACTCGGAGTGCACGCGACAGCCAGAGTCCTCTTCGACTGTGCTACCTGTGTTATCTGCACGTTAGGCCCCGTTTACACATCGACGCCGAGCGACGCGATGACACATATAATGGCCATATTGATTGAGCGATGCGATCGATCAATTTGGCTACCGTCGCGTCACTCGGCGTCGGAAGTATAAACGGTGCATTACGCTCCTGTAACATTTGTAGGATGAAAGGGTAAAGGTCGGCGTTAGTCACTTCCTTTTCGGAATGCGCCACGCATTCTACGTCTACGGGATATCCCGGAGGCGGTGAAAGTGTATTTCTCTTGTACTATGAACTGAGGTGGCCAGCCTAGCTCAGTGTATTAGGTTTCCCAGATGGACCTGCCTTCCCCGGAAGTCTTCATTGGCCTGGCCAGGAAATCCGAACCAAGAACCTGGAATCAAGTGCACAGCAGGCGCCTTGCCCGACTGCGCTACCACACCCCCATGATGACATGATGGGACACCGTATCCCTGTCGTACCGTTGATCATCGAGTCGCTCGAGCGGTCGCCAGCAACGTCTCCATACGTCCCTACCACTACTCCTCCTGACACGAGGAACACGAAGAACGTCATATCGTTCGTTCAGGGCTTTCACGAAGAAGTTCGACTACCAACGCATTGGTGAACGTCCTGGTGTTCCCCTGACATCCAGGGAATCTAGTCGGTGACGGCTCTCGTCCAGCGGTTGTGTGGCCGGCCCACCTAATTTTCAACGACTTGGCTCATGCAAAAACGTCTCTGATCTTCGAACGTCGACGAAGCTTAGAACTTCGGAGGCCTTGCTAATAGGACACCACTCCTCATAATCCAAATTCATCGTTGGAAGGAGTAAAAAGGACATTGAGAGATCGGCTGACGAAACTGGGGAATTCAGGGGAGCTAAGGTTCCCAGTGACGGATACTTTTTATAGGTAATAAAGCACTGCAATTACAATTTTAATCATGAGCCACTAGACAATCTCGCCTTCTCATAGGTTGTCAGTGAAGTACGTCATCCTATTAGTTGTGTAAGGGTACTCGTTTCTTCATAGCCTTGGGTAGAGGGTTGGGTTTGAACTCTAGGAAGTTTTCAGTCCACTGGAGCTGCTACAGCTTGCCGGTGAGGCTGGAGCTCACTTCTTCGTGTGATTCACTAGAGTGAGCATGACATGCTGTCACTTCAGGTGTCGATCCGTTTCAACGAAGGCGCCATCGTTCGCAATGCGATGAACAACAACCAGTGGGGCAAGGAGGAGCGAGAAGGCGACATGCCGATCAGCAAGGGAGAAGTGTGAGTTCTTCTTCCAGTAGGGGTCGAATCGACACTGTGAATGCGTGGATGTTCAGGTTCGACGTGACCATCATCAATGAGGAGTTCTCCTTCCAAATCTTCTTCAACGGCAAACGATTCGCCGCATTCTCTCATCGCGGCTCACCGACTGACATCAAAACGCTCGAGATCGACGGCGACGTTGAGGTGAGTGGTGGAACGTATTTTGCTTCTACACCTGAACGAAAAGAAGCTCAGTAAGTCAAGTTGATTATGTTTGTCCAACCCATCCTGGGCCAGGAGCCTGTCTGGACGAATTTAGACATCGTCAGAAGGTAGTCGTCGACATACAAAATTAGACTTTCAAGATTCATAAGTAGAATAAACGCAGGTGTTCCCAGAAAATGGACGAGGTAGATTTTCAGAAGCTCTTGTTAATCCTTTCGATTTTCGCATTTTGTTGTCCATCCCATATATTTGGCCTGTCATGGGAGAGTCAGGTCCATTCACATTAAACCTTCGTGGATTTATCCTGGTCGAGGACAGCCTTGAAGTTTCACACCACCGTCTCCTCTGAGTTTAACTAGAGCTTATCCTCCATGGAGCAACTACCGGAGCCCAAACAGGAATTCGTGGAAGGGCGACAGGCTAAGCAACATGTGCCTCTCCCGATTAGGATAGATCCGCCTCCAGTCCTGAGATAGGGGATTCGGTATGGGGAAGATAGGTAGCACAGGCACTGAAATCGCTTTCGTAACGTTTTGGGGAAGAGGTTCATGCCGTAATCCGACGCCATCTGATAATCGCTGATGTCCGTTCTATTACCCTTCCAAAATGGTGCGTGTAGCGCAGCCGGAGGAGGTGCCGGCTGTCGCTTACACCCGATATCAGGTTGCTGGTTCGGATTTCTCTCCCAGGTCAACCAAGCCTTCCGTCCCTCCGGGGTTGATGAATTGACACCGGACTTGTCTGGGAAGGATGGAGCGCTGACTTGTTCATCGGCTGGCCATTGCAAGTCATTGTATAGCAAAATACGTATTCAAATCGTCTCTACGATATCCCGTAGAAGTAGAATGCGTGGCGCATCCCAAAAGGGATTGAGTAACGTCGTCCTTTATCCTTTTATCCTTTTAAAGTCTTATCTAGAATACGGTTTGACGCAGGTTATAACTTGCTTCATTGGCTTGGTCAAAGAACAGGATTGGCTTTGTATGGATCAACTAGAATAAGGCATGCGTTCTACTCTTTCTCACAGAAGCAAGGTGGATTCATGTTTTCTTCACGGTATGGGTAGCAGCAGTTTCTGGAGAAACTAGATTTGGTCTTCTACCGATCTTACGCCACTCGGTTAGGCACTTTGTATGAAATGATTCGAAGAGCTGATCTGCTTGGGTGCGGAATCGAACCCGACATCGATTCCAGCGCACGTAGACGGCTCCTACTATAAACTAGCCTAAGCGTTCTCCATCGGCGACCTGGTTTCCATCGTTGGCTGTATGAATCCACGTCATGATTATCTAGTATTTTATATTATATTTCACAACACAGCACAACAATTTCACAACACATTTTCTTTAGAAATTAGAAAGCAGTAAACTATTTGTGAAAAAATGTATACGCTTGAAGTGATAAGTCTAGGGAGAGGGATGTTAGACGAGAAAGTTCTTCTGAAGAAAGGCGTCAAAACAAGCTGTTCAGTGTTTTTAATATTTCTTTCCCTTTAAGTATTACTTTACTAGAAGTCTAGTACCCTCTACTTTAAAAATACTGTGGCTTTTTCCGGCATGGACCAGTTGCAAAGTGATCATTGATCATTTCAGATTCACACCGTCACCATCAACGACGCACCAGGAGTCTAGACGTCTTCTCGTTTATATCTGTATGGCGTATAGTTCACCGACAAATTGTATATTTCATAATAAAACACTTTCAATTCGACTTGTGTCTGTTACTAAAGGCGGCGGTCCAGCATAGACAACTTTGCTAAAGTTTATTTGGGTAGAACAGATCAAGTACAGTCGCAGATGTTTGACTGTTTAAGCCGCTTACTTGGCTTTAAATATTTCACAACATAGAGGAGTGGAAGGACTGAGAAGGTCTACGAGGAGAAGGCGGAGTTGTTCAACGGCTAACAATTTACTTCCCACAGCACAACGAGCATGAAACACTCCGGAACCGCGGAAGCTGTTTAGAAGTCGATGTCGGGGTTCATTTTCTTCAGAGCGGCTTGATCGGAGGCTGGCAGATTCTGCAACAACAACAAAATCACCAGTGGAACAACGACAACCTGATGGCTGTCTTACCTTGAAATCAGCGTGCAAATGCTCGGCCTGCTTGCAGCAAAACTCCTTTCCAAGACTGAGATTGCACATAATCTGCGTGACGTAGTGAATCACCTGAAGCAACCAGATTTTAAAAAATAGGCTATTTTTACTGGAAATAATTCAAATCAGTTTTTTTAAGCCTCAAGTGGCTGGTATCGAGGTATTTTACTGGAAAGCTTCAGTCTTTGAGCCGTCAAAAAAAGCTTTTACACACCACAATTGTTATGGAAAAATTACACAATGCTGTCAACGATCTAAAACGATAAATGTACATCTGTACTAGGCCAAAACGCTGAATTTGTTAGATTATTAATATTACTACTTGCTATTAGATAAGAGTAAGATAAGAGTTCTTGAAGAGCTCATAGAGTAGGTACGAATACTCTTCTGATAGAAAAACATCGTGAGAAACAAAAGCCGTTCCATTTGAAGCCTTTTCCAACCAAACCCTTCGCGCCATATTGGATCGTTGCGATGGTGTGTGATTAGAAAAATAAAGGGAGTCTAGTTTTGACTTCTTTAATTCTGCTTCTTTTATTATTTATTATTTATTATGTAGGGCGCGTGTAGCGCAGTCGGAGGAGGCGCGACTGTCGTGTGCACCCGATACCAGGTTTCTGGTTCGGATTTCCCGCCCAGGCCAACCAAGCCTGCCATCCCTCCGGGGTCGGTGAATTTGTACCAGACTTGTCTGGGAAGGATAAAGCGCTGACTTGTTCATCGGCTGGCCACCGCAACTCATTGTATGGCCAAATACGCATGCCTCCACGACATCCCGTAGAAGTAGAATGCGCTGGCGCATCCCAGAAGGGATTGAGTAACGCCGTCCTTTATCCTTTATCCTTTATTTATTATGTGACGTTAAATGGGCCGGCCACGTAATTTACGATAATATGTAGGTAGAAGCATTAGGTTGGTGCATAAGTTCTCGGACATTTGGGGCATGAAATATTTATTATCACAACATACGAACAACATTATCAAATCATTTGAAGTAACCACCCTTTATATCAGTTGTCTTTCGCCAATGTGGTGGTAAGTCGTGGATGCCTTTTCTCCAGAACGCGGCCGTTGTGATTCGAAAAATGTGAGCAGTGCCTCCTTGACATCCTCTCGGTTCCTAAGTCGCTGGCCGTCCAAATAGCGTTGAAGGCTTGAAAACAAATGATAATCAGAAGGAGCGAGATCTGGTGAGTAAGGTGGATGTGGAAGAACGGTCCATCCGTAGTCTGCCAACTCAGCCGCCGTCGCTCTAGCAATATGCCGTCTGGCGTTGTCGTGTTGAAAATACACCTTCGCTTGCTCTCCTCGTGTGGTTTGAAGGTGGGCCCTCAACTTCCTCGGTTGGTTGACGTAAACCTCTGCCGTCACTGCTGTCCCTTCGTCCAGCAGCTCCCAGTATTCTACGCCAGGAACGCTCCACCAAATGCATAGCATCACCTTCTTCACGTGAAGGTCGGGTTTCGGAACGTCCTCTGCCTCTCCAGTTGCGTCAACCCACTGTGCACGCCGGTGGTAATCAGAGTAGAGTATCCACTTCTCATCCCCGGTGACAAGGTTGTCCAGCCGTCCGTGGGTACGTCTGAGGGTAAGGAGAGACAGAGCGACATCGGCTCTGCGATCCATGTCATGTTGTGTCAAGTCATGAGGTACCCAGCGACCCAATTTTGGCACCTTGCCAATCTACTTCAATCCTCGAACGACTGTTGAGTGACCAACACCAAGAGTGCTTGGTAGTTCGCGAGTGGTTTGGTATGGGTCCGCTCCCACTCTACATCGGAGGCCATCCAAATCCAGTGTCATCGGGCGCCCTTCTCGTTCCTTATCTTCAACGGAGAATTCACCAACTGCAAACTTCGAGAACCACTGGTACACAGTACTTTGAGCAGGAGCACTCTCGTTGTAAACATCCTTCAGGCGACGATTCGATTCGGTGGCATTGAGGCCAGATTGGTGCAGGAATAACATGACGTGCCGAATATGCGTCTCTGTTGGGATGAATTGCTCAGCCATAATAGCTGACGTTAACAACGCAGAAGTAAATGTCAGGAACAGCTTCGTAGCCCTTTCCTCTCTCTATCGATCGATCATTTACGCGTTGATTCATGTGAGAAATTTGGCGGCAAAATGCGCTTTCAATTCAGGAGGGATCAAATGTCCGAGAACTTATGCACCAACTGAATATGTATGTAGAGCTCGTAGCGCATTTCCAAGGGAATGACTAACCTTTATTCGCTTCTTTGGGTAATGAAGGTGTTTATTCTATGAAAAGTATTAAATAAAAGGCTGCGCTAGTCAATTTCTGTCTGAGATGCGCCACGCGTTCTACTTCTACGGAATGACGTGGAGGCAGTTTGAGTTCGCATTTGAGAAAAAATGGCTTGCGGAGGCTGCAGATGGACAGGTCAGTGCTCTATTACTCCCAGCTCAGTTACGTACCAATTCATCGAACCCGGTGGTTTCGTCCTTTCATTCTGTGTCCTGAGCAGTGAGTTCATGCCCATACGTCTACAGAATCCGACCAGAATTTAGGCACTCACGGTACTACTGCATAACAGTGGAAAACCGGTAGCAAAGGGCACAACTGGATGCACTTTGTCGAAAACACTTAGTACTGGCGATGCGATGGGCACCCATGGAATGCAGTTGTTGATAACGTCTGTGGAAGATTCTGCGAATCGTCAATATTCTCGAGATTGAAAATTGACTAGCCAAGGGGCATAATGTCGTAGAAGAAGCCTGCTTTATAGAATTTTACAAAGCAGTTGAATAAAGCGTAAGGAGCTTGTTTTCGGAGAGGCTGAACCTTTCTCTTTCTGGAATTCATAGGCGACGTGACACCTTCGAGACCTGCTAGGAGACGATATGAACATGCACATCGAACACTGGTGCTATGCTAACACCTCCTGGAAGGCCAGAAGGCTACCATAATACACATACACACCTTTTTGCTGTAGCCAATAGCCTCAGGACTGAGTCCTTCTAGTCGGGCACAGTTCTTGGCCAACACGGCGCGCATCTTCTTGGCGAGTTCCGGCGATTTCGCTTCGACCGCTTCGATCATCTCACCGACCTCGTCGAACGAGGCATGCTTGTTGAACACCTGGAACAGACTTCGATTGAGGACAACGGTGTCGAACTTCTGAAGAACCTACTGGCAGTCATAAATCTGCCTAAACCTCCAGGCAAAGTTCCCATTCCCGATCCATTTCAAAGGCCTAATTCCCAGTACATAACCTCTTAATTAGATGTTACCACTCGGACAGGATCCCACCGGGAAAGCACGGCTTTGCCCATCTACGACAGGCGGGTTACCCAGCCATCTATGCAGAAAGTTCTCCAATTTCCACACTGAGAAATTGGCGGATCTATCCTAATCGGAGGGGGCACGTAGTGATCTGCGTCTCAAACCCCGTCCAGGAGGTTCTATGATAACTTCAGCTGCTGCCCCATGATGTGAGGGATTTCACTAAATTCAGGATGACATACGAAGTTGACACATAACGGTTGCCCGCTCCCGACTAGGATAGATCCGAATAGGCTTTCGAAGCATCTCTCAGATATTGGTAAAGTGACCTTGCAGCAGGGTTTTGTGTCCTTGATCATGAGTGAATTTGAGCTTTAGATGGAAGCTTCCTAAACGGTGGAGAGGGGTAAGAATACAGAATCTTTCTAGTGAATAGCATGAGCTTGTTCTCTAAAGTCTCACCTCTTTAAGCAGCGTCGATTGGTCCTCGGTGACGGATTCAGCGAACTCGATGTTCTCCTTAGGGAAGAGGCCTGAAATTTTGGTTTGTAAACCAGCGAATCGCTTCCGAAGCAGAGACGGAGCAAACTCCTACTCTTAAAATACTTCGAACGTCTTTAAGGGCTCATAGCCGTCCTTACTCCTCTGCTACTTTGTTGACTAAGCGACCTGTATGTCCGATAACCTCGAGTATGAACACTTTTCACGGCGCGCGCTCGGATCTAATCGATATGCATGTTTTGAACGGGCGATACGAGTTGTTCTTGTCGCAAAGTATGAACAGGCCCTAAGTTGCTCAATAAGGCCTCTGTTATACTCCCGCGGGAGCATCCGCGGAACGTCCGCGGACCAATGGTGCACGGCGGAGGCGGGCGTGGCGAGGCGCGGCGATTGGCCAGGTGAGGAGTCTCGGCGCGATTCCCGCCCTTCCGCGGATGCTCCCGCGGGAGTATAACAGATGCCTAAGGGAGTGTTCATACTTCGCGACGAGAGCGACGGCAGAGGCGGAAGCGACAGGGAGAAGGATACGTATCGATCAGTGGCGGTCGAGCCGTTGCCTGAGCAAAATCGATAAGCATGCTTTGCTTTGTCGCTCGTGTCACTGCCGTCGCTTCCGTCGAGGAGTATGAAACAGGTCCTAAGGTGCTGAGAGATGTAGTGCATGTCAATCGTGTTGATAAGCGAAAAATTCTGTAAAGAAAGTAGCATCAATGCGCAATGCAAGTCGAATTTTTACTTAATAGTAGACGAATGAAAAATAGTAGCGGAAAACGCTGAGGACTTTCCAGACAACCTAATAGAAGAGGACAGAGGCCTATGCCGGTCTTTTTCAGCTGTGCTTAAAACGTTTCACTCTAATGACCAGCAGTAAACCTTACCTTTCACAGTTGCTGGCAGAGTGCTCACCATTGTCTCTGAAGTGGACGGTGTTCAGCGATCTAAAAGAAACAACGGTGGAACACTTGATTTAGAACATACCTGACAATGACAAACGAAGGCCACATAGGGAACGCGAATGTGCGCGAAATGATTGAACGAGATGACTTCGTCGGAGATGACGAAGAAGGCAGACAGCATGTTCATGTTGTGCAAGGAAAGGATCATTTTCAGCGTACTAAGAACAATTGTGGAACTTCTCCAAAGGTCCTGCTGCTCCTTACTCAGACAAAATAAGTTCGTTGTGCATGGCAAAACACTCCGGAACAGCAGGAGTGGTCCCTAAATGCTAAAGTTGATTTCAGGTTCGAATCCTCATCCAGAATGGTCGTACTACATTCTCTCTTCAGTTGGCTCCAAAGCTGCTTACATAGATAAGGTACGCCAAAGAGTTGATCAGCGCATGAAGAGCCTAACCAACTGTTCAGGCACCTGATGATGTACACCTCCGAAGTGGCTCAACAACATCTGACGTCTATGGGCACTTGGCATATGTAATCAATCAGCGGTGTAATCCTGCATTGTCGATGTACTGCCATCACTTATGATAACTACAGAGGCCTCTGTTCTGAACAACTTCCAACTGCATAGGATGCTCACAAACATTGCCTTCTTTGAAGAAGGGCAAAGAATACTAGTCGTTGATGTGGCCTACACAAGGAGGTGGAGGCAACGATGCTGAACAGAAGTTGAGGGGTTCGCTAGCCAATGAGAACAATCGATGTTCTCATTGGCTAGCGCATGTTGGTTCGGTGGCATTGCTCTGGATCGCTGTGATCTTCGCCAACCATGTAGGCCAAGCTGACGACTAGTTGCCAGCAAAGTGATAGCACGAAGTGATAATACGGAAGCGGAGACGCTTTGAAATTAGACCTGAAATGTAGGCTCCTTATAGGGCGGGTGCACTAGCCTTCCGCATCTCTGAAACGGTACGTTATGGAATACAAAACTTGCACAAATAGAAGACCTCCTTTGGATGTCCAGCCGTCTGTAAGTACGGCTGTTAATTCATTGAGGATAAAGAATGAATGAGCGCGCCTAGCGCAGTGGGAGGAGGTGTGCCGCTAATGCGACGGTTCACTCCCTTAAACTCAAACTCCCGCGGGCTGCCGTACCTGATCGGGACCGTGATGAGGCTTTCCTGAGGCCCGGCCTGCCCGCCATTGGTTGGCGGAGACCGCGGTGCGCCGCCCCCGCCCGGCTCATTCTATACTTCGGCTGGCACGTCGAGCGGCTGCGCGGGCGCGGCTCTGGGGCGCCGTAAATTTGAGCCCGCTTCCATCATCATCCCGGGGACTCTCCGAGCGGAGCCTTCCCGCTCCTCACTATGCAATACAGCCGGCTGCACTGCAGGGAGGACGGCGAGCCCGGATGGGACTCGCCTAGCCCCGGATAGCCAGTAGTCCTTCTTAGCAGGAGCGGTCCCGTCTATTCCATATTCGTCCATCTATCTAGTATTCACTGCATATATTCCATCTGGTTGTGCGATGCTGATAAGGATAAGGATAAAGGACGGCGTTATTCAATCCCTTTTGGGATGCACCACGCATTCTACTTCTACGGGATATCGTGGAGGCGATTTGAATGCATATTTGGCCATACAATGATTTGCGGTGGCCAGCCGATGAACAAGTCAGCGCTTCCCAGACAAGAATTCACCGACACCGGAGGGATGGAAGGCTTGGTTGGACTGAGCGGGAAATCCGAACCAGGAACCTGGTATCGGGTGCACGCGACAGTCGGCGCCTCCTCCGACTGCGCTATACGCGCCCGCGATGCTGATATGTGTAATAAACCGTGGCTATATCTATTGTTTTGCACACGATGAGGGAGATGATGAGTCTCCCAATTGTACACTGCACATTGTCGGTATTGGTATTGTGTATATTTGCTGTTGGGTTATGTCGTATTGGGGCATTGTTGTGTTGTTGGGTATTACGTAGTTGTTGGGTAGTATCTGGGGTTGTGTCTGCTCACTACAGTCCAGGTTCACTACAGCATGCCCGTAGCCACCCGCGGCTGGTGCGGGGTGCGAGCGTGCGTCAGTCCAGCTGCTGCCAAGCGCGGGAGGTTAGAAGTCACCACGCGAGGCCCCCATCGGCCAGGGTAGGGACGTGGTCTGTTCACTTCATGGGGTCCCTCGTATGTCCCCTTCGTTCCTGTGTTCCTGGTTACCTCGTAGCACTACGGGGTGAATGGGGAACTCCGGTCAACAGGGACGTGTACCCTCGCGAGCGGAGCCACCGATTCGCAACAAGTTGTTGGCTGTTGCGTGCTCCCGATAACGGGTTCCTGGTTCGGATTTCCCGCCCAGGCCAACCAAGCCTTCCATCCCTCCGGGGTCGGTGAATTGATACCAGACTTGTTTGGGAAGGTTAACTTTCTGACGTTTCTATCGGCTGACCACCGCAAGTCATTGCATGGCCAGATACGCACACAAACCGCCTCCATGACATCCCGTAGAAGTAGAATGCGTTGCACACTCCATAAAGGATTGAGTAACGCCGTCCTTCATCTATTGAAGGATGAATGCCGACATTGATCAGTCCTATTCGGAATGCTCCTTGCATTCTACTTCTCCAAGAAACCGTAGAGTTAACCTTAATGCGTATTTGGCTATTTTGCAAATTGACTTGCGCTACCCCGACAGTTACTTACTGCCGCGTATTATCCCGTTGTTTAGGAAAGACGCCGCCGGTTGCACAAATAACCTCGTCAATGAGTTTCACGAAGATCTCCACAAGTTACTGATCAATCTCTAAAAGGATGCCACGAACTCTCTCTGCTACTGTGGAGGCACTTCGAATGCATGTTTCGCCGATGTCATAACTGAAAATGTCGCGCGGTTTATAAAAACAAGGCATCGGCTCACCCATTTCAGAGCGAGGAGAGAGCTTCATTTGCTTGGTTCTCTTTGGTCGAAGCAAACTCGAAATTGGATTTTCCCATGCTTTAAAATTCAACGACGACCATTCAAAATTGTAGTTCTGGAATATCATTCTATCTAGTTCAGTGCCACAACTTTGAATGTGTGCGGTGTCGGGCAAAATGGCGTTAAGCGATCTTGTTTCCTCTGCTCCTCTCCGTCTTTCTCCATTAAGGGAAGCGCTAAGACGGTGAAATATTATGAGACAATCACCTGAGAGCATTCAAGCATAAACACAAAAGGACGATGAACAGCGTTAATCAACCCTCTCTCGGATGCGCCACACATTTTAATTCTACGGGATGTCGTGGAGGCGATTTGAATACATGATTCTCCTACACAGTGACTTGCGGTGGCTAGACGGTGGACAAGTCGGTGTTTTAACCTTCTCAGATAAGTCTGGTACCAATTCCGTGACCTGTTCCACGAGCTGCAGTATCCTACCACAAGCGATAGCCAGAGGAAAATCTATTTATCCCAATCCAAAAGCTCTATTCTTACATCTTTTTCATCCAAAGAGCTGGTTCTACGTTTTTTAAGGTTCTCAAAAGTAGCGCTCCCTATTTTGTTACCTCAGTCTAATAGAGAACACAAGGAAGGAAGGAAATAATTGTAAGATAACCGGAGAGAAGAGATGAGGGTAGAGGAGAGAGGAGAAAATTAAAAAGAAGAACAAGAAAGATTCGTTTCGCCACTTTCTCCAGACGGACCTTTGTTTTATGCTCCTCCCATGGCTCTTCAGTGAATAAGGTGAGCATTAAATAAGACTCCGTTTAACTCTGTCATTAATTTTTAATAATTTTTTAGTTTTATTTTGTTTTATACAATTACATTTTAATAATTAATAAAATAAGTGAATTTTTTATTTTATGCATTAAGTTAAGCTAAATAAAAAGCAAAAATAAGTTTGAACAAATATGAATTTTAGGTTAATTACCGTTTTACTTATTTTTTTAGAAATTTCATTATATACAAATAATTCATCATACTCATTCAGTACATTACCGTTTCCGTTAAGACAATTATAACTATAAACAATTATAACTACAATTAATTATAAATACAATTAATTACAATTACAGACAATTATAACTACAATTACTATATATATACTATATATTATAAACGGTAATGTACTGAATGAGTATGATGTACTATTATCTCAGAATAACTAACTGATTTTTATGCGTTGCTTTGTAATATTCAAGTTTCTTTTATGTTTTGGATTTCACTGCGTGAAACTGTAACTATTTACATGTCCGAATAAATAAGTAATTAAACCGTCTAGGGCTATAAGGATAAAGGACGACGTTATTTGATCGATAATGGAATAGGCCACGCATTCTACTCCCATGGGATGTCGTGGAGACGATTTGGATGCTCGCAATGGCCAGTAGATGTAGAAGTCAGTGTGTTATCATTTCCGGAGGAATGGAAGGCTTGGTTGGCCTGGGCGGGAAATCCGAACCAAGAACCTGTAGTACCAGGTGGATACGACAGCCGGCGCCTCCTCCGACTGCGCCTATACCGGAGGGATGAAAGGCGGAGAATCCAAGCAAGGAAACTAAATGCTACGTGTTGGTGAACAGGCATCTTACAGCTTAAGCTCGAGTTGAGGAAGAAAGGTGCAGTCATGACTCTAGCCAGGAAGTCCACTGATGGTGAGTGAACTCGTCGGCCTGCAACAGGGACGAACGGGAACAGATCAAATGCCGGCACGAGTACTCCGATCTTCAAAGGAAGGCCGAGTGACAGTGCGAGGCTCCAAAGCCGAAATATCAACAGCACCAAAAGTTCAGCAGCATTACGACCATAAACCTCATGAATATGAGAGCGGGGTGTGCAGTAAAGTAGCTGGGGAGCGTCGTATTGTTTTGCGGCCGTCGTGCACATTTATAGGCGTTCGATTCTGCTCAGCACTAATGCGAATAATTCAACTGGTTCCCTCGCCGCGAAAACATTCGACAATCTACACACTATCACATGTGACAATTATTGCCAATTATGTGTACAGCTGAGACGATCTGAAATAGTTGATCGAAATCAGCATTTTAAGGGATACGCCGCGCATTCTACTTTAGAGTTACTTTGAAAACGTATTCGGTCTGGACAAGACTTTCGTGGGCCTGACGACAGTCACGCCAATGCTTCGCTTTTTGATAATTCTAATTTTAAATGAAAGTGAGTAGAATTCTCATTGGGAAGGCTCTGAACGGAAGGAGAAATCGGCTTCAATGGAAGGAACGTCGTGGTCGATTTTGATGCAAGTACGGCAGATGGGCCACAAGGTGGAATTCATTGTGGGAGCTCGAGCCACTTACATATAAGAACCATATAAGAAAAAGAGGCGTAAAGACGTGCGCGGGCGCGTGTAGCACAGTCGGAGGAGGCGCGACTATCGCGTGCACCCGATACCAGGTTCCTGGTTCGGATTTCCCGCCCAGGCCAACCAAGCCTTCCATCCCTTCGGGGTCGGTGATTTGGTACCAGACTTGTCTGGGAAGGATAGAGCGCTGACTTGTTCATCGGATGACCACCGCAAGTCATTGTATGCCCAAATACGCATTCATGTCGCCTCCACGACATCCCGTAGAAGTAGAATGCGCTGGCGTATCCCAGAAGGGATTGAGTAACGCCGTCCTTTTCCTTTATAAAGACGTGTGCGCAACACTCTTCAACCCCTACGACACGCCACGAAATTTGCCTCGGTGGCGCAGTCGGTAGGAGTGCCGCCTCATAGGAGCACACCGGCGGGCTTCTCGGTTCGAATCCGCGTACTGAGGACACTTTGCACATATTAGTTTGTTGTTATTACGCTTTCTCATAATCACATAAATCAATTTTAGACCAGTCTAGTCTTTTCTAGTCAGTTTTACAGGCACGGAATGAATCTAAAATTAACTAGAAATAGAAACACTTGGAAAAGTTGTCGGCGACCAGAATGGGAAACTGATCTCGTGGCAGTTCTTGGGCGCTATAAATCCTCACAGTCATAAACGGCACTAACGTAAAACTTGTGGAAGTGGAATAAAGTCTCTAAGAATTATTTTACGTTCGAAAACAGCGGAAATAAGGAAGAATTCAAATGGTGAATGACTGCTGAGAAAAAGGAAAATGAATTACCTTCTTTCTCACGCAGAATGTTATATATTTTTAAGTGTATTATAACGTAGCACTTGTTGATGACTACGCGATCTTATATACATGGCTGGGGCGCGTGTAGTGCAGTCGGTGGAGGCACCAGCTGTCGCGTGCACCCAATACCAGGTTCCTGGTTCGGATTTCCAACCCATGCTGACCAATCCTTTCATCTCTCTGGGATCCATCCCTCCGCTTTAACTGGTACGAGACTTGTCCAAGAAGGATAAATTGCCAACTAGTTCATGGCTGGTCGCCGCAAATCATTGTATGGCCAGATACGCATTCAAATCACCTCTGCGACCTCCGTAAAAGTAGAATGCGTGGCGCGTCCAAAAAGGGATTGAGTAACGCCGTCCTTTATTCTTATACATGACTGATGATTCCGTGTATTATTGTCTAGAGCTTTTTGTTTTGTTCCTAAAACCTCTTAGTCGAAGCTACTATCCACATCTTCAGTTAATGAACTAACTAAAATAATTAAGTATATAAAGACGTTAGTCGACGACTCAACTTTACAGAGACGACTGCTCCTAAAGAGCTGTCTTCCTAAAGAAACACGTACGCTCTATAGAATCATTTTGACGTGTTTCGTCTACGATTATCTACCCAGCGCGATAAATGTAAGTGATGATCTGATAAAACTCGAGCTGGAGAAAAGAAAAGAGACGACTTGGTAAACTCTCAGACTCCCTCAAAAAGCACAGAGAAGAACTATGAACCTTCTGAGCTGCGTTGGAGGTTCAGAAGCAAATTAGCGCCGATCAAGCCGCCGAGGAGAGCTGGCTGTGTGACGCGATTCGCTGAGCGAGAGTCGTAATGGACTGAAATGTTCGAGGTGTCGAAGGAATACTGGAACATCCACCCTGCGCTGCTCCGCGCTCGTTACCCTCAGATCGAAAAGGCGCAAATAGGCTCGGGAAAGGAGGTCACCACGAATTCCGCGGATATTCGACTTGGTGCATATACCGCAATTATTAAGATGTCCGGAAAGTTCTCAGCGTTTTGTGCTACTATTTTTCATTCGTCTATTATAAGTAAAAATTCAATTTGCATTGCGCATAGATGCTACTTTCTGTACTGAATTTTTCCCTCCAACTGAATAGATAATTTATATTTCAACATTGTTTCTGTCTTCGAAGAGCTTATTGAAGTATGTCGAAGGAGCAATT
This sequence comes from Heligmosomoides polygyrus polygyrus, assembly GCA_947396885.1. Taxonomy (NCBI): domain Eukaryota; kingdom Metazoa; phylum Nematoda; class Chromadorea; order Rhabditida; family Heligmosomidae; genus Heligmosomoides; species Heligmosomoides polygyrus. The sequence continues at coordinate 103,932,201 of OX377202.1, read as the reverse complement.
CCGAACGATATTTTCTTTTGACTTCAATTTGGGACGATCCGCACCCCGTATCCGTCGACCTGGAGCAATCCTGGACGACGAGTTGAAGGAATTGGTGGGAGCTGCACCATCCTAAACAGTTCGTCGGATCGCGGAAGAGCTGGACGTCAGTAAAACTGACGCTTTGAAACGCCTTGGAAAGTTGGAAAAGCTCGAAAAGTGGGTGCCCCACGAGTTGAGTGAGCAGCGAAGATTTGAGATTTGTTCTTCTCCACTTTTACGCAACAAAACAGATCCGTTTTTGGTTAGAATTATCCCTTGCGATGAAAAGTGGATTCTGCATGATAAAAGGAAACATTCCGGACATGGTTGGACGCCGACGAACCCCCTAGGCATTTTCCAAAGGCGAACCTCCACCAAAAAAGGTAATTACCCCCCTGTTTGGTGGTCGGCGGCAGGGGTGTGCGTAAATGAAATCCACAATTTCGTAAATCGTAAATCGTAATTACGAAAAAATCGCCGTAAATCGTAAATCGTAAATCGTAAGAGGTGCCTGAGTTATAATGCATCTAATTTCCTTGCTTTTTTCTATTATGTTAAAGCTAACCGAAGCTAACTGTAATTTCTTGAGACTTTTTCAGCTCGAGCTCGACACTTTCCAAATTAAGATGGAAGCCATTAAAGTCAACTAGCACCTTTCAAATCAAGCTGGACAAGTTTTTGGAGAACCAAAATAAACTTCTTGTTCAAAAACGATATCTTAAAAGGTGCCTATACAGGGTGCCCAAATAAAAAGCTTACACTGCTTGGACGTTAAAAAATGTTTATCATTCTACTAGCCAATGGCTTGCATATAAAACTATGACTTTGTAGAAACAACCGCAACAACTCCGAATAAACAAACAAAAACCACTCCATCCAAAACCAAAAAATTTTTGATCGCTGGCCAACTCGACGAAGACAGTATTTGCACAAATAATCCAAGCATCCCTTACTGAGTGAGCGCATGGCACATTTCTATGGTATGACACACCTAAAGTTCTAAGCCTCCTCACATTTTGAATTGTACAACAGCATTTTTGTAGCAGACGGGAAAGAATTGTGTGACGATTGGAAGAGTATGATCACATTTTTGGACACTCATCATAGTCGGATTTTTGAGTTGAAATCATAAAAGAAGATATTTGAGTGGCATTCTTTAGAAGTAAAGTTGAGAAGCAAGGTGCAGCTTGAGTTTAAAGTGGTTTAACTGATTCATACAAGGTGCATTTTAAACATATAGGAGAACCCATGGTAGAGAAGTCGGAGGAGGATGACTAACGCGTGCTCCAGAACAGTTCTTGATTAGGATCCTACCACGGGCAGCCAGTCTTCCTACCTGCTGGGTTGTGAATTGGTACCTGATATGCCTGGGAACGATGAAACACTGACCTCTACATCGGCGGCAACCGAAATTCATTCTATAAGGCAAACCCACACTCAAATGACCTCTACAATATCCCACAGAGGTAGAAAGAGTGGATGGCGCATCTCAAAAAGGACTGGTTAACGTCATGCGTAGTCCTTTACCATTTTTGAAGGCAACCACTTCTGGAATGAAAGACCGTCGTTCGACGATACGAAGCAATTACTTTCGGAATTTACTTCGCTCGCAGGTTTGTTTGCACTTGGACACATGGCTTTGCATGAATTTTACTCATGTGCATTGGAAAGAGTCGTCTATATGGTAGCAATTGGTGAAAAAGTTACAATTTGACTAGGCGGAGGTTGCAGCATAGAATATGGTTCAGCAGGTGATCATCTTCATTCCAGTGCAAGGAGAATTTTCATGTCTTTCTGTGAAGTGGAACGAAATGCTCTCAGGGAATTAGAGTGTGATCAGAAAAAAGGCTAACCCAGTTCCATTGCCAATAATTAACTCGAGCGGCCTATCCACAAAGCTGCGTTGTTCTGTCACAGCACCACAGCAGAACATAATCCTATTATATATAAAAATATAAATAGGAAATAGCAGTGAGCTATGAAGGAAGTCTTTAAAAGTGGGTACATCGTCATGATCCGAATTGTATCACGTTATGTGGACGTTTGTCATCCGTGGACCTAGGATGACAAGCGAGGATCACATTTACGAAAATTTACGATTTACGACCCAAAATGTCGTAAATCGTAAAAAATTTGCCAAAAATCACCGTAAATCGTAAAATCGTAAATCGTAAATCGTAATTACGCACACCCCTGGTCGGCGGCTGATGTGATCCATTACAACTTTTTGGCACCATGCCAAGCGATCACAGCAGAGTCCTACTGTAAGGAACTCAACGGAATGCAGCGAAAATTGCGTCAACTTCAGCCAGCATTGGTCAATAAAAGAGGCTTCACAGACCACTATTCGAAAACTGAACAAAATAAGGGTTGAACTTCTGCCTCACCCTCCACCTCCTCTAGACCTAACCGACTACCACCTTTTCAAACACTTTCAGAACTTGCTCGCTGGTAAAACCTTCACCAATCAGGACCAAGCCAAAACAGCTTCCGTGGATTTTGTCGAATCTCGACCCTACCTAATTTATTCGCTGATGGAGTGGTTCGACAGGTGTCCCGTTGCCAAAAGTGTGCTGATTCGAACGGTGCTTATTTCGACTAAATCCGATAAGGTTTGAGAACGTTATGGTACTTCAAAGTGGGGCACGGAACCCGCTGAGAACTTTCCGGGCAACCTAATGTGTAAGTGACTCGAACTCCCACAATGAATCCTACCATGTGGCCCATCTACCGTACTTTATCAACATTGGCCACGACGTTCCTTCCGTTAAAGCCGATTTTTCCTTCCGTTGAAGGTCTTCCTAGCTTCTACCAGTTTTCAGTTAGAATTAAAATTCTCAAAACAGCGAAGTATCGGCGCGACTGTCGGAGCTCTCTGGCACACTACAGTGACGAATAGGGGCGGAATAGACCCACTGAGCTATTCTGGCACATTAAATGAGGGGTCCGACTGAGCGAAACGCCAGCGAATCGGAGAACATGACGGACGGCAGGCCGGCTGCGCATCTGACCGCATCATCCGCATTGCTCATGGGGAGGGACCTTCAAAATGTCCAAGTGAGTTATGAGTAGTCAAGATGGTAGAGGAGGTGAACAGTTGTCTCGAAGGGTCAACCTTGAATTCTAGAGCTTCTCTATGCTTCATCCAAAAAGGAGTAAAGCCCGTAGTTTATACTTTCTCGCCCTCCACTGCTGCGCCACGGAGACGTGAAGAGTTTGAAGAAGCGCCACATTCTCCAAAACACGGAATAATAACGGAGACAATGTTGAGCAAAATACAACAGAAACTAGCGCCACAGAGTCGGGCAAACACTGTCCATGGTATATGAGAGAAAGTGCGTCAATTAGATACGCGTTCTCCGGCAATCAGAGGAAATTCCTCCGCAAAGCCTATGTTGAGAGAGACAGAAATCGAATGAGCGGCGGTACTCGATGATTCGATGAGAAGGAAGTGAAAGGGCATTCCAACAACACTTGCAGACGACCAGCCAACCCCACACCGTTCCACCGCTGGTGTTGATCTGTGGCCGGGGCGGCATTCTAGGAGGAGTTCAGTGGACAGCAGTGGTCTACCACATGACACGGCCTTCTAAGGCCTTCTAAAGGGCTGCTGGCGCGGCTGAAGGAGAAAAACTGAAAGAGACCAGCAGGCGGGGATGGGTGAGCGGTATTCCGATGAAATTATTTTTGAACGACGAGCGGCGATGAAAACCACGGCAGGTTGACGATGATTGGCATGACAGTTAGGTGGACGCGACCTTGGATTAGATGGTTTCGCCATCTCACTGGTGAGTTAGTTGCCCAGGCCAAAGGTCGCGGTTCCCAACGTTGAACATGCATGGCGGGCCTCCAAAGAATACGGTGGTAAGTTACATGCTGTGCAGCTGCACCAGTATTTGCATAAGAATACGGTAGCTGACTGTGTAGGCGATGACGTACGAACCAGTTAAAGGGACCACAGCCCTTTCTAGGCTTTCGAAGCCACCCGTGACATAGCCTGCCTCTTCCACATCTGTATATCCAGTTTAGAGAGCTTCTTTACAGCTAGGAAGCCATTCAGTTTCAACCCAGTGACACGAAATTTGATTTTCAGACCTTTTCAAGCTTTGCCAAAACGCAAACTTAATAAAAGGTTGATACCAATCTTGGTCCACAGCTGAGAGAAACTTACGGAACAACATTTGATGTCGACGTCAAAGAGGGAAAACCTGACATTGATTTTCTGTTGATTTTCTGTCATCCTGATGGTCCATATGAACCGCGAATCGACGAGGCATTGAACCGTAGTGTTACATGTTGTAGTGTACAGAAGTAGTTATTTATTACACGTTTAAAATTTAGGGGTTTTTCCATAAATACAATTTCCCTAGTTTTTTTTAGCATACACATACTCAGGCCATACAGGCATTATTTATTTATTTATTTATTTATTTCGTGGTGTGAATCACATCGGAAATGCACGCATAAAATAGGGTAAACAAACGAACGGAACAAATAAACCCAACTGCAAGGAATCAAAAACATGCAAGTGAGAACGGAATAACCTATGAAAGTTTACTTCGAATGAGCAAATGCTTAAAATGAGAGACAGACATAGCAAGAAAATCTTCATTATCACCGATGAGAAGGTTTAGCTCCCTAAGGTATCTGTAAGTGAGGAAGTTAGACCTAACCTTCGACCTTGCAACCGCTGTATACAATCTGAGTCTACCTGCTCTGTTAATCGTAAGTGGTACTCCAAAAAACTCCACAGGATCTACAGACAGTTTCCTAGTGAGAATTTTGAACAACATAATTAGGTCTGCTCTTTTTCTTCTTCTGCTTAAACTGGGTATGCCGAGCAGCTGAGCCCGCGTGGAGCCGTTAGGGATGTCTTCGTAACCCATTCTGTAGCACCTCATGAACAGCTTACGTGTGATGTTATTCTGAACACTTTCGAGAAAGTCGGTGTCCTTTTTTTGACAAGGGTTAAAAATAGAACTACCAAACTCCATAATTGGTCTTACGTAGCATTTATAGGCACGCAGGAGAGCACCCGGATCATCTGTTTTTAGTACCTTGAATAAATTGTAAGTCCGGAAGCTGGCCTTTTTTACAAGTAATTTGTAATGTAGGTCGAATCTGAGCTCGCTCGTTATAAGGAAGCCTAAGTCTCTAACATCAGAAACTTGCTTCAAGTTCACGCCATTGAGTCTGTAGAGTGGAGAGTAGGTTTGGTGCCTTGATTGTATTACAAGGCATTGCGTCTTTTCAGCAGCAAGTGGAAGATCCCAGTCTTCTGCCCACTCGCCAACGAAATCAATAGCAGCTTGAACCTCACGAGAGCTGTCGGCTTTGTCCACTTTTTTGTAGATTTTCACGTCGTCAGCGTACATTTTGCACGTCACACCGAACCTAGAGACAGAATCAGGCAGCTCGTAGGTATATAGGAGGAAAAGCAGCGGCGACAATACTCCTCCTTGAGGAACTCCACTAGTCGCCGAAAAAACCGAAGAGTAGCTACCCTCCACTCTATCCTGGTATGTTCTACCTAAAAGGAAACTCCTTATCCACGCTATAATCATCGGATGTATTCCAACTGTTTTCATTTTGAATACTAATTTTTCTACAGGAACCTTATCGAAGGCCTTGGAAAAATCAAAGTAGACGACGTTCACTCGGTTTTTGCTTTCCAGAGCTTTGGTCCAGTCATTTAAGGAAGTAAGAACTGCAGTCTCAACCGAACGCTGCTTCAGGAATCCGAACTGTTCCTTAGAGATGATACTATGTTCTAACATGTGCTCCAAAATATGCTTTTTCAGGATTTTTTCAAATGTTCTTGCAAAAATTGATGTTATACTTACGGGGCGATAATTTCCTGGGTCACTAAATGGAGGTTTTTTGGGGATAGGGGTAATAAACGCATGTCTCCATCTACGAGGAACATCGGCTGTCATATAGCTCATGTTGTAAATTTGTTCCAGAGCGTAAGCTATACAACCGACGACATTTTTAACAAAAAGTAGAGGAAGGAAGTCGGGTGAAATTGAAGAAGACTTAGGCCACTTGGATAAGACTTCAACAATTTCATCTTTATCAAACCATAGCGAAGGCCTCATCTGAGGAAAACTGGGTAGATTACCACCTTTAGTAGAGGTAGAGAAAGAACTAGTTCCTGAAGACTTTCTGAAAACTTTTTGAAATTCGTTTGCTAGCAGATTTGCTTTCTCAGGAGCCGACGATACTATAGTACCATCCCCATCTAATAGGTTTGGGATAGCTCTGTTTTCTCCAGAACGAGACTTGATAAATCTATAGAAGGCCGATTTGTCTTTCGAATAGATATTTTTTCTTTCTACATAAAGATTGTATCGAGAAAACGCTTTATCCACCTTTTTACTGAAGCAGTCATAGTATGCCCAATCTCCTTCACTGCCTGAGGTAGTGGCTGCGTTCCACAGAGAGTTCTGGCGGTTTATCATTCTTCTAAGATACTCTGGAAGACGCATTTCTTGTGGATCGAGTTTCCTCTTAGGTACATATTGTTCAATGACGTGATGAAGGACATGCAGCAATAATTCATACATTTGATCGGCCGTGCTCACATTTCTAAAGCTACCTATCCAGTCAACATCGGCAAGATGTTCTCGTATTTTGTCATAGTCTGCTGCCTTGAAATCTCTAATCCACCGGACATTTCCTGCATTGTGGCCCATTTTGTCCACGATTTTAAAAGATATTGTGGCATGATCACTGTTGCCTAACGGTGGGCCGACGTTTAAGTCGTGGACCAGATTAGTGGAGTTACATAGAACAAGATCTAATAAGGAGTTACCTCTAGTGGGCTTGTTCACCAGCTGTTGGAAATTGTGGGCATCAAACATATCCTGAAAAGATTTCAAAATATTGTCGATAAAGTCGGTTCCTATATTTGGCAAGTTGAAGTCCCCTAAAGGTACGCATGAAGCTCTACACACGCAGTAGTCGCTGATTGCTTTAATTAGGTTTACAGATTGCCTTACACTACAAGAAGGAGCTCTATACACAGCAATGAAGCGGAGAACATTTGCACCTTCACCAATGTCACATATCAAGATTTCATAAGAATCCTTGACAGATTCATGAAAAATCATGTTATATGAGATGTGGCTCTTCAAAATCAAGGTAACGCCTCCGCCTTTTTTGTCCTTTCGATCACACCTAACGCCCACGTATTGACTGCTGGCAATACCTAGAAGAGGGCTTAGTTCGTTTATCGGGGAAAGCCAGGTCTCCGTTAAGACAATGACGTCATGATTATTGCGACAGAGCTCAAGAACTAATGAAATACTGTTTTTGACTAAAGATCTGATATTAGTTAGAAGACATAAAATTGACGGTCCAATCTTCCTGGGAGAGCTCAACAGTTTCCCGAGAAACTGTTTGGCTCAGATGAGAGGGTTGCGTTGGTAAGGTCTAGGCAAGGAGGTTGAGACTGTGATTCCGCCCGCACCGATAAAGCGCCGGCTAAACCACCGCTCTTCCTCATATTTGTTAGGCGCTCTTCTCGCCTACGAACTCGCTCCTCCCTTGTTAGTGATGGGCGCAGGAATACGCCCTTTTGGGGAGGAAAGAACCGTAGACGAGGAGCTCTCCTAACCGCCTCACTCTGAAACCTGCTCGAAGGGAGCACAACCTTAATTAGCCTCGGCCTGCCCTGTGCTGGCCTACCCATGCGGTACACTGCTGTCGGTATGCACTCGACGTCCAGAAAATCAAGAATTTGCCTAACACAGGCCGTGTCATGGACAGTCTTTGCGGAAGCAGTGCTAGAAGAAGATTCTGGAACATTCGAGAGAACAATTGAGCGTTTAAGCTCTGTATCCATTTCCTGTGAGAGAGAGTTACTAATGTTAGTTGAAGTCAGCCTAGTGCTTTGGCTACTCTCAAGTGGTACCGTAGAATCATGAATTTTTTGTCTAAGAGATAAATTCTCCTCCCTCAATTTCTGGATTTCCGTCAGCAGGTCCATATTCCGTTGGCTCATTTCCTTGATCTCCGCTCGGGTCTCCATTAGCAGCTCGAACAGAAGCCGGATATAATTTGGAACCTTTTCTTTCTCTATGGCGTCCTGTAGACGATCAACTGCTGGCTTCTCGTCACTCGGGTTGAATCTGCTGGAGGACCTGGTGGCCCTCCTCTCTGCAATGTTGGAAGCACGAGCAGACGGCATCGTATTGATCAGCACAGGACGAGATCGATCCGAGAATGCAAACACCGACTTCGACTTATTACCTGTTATGGTGGCGTTTCACAAAAATCTCAGAACCCGCCACAAGGTAGTTCACAGGTAGGGCTGCTTGTCACGGTAGAATCAGGAAGCTTGTAGCCGAATGTGGAGGAATTGGTGAGGATAGTTGACAGACCACACCAAACCGACCGCTCAGCAGGAGGCAGTGATGGATATTATCACACCATAAATAGAATCTTCTGTCTCCAAATCATGTAAATTTCTACTCGGATACTCGCTTTCGATGGGACGAACAATCACTTGCTATTGGGGTGAGAACCTGTTGCAGTGGGTGTGGCGGGCTGCGCCGATTGGCCAGGTGAGGGGTCTCGGCGCGACCCCCTGCCGTCCGTTGACTCTCCTATGGGAGTATGCCATTGGGTTTAGGGGTCAACTGCTGGGCCCGGATCCATCAAGCAAAGGGTATAGGTAGAGATACCGTAAGGGAATCGTACCCACTACCAGCAGTGGGTAGTGTACCCACTACCAGCAGTGGGTAGTGGGTACGATTCGTATTCATGAAAGGAATAAAGGGCAAGGTTCAACTAGGCCTCTTGCGAGAACAGCTGATCTTACTGAAGCGCCGTTTTGTTAACGGGCGCGAACAAGTCGCGGGTATACGGATGTACTTAAGACGATCGGAGGGCTTTCTCTACTCATTGATATACCCACGATTTTACGGGTAAGATTTATCATGAATCGTGGGTATGTCCACCTCTATACTCAGCATACCCGTGGATATGCGCGTTGATCCGGGTCCTGTTGCTAGAGTGTTGCAGGATGCCGACGCAGCCATCATCCATGTATATCTAGCACGTATGCACATAGATATGCGTATACGTACATAAGTAGGTATATACTACTTATATACTGTGACCTGGTATCGGGTACATGTGACCAGGAACCTGGTATCGGGTACAGGCGATAGCCGGCACCTCCACCGACTGCGCTCCACGCGCTCACACCGGAATGAAATACACATACTCAAACTTGGGTAGATAGACCAGCGGCACGTGGGAGGACGTGGCGGCTGCCATCTGTACACCGAAATGGGGGTTTTTGTTCGGGTCACGCCCAGTCTAACCAATCCTTCCACTCCGGAGTTGAGAACTGGTATCAGACTTCTGTTGTAGGGAAAATTAAACACTGAACAGTTAATCGACTGGCCAGTACAAGTCACTTTATAGGTCAAATAGGCATTCAAAAAGTGTTCATAATTCAAGGTGTCTCAAAGAAAAGTATACACTGTTTAAAAGGTGATGACTTTGCTCACAATAAAGATACTGAAAAAGCTAAAACTCATATAAAGTCCTAAGAACATAGAAATTTTCCGACATATGAGCGGCATGTACTCGTTTGAAACTTTGCATTTTACACTCGATTGATTGTGTTTCGCTTGAATACTTGTTACGATTTCCTTACAAAGTGGTTGTTTTGGTTTTGGTTGATTTAAGCTTTTTTAGGGGTTTAAAATTAAAAAACACACTACGACTTGCGAAAAATGAAGGGTATATTAAAAATGCAAGCACTGTTTGAAAGCTTCTAACATTGATGCTAGTGAAGCTTTTGAAGATGTTTAGGACTCTAAAACTATAAAAGTAAAAAAACTATAAAACTACTATAAAAGTACAGAGTAACAAGATTTCTGTCGCATATAAATAGTCAAGAGTGCGCCATGCCATGCTTGAAACCCTGCATTTCCGACTCGATTGATGCATGGGCCGAACTCTTGTTCCAATTTTGCTACCACTTGGCCTAATTAGCCCGTGGTGTGCCTTTTTAAACCTTTAGAGCTTGAACATCACTTGAAAGACTTTTCAAAACGAATTCTGTGAACTGATGAGGCAATATTCAAGCTGAATGGAGAGGCTAATCGGCAGAGCTACTGGGCGACGAAAAACGTTGAAAAAATCACAGCCAGGTCAATCTCGCCAAGTAGTGGCAAGATTGTAACAAGCATTCAGACCATGCACAATCTGTCGAGTAGGATATGCAAGGCTTTAGGCGGGAGCATGGCGCAATCTTCACTTTTTGCACGCCACAGAAATCTCGTTACCATATGCTTTCATATGAATTACAAACGTCTTCAAAAACTTCACTGGTAGCAACTTTAGAACCTTTCAAATAATTCCTACATTTTTTTTAGGATACCCTGCATTTTTTGCAGGCATTAGTGTGTCTTTAAGTTGCAAACATTTAAAAAAGCACAAATCAATCAATACGGCTACTTTGTGAAAAATTGTAACTAGTAATGAAGCGAACAGACAATCAATCGAGTATAAAACGCAAAATTTCAGAAGAGTGCATGGCGCATTTTATGTCAGAAAATTTATATTTCCTTGAGCTTTCATATAAGTTTTTAACCTCTTCAATACTTCCATTGTGAACAGAGTTATCACCTTTCAAACAGTGGATACATTTTTTTGGAGACACCCTGTATAGAGATGGAGACAAAGATATAGAATGCGTGGCCCATCCCAAATGAGGATTGATTAACGCCTATCATTATTCTTTTATCCTTATACAGGTATCTTTACAATCGAATGGTAAGGACACAAAAGGAGCTATCCAAGCAGGAATCAAGCAGTACCTCGACTCCTCACGACAAAAAGAAACTTGAAGAATAAAAAAGGATAGAGGACGGCATTAGCCCTAGTTTATACTTGCGCGGCTACGCAGCGCGGGACCACGATCGCCATAGATATCGATTTTTCGCGTCGGCCAGTCGATATCCATCCCGACCATCGTGCCGCAACGCGCGGCGGCGCAAGTGTAAACTAGGGCTTATTCAATCCTTTTTGTGACGCGCCACGCATTCTACTTCTACGGGATGTCGTGGAGGCGTGTTGAATGCGTATTTGGCCATACAATGACTTGCGGTGGCCAGACGATGTATGAAGTGACCCGACCAGAATACACAGATAACAGCACTGCCACGCGGATTAGATAGTATCGCGACCGAACGCGTCGGAAGTCACCTCAAACTTGGGTAATTAAACCTTTATTTATAATATACATAAATAAATACGCACGCGAATAGCGAATAACGATAACTTGCATCGATGGTAATCAATAGGATGATAAGGAATGACATGGAAAGCAAATTATGACTACAACTAAGAGGAACAAAACAAGGTAACAAAATGCACTTCAACAAGAGCAAAACAACACTAGACAAAACCTAAACCAGCCAAATGAACCGGCAAAGGACATTAGAAACGATTATAAGAGCCAAATCCCCACTATAGGAAGAGACTAAACCCACAGGAGGAAATGGCAAGGCGACACAATGCAATGCAAGCGCATCTGAGCAACTAGCACAACACAAGATCAGGATTCATGCAACGCAATGAGATAGGATAACAATGCAACAAGATACAGCGACACTATTACGCGAACAACACACAAAGTGCACGAGAACAACAAAATATGCACAAATCCGGAACCCAGAAGGACACGCGCAAGGAGTGCAAAGGGAGAAACCACGGACACTAACACGCGCAGAACGAGAACCCCTCCTAACGACCCCTCCCGGACGCGCACAGCCGCTCGAATGGCCGCCAAGCCCATGAAGAAGGCTGCGAGCGCTGATTCCGAGGAAGACCCTGAAAATCAGGAAACCCAGAGAAATAGCCCGGGGAAGGAGGAGACCCAGAGCGCGCGCGCGGCATTCGAAGTGGGGCGCGGAATCCGTCAAAGGAGACGACTTGTCGTCACTGCGGCCCGCGTTGATGTGGTCCTCCGTCCTTGATGGTCCCGCTGCTCGCTGAAGAACTGCCATAGGCCCGTTAGCCGTCGTCCGTTGTCCTCCAGCGTCAGCCGTCGTCCGTCGTCCTCCAGCTCCTGGATCCTTAGCTTCTTGTGAAGAACGTTACCGAGGGCCCAGTGGTGACCCTCGACATTGGGAATCAGGTCCTCGAACGCTGTTCCCTCGATTCTCTGACAGTCGAAGCACCTCTTGTGCCGACCCTTGCATCGCTGTCCTACGCGCACTTCCGGTCCCGGATCCATCTCCTCGATGTTCACCTGCTGCACGCGCACCTCCGGTCCCGGATCGGCCTCCTCGGCCTCATCTTGCTGCACTCGGACTTCTGGTGGTCCTGGGCATGCATTCTCGACGTCGTCCTGCTGAACATCGCGGACGACGTCCACGAGGTTTCCGTGCTGAACGTCGCGCTCGACGTCCTCCGCCTCCGCAAGATCTGATTCGGACCCTTGAACGGAACGGAGATCTAGCTCTCCTGGGTCCTCCTCGTCTGTCTCATCATCATCGTCTGATACCAACGCTGGTATCTGCTCCATCGAATAGTCATCTGCTACCTCATCCACCATACGTTGCCAGTGATCGTCGTCCTGTGCGATCACTTCCAGCGGATCGGATGACCTCTCGGCTTCATTTCGTTGAAGCTGCTCCTTCAAATGCGCAACTTCCACAGTCAGCTCGACGATTTGCTGCTGCATCTTGGACAGCTTCTTCTCGTTCTCCTTATCTTCGTTTCGGAGCTGGTTGTGTTCTTCCTTGAACACGGTCTGAAACACACGCGCTTCGTCGGAGTCCTTGTTCCTCTGAAGGGCCGTTTGTCTGGGCTGTACCTCCTCCGTATCCTCGATTGAAAACGCGTTAACGTCGGTCTTGACCGACCTCGACTGACTCGGTTCCCTCCGTGATCCCTCCTTCTGCACTGTGGGATGTTGGAGAGTATCTATGACGTGTCCCGTTAACAAGTGCCCAAGACGAGTGGGCAACAAGTATAATCCGGAAGGAAGGCGTATCTGAGCCTCATCATGACGAATGAGTTGCCACAGTTGATCACTTCCTAGAAGGATCAACGGCTTAACAGCTGCTTGTGACTGCACCAAGTTCACATTAATGTTCTGTGACTTGATGAACGCAACGTCTTCTTCTAGACTGGAGGTGTTCGTAAGGTGCTAGTGAGCGTTTCGTGGGTGAGAAGCTCCAGTGACCACGGCTTGCCTTTATCGTCCCACATCTCCAAAGGTACCTTGCGACTCACGCACTCCTGTACGCGATCCGAGCCGAAGGTTCTTACGCGCAAAGTTGTCGTGCCCAGAGTCGGCAGGCATAGCTCCTCTGCCAGCTTGTGATCGATGAAGGAGCACTCGGCACCTGAATCTAGCAGTGCCGGTACTTTCCTTAGTTCACGCGAAGAGGGGTCCATGATCGTGAGCTCTCCCACTGGTAAGTAGGTTTTGCGGGTGCTCGGTATACCCTCGCTCAAATGGAGTTGAGCTACTGGATCCTCTTGCTGTTGTTTACGCGCATCTATGTGATCCTGCTCTTGATTGCTCAGCTGGTGAGTCGCTGCCGACGTAGGGCTTGCCTTCTTGACGAACTTCGTCTTCTCATTCGATTTAGCTGGAGCGGTGGGTTTTTCCTGCCGTGATGTCGTAGTTTCTGGAGCGGTCGTTGCTTTGAAGCAGCATGATGTGTGATGTTTACCCTGGCATGTGAAACATGGCCGTTTCTTACAGTCCGATGTTGCGTGATGAGGAGACGCGCAAATGAAGCACAGCTTGTGCTCCCGTAAGTACTTGGCCCGCTCCTGCGGTGTGCCATATCTCGAACATGCACTTGCTTTGTGGTCCTCGCCACAGTACATGCAAGGCAAACTTCCTCTTGAACTCTGTTCTTTCTGAGGCTTCACCTTCTGAGGCTGCTGTTGCTGTGCCCCAGTGTTCCTTGACGTGAACAGAGCAATCATTTCCTCATCCGCAATGAACTGATCCAGGGCATCGAGAAGATTCTCCATCAGAAACTGTCCCTCCATGGAACGTTTCTTTTTCAACGCTTTCCTCTGTAAGCGTTCGGGAAATTTGGACAAGACCTGCTTTACGAGCCATTGGCTGTCCACATTTTCGCCCTTATCTTTGAGTTGAGACATGATCGCTTGGATCTGTTCTAGTAGTACGCGCTGATCCTTGACTGATGGCGATCGTAATGATGCTGCCTCCATCCTTGCAATCAGGCGATGTACTAGCTCCTCCTTGTTACCATACTTGGTGTGAAGGAAGTCGATCGCTTTCTGGTAGTTGTCCTCCGTGATCTGGAACTTCCTAACTGCGTCACGCGCTTCTCCCTTCAATGCGTCCAGAAGGTAGTTGAACTTGTAGATCGGAGGTAATGGCTGTGAGTGGACGTTTGTAGAGAACAATGTCCAGAAATTGTCCCAATCCCATACATTTCCACTGAAACTAGGGATGGGTACGGTGGGTAGGTCGACCCTTTTCGTACAGAAATAGAAGTCCTGCGGTGCGCTGTCCGAAGCGCTTGTGTGAGGAACTTCCCGGTTTCCTTTGGGTGACGTGAAGGTACGCAGTCGACCTTGAATTGCCATCGTGACATCGTATGCAGAGCTAAGAGTTGCTTCCGCTTTCTTCGAATACTGTTCGAAGTCCTCTTGTTCTGAATTGGACGGTCCATCCGTCCTATCATTGAACGCGCTCTCATACTTCTGCCATAACTCCTCGACCTTTGATGTTCCTGTCTCGATAGCGCCTAGCAGTTCTTGCAGCTCGCTGTAGATCTTCTTCTCCTCCCTTGAGATTCGGTCCTCCTCGGTTCCCGTTGAGTCGAAGTAGTCCTTCTGTGCACGCGCTACCACTGCTTCCACTTTGTTGCAAGCCTGGGTCAAAACCCGCTTGTACGACGAGAACTGCGTCGACATGCTGTGACAACTCCCGATGGAAGGGACAAGTGGACGAAGCAAACAATGGGTAAATGAAACCGAAGAATACGCGTCAGTTATTTAGCCTAGGAAGTAGTCTAGAAACTAAAACGCGCCACCAAACAAGAAGAAACTACAGCTTATGTCAAAAACTTGGACTACCAGAAACGCGCAGTCTAATGAAATTGGTTTAAAAACCGACCTGTCCTTCTTGATCGTACTGTCGATACGCGCTCATAGGACGGCCGTTGCACCAGTTGAATCCGACCGGAGTAGACAGAATATCGCAGTCGGCCGATGTGCTCCTGCTGCGGGACCTGCCTGGGCCTCTATGAATGACCCTCCTTGGGCGGCGGCCGATGGCATCGTCTAAAGTGGCATGCGCGGGTTCGTCCCTGGAAGCGCGCCAAATGTTGATCGCGCCCAGAATGTCCGATCGGCGCACGTTGATGTTCAAGCGCTCGGCACGTGCCAGCGCTTGCGGGGTGATGTTCACTGCGCTGGTCTTGCCCGCGCCGCGGACGAGCTGGATCATCAGATTGTCGTCCACGTCGATCCCGCTTCCGAGCACTTTCGCGTATAATTCACACAATGCTGCCCAACCCGGGTGATAGCCCTTTCGATCCTGGGGGTTCTGCCTGTAGATCGCGGCCTTCCCCAAGCTGGTTCTTTCTTGGACCGCCCTGATGTATGTGATTACCTGAGTCATGAGTTCAGCGAAGGGAGTTTGGTTCGCCGACTCAGCCTTTGGCGCCACGACCAGATTTGGGGCGCACTTCCCATACTGAAGCGGAGAAGCGGCCACACGGTGGTAGCGCGTTTCTAAGGCCTTGATCTGGCTGGCATACGGCATAAACGCTACAATTGGAGAAACAAATACGCGCTCGAGGCCAACCACCGTATCGGCAACAGATGCGAAGCCCGCGGAGAACGTGGGCAGCCTGATTTTGACGTCCTGCGTGAGCTTCCAAGTCGAAAAATCTGGGCAGACCCATGCTGCCATGCAAGCCGCCATGCTCATGTCCGGAGGGAGCGCGGTTGCGAAGTCTGAGATCCAGGGAGTGGGGCGATTGTGATTGATTGGCAAATCGATGCGAGCACCTCGAGCGTAGCGCATGCGCGCGCGTGTCTCGTCTCTGGTAGCGGGGCGGCCTGGCAACGGGTAAACTTTGCGTATCAGGTGGGCGTATTCCGGGTATAGGAGGGCTGTCACCATGCGAGTTGAGGCCGGATGGACGATATCGTATACCTTCTGTATAGAGTCCTCAGTGCTGTAGTCATAGCCAGGAATGACGCGGACACCGGCTACTTTTTGGAGGAACCCCTGCCAGCCGCTGCCGCTCGTCGCTTTCGCGTCCCTGGCGCCCAAATGATGGCCTTGTATGCGCCACGTGATCTTGGACGCGATGATCCAAGTTAGGATCGTCCCAAGGTTCTTTTGCGCGTCGGCTGGGACAAGGAAATGCGGAAGTTCTTCCTCGGTAATAGGTTTTTCGAGGTCTGGCACGGCCTCGTTGAGAACTGTCACCTCGGTGTCCCAGTCCACCAGTCTCAGGGTGTCATAGCCAGCGTCAGCCGACACCACCTCTTTGGAACACACCAAGCCGTAGATCCAAACTGCATACACCATTACTGTTTCAGGGGTCCATCCCTCGATGGCGTTGGCTTCGCGATACTTTTGGGCAGACCATGCTGCGATACGGATCAAGGCATGATGGTTCACGTGCCTGTTCACATTTGAGGGGACAGGTATACGCTTAATCAGTGTCACACCGGTTTCCTCCGTTGTGGCAAGGCCGAGGGTCAGAACACCGTTGTCTTTACAAACCGTGCTGAACACACGAGCAATAAGGGCGCTGAGATTGTCCATTGTACCGTTGGATTCCACTAAGCAATTGCACGATAGGGATTAAACCTTTATTTATAATATACATAAATAAATACGCACGCGAATAGCGAATAACGATAACTTGCATCGATGGTAATCAATAGGATGATAAGGAATGACATGGAAAGCAAATTATGACTACAACTAAGAGGAACAAAACAAGGTAACAAAATGCACTTCAACAAGAGCAAAACAACGCTAGACAAAACCTAAACCAGCCAAATGAACCGGCAAAGGACATTAGAAACGATTATAAGAGCCAAATCCCCACTATAGGAAGAGACTAAACCCACAGGAGGAAATGGCAAGGCGACACAATGCAATGCAAGCGCATCTGAGCAACTAGCACAACACAAGATCAGGATTCATGCAACGCAATGAGATAGGATAACAATGCAACAAGATACAGCGACACTATTACGCGAACAACACACAAAGTGCACGAGAACAACAAAATATGCACAAATCCGGAACCCAGAAGGACACGCGCAAGGAGTGCAAAGGGAGAAACCACGGACACTAACACGCGCAGAACGAGAACCCCTCCTAACGACCCCTCCCGGACGCGCACAGCCGCTCGAATGGCCGCCAAGCCCATGAAGAAGGCTGCGAGCGCTGATTCCGAGGAAGACCCTGAAAATCAGGAAACCCAGAGAAATAGCCCGGGGAAGGAGGAGACCCAGAGCGCGCGCGCGGCATTCGAAGTGGGGCGCGGAATCCGTCAAAGGAGACGACTTGTCGTCACTGCGGCCCGCGTTGATGTGGTCCTCCGTCCTTGATGGTCCCGCTGCTCGCTGAAGAACTGCCATAGGCCCGTTAGCCGTCGTCCGTTGTCCTCCAGCGTCAGCCGTCGTCCGTCGTCCTCCAGCTCCTGGATCCTTAGCTTCTTGTGAAGAACGTTACCGAGGGCCCAGTGGTGACCCTCGACATTGGGAATCAGGTCCTCGAACGCTGTTCCCTCGATTCTCTGACAGTCGAAGCACCTCTTGTGCCGACCCTTGCATCGCTGTCCTACGCGCACTTCCGGTCCCGGATCCATCTCCTCGATGTTCACCTGCTGCACGCGCACCTCCGGTCCCGGATCGGCCTCCTCGGCCTCATCTTGCTGCACTCGGACTTCTGGTGGTCCTGGGCATGCATTCTCGACGTCGTCCTGCTGAACATCGCGGACGACGTCCACGAGGTTTCCGTGCTGAACGTCGCGCTCGACGTCCTCCGCCTCCGCAAGATCTGATTCGGACCCTTGAAC
Organism: Heligmosomoides polygyrus polygyrus; assembly: GCA_947396885.1. Lineage (NCBI taxonomy): Eukaryota > Metazoa > Nematoda > Chromadorea > Rhabditida > Heligmosomidae > Heligmosomoides > Heligmosomoides polygyrus. The sequence continues at coordinate 103,914,109 of OX377202.1, read as the reverse complement.
GGAACGGAGATCTAGCTCTCCTGGGTCCTCCTCGTCTGTCTCATCATCATCGTCTGATACCAACGCTGGTATCTGCTCCATCGAATAGTCATCTGCTACCTCATCCACCATACGTTGCCAGTGATCGTCGTCCTGTGCGATCACTTCCAGCGGATCGGATGACCTCTCGGCTTCATTTCGTTGAAGCTGCTCCTTCAAATGCGCAACTTCCACAGTCAGCTCGACGATTTGCTGCTGCATCTTGGACAGCTTCTTCTCGTTCTCCTTATCTTCGTTTCGGAGCTGGTTGTGTTCTTCCTTGAACACGGTCTGAAACACACGCGCTTCGTCGGAGTCCTTGTTCCTCTGAAGGGCCGTTTGTCTGGGCTGTACCTCCTCCGTATCCTCGATTGAAAACGCGTTAACGTCGGTCTTGACCGACCTCGACTGACTCGGTTCCCTCCGTGATCCCTCCTTCTGCACTGTGGGATGTTGGAGAGTATCTATGACGTGTCCCGTTAACAAGTGCCCAAGACGAGTGGGCAACAAGTATAATCCGGAAGGAAGGCGTATCTGAGCCTCATCATGACGAATGAGTTGCCACAGTTGATCACTTCCTAGAAGGATCAACGGCTTAACAGCTGCTTGTGACTGCACCAAGTTCACATTAATGTTCTGTGACTTGATGAACGCAACGTCTTCTTCTAGACTGGAGGTGTTCGTAAGGTGCTAGTGAGCGTTTCGTGGGTGAGAAGCTCCAGTGACCACGGCTTGCCTTTATCGTCCCACATCTCCAAAGGTACCTTGCGACTCACGCACTCCTGTACGCGATCCGAGCCGAAGGTTCTTACGCGCAAAGTTGTCGTGCCCAGAGTCGGCAGGCATAGCTCCTCTGCCAGCTTGTGATCGATGAAGGAGCACTCGGCACCTGAATCTAGCAGTGCCGGTACTTTCCTTAGTTCACGCGAAGAGGGGTCCATGATCGTGAGCTCTCCCACTGGTAAGTAGGTTTTGCGGGTGCTCGGTATACCCTCGCTCAAATGGAGTTGAGCTACTGGATCCTCTTGCTGTTGTTTACGCGCATCTATGTGATCCTGCTCTTGATTGCTCAGCTGGTGAGTCGCTGCCGACGTAGGGCTTGCCTTCTTGACGAACTTCGTCTTCTCATTCGATTTAGCTGGAGCGGTGGGTTTTTCCTGCCGTGATGTCGTAGTTTCTGGAGCGGTCGTTGCTTTGAAGCAGCATGATGTGTGATGTTTACCCTGGCATGTGAAACATGGCCGTTTCTTACAGTCCGATGTTGCGTGATGAGGAGACGCGCAAATGAAGCACAGCTTGTGCTCCCGTAAGTACTTGGCCCGCTCCTGCGGTGTGCCATATCTCGAACATGCACTTGCTTTGTGGTCCTCGCCACAGTACATGCAAGGCAAACTTCCTCTTGAACTCTGTTCTTTCTGAGGCTTCACCTTCTGAGGCTGCTGTTGCTGTGCCCCAGTGTTCCTTGACGTGAACAGAGCAATCATTTCCTCATCCGCAATGAACTGATCCAGGGCATCGAGAAGATTCTCCATCAGAAACTGTCCCTCCATGGAACGTTTCTTTTTCAACGCTTTCCTCTGTAAGCGTTCGGGAAATTTGGACAAGACCTGCTTTACGAGCCATTGGCTGTCCACATTTTCGCCCTTATCTTTGAGTTGAGACATGATCGCTTGGATCTGTTCTAGTAGTACGCGCTGATCCTTGACTGATGGCGATCGTAATGATGCTGCCTCCATCCTTGCAATCAGGCGATGTACTAGCTCCTCCTTGTTACCATACTTGGTGTGAAGGAAGTCGATCGCTTTCTGGTAGTTGTCCTCCGTGATCTGGAACTTCCTAACTGCGTCACGCGCTTCTCCCTTCAATGCGTCCAGAAGGTAGTTGAACTTGTAGATCGGAGGTAATGGCTGTGAGTGGACGTTTGTAGAGAACAATGTCCAGAAATTGTCCCAATCCCATACATTTCCACTGAAACTAGGGATGGGTACGGTGGGTAGGTCGACCCTTTTCGTACAGAAATAGAAGTCCTGCGGTGCGCTGTCCGAAGCGCTTGTGTGAGGAACTTCCCGGTTTCCTTTGGGTGACGTGAAGGTACGCAGTCGACCTTGAATTGCCATCGTGACATCGTATGCAGAGCTAAGAGTTGCTTCCGCTTTCTTCGAATACTGTTCGAAGTCCTCTTGTTCTGAATTGGACGGTCCATCCGTCCTATCATTGAACGCGCTCTCATACTTCTGCCATAACTCCTCGACCTTTGATGTTCCTGTCTCGATAGCGCCTAGCAGTTCTTGCAGCTCGCTGTAGATCTTCTTCTCCTCCCTTGAGATTCGGTCCTCCTCGGTTCCCGTTGAGTCGAAGTAGTCCTTCTGTGCACGCGCTACCACTGCTTCCACTTTGTTGCAAGCCTGGGTCAAAACCCGCTTGTACGACGAGAACTGCGTCGACATGCTGTGACAACTCCCGATGGAAGGGACAAGTGGACGAAGCAAACAATGGGTAAATGAAACCGAAGAATACGCGTCAGTTATTTAGCCTAGGAAGTAGTCTAGAAACTAAAACGCGCCACCAAACAAGAAGAAACTACAGCTTATGTCAAAAACTTGGACTACCAGAAACGCGCAGTCTAATGAAATTGGTTTAAAAACCGACCTGTCCTTCTTGATCGTACTGTCGATACGCGCTCATAGGACGGCCGTTGCACCAGTTGAATCCGACCGGAGTAGACAGAATATCGCAGTCGGCCGATGTGCTCCTGCTGCGGGACCTGCCTGGGCCTCTATGAATGACCCTCCTTGGGCGGCGGCCGATGGCATCGTCTAAAGTGGCATGCGCGGGTTCGTCCCTGGAAGCGCGCCAAATGTTGATCGCGCCCAGAATGTCCGATCGGCGCACGTTGATGTTCAAGCGCTCGGCACGTGCCAGCGCTTGCGGGGTGATGTTCACTGCGCTGGTCTTGCCCGCGCCGCGGACGAGCTGGATCATCAGATTGTCGTCCACGTCGATCCCGCTTCCGAGCACTTTCGCGTATAATTCACACAATGCTGCCCAACCCGGGTGATAGCCCTCTCGATCCTGGGGGTTCTGCCTGTAGATCGCGGCCTTCCCCAAGCTGGTTCTTTCTTGGACCGCCCTGATGTATGTGATTACCTGAGTCATGAGTTCAGCGAAGGGAGTTTGGTTCGCCGACTCAGCCTTTGGCGCCACGACCAGATTTGGGGCGCACTTCCCATACTGAAGCGGAGAAGCGGCCACACGGTGGTAGCGCGTTTCTAAGGCCTTGATCTGGCTGGCATACGGCATAAACGCTACAATTGGAGAAACAAATACGCGCTCGAGGCCGACCACCGTATCGGCAACAGATGCGAAGCCCGCGGAGAACGTGGGCAGCCTGATTTTGACGTCCTGCGTGAGCTTCCAAGTCGAAAAATCTGGGCAGACCCATGCTGCCATGCAAGCCGCCATGCTCATGTCCGGAGGGAGCGCGGTTGCGAAGTCTGAGATCCAGGGAGTGGGGCGATTGTGATTGATTGGCAAATCGATGCGAGCACCTCGAGCGTAGCGCATGCGCGCGCGTGTCTCGTCTCTGGTAGCGGGGCGGCCTGGCAACGGGTAAACTTTGCGTATCAGGTGGGCGTATTCCGGGTATAGGAGGGCTGTCACCATGCGAGTTGAGGCCGGATGGACGATATCGTATACCTTCTGTATAGAGTCCTCAGTGCTGTAGTCATAGCCAGGAATGACGCGGACACCGGCTACTTTTTGGAGGAACCCCTGCCAGCCGCTGCCGCTCGTCGCTTTCGCGTCCCTGGCGCCCAAATGATGGCCTTGTATGCGCCACGTGATCTTGGACGCGATGATCCAAGTTAGGATCGTCCCAAGGTTCTTTTGCGCGTCGGCTGGGACAAGGAAATGCGGAAGTTCTTCCTCGGTAATAGGTTTTTCGAGGTCTGGCACGGCCTCGTTGAGAACTGTCACCTCGGTGTCCCAGTCCACCAGTCTCAGGGTGTCATAGCCAGCGTCAGCCGACACCACCTCTTTGGAACACACCAAGCCGTAGATCCAAACTGCATACACCATTACTGTTTCAGGGGTCCATCCCTCGATGGCGTTGGCTTCGCGATACTTTTGGGCAGACCATGCTGCGATACGGATCAAGGCATGATGGTTCACGTGCCTGTTCACATTTGAGGGGACAGGTATACGCTTAATCAGTGTCACACCGGTTTCCTCCGTTGTGGCAAGGCCGAGGGTCAGAACACCGTTGTCTTTACAAACCGTGCTGAACACACGAGCAATAAGGGCGCTGAGATTGTCCATTGTACCGTTGGATTCCACTAAGCAATTGCACGATAGGGATTAAACCTTTATTTATAATATACATAAATAAATACGCACGCGAATAGCGAATAACGATAACTTGCATCGATGGTAATCAATAGGATGATAAGGAATGACATGGAAAGCAAATTATGACTACAACTAAGAGGAACAAAACAAGGTAACAAAATGCACTTCAACAAGAGCAAAACAACGCTAGACAAAACCTAAACCAGCCAAATGAACCGGCAAAGGACATTAGAAACGATTATAAGAGCCAAATCCCCACTATAGGAAGAGACTAAACCCACAGGAGGAAATGGCAAGGCGACACAATGCAATGCAAGCGCATCTGAGCAACTAGCACAACACAAGATCAGGATTCATGCAACGCAATGAGATAGGATAACAATGCAACAAGATACAGCGACACTATTACGCGAACAACACACAAAGTGCACGAGAACAACAAAATATGCACAAATCCGGAACCCAGAAGGACACGCGCAAGGAGTGCAAAGGGAGAAACCACGGACACTAACACGCGCAGAACGAGAACCCCTCCTAACGACCCCTCCCGGACGCGCACAGCCGCTCGAATGGCCGCCAAGCCCATGAAGAAGGCTGCGAGCGCTGATTCCGAGGAAGACCCTGAAAATCAGGAAACCCAGAGAAATAGCCCGGGGAAGGAGGAGACCCAGAGCGCGCGCGCGGCATTCGAAGTGGGGCGCGGAATCCGTCAAAGGAGACGACTTGTCGTCACTGCGGCCCGCGTTGATGTGGTCCTCCGTCCTTGATGGTCCCGCTGCTCGCTGAAGAACTGCCATAGGCCCGTTAGCCGTCGTCCGTTGTCCTCCAGCGTCAGCCGTCGTCCGTCGTCCTCCAGCTCCTGGATCCTTAGCTTCTTGTGAAGAACGTTACCGAGGGCCCAGTGGTGACCCTCGACATTGGGAATCAGGTCCTCGAACGCTGTTCCCTCGATTCTCTGACAGTCGAAGCACCTCTTGTGCCGACCCTTGCATCGCTGTCCTACGCGCACTTCCGGTCCCGGATCCATCTCCTCGATGTTCACCTGCTGCACGCGCACCTCCGGTCCCGGATCGGCCTCCTCGGCCTCATCTTGCTGCACTCGGACTTCTGGTGGTCCTGGGCATGCATTCTCGACGTCGTCCTGCTGAACATCGCGGACGACGTCCACGAGGTTTCCGTGCTGAACGTCGCGCTCGACGTCCTCCGCCTCCGCAAGATCTGATTCGGACCCTTGAACGGAACGGAGATCTAGCTCTCCTGGGTCCTCCTCGTCTGTCTCATCATCATCGTCTGATACCAACGCTGGTATCTGCTCCATCGAATAGTCATCTGCTACCTCATCCACCATACGTTGCCAGTGATCGTCGTCCTGTGCGATCACTTCCAGCGGATCGGATGACCTCTCGGCTTCATTTCGTTGAAGCTGCTCCTTCAAATGCGCAACTTCCACAGTCAGCTCGACGATTTGCTGCTGCATCTTGGACAGCTTCTTCTCGTTCTCCTTATCTTCGTTTCGGAGCTGGTTGTGTTCTTCCTTGAACACGGTCTGAAACACACGCGCTTCGTCGGAGTCCTTGTTCCTCTGAAGGGCCGTTTGTCTGGGCTGTACCTCCTCCGTATCCTCGATTGAAAACGCGTTAACGTCGGTCTTGACCGACCTCGACTGACTCGGTTCCCTCCGTGATCCCTCCTTCTGCACTGTGGGATGTTGGAGAGTATCTATGACGTGTCCCGTTAACAAGTGCCCAAGACGAGTGGGCAACAAGTATAATCCGGAAGGAAGGCGTATCTGAGCCTCATCATGACGAATGAGTTGCCACAGTTGATCACTTCCTAGAAGGATCAACGGCTTAACAGCTGCTTGTGACTGCACCAAGTTCACATTAATGTTCTGTGACTTGATGAACGCAACGTCTTCTTCTAGACTGGAGGTGTTCGTAAGGTGCTAGTGAGCGTTTCGTGGGTGAGAAGCTCCAGTGACCACGGCTTGCCTTTATCGTCCCACATCTCCAAAGGTACCTTGCGACTCACGCACTCCTGTACGCGATCCGAGCCGAAGGTTCTTACGCGCAAAGTTGTCGTGCCCAGAGTCGGCAGGCATAGCTCCTCTGCCAGCTTGTGATCGATGAAGGAGCACTCGGCACCTGAATCTAGCAGTGCCGGTACTTTCCTTAGTTCACGCGAAGAGGGGTCCATGATCGTGAGCTCTCCCACTGGTAAGTAGGTTTTGCGGGTGCTCGGTATACCCTCGCTCAAATGGAGTTGAGCTACTGGATCCTCTTGCTGTTGTTTACGCGCATCTATGTGATCCTGCTCTTGATTGCTCAGCTGGTGAGTCGCTGCCGACGTAGGGCTTGCCTTCTTGACGAACTTCGTCTTCTCATTCGATTTAGCTGGAGCGGTGGGTTTTTCCTGCCGTGATGTCGTAGTTTCTGGAGCGGTCGTTGCTTTGAAGCAGCATGATGTGTGATGTTTACCCTGGCATGTGAAACATGGCCGTTTCTTACAGTCCGATGTTGCGTGATGAGGAGACGCGCAAATGAAGCACAGCTTGTGCTCCCGTAAGTACTTGGCCCGCTCCTGCGGTGTGCCATATCTCGAACATGCACTTGCTTTGTGGTCCTCGCCACAGTACATGCAAGGCAAACTTCCTCTTGAACTCTGTTCTTTCTGAGGCTTCACCTTCTGAGGCTGCTGTTGCTGTGCCCCAGTGTTCCTTGACGTGAACAGAGCAATCATTTCCTCATCCGCAATGAACTGATCCAGGGCATCGAGAAGATTCTCCATCAGAAACTGTCCCTCCATGGAACGTTTCTTTTTCAACGCTTTCCTCTGTAAGCGTTCGGGAAATTTGGACAAGACCTGCTTTACGAGCCATTGGCTGTCCACATTTTCGCCCTTACCTTTGAGTTGAGACATGATCGCTTGGATCTGTTCTAGTAGTACGCGCTGATCCTTGACTGATGGCGATCGTAATGATGCTGCCTCCATCCTTGCAATCAGGCGATGTACTAGCTCCTCCTTGTTACCATACTTGGTGTGAAGGAAGTCGATCGCTTTCTGGTAGTTGTCCTCCGTGATCTGGAACTTCCTAACTGCGTCACGCGCTTCTCCCTTCAATGCGTCCAGAAGGTAGTTGAACTTGTAGATCGGAGGTAATGGCTGTGAGTGGACGTTTGTAGAGAACAATGTCCAGAAATTGTCCCAATCCCATACATTTCCACTGAAACTAGGGATGGGTACGGTGGGTAGGTCGACCCTTTTCGTACAGAAATAGAAGTCCTGCGGTGCGCTGTCCGAAGCGCTTGTGTGAGGAACTTCCCGGTTTCCTTTGGGTGACGTGAAGGTACGCAGTCGACCTTGAATTGCCATCGTGACATCGTATGCAGAGCTAAGAGTTGCTTCCGCTTTCTTCGAATACTGTTCGAAGTCCTCTTGTTCTGAATTGGACGGTCCATCCGTCCTATCATTGAACGCGCTCTCATACTTCTGCCATAACTCCTCGACCTTTGATGTTCCTGTCTCGATAGCGCCTAGCAGTTCTTGCAGCTCGCTGTAGATCTTCTTCTCCTCCCTTGAGATTCGGTCCTCCTCGGTTCCCGTTGAGTCGAAGTAGTCCTTCTGTGCACGCGCTACCACTGCTTCCACTTTGTTGCAAGCCTGGGTCAAAACCCGCTTGTACGACGAGAACTGCGTCGACATGCTGTGACAACTCCCGATGGAAGGGACAAGTGGACGAAGCAAACAATGGGTAAATGAAACCGAAGAATACGCGTCAGTTATTTAGCCTAGGAAGTAGTCTAGAAACTAAAACGCGCCACCAAACAAGAAGAAACTACAGCTTATGTCAAAAACTTGGACTACCAGAAACGCGCAGTCTAATGAAATTGGTTTAAAAACCGACCTGTCCTTCTTGATCGTACTGTCGATACGCGCTCATAGGACGGCCGTTGCACCAGTTGAATCCGACCGGAGTAGACAGAATATCGCAGTCGGCCGATGTGCTCCTGCTGCGGGACCTGCCTGGGCCTCTATGAATGACCCTCCTTGGGCGGCGGCCGATGGCATCGTCTAAAGTGGCATGCGCGGGTTCGTCCCTGGAAGCGCGCCAAATGTTGATCGCGCCCAGAATGTCCGATCGGCGCACGTTGATGTTCAAGCGCTCGGCACGTGCCAGCGCTTGCGGGGTGATGTTCACTGCGCTGGTCTTGCCCGCGCCGCGGACGAGCTGGATCATCAGATTGTCGTCCACGTCGATCCCGCTTCCGAGCACTTTCGCGTATAATTCACACAATGCTGCCCAACCCGGGTGATAGCCCTCTCGATCCTGGGGGTTCTGCCTGTAGATCGCGGCCTTCCCCAAGCTGGTTCTTTCTTGGACCGCCCTGATGTATGTGATTACCTGAGTCATGAGTTCAGCGAAGGGAGTTTGGTTCGCCGACTCAGCCTTTGGCGCCACGACCAGATTTGGGGCGCACTTCCCATACTGAAGCGGAGAAGCGGCCACACGGTGGTAGCGCGTTTCTAAGGCCTTGATCTGGCTGGCATACGGCATAAACGCTACAATTGGAGAAACAAATACGCGCTCGAGGCCGACCACCGTATCGGCAACAGATGCGAAGCCCGCGGAGAACGTGGGCAGCCTGATTTTGACGTCCTGCGTGAGCTTCCAAGTCGAAAAATCTGGGCAGACCCATGCTGCCATGCAAGCCGCCATGCTCATGTCCGGAGGGAGCGCGGTTGCGAAGTCTGAGATCCAGGGAGTGGGGCGATTGTGATTGATTGGCAAATCGATGCGAGCACCTCGAGCGTAGCGCATGCGCGCGCGTGTCTCGTCTCTGGTAGCGGGGCGGCCTGGCAACGGGTAAACTTTGCGTATCAGGTGGGCGTATTCCGGGTATAGGAGGGCTGTCACCATGCGAGTTGAGGCCGGATGGACGATATCGTATACCTTCTGTATAGAGTCCTCAGTGCTGTAGTCATAGCCAGGAATGACGCGGACACCGGCTACTTTTTGGAGGAACCCCTGCCAGCCGCTGCCGCTCGTCGCTTTCGCGTCCCTGGCGCCCAAATGATGGCCTTGTATGCGCCACGTGATCTTGGACGCGATGATCCAAGTTAGGATCGTCCCAAGGTTCTTTTGCGCGTCGGCTGGGACAAGGAAATGCGGAAGTTCTTCCTCGGTAATAGGTTTTTCGAGGTCTGGCACGGCCTCGTTGAGAACTGTCACCTCGGTGTCCCAGTCCACCAGTCTCAGGGTGTCATAGCCAGCGTCAGCCGACACCACCTCTTTGGAACACACCAAGCCGTAGATCCAAACTGCATACACCATTACTGTTTCAGGGGTCCATCCCTCGATGGCGTTGGCTTCGCGATACTTTTGGGCAGACCATGCTGCGATACGGATCAAGGCATGATGGTTCACGTGCCTGTTCACATTTGAGGGGACAGGTATACGCTTAATCAGTGTCACACCGGTTTCCTCCGTTGTGGCAAGGCCGAGGGTCAGAACACCGTTGTCTTTACAAACCGTGCTGAACACACGAGCAATAAGGGCGCTGAGATTGTCCATTGTACCGTTGGATTCCACTAAGCAATTGCACGATAGGGATTAAACCTTTATTTATAATATACATAAATAAATACGCACGCGAATAGCGAATAACGATAACTTGCATCGATGGTAATCAATAGGATGATAAGGAATGACATGGAAAGCAAATTATGACTACAACTAAGAGGAACAAAACAAGGTAACAAAATGCACTTCAACAAGAGCAAAACAACGCTAGACAAAACCTAAACCAGCCAAATGAACCGGCAAAGGACATTAGAAACGATTATAAGAGCCAAATCCCCACTATAGGAAGAGACTAAACCCACAGGAGGAAATGGCAAGGCGACACAATGCAATGCAAGCGCATCTGAGCAACTAGCACAACACAAGATCAGGATTCATGCAACGCAATGAGATAGGATAACAATGCAACAAGATACAGCGACACTATTACGCGAACAACACACAAAGTGCACGAGAACAACAAAATATGCACAAATCCGGAACCCAGAAGGACACGCGCAAGGAGTGCAAAGGGAGAAACCACGGACACTAACACGCGCAGAACGAGAACCCCTCCTAACGACCCCTCCCGGACGCGCACAGCCGCTCGAATGGCCGCCAAGCCCATGAAGAAGGCTGCGAGCGCTGATTCCGAGGAAGACCCTGAAAATCAGGAAACCCAGAGAAATAGCCCGGGGAAGGAGGAGACCCAGAGCGCGCGCGCGGCATTCGAAGTGGGGCGCGGAATCCGTCAAAGGAGACGACTTGTCGTCACTGCGGCCCGCGTTGATGTGGTCCTCCGTCCTTGATGGTCCCGCTGCTCGCTGAAGAACTGCCATAGGCCCGTTAGCCGTCGTCCGTTGTCCTCCAGCGTCAGCCGTCGTCCGTCGTCCTCCAGCTCCTGGATCCTTAGCTTCTTGTGAAGAACGTTACCGAGGGCCCAGTGGTGACCCTCGACATTGGGAATCAGGTCCTCGAACGCTGTTCCCTCGATTCTCTGACAGTCGAAGCACCTCTTGTGCCGACCCTTGCATCGCTGTCCTACGCGCACTTCCGGTCCCGGATCCATCTCCTCGATGTTCACCTGCTGCACGCGCACCTCCGGTCCCGGATCGGCCTCCTCGGCCTCATCTTGCTGCACTCGGACTTCTGGTGGTCCTGGGCATGCATTCTCGACGTCGTCCTGCTGAACATCGCGGACGACGTCCACGAGGTTTCCGTGCTGAACGTCGCGCTCGACGTCCTCCGCCTCCGCAAGATCTGATTCGGACCCTTGAACGGAACGGAGATCTAGCTCTCCTGGGTCCTCCTCGTCTGTCTCATCATCATCGTCTGATACCAACGCTGGTATCTGCTCCATCGAATAGTCATCTGCTACCTCATCCACCATACGTTGCCAGTGATCGTCGTCCTGTGCGATCACTTCCAGCGGATCGGATGACCTCTCGGCTTCATTTCGTTGAAGCTGCTCCTTCAAATGCGCAACTTCCACAGTCAGCTCGACGATTTGCTGCTGCATCTTGGACAGCTTCTTCTCGTTCTCCTTATCTTCGTTTCGGAGCTGGTTGTGTTCTTCCTTGAACACGGTCTGAAACACACGCGCTTCGTCGGAGTCCTTGTTCCTCTGAAGGGCCGTTTGTCTGGGCTGTACCTCCTCCGTATCCTCGATTGAAAACGCGTTAACGTCGGTCTTGACCGACCTCGACTGACTCGGTTCCCTCCGTGATCCCTCCTTCTGCACTGTGGGATGTTGGAGAGTATCTATGACGTGTCCCGTTAACAAGTGCCCAAGACGAGTGGGCAACAAGTATAATCCGGAAGGAAGGCGTATCTGAGCCTCATCATGACGAATGAGTTGCCACAGTTGATCACTTCCTAGAAGGATCAACGGCTTAACAGCTGCTTGTGACTGCACCAAGTTCACATTAATGTTCTGTGACTTGATGAACGCAACGTCTTCTTCTAGACTGGAGGTGTTCGTAAGGTGCTAGTGAGCGTTTCGTGGGTGAGAAGCTCCAGTGACCACGGCTTGCCTTTATCGTCCCACATCTCCAAAGGTACCTTGCGACTCACGCACTCCTGTACGCGATCCGAGCCGAAGGTTCTTACGCGCAAAGTTGTCGTGCCCAGAGTCGGCAGGCATAGCTCCTCTGCCAGCTTGTGATCGATGAAGGAGCACTCGGCACCTGAATCTAGCAGTGCCGGTACTTTCCTTAGTTCACGCGAAGAGGGGTCCATGATCGTGAGCTCTCCCACTGGTAAGTAGGTTTTGCGGGTGCTCGGTATACCCTCGCTCAAATGGAGTTGAGCTACTGGATCCTCTTGCTGTTGTTTACGCGCATCTATGTGATCCTGCTCTTGATTGCTCAGCTGGTGAGTCGCTGCCGACGTAGGGCTTGCCTTCTTGACGAACTTCGTCTTCTCATTCGATTTAGCTGGAGCGGTGGGTTTTTCCTGCCGTGATGTCGTAGTTTCTGGAGCGGTCGTTGCTTTGAAGCAGCATGATGTGTGATGTTTACCCTGGCATGTGAAACATGGCCGTTTCTTACAGTCCGATGTTGCGTGATGAGGAGACGCGCAAATGAAGCACAGCTTGTGCTCCCGTAAGTACTTGGCCCGCTCCTGCGGTGTGCCATATCTCGAACATGCACTTGCTTTGTGGTCCTCGCCACAGTACATGCAAGGCAAACTTCCTCTTGAACTCTGTTCTTTCTGAGGCTTCACCTTCTGAGGCTGCTGTTGCTGTGCCCCAGTGTTCCTTGACGTGAACAGAGCAATCATTTCCTCATCCGCAATGAACTGATCCAGGGCATCGAGAAGATTCTCCATCAGAAACTGTCCCTCCATGGAACGTTTCTTTTTCAACGCTTTCCTCTGTAAGCGTTCGGGAAATTTGGACAAGACCTGCTTTACGAGCCATTGGCTGTCCACATTTTCGCCCTTATCTTTGAGTTGAGACATGATCGCTTGGATCTGTTCTAGTAGTACGCGCTGATCCTTGACTGATGGCGATCGTAATGATGCTGCCTCCATCCTTGCAATCAGGCGATGTACTAGCTCCTCCTTGTTACCATACTTGGTGTGAAGGAAGTCGATCGCTTTCTGGTAGTTGTCCTCCGTGATCTGGAACTTCCTAACTGCGTCACGCGCTTCTCCCTTCAATGCGTCCAGAAGGTAGTTGAACTTGTAGATCGGAGGTAATGGCTGTGAGTGGACGTTTGTAGAGAACAATGTCCAGAAATTGTCCCAATCCCATACATTTCCACTGAAACTAGGGATGGGTACGGTGGGTAGGTCGACCCTTTTCGTACAGAAATAGAAGTCCTGCGGTGCGCTGTCCGAAGCGCTTGTGTGAGGAACTTCCCGGTTTCCTTTGGGTGACGTGAAGGTACGCAGTCGACCTTGAATTGCCATCGTGACATCGTATGCAGAGCTAAGAGTTGCTTCCGCTTTCTTCGAATACTGTTCGAAGTCCTCTTGTTCTGAATTGGACGGTCCATCCGTCCTATCATTGAACGCGCTCTCATACTTCTGCCATAACTCCTCGACCTTTGATGTTCCTGTCTCGATAGCGCCTAGCAGTTCTTGCAGCTCGCTGTAGATCTTCTTCTCCTCCCTTGAGATTCGGTCCTCCTCGGTTCCCGTTGAGTCGAAGTAGTCCTTCTGTGCACGCGCTACCACTGCTTCCACTTTGTTGCAAGCCTGGGTCAAAACCCGCTTGTACGACGAGAACTGCGTCGACATGCTGTGACAACTCCCGATGGAAGGGACAAGTGGACGAAGCAAACAATGGGTAAATGAAACCGAAGAATACGCGTCAGTTATTTAGCCTAGGAAGTAGTCTAGAAACTAAAACGCGCCACCAAACAAGAAGAAACTACAGCTTATGTCAAAAACTTGGACTACCAGAAACGCGCAGTCTAATGAAATTGGTTTAAAAACCGACCTGTCCTTCTTGATCGTACTGTCGATACGCGCTCATAGGACGGCCGTTGCACCAGTTGAATCCGACCGGAGTAGACAGAATATCGCAGTCGGCCGATGTGCTCCTGCTGCGGGACCTGCCTGGGCCTCTATGAATGACCCTCCTTGGGCGGCGGCCGATGGCATCGTCTAAAGTGGCATGCGCGGGTTCGTCCCTGGAAGCGCGCCAAATGTTGATCGCGCCCAGAATGTCCGATCGGCGCACGTTGATGTTCAAGCGCTCGGCACGTGCCAGCGCTTGCGGGGTGATGTTCACTGCGCTGGTCTTGCCCGCGCCGCGGACGAGCTGGATCATCAGATTGTCGTCCACGTCGATCCCGCTTCCGAGCACTTTCGCGTATAATTCACACAATGCTGCCCAACCCGGGTGATAGCCCTCTCGATCCTGGGGGTTCTGCCTGTAGATCGCGGCCTTCCCCAAGCTGGTTCTTTCTTGGACCGCCCTGATGTATGTGATTACCTGAGTCATGAGTTCAGCGAAGGGAGTTTGGTTCGCCGACTCAGCCTTTGGCGCCACGACCAGATTTGGGGCGCACTTCCCATACTGAAGCGGAGAAGCGGCCACACGGTGGTAGCGCGTTTCTAAGGCCTTGATCTGGCTGGCATACGGCATAAACGCTACAATTGGAGAAACAAATACGCGCTCGAGGCCGACCACCGTATCGGCAACAGATGCGAAGCCCGCGGAGAACGTGGGCAGCCTGATTTTGACGTCCTGCGTGAGCTTCCAAGTCGAAAAATCTGGGCAGACCCATGCTGCCATGCAAGCCGCCATGCTCATGTCCGGAGGGAGCGCGGTTGCGAAGTCTGAGATCCAGGGAGTGGGGCGATTGTGATTGATTGGCAAATCGATGCGAGCACCTCGAGCGTAGCGCATGCGCGCGCGTGTCTCGTCTCTGGTAGCGGGGCGGCCTGGCAACGGGTAAACTTTGCGTATCAGGTGGGCGTATTCCGGGTATAGGAGGGCTGTCACCATGCGAGTTGAGGCCGGATGGACGATATCGTATACCTTCTGTATAGAGTCCTCAGTGCTGTAGTCATAGCCAGGAATGACGCGGACACCGGCTACTTTTTGGAGGAACCCCTGCCAGCCGCTGCCGCTCGTCGCTTTCGCGTCCCTGGCGCCCAAATGATGGCCTTGTATGCGCCACGTGATCTTGGACGCGATGATCCAAGTTAGGATCGTCCCAAGGTTCTTTTGCGCGTCGGCTGGGACAAGGAAATGCGGAAGTTCTTCCTCGGTAATAGGTTTTTCGAGGTCTGGCACGGCCTCGTTGAGAACTGTCACCTCGGTGTCCCAGTCCACCAGTCTCAGGGTGTCATAGCCAGCGTCAGCCGACACCACCTCTTTGGAACACACCAAGCCGTAGATCCAAACTGCATACACCATTACTGTTTCAGGGGTCCATCCCTCGATGGCGTTGGCTTCGCGATACTTTTGGGCAGACCATGCTGCGATACGGATCAAGGCATGATGGTTCACGTGCCTGTTCACATTTGAGGGGACAGGTATACGCTTAATCAGTGTCACACCGGTTTCCTCCGTTGTGGCAAGGCCGAGGGTCAGAACACCGTTGTCTTTACAAACCGTGCTGAACACACGAGCAATAAGGGCGCTGAGATTGTCCATTGTACCGTTGGATTCCACTAAGCAATTGCACGATAGGGATTAAACCTTTATTTATAATATACATAAATAAATACGCACGCGAATAGCGAATAACGATAACTTGCATCGATGGTAATCAATAGGATGATAAGGAATGACATGGAAAGCAAATTATGACTACAACTAAGAGGAACAAAACAAGGTAACAAAATGCACTTCAACAAGAGCAAAACAACACTAGACAAAACCTAAACCAGCCAAATGAACCGGCAAAGGACATTAGAAACGATTATAAGAGCCAAATCCCCACTATAGGAAGAGACTAAACCCACAGGAGGAAATGGCAAGGCGACACAATGCAATGCAAGCGCATCTGAGCAACTAGCACAACACAAGATCAGGATTCATGCAACGCAATGAGATAGGATAACAATGCAACAAGATACAGCGACACTATTACGCGAACAACACACAAAGTGCACGAGAACAACAAAATATGCACAAATCCGGAACCCAGAAGGACACGCGCAAGGAGTGCAAAGGGAGAAACCACGGACACTAACACGCGCAGAACGAGAACCCCTCCTAACGACCCCTCCCGGACGCGCACAGCCGCTCGAATGGCCGCCAAGCCCATGAAGAAGGCTGCGAGCGCTGATTCCGAGGAAGACCCTGAAAATCAGGAAACCCAGAGAAATAGCCCGGGGAAGGAGGAGACCCAGAGCGCGCGCGCGGCATTCGAAGTGGGGCGCGGAATCCGTCAAAGGAGACGACTTGTCGTCACTGCGGCCCGCGTTGATGTGGTCCTCCGTCCTTGATGGTCCCGCTGCTCGCTGAAGAACTGCCATAGGCCCGTTAGCCGTCGTCCGTTGTCCTCCAGCGTCAGCCGTCGTCCGTCGTCCTCCAGCTCCTGGATCCTTAGCTTCTTGTGAAGAACGTTACCGAGGGCCCAGTGGTGACCCTCGACATTGGGAATCAGGTCCTCGAACGCTGTTCCCTCGATTCTCTGACAGTCGAAGCACCTCTTGTGCCGACCCTTGCATCGCTGTCCTACGCGCACTTCCGGTCCCGGATCCATCTCCTCGATGTTCACCTGCTGCACGCGCACCTCCGGTCCCGGATCGGCCTCCTCGGCCTCATCTTGCTGCACTCGGACTTCTGGTGGTCCTGGGCATGCATTCTCGACGTCGTCCTGCTGAACATCGCGGACGACGTCCACGAGGTTTCCGTGCTGAACGTCGCGCTCGACGTCCTCCGCCTCCGCAAGATCTGATTCGGACCCTTGAACGGAACGGAGATCTAGCTCTCCTGGGTCCTCCTCGTCTGTCTCATCATCATCGTCTGATACCAACGCTGGTATCTGCTCCATCGAATAGTCATCTGCTACCTCATCCACCATACGTTGCCAGTGATCGTCGTCCTGTGCGATCACTTCCAGCGGATCGGATGACCTCTCGGCTTCATTTCGTTGAAGCTGCTCCTTCAAATGCGCAACTTCCACAGTCAGCTCGACGATTTGCTGCTGCATCTTGGACAGCTTCTTCTCGTTCTCCTTATCTTCGTTTCGGAGCTGGTTGTGTTCTTCCTTGAACACGGTCTGAAACACACGCGCTTCGTCGGAGTCCTTGTTCCTCTGAAGGGCCGTTTGTCTGGGCTGTACCTCCTCCGTATCCTCGATTGAAAACGCGTTAACGTCGGTCTTGACCGACCTCGACTGACTCGGTTCCCTCCGTGATCCCTCCTTCTGCACTGTGGGATGTTGGAGAGTATCTATGACGTGTCCCGTTAACAAGTGCCCAAGACGAGTGGGCAACAAGTATAATCCGGAAGGAAGGCGTATCTGAGCCTCATCATGACGAATGAGTTGCCACAGTTGATCACTTCCTAGAAGGATCAACGGCTTAACAGCTGCTTGTGACTGCACCAAGTTCACATTAATGTTCTGTGACTTGATGAACGCAACGTCTTCTTCTAGACTGGAGGTGTTCGTAAGGTGCTAGTGAGCGTTTCGTGGGTGAGAAGCTCCAGTGACCACGGCTTGCCTTTATCGTCCCACATCTCCAAAGGTACCTTGCGACTCACGCACTCCTGTACGCGATCCGAGCCGAAGGTTCTTACGCGCAAAGTTGTCGTGCCCAGAGTCGGCAGGCATAGCTCCTCTGCCAGCTTGTGATCGATGAAGGAGCACTCGGCACCTGAATCTAGCAGTGCCGGTACTTTCCTTAGTTCACGCGAAGAGGGGTCCATGATCGTGAGCTCTCCCACTGGTAAGTAGGTTTTGCGGGTGCTCGGTATACCCTCGCTCAAATGGAGTTGAGCTACTGGATCCTCTTGCTGTTGTTTACGCGCATCTATGTGATCCTGCTCTTGATTGCTCAGCTGGTGAGTCGCTGCCGACGTAGGGCTTGCCTTCTTGACGAACTTCGTCTTCTCATTCGATTTAGCTGGAGCGGTGGGTTTTTCCTGCCGTGATGTCGTAGTTTCTGGAGCGGTCGTTGCTTTGAAGCAGCATGATGTGTGATGTTTACCCTGGCATGTGAAACATGGCCGTTTCTTACAGTCCGATGTTGCGTGATGAGGAGACGCGCAAATGAAGCACAGCTTGTGCTCCCGTAAGTACTTGGCCCGCTCCTGCGGTGTGCCATATCTCGAACATGCACTTGCTTTGTGGTCCTCGCCACAGTACATGCAAGGCAAACTTCCTCTTGAACTCTGTTCTTTCTGAGGCTTCACCTTCTGAGGCTGCTGTTGCTGTGCCCCAGTGTTCCTTGACGTGAACAGAGCAATCATTTCCTCATCCGCAATGAACTGATCCAGGGCATCGAGAAGATTCTCCATCAGAAACTGTCCCTCCATGGAACGTTTCTTTTTCAACGCTTTCCTCTGTAAGCGTTCGGGAAATTTGGACAAGACCTGCTTTACGAGCCATTGGCTGTCCACATTTTCGCCCTTATCTTTGAGTTGAGACATGATCGCTTGGATCTGTTCTAGTAGTACGCGCTGATCCTTGACTGATGGCGATCGTAATGATGCTGCCTCCATCCTTGCAATCAGGCGATGTACTAGCTCCTCCTTGTTACCATACTTGGTGTGAAGGAAGTCGATCGCTTTCTGGTAGTTGTCCTCCGTGATCTGGAACTTCCTAACTGCGTCACGCGCTTCTCCCTTCAATGCGTCCAGAAGGTAGTTGAACTTGTAGATCGGAGGTAATGGCTGTGAGTGGACGTTTGTAGAGAACAATGTCCAGAAATTGTCCCAATCCCATACATTTCCACTGAAACTAGGGATGGGTACGGTGGGTAGGTCGACCCTTTTCGTACAGAAATAGAAGTCCTGCGGTGCGCTGTCCGAAGCGCTTGTGTGAGGAACTTCCCGGTTTCCTTTGGGTGACGTGAAGGTACGCAGTCGACCTTGAATTGCCATCGTGACATCGTATGCAGAGCTAAGAGTTGCTTCCGCTTTCTTCGAATACTGTTCGAAGTCCTCTTGTTCTGAATTGGACGGTCCATCCGTCCTATCATTGAACGCGCTCTCATACTTCTGCCATAACTCCTCGACCTTTGATGTTCCTGTCTCGATAGCGCCTAGCAGTTCTTGCAGCTCGCTGTAGATCTTCTTCTCCTCCCTTGAGATTCGGTCCTCCTCGGTTCCCGTTGAGTCGAAGTAGTCCTTCTGTGCACGCGCTACCACTGCTTCCACTTTGTTGCAAGCCTGGGTCAAAACCCGCTTGTACGACGAGAACTGCGTCGACATGCTGTGACAACTCCCGATGGAAGGGACAAGTGGACGAAGCAAACAATGGGTAAATGAAACCGAAGAATACGCGTCAGTTATTTAGCCTAGGAAGTAGTCTAGAAACTAAAACGCGCCACCAAACAAGAAGAAACTACAGCTTATGTCAAAAACTTGGACTACCAGAAACGCGCAGTCTAATGAAATTGGTTTAAAAACCGACCTGTCCTTCTTGATCGTACTGTCGATACGCGCTCATAGGACGGCCGTTGCACCAGTTGAATCCGACCGGAGTAGACAGAATATCGCAGTCGGCCGATGTGCTCCTGCTGCGGGACCTGCCTGGGCCTCTATGAATGACCCTCCTTGGGCGGCGGCCGATGGCATCGTCTAAAGTGGCATGCGCGGGTTCGTCCCTGGAAGCGCGCCAAATGTTGATCGCGCCCAGAATGTCCGATCGGCGCACGTTGATGTTCAAGCGCTCGGCACGTGCCAGCGCTTGCGGGGTGATGTTCACTGCGCTGGTCTTGCCCGCGCCGCGGACGAGCTGGATCATCAGATTGTCGTCCACGTCGATCCCGCTTCCGAGCACTTTCGCGTATAATTCACACAATGCTGCCCAACCCGGGTGATAGCCCTCTCGATCCTGGGGGTTCTGCCTGTAGATCGCGGCCTTCCCCAAGCTGGTTCTTTCTTGGACCGCCCTGATGTATGTGATTACCTGAGTCATGAGTTCAGCGAAGGGAGTTTGGTTCGCCGACTCAGCCTTTGGCGCCACGACCAGATTTGGGGCGCACTTCCCATACTGAAGCGGAGAAGCGGCCACACGGTGGTAGCGCGTTTCTAAGGCCTTGATCTGGCTGGCATACGGCATAAACGCTACAATTGGAGAAACAAATACGCGCTCGAGGCCGACCACCGTATCGGCAACAGATGCGAAGCCCGCGGAGAACGTGGGCAGCCTGATTTTGACGTCCTGCGTGAGCTTCCAAGTCGAAAAATCTGGGCAGACCCATGCTGCCATGCAAGCCGCCATGCTCATGTCCGGAGGGAGCGCGGTTGCGAAGTCTGAGATCCAGGGAGTGGGGCGATTGTGATTGATTGGCAAATCGATGCGAGCACCTCGAGCGTAGCGCATGCGCGCGCGTGTCTCGTCTCTGGTAGCGGGGCGGCCTGGCAACGGGTAAACTTTGCGTATCAGGTGGGCGTATTCCGGGTATAGGAGGGCTGTCACCATGCGAGTTGAGGCCGGATGGACGATATCGTATACCTTCTGTATAGAGTCCTCAGTGCTGTAGTCATAGCCAGGAATGACGCGGACACCGGCTACTTTTTGGAGGAACCCCTGCCAGCCGCTGCCGCTCGTCGCTTTCGCGTCCCTGGCGCCCAAATGATGGCCTTGTATGCGCCACGTGATCTTGGACGCGATGATCCAAGTTAGGATCGTCCCAAGGTTCTTTTGCGCGTCGGCTGGGACAAGGAAATGCGGAAGTTCTTCCTCGGTAATAGGTTTTTCGAGGTCTGGCACGGCCTCGTTGAGAACTGTCACCTCGGTGTCCCAGTCCACCAGTCTCAGGGTGTCATAGCCAGCGTCAGCCGACACCACCTCTTTGGAACACACCAAGCCGTAGATCCAAACTGCATACACCATTACTGTTTCAGGGGTCCATCCCTCGATGGCGTTGGCTTCGCGATACTTTTGGGCAGACCATGCTGCGATACGGATCAAGGCATGATGGTTCACGTGCCTGTTCACATTTGAGGGGACAGGTATACGCTTAATCAGTGTCACACCGGTTTCCTCCGTTGTGGCAAGGCCGAGGGTCAGAACACCGTTGTCTTTACAAACCGTGCTGAACACACGAGCAATAAGGGCGCTGAGATTGTCCATTGTACCGTTGGATTCCACTAAGCAATTGCACGATAGGGATTAAACCTTTATTTATAATATACATAAATAAATACGCACGCGAATAGCGAATAACGATAACTTGCATCGATGGTAATCAATAGGATGATAAGGAATGACATGGAAAGCAAATTATGACTACAACTAAGAGGAACAAAACAAGGTAACAAAATGCACTTCAACAAGAGCAAAACAACACTAGACAAAACCTAAACCAGCCAAATGAACCGGCAAAGGACATTAGAAACGATTATAAGAGCCAAATCCCCACTATAGGAAGAGACTAAACCCACAGGAGGAAATGGCAAGGCGACACAATGCAATGCAAGCGCATCTGAGCAACTAGCACAACACAAGATCAGGATTCATGCAACGCAATGAGATAGGATAACAATGCAACAAGATACAGCGACACTATTACGCGAACAACACACAAAGTGCACGAGAACAACAAAATATGCACAAATCCGGAACCCAGAAGGACACGCGCAAGGAGTGCAAAGGGAGAAACCACGGACACTAACACGCGCAGAACGAGAACCCCTCCTAACGACCCCTCCCGGACGCGCACAGCCGCTCGAATGGCCGCCAAGCCCATGAAGAAGGCTGCGAGCGCTGATTCCGAGGAAGACCCTGAAAATCAGGAAACCCAGAGAAATAGCCCGGGGAAGGAGGAGACCCAGAGCGCGCGCGCGGCATTCGAAGTGGGGCGCGGAATCCGTCAAAGGAGACGACTTGTCGTCACTGCGGCCCGCGTTGATGTGGTCCTCCGTCCTTGATGGTCCCGCTGCTCGCTGAAGAACTGCCATAGGCCCGTTAGCCGTCGTCCGTTGTCCTCCAGCGTCAGCCGTCGTCCGTCGTCCTCCAGCTCCTGGATCCTTAGCTTCTTGTGAAGAACGTTACCGAGGGCCCAGTGGTGACCCTCGACATTGGGAATCAGGTCCTCGAACGCTGTTCCCTCGATTCTCTGACAGTCGAAGCACCTCTTGTGCCGACCCTTGCATCGCTGTCCTACGCGCACTTCCGGTCCCGGATCCATCTCCTCGATGTTCACCTGCTGCACGCGCACCTCCGGTCCCGGATCGGCCTCCTCGGCCTCATCTTGCTGCACTCGGACTTCTGGTGGTCCTGGGCATGCATTCTCGACGTCGTCCTGCTGAACATCGCGGACGACGTCCACGAGGTTTCCGTGCTGAACGTCGCGCTCGACGTCCTCCGCCTCCGCAAGATCTGATTCGGACCCTTGAACGGAACGGAGATCTAGCTCTCCTGGGTCCTCCTCGTCTGTCTCATCATCATCGTCTGATACCAACGCTGGTATCTGCTCCATCGAATAGTCATCTGCTACCTCATCCACCATACGTTGCCAGTGATCGTCGTCCTGTGCGATCACTTCCAGCGGATCGGATGACCTCTCGGCTTCATTTCGTTGAAGCTGCTCCTTCAAATGCGCAACTTCCACAGTCAGCTCGACGATTTGCTGCTGCATCTTGGACAGCTTCTTCTCGTTCTCCTTATCTTCGTTTCGGAGCTGGTTGTGTTCTTCCTTGAACACGGTCTGAAACACACGCGCTTCGTCGGAGTCCTTGTTCCTCTGAAGGGCCGTTTGTCTGGGCTGTACCTCCTCCGTATCCTCGATTGAAAACGCGTTAACGTCGGTCTTGACCGACCTCGACTGACTCGGTTCCCTCCGTGATCCCTCCTTCTGCACTGTGGGATGTTGGAGAGTATCTATGACGTGTCCCGTTAACAAGTGCCCAAGACGAGTGGGCAACAAGTATAATCCGGAAGGAAGGCGTATCTGAGCCTCATCATGACGAATGAGTTGCCACAGTTGATCACTTCCTAGAAGGATCAACGGCTTAACAGCTGCTTGTGACTGCACCAAGTTCACATTAATGTTCTGTGACTTGATGAACGCAACGTCTTCTTCTAGACTGGAGGTGTTCGTAAGGTGCTAGTGAGCGTTTCGTGGGTGAGAAGCTCCAGTGACCACGGCTTGCCTTTATCGTCCCACATCTCCAAAGGTACCTTGCGACTCACGCACTCCTGTACGCGATCCGAGCCGAAGGTTCTTACGCGCAAAGTTGTCGTGCCCAGAGTCGGCAGGCATAGCTCCTCTGCCAGCTTGTGATCGATGAAGGAGCACTCGGCACCTGAATCTAGCAGTGCCGGTACTTTCCTTAGTTCACGCGAAGAGGGGTCCATGATCGTGAGCTCTCCCACTGGTAAGTAGGTTTTGCGGGTGCTCGGTATACCCTCGCTCAAATGGAGTTGAGCTACTGGATCCTCTTGCTGTTGTTTACGCGCATCTATGTGATCCTGCTCTTGATTGCTCAGCTGGTGAGTCGCTGCCGACGTAGGGCTTGCCTTCTTGACGAACTTCGTCTTCTCATTCGATTTAGCTGGAGCGGTGGGTTTTTCCTGCCGTGATGTCGTAGTTTCTGGAGCGGTCGTTGCTTTGAAGCAGCATGATGTGTGATGTTTACCCTGGCATGTGAAACATGGCCGTTTCTTACAGTCCGATGTTGCGTGATGAGGAGACGCGCAAATGAAGCACAGCTTGTGCTCCCGTAAGTACTTGGCCCGCTCCTGCGGTGTGCCATATCTCGAACATGCACTTGCTTTGTGGTCCTCGCCACAGTACATGCAAGGCAAACTTCCTCTTGAACTCTGTTCTTTCTGAGGCTTCACCTTCTGAGGCTGCTGTTGCTGTGCCCCAGTGTTCCTTGACGTGAACAGAGCAATCATTTCCTCATCCGCAATGAACTGATCCAGGGCATCGAGAAGATTCTCCATCAGAAACTGTCCCTCCATGGAACGTTTCTTTTTCAACGCTTTCCTCTGTAAGCGTTCGGGAAATTTGGACAAGACCTGCTTTACGAGCCATTGGCTGTCCACATTTTCGCCCTTATCTTTGAGTTGAGACATGATCGCTTGGATCTGTTCTAGTAGTACGCGCTGATCCTTGACTGATGGCGATCGTAATGATGCTGCCTCCATCCTTGCAATCAGGCGATGTACTAGCTCCTCCTTGTTACCATACTTGGTGTGAAGGAAGTCGATCGCTTTCTGGTAGTTGTCCTCCGTGATCTGGAACTTCCTAACTGCGTCACGCGCTTCTCCCTTCAATGCGTCCAGAAGGTAGTTGAACTTGTAGATCGGAGGTAATGGCTGTGAGTGGACGTTTGTAGAGAACAATGTCCAGAAATTGTCCCAATCCCATACATTTCCACTGAAACTAGGGATGGGTACGGTGGGTAGGTCGACCCTTTTCGTACAGAAATAGAAGTCCTGCGGTGCGCTGTCCGAAGCGCTTGTGTGAGGAACTTCCCGGTTTCCTTTGGGTGACGTGAAGGTACGCAGTCGACCTTGAATTGCCATCGTGACATCGTATGCAGAGCTAAGAGTTGCTTCCGCTTTCTTCGAATACTGTTCGAAGTCCTCTTGTTCTGAATTGGACGGTCCATCCGTCCTATCATTGAACGCGCTCTCATACTTCTGCCATAACTCCTCGACCTTTGATGTTCCTGTCTCGATAGCGCCTAGCAGTTCTTGCAGCTCGCTGTAGATCTTCTTCTCCTCCCTTGAGATTCGGTCCTCCTCGGTTCCCGTTGAGTCGAAGTAGTCCTTCTGTGCACGCGCTACCACTGCTTCCACTTTGTTGCAAGCCTGGGTCAAAACCCGCTTGTACGACGAGAACTGCGTCGACATGCTGTGACAACTCCCGATGGAAGGGACAAGTGGACGAAGCAAACAATGGGTAAATGAAACCGAAGAATACGCGTCAGTTATTTAGCCTAGGAAGTAGTCTAGAAACTAAAACGCGCCACCAAACAAGAAGAAACTACAGCTTATGTCAAAAACTTGGACTACCAGAAACGCGCAGTCTAATGAAATTGGTTTAAAAACCGACCTGTCCTTCTTGATCGTACTGTCGATACGCGCTCATAGGACGGCCGTTGCACCAGTTGAATCCGACCGGAGTAGACAGAATATCGCAGTCGGCCGATGTGCTCCTGCTGCGGGACCTGCCTGGGCCTCTATGAATGACCCTCCTTGGGCGGCGGCCGATGGCATCGTCTAAAGTGGCATGCGCGGGTTCGTCCCTGGAAGCGCGCCAAATGTTGATCGCGCCCAGAATGTCCGATCGGCGCACGTTGATGTTCAAGCGCTCGGCACGTGCCAGCGCTTGCGGGGTGATGTTCACTGCGCTGGTCTTGCCCGCGCCGCGGACGAGCTGGATCATCAGATTGTCGTCCACGTCGATCCCGCTTCCGAGCACTTTCGCGTATAATTCACACAATGCTGCCCAACCCGGGTGATAGCCCTCTCGATCCTGGGGGTTCTGCCTGTAGATCGCGGCCTTCCCCAAGCTGGTTCTTTCTTGGACCGCCCTGATGTATGTGATTACCTGAGTCATGAGTTCAGCGAAGGGAGTTTGGTTCGCCGACTCAGCCTTTGGCGCCACGACCAGATTTGGGGCGCACTTCCCATACTGAAGCGGAGAAGCGGCCACACGGTGGTAGCGCGTTTCTAAGGCCTTGATCTGGCTGGCATACGGCATAAACGCTACAATTGGAGAAACAAATACGCGCTCGAGGCCGACCACCGTATCGGCAACAGATGCGAAGCCCGCGGAGAACGTGGGCAGCCTGATTTTGACGTCCTGCGTGAGCTTCCAAGTCGAAAAATCTGGGCAGACCCATGCTGCCATGCAAGCCGCCATGCTCATGTCCGGAGGGAGCGCGGTTGCGAAGTCTGAGATCCAGGGAGTGGGGCGATTGTGATTGATTGGCAAATCGATGCGAGCACCTCGAGCGTAGCGCATGCGCGCGCGTGTCTCGTCTCTGGTAGCGGGGCGGCCTGGCAACGGGTAAACTTTGCGTATCAGGTGGGCGTATTCCGGGTATAGGAGGGCTGTCACCATGCGAGTTGAGGCCGGATGGACGATATCGTATACCTTCTGTATAGAGTCCTCAGTGCTGTAGTCATAGCCAGGAATGACGCGGACACCGGCTACTTTTTGGAGGAACCCCTGCCAGCCGCTGCCGCTCGTCGCTTTCGCGTCCCTGGCGCCCAAATGATGGCCTTGTATGCGCCACGTGATCTTGGACGCGATGATCCAAGTTAGGATCGTCCCAAGGTTCTTTTGCGCGTCGGCTGGGACAAGGAAATGCGGAAGTTCTTCCTCGGTAATAGGTTTTTCGAGGTCTGGCACGGCCTCGTTGAGAACTGTCACCTCGGTGTCCCAGTCCACCAGTCTCAGGGTGTCATAGCCAGCGTCAGCCGACACCACCTCTTTGGAACACACCAAGCCGTAGATCCAAACTGCATACACCATTACTGTTTCAGGGGTCCATCCCTCGATGGCGTTGGCTTCGCGATACTTTTGGGCAGACCATGCTGCGATACGGATCAAGGCATGATGGTTCACGTGCCTGTTCACATTTGAGGGGACAGGTATACGCTTAATCAGTGTCACACCGGTTTCCTCCGTTGTGGCAAGGCCGAGGGTCAGAACACCGTTGTCTTTACAAACCGTGCTGAACACACGAGCAATAAGGGCGCTGAGATTGTCCATTGTACCGTTGGATTCCACTAAGCAATTGCACGATAGGGATTAAACCTTTATTTATAATATACATAAATAAATACGCACGCGAATAGCGAATAACGATAACTTGCATCGATGGTAATCAATAGGATGATAAGGAATGACATGGAAAGCAAATTATGACTACAACTAAGAGGAACAAAACAAGGTAACAAAATGCACTTCAACAAGAGCAAAACAACACTAGACAAAACCTAAACCAGCCAAATGAACCGGCAAAGGACATTAGAAACGATTATAAGAGCCAAATCCCCACTATAGGAAGAGACTAAACCCACAGGAGGAAATGGCAAGGCGACACAATGCAATGCAAGCGCATCTGAGCAACTAGCACAACACAAGATCAGGATTCATGCAACGCAATGAGATAGGATAACAATGCAACAAGATACAGCGACACTATTACGCGAACAACACACAAAGTGCACGAGAACAACAAAATATGCACAAATCCGGAACCCAGAAGGACACGCGCAAGGAGTGCAAAGGGAGAAACCACGGACACTAACACGCGCAGAACGAGAACCCCTCCTAACGACCCCTCCCGGACGCGCACAGCCGCTCGAATGGCCGCCAAGCCCATGAAGAAGGCTGCGAGCGCTGATTCCGAGGAAGACCCTGAAAATCAGGAAACCCAGAGAAATAGCCCGGGGAAGGAGGAGACCCAGAGCGCGCGCGCGGCATTCGAAGTGGGGCGCGGAATCCGTCAAAGGAGACGACTTGTCGTCAATGTACAAGTCAGTGCTTTTCCTTCCCAGGCAAGTCTGGTACCAATTCACCGACCCCGGAGGGATGGAAGACTTGTTTGGCCTTGGCGGGAAATCCGAACCAGGAACCTGGTATCGTGTGCAGGCGACATCCGGCGCCTCCTCCGACTGCGCTCCACGCGCCCAAAAAGAAACTTATGAAAAATAATGAGGTCTAAAAGCTGCCAGTTAACAACATGTAACGTTTATTTACAGTAGAGTATACGGTTGTTGACTTATCATAGTCACGTCGCAAATTCCACGACTATCCAACAGAGTGAACTGGGTAATCAATGAATGTTCGGACATTTCCCGAAAGGAGGAGATTACTGTTCACTTTCTTCTTCAGCGGATGGATGTAGTTTGTTGGAGACGGAGAAGAAGAACGCGTTGGCGATGATTGAGATCAAGTAGAATACGCGAGAAGACCAGACGGGAACCTGAAATGCATGCATTTTCGTCGGATGGAATGAAACGCTGTTGCCAGTTGGAGTTCTTTTTGGAAATCTGGGCTGTCCCAGCAATCCTTCAGTGTCCAATTCCTTCTGATAGGGCTTAGCCCTTACAGAATTCCTGTTAGAATTAATTAAATATTGTACCTAAATTAGTTGTGTTGTTCTTTTTTCACGAAAAGAGTCTTATGGTTAGTTACTTACCGTATCTCTCAGGTTTGGGCACCCTGTACGCGGCACCATCGTCGAAGCCTCGAGAAACACCTCGCAAATCACCGCCAAGATAAACTGCTTCGCGGAGATTCTGAAATCCTACCATAGTACGTTCTGAAGACTTACGGCAGATTCCAAAGGAGGTTTTAAAAATATTCTCAATCCACTCACATGGCTGATATTACGGTGATGTATTTGACAGGAAGGTGAAGATGACAGAAGTGCTTAGCCAGTAACATTGTCTTCACGACAATCGTTAAAGCATAGATGCCGATGAGAACAGCTAAAACAGAAACCGTCAGACACCAAAACTCTTGCACTAGGTGAGACTCGAACCCGCATCATCAAATGGCTGCACGAGATCAAGACTATGAAAGCCCTGTAACACCAAGCATACCTTGCAGGTTCGTAAGGAAGATGGATGTCTCGCCACATGTCAAGTCAGCGGAGTTCCAGGACAGATAAAGGAGCACAGACGAGATTAGGTGAATGACAGTTGAGACGAAGTGGGAGAGCAGCAAGGAATGATGACGTCGCCTACAGATGAAAAGATAAGAATAATTCAGGAACAGGAGAACACAAACCTGGTGGCATGAACCATCCTATGAACATTGTGATATCTCGCGGAGCTAGGTTGAGTGACGTCTAAGGGCCTGTTCATACTTCGCGACAGGAGCGACAAGAACGACTGGGCGGCGGATGTAGTGTGGTGTACGTAAACAATTACGCATTTCACACTACATTCGTCACGGACGGAGTGTGGAGTACGCAATTATTTACGTACACCACACTATGTCCGTCGCCCCAGTCGCTCTTGTCGCTCTTGTCGCTCCAGTCGCTCCAGTCGCTCTTGTCGCTTTTGTCGCTCTTGTCGCGGAGTATGAACAGGCCCTAAAATAAAAGCGAAGGGACAAAGGCAGATGTTTAGTTACTCCTTGGAGGCAGATTGAATACATGTTTGGCCCACATATTTCAAGGCATTCGGTGGCCATACAGCTAAAGTCATGGTCTAGTCTTCCCTAGACGAGTCCGCTATAATTTTATCGACCCCGGTCCGATGGACACTTCGTTGGTCTCGGCGGAACCCAAACCAAAAACCTTGAGCTCGGGTGGTCGCTACGGCTGGCGCTCCTCCACGACTGCGCTATTAGGCGCCCGTGAATACAACACAGAGGTTCACTAGACAGCTCTACCTACAGCTAGGTGGATCCAATTACAGAGTTTTCTTCCTTCGTCTTGCAGAACTTGCAGAAAGCGATACACTGGATTGCGTTGCGTGGAAGCTGATGGAGTGGCGATGTGAAGGATTTTGTCTCGTGTAGTATTCAGAATTCTTAGTGGAGTATTGAGTGCGGGTAGCTCTCAAGCACAAAAGGAAGTTTCCTGAAAATCACTTGCACCACTAGAACAACGAACCTAAGGTCTAACTCGTTTGCAAGATGTCTTTGAAAGATAAGTGAATTTCATTTTTAGTTGTTTTTCCTCCATCCGACGACAAGATAGAGCTCCAATTTTGTGCTGTCAGGCGGTTTCGTGCTGCGTGATTGTGTTGTTCTTCTGAAGTGTCTTCTTCTTTATTTATATTGCTTTATTTACCTTTCATCCTTAATTTATTTACCTTTAATCCTTAATTATTTCTTTATTTATATTGATTTATTTAAATACCTTTCATGGCGTATTTAGTAAATAAATAAATAAATAAGGGTGACCTGGAATGACTTCAAATTTGGTTTACTTTTACCCCGAACATAATGCATTGTATAACGGTGTCTTTCAGTGATACATACACCTTCTAAAAAGCTCATTTTTGTCACTACCCATTTTGCAATCAAATTAAGACACGCACTTGAACAATCAAGCACAAAAATTATGTATACTCACCGAACACCTTCAGGACGCCTGTCGTTTTCACGTTGTTGCTCGAGGCTTACTCGTTTTCGCAGTTGATCGATCTTAACCGAACTTTATGCTCTCGTAAAAATTGCCATGTTTTGTTGAGTATTTTTTAGGTAACTGTGAAAAATGGCAAAACAACTCGTTCAAACACTACGGCCTCCATAGGTTACAATGAAATTATTTTTCAATTTATTATGCTTTACTTAAACTCTACAGATGCACCATGCGCTGTATTCAAGGTGAACCAGACGGAGGAGACACATATAGTTTGTATTTTCGTGTGCATGACGGCTAGGCTGTACGGTTGTGAATGTACGTCAATTCAAGCTTAATAGCCTCTAGGCTAATCAAGCCTTACCTCATTCTGGAGCCGATGGATTGATACCAGAGTTCTCTGACAAGGAGAGCTTCCAAAGTGGCTGTGAGCTTTTAGGATGCAATTTTTACGGGATGTAGGGTCCCGTGCGGGGAGTTCGAAACCGTAGTTAATTTCTTCGGAATGCTCTTCTATGGTCGAAAAAAGGCGTGTGGAAGCGTGAACGTGAAGCTCATCACGCCCTGCTGCCATCCAACCCAGTGTGATCGATTGGTGCAGTGGGTAGCGATGTCGCCTCTCGGCCGCACCGAGCAGGTTTGATCCCCGGTGTCGCCATAGTTTTTGCACACATCAGGTCGTTATTATTATGTGCTTGCGTGACCACAGGAGTCAATCTGTACACGATTAATGCTTTTAGTAAGTGAATGTGGCCCTATTCTGCTTTCATTGGAGTTACCTCTCAATGGAACGTACTTGCACTGTATCATATCAGCAACGATACCGTAAATGCACGCAGACACATTCACTTCACGGGATAGGCCATAGCCGGTGATTACTTAACATTTATAATACTAAAGTATTATATGTATAATACTTGGGCGCGTGTAGCGCAGTCGGAGGAGGCGCGACTGTCGCGTGCACCCGATACCAGGTTCCTGGTTCGGAGTTCCCGCCCAGGCCAACCAAGCCTACGAACCCTTCGTGGTCGGTGAATTGGTATCAGACTTGTCTGGGAAGGATAGAGCGCTGACTTGTTCATCGGCTGTCCACCGCAAGTCATTGTATGGCCAAATACGCATTCATGTCGCCTCCACGACATTCCGTAGAAGTAGAATGCGCTGGCGCATCCCAGAAGGGATTGAGTAACGCCGTCCTTTATCCTTTATCCTTTATAATACTAAAAGCAATCACCTGTATCACTTGTCGTTCCGTTGATCTTCGAATTGCTCGAGCGGGTCCCAGCAGCGTCTCGATTCGTCTCTGTCGCGTGTTCAATGGATCCTCCTCGCTCAAGGAATACGAAGAATTTCATATTGGTCGTTCAGGGCTTTAACGAAGAAGCCCGACCAACACGTTGGTGGGCGTCCTGGTGTTCTTTTGACATCCCGCGGAATCCAGTCGGTGACAGCTCTCGTCCAGCGGGTGTCTGCGAAGCGCTTTACGTGGCCGGCCCACCTAATTTTCGACAACTTGGCCCAAGCGACAGCGTCTCTGATCTTCGAACGTCGGCGAAGCTCGGAACTCCGGAGGCCTTCTCTCACTTGCGTGAGTCGTGTCACTCCGAGCATCGTCCTCTCGATTCCACGCTTTGCGACGCTGATCGCGTGCTCATCCTGCTTTGGTATAGCCAAGGTCTCTGAGGCGTATGTTAGGGCAGGAAGAACAGTGGAGTCGACTAGGTGGGAACGGAGTCGGACGTTCTTCGTCTTCTTCGCGACTGCTTCGACGCTCTTGAAAGCTCCTCAAGCCGCTCGTTTCCTCCTGCTCAGCTCTGGTGCTAGGTCGTTGGCCATGTTGACTTCGCGACCCAGATACACATAGCTGGAGCATTCGGAGATGTTCGTTCCGCTGAGCGAGAATGGAACATCAGAAACTTGTCCGTTCCTCATGGACATCGTCTTCGTAAGATTCAGCTGCAGTCCAACGTTCCCACATACACGATCGAAGTCGGCCAGCATTCGCTCCGCCTGGGCTGATGCTCGGTGTTATGAGCACGATGTCGTCAGCGAAGCGCAGATGGTGCAGTTGCCGGCCGTCGACCCTCACTCCCATGTCATCCCATTCTAGTTCGCGCATGACGTTTTCGAGAGTGGCGCTGAAGAGGTTCGGTATATGGTATCCCCTTGCCGAAAAGCTATGCTCGTTTACAAATTGACTCCTGTGGTCACGCAGGCACATAATAATAACGACCTGATTTGTGCAAAGGACGGATCACCGAGGATCGAACCCGCTCGATGCGCCCGAGAGGCGACATCGCTACCCACTGCTCCAATCGATCGCATTCAATTGGGTGGCAGCACGGCGTTATGAACTTCGCGTTCTCGCTTCCACACGCCTTTTTTTGACCACAGAAGAGCAATTCGAAAAATTAACTACAATTTTGGACTTCACAGACGAGACCCTACATCCTGTAGAAATTGCATCGCAAAACCTCACCGCCGCTTTAGAGGCTCTCTTTGTGAGAAGAATGAAACACTTATATGTTCGTCGACTAGACAGCGCAGGCGATTTCAGAGGCTAAAAACCCATTCAACCTGCCTCCACGATATCCGGCAGAATGCGGAGGAATGCGAGGCAGAATGCGTGGCGCATCCTACAAAGGGCCGCACCCCATTAACTCCGCCCTTTATGCTTTAGAGAGAAGCAAGCTTCACTCTTCCGACGCAGAATCTGACAACAATTCCTGATCCCAATAGGACGGCAAACTTAGTTGTCCTAGATGAGAAGCCGAACTCATTGAAGGAGTAGCTCGACCTGTCAGCAGCTCCTCACAAGGTCTGACTTATCAGGAGTGGAAATAAATACGGCCTTCTCACCAATGTTTTGCTGAATTATACTCCTTAAAATAAGGCATTGTGGACTTATGGAAAATATAGAAAACCAAGAAGAAGTTATCAGAGTTGCACAGCAAATCGTTCAGAACGATCTCAGTAGACAAAATGTTGCTCTACAGCGGCGTGAGAAAATTTTTCTATTCAGCTGTTAATTTAAAATAGAAGAACAAGTACTCTTGTGTGATAAACAGTTAAACAGAAAATGTTGCAAAATTCAGATGAATTACCTTAGAAGGTTCGATAAAGCTGCTGCCTCTGCGAATACCAGTCATCGTTGCGTCGTCCTAGACGAACGAATAGCGGTGATCTGAAGTCCTGTAATCGACGACGGCCAGGCACATCTTGGAACGGACTTGTTGTCCAGCATTTGTTTGGTCTGTGTAGAAGTGCGTCGAGAATTCAGACGCGCGCATGACCTCCTGCATTCCGCTATCAGCTCTCGCTGTGTGATTTGTTTGTTTACGTAGGTGTCGCCAGACAGCAGCTGATGCTTCCACCGGAACCTGTTCACTAATAAATTATGGAGCGAACGTCGCTTCTCTGTGTCTGTCTGTCAGCATGTGTGTGTCATTCTTCATAAGAAAGGAATTCTTATGAGGAATCTATGGCAGTAAAGGGATGCTGTCAATAAAAGCGTTGGAGTGCGCCACGTATCTTGTTCTTGCTGTTAAATTGTCCCTTGCTTGGTTGTTGATTGAATCCTTGTTTGGTCTAGACAACGATTCCGCGATAAAGAATCGGGGGAGTGCTGTCAGTGTTTCACCGTACGCGAATAACTGCGCTTCCGGTATATGTCGCGAAGACGGGCAGCATTGGTAGATGGGAACGCCCATCCAATCAGACCGCATTGAATGGCCGTGCCACTCAGAAAGGACGTGTACGGTCAGTACCATGATCGGCTGACATGTGTTGCTCTGCTTGGTTATTATTGGCTGACGCGCTCCCCACCTACCAGCGCTGCTCACCTTCACGACATGTACCGCCGAAAACGCCACAAAACAGAAAATTCTGAAATTATCATTTATGCTTTATGTTGCAACCAACGATTTTCCACTAGCACATTTAGCGTTAAACGTGCACATATTCTAAGGTATTACTTCACCTGTGTCACACCTATCGTTCCGTTGACGATCAAGCTGCTCGAGCCGGCGCTAGCAGCGTCTCCATTCGCCCCTGTCGCGTGCCAGAGTGCTCCAATGGATCCTTCTCGCTCGACGGATGCGAAGAGTACGTCATATCGTTCGTTCAGGACTTTCACAAAGAAGTTCGACCAACGCATTGGTGGGCGTCCTAGGGTTCTCTTGACATCCCGCGGAATACAGTCAGTGACGGCTCTCGTCCAGCGGGTGTCTGCGAAGCAGATTACGTGGCTGGCCCACCTAATTTTAGACAGCGTCTCTGATCTTCGAACGTCGCCGATGCTCGGAATTCCGGAGGCCTTCTCTCACTTGCGTGGAATCGACACGAAGCGAGCTGGCCCCGCATCATGTTAGCGGAGGAGAAAACAAAAACCGCGTCTATGTGAGTCTCGATAGGAGCACCAGCTCGTTAAGTACCGGTGAATCTTACGAAAACAATGTTGACGAGAAATTGATGATCTTCTGACATTCCATGCTCTTCTAATGGAATTAATATCTCTAAGTGTGTCAGTGACGTTTACTTAGACAGAGAGGTTAGCATGGTCCCAGCGCCGGAGCTGGACAGGAGGCATGAAAAGCTTTCAAGAGCGTAGAAGATGTCGTGAAGAAGATGAACAACGTCCGAATCCGTGCTCACCTCATCGACTTCATTGTTCTTCCGGCGCTAACATATTCGTCGGAAAACTTGGACCATATCAACGTCGAGCAAAGCATGTAATCGAGGTATTTCTTACGACTCTTCACCAATGTTCTATGATCAGAGACGCTCTGCTTGAATCCGTCATTAATATATGAGCTCATCGTCAGTATGTCCCACCTTTGGGCCTGCTTATACTTCGCGACAAGAGCGACTTGTCGCCCGTACAAAGCATGCGTATCGATTAAAGGCCCTCCCAGACTTCTGCGGCGTTGCCGCTGCCCTATCCTTCATCATAGGGCAGGGACGCAGAGCTCGCGGCCAACGGCAAGCCCAAGGGCGCCGCTGGAGCGGCACCGCCGAAAATGATTCGAATCACTCGAGACGGCGTCGCTCCAGCGGCGCCGGGAGAGTCTGTCTGCGCTCTGCCCTTTCGCGGCGGGGATCCAGAGCGGAAACGGGCGCATCACCAGTTAGTCCCGACTAGAAAGACTACAGTACCTTGCCGTCGCCGCTGGCCGTCCGGCAGCCGCCGTTGAGCGGCGTGACTCAACGATTTCGCCGTCCGCCGTTTGCCGCAGAAGTCTGCCGGGGCCTTAAAACCGAAAGTGTTCATATTCGAGCGCCGACGCTGTCGCTCCAGTCGCAGCTGTCGCCTGTTCATACTTCCGCGAGCTGCACTCTCGTCGCTCCCGTCGCTCGAGCAAAACATGCAAATCGATTAAAGCCGAGCGCGCGCTGCCGAAAAGTGTTCATACTCGAGCGCCGGCGCTGTCACTTCAGTCGTCGCCTGTTCATACTTCACGCCGGCGCTGTCGCTCCAGTCGCTCTTGTTGCTCTTGTGGCCTGTCCATACTTGCCGATTCTGGGCACGCCGCAGGCGCTGCGCTCTTGTCCCTATCGTCGCACGTGGAGAGCATGCAGATCGATTAAAACCGAGCGCGCACCGCCGAAATGTTCATACTCTAGCGCCGGCGCCGTTCTTGTCGCTCTGGTTGCCCAAACGCTGCTGTCGCCTGTCCATAGTTCCGCGCGCTGCGTCCTCGTCGTTCTTGTCGATGCTGCCGCGAAGTATGAACAAGCCCTTTGCCTTCACGTTTCATTTCTCCGGTCGACAACCAATCAGTGGTCACCTGTATTATAATTCCTAGCACCATTGGTCCTCAATTTGCCCAAGTGGGCTCCAGCTCTGTGTCCGCTAATTTCTATGGCGTGCCAGATTAGCCCAGTAACCCTATGGGTCTGTTCGTACTTCGCGACAGCAGCGACTAGAGCGACGAGAGCGCAGCGCGCGGAAGTATGGACAGGCGACAATAGCGACTGGAGCGACAGCGCAGGCGCTCGAGTACGAACCTTCTCGACGGCGCACGTTGGTTTTAATCGATTTGCATGTTTTCCACGCTACGAGAGCGCAGCGCGCGGAGAACCGGCAAGTATGAACAGGCGACAAGACCGACAGCGCCGACGATCGAGCATGAACAATTTTCGGCGGTGCGCGCTCGGTTTTAACCGATATGCATGCTTTGCACAGGCAACGAGTCGCTCTTGTGGCAAAGTATGAAAAGGCCCTATGACTCAGTTACCTTCTAAATGCTAAACTTAGAATGTTGCACAAAGTTGAGCAGCTTCCAATGCGATGCCACTGACAACGAAATACAATGTTCATTCCATAAAAGAGCAACAATTAAAACTACAGTTATTACTTCATTCACTGATAATAGGAAACGGTTTGGTGACACCGCAACAGTACAAGATAACGGAAGGCAGATTTCTGGTCAATGTCACTTCAGCTACAGAAGACGTATCTCTCCAGTACACATCAGAACAACAAAAACAATACATCGACTCCATTCGATCAGATAAGTAAATGATATGAGGAAGACGAAAATCGCGTGATGGCGGGACACTTCTTACAGTACACATATCGGAATGTTTCTATCTCAGGCAGGGTTCATACCAATGTCGCCGAGCGTCCGGGCAGTGTCACAGACGACCAATATCGATTAGTTAGCGTGTGCGATCGATATCGGCGGCCATCACACTGTCTCCCGTTCATTGAACAAGACATAAATCCTGCCACAGTAAATCACTGAATGAAATACACTTGCAACTCTAGACGGAGCTATCTAACTGACAGTTACATCGTTTAGGAACAACCAAAGCTGTCTGTACAACCGCAGGCAGTAATGTTGACTAGCAGCCAGACAATTAGCTCAATAATTTAATTAATTCACGGTAGAAGCTCAGACAAATGAGGGGCACATAACTTCTATAGGACAAAGAGATAGATTAGACAAAGTTCTCATTTCGAGGTAGTCAGCTGAGTCTTCATCTGCTTCACTGAGTCTATCACAAGGGATATCTTTGGATTCGCATCGATCGACTCGACCTAAACAACAGAGTTTCATTGGAGATTATGGCGAATGTCACAATAACCAATCTATCAGATAAGGTGTACACTTTAGTCGCTGGCCAGCGCGACAGCACCTGAGCCAGCAACATTCATCATCTCCGCGACCTAATCTATATCGATAGTTCTCGAACCGCCGATCCACATTGCGACTTGAGTAGTTCTAATGGTCCACCAGGCGCTCTAGATGTCATCAGGGGCGGATTCATCAACGACTTGCAGAGATTTAACGGAGGAATTACAGCCGAAATTGCAGAAAAAACGCGAATTAACGCGGCTTATCAACAGGTGATATGGTGAAATGTTGGCGTCATCAGGATTTTCCGCTGTAATTTCTCTGTCAAATCTCTGTAAGTCGTTGATGAATCCGGCCCCTGACGGTTTCGCTGCTAGCTGCTCAACTCCTTGACTGACTCGCAGCAATCGGAAAATCTCACGACGCTTCATCATTGTACCCAAGAAAGTCTGGCGCCAACCCACCGATCCAGGATCCAAACTCTAGACGTACAGTGCTGAATTAATTGCTTTCATTCGCCCAGCACTCGATAATATAGATCGATATTGATCGGCTGGTTGAACTTAGACTACAGTCATTGGCGTTCAGGAGGAAAACGATCCGTTACCTAAAGCCTTGTTTGGCAAGACTTACAACAGATCTAATACTTTGTTCAAGCTGGTATTTTCATACACCAGTGATAACAGGCTTACGCTAACAAGGGAAGGGTCTGAAGCATAGGTCTGAACGGGAGAGCGAGTCATATAGGGAGAACCCTCACCCCTTAATTAGTATAAAATGTGTTTATTTTTTACCAAGTAGGGGGACCTTGAAGTTACCATGGAATACGGCGCTTCACGAGTTTGGGAGTGTTGTACGCCTGCGATGCTTATGCCGGGAAGCGGCTCGGAGCGCAGTGGAAGTGGGTTTGCTTCATGCGAGGAAGGTCGGGGGTTCGATTCTTCTGCGCTGTTTTATTTTTGCAATTCGACTGCCTGGTTGAGATTTGGGAGATTCTGACGTCTATACCGTTTTCAGGCGTTTTCTGCGCATTTTTTAGCTGTACGCAGTAGAGAGTACCTTTCTCGCGACTTGGGCCACACTTCAGCGTGAGCAGGTGATCAGCACTCGAGCATCGGCGGACGTTAGTGTTAGATTTTAGTACACTTTTAGCAGACCCCAGGTGACAGGCAGAGATGAGGGACAGAGTGTACCGATGCCGTTTAAGTTAATTTGCGGGATCCACAGACCTCGTTTCTAAAGTTAACCACCTCCGACGTCACACCTTGGTCTCTTCTGAAAATCCGGGCAGGATGACTTCTCCCGAGGTCATTGGTCCATGTATGGAAACAAACTATGAGGAGGAGCTTGTAGCCTTTAAACGTTGCCCGTATTGTGCTTTGTACCTGTGTATCACTGTTGTTGATCATTTCTACATCATTCATTTCATTTCATTTATTGCACAAGTTGTGCGCCTTAGTCATGCTGAATACCACAGCATTCAGCTGGAGAAACCCTCAGAAAACGTCTGAAAATGGTATAGACATCAGAATCCCCAAATCTCAACCAGTCAGTTGAAATGCAAAAATGCAGCAGCGCAGATGAATCGAACCCCGGCCTTCCTCGCATGAAGCAAACCCACTTCCACTGCGCTCCGAACCGCTTGCCGTCAGAGGCATCGCGGGCGTACAAGACCCCCAAACTTCTGATGCGCCGGGTTCCATTGTAACTTCAAGGACCCCTACTCCCTGGGTTTAACAACTTGGCAAAAAAGAATTTTCATACTAATTGAGGGGTGGTGTTCTCCCTATATGACTTGCTCTATTTCGGCACAGAACACCCGCCATCTGAAGAGAGCCGTTTAAATCAGCCTAATGTTGGAATTGAGACCCGACGTTTCTCGTTTCACGTTGAAGCCAACCCCCCCCCCCCCTCCTCCTCACCAACAATAAACACTGTCATACCTTAGAAAAACATAGGCTGCAAGAGATGTATGAGAAAAAATCGATAAGCGAAAAGCACCGCACACTCACCTCTTCATATCTGGCGAGAATCTTGTCGATCGCGCTCCCACCCGCCACGATCAAATCCCGCTTCTTATCAGCGGCCGACCCTTTCAGGTGATTCGACAAGTAGTTTGTGCACTATAAATGACAAAAATTACTTCTAAAACTACAATTCTATATAAAAATATATTAGCAGATGTAACTGTATAACGAGTACTCACTATAACGATTCCGTACAAAGCCCGTAGGTCCGAAGGATTCAACTTCACCGCCTGCTCGTAGTATGCACGGGCAAGCTCAATGTTCTCCTGTCCACCTTGAGTATACCGAATATCGGCCAGTCGACGAAGATAGAGCGTGTTGAGGGGCTGCAATGATTTCAGTCAAACAGGTCACCTAAATTTTGTATGAAAATCCTGTTGCAGCGCTTCTCTCCCAGAAAACGAATGCACCAACTTCCCTCGCAAAATCAATATTAAGCAGCGTTTTAGTTCTCAAATCAAAAGTTGGTCTTTAAGGGCTGGCTAGTGAAGGATTCAGATTCCTAGAGCAACATGAGATATAGAGCAGTTCTTCCACCATCAGACAAATTTTAGTAACCGACCATGAAAGGGATTGAAACAGAGCACGAAAGGAGGTCACGCCCCCGCAGCACGTGTTGCTGTTGCGCAGCGAGGGGCGTGGCGCAGGGTTCCAAACCCTTCCATGGTCGGTTACTAACCAAAATTTGTCTGAGCCCGATACCAAGGTTCCTGGTTCGGATTTTCCGCTCAGATCGACCAATTCTTCCATTCCTCCCGGGCCCGTGACCTGGTACCAGACTTGTCTGGGAAGCATAAAGGTGTTGAGAAGTGTTGACTTATTCATCAACTGGCCACCGCAAGTCATTGTACGGCAAAATAAGCATCCAAATTTTTCTCCTGTAGAAGTAGAATGCGCGGCGCATCCAAAAACGGACTGAATAACGCCATTCGGACCTATCCTAGTCCGGGGGGCCACATAACTAAAAAGTATTATATGTAACAAATCCACTTGAAGCTTACAGAGCGGCTCCTACAGAACAACATAGGACCCTAAACAAGAAAAAGTCACAAAGAAAAAAAACGAAAAATTATATTTGTTGCGGTTGTAAGCAGGCAAAGTTGTGTGTCCTCCTCACCATGTTGGATTCTGGTTATAACATGTCAGGCGGCGTTCAGCACGCGGCATTCGGCTTCATGCGCCCTATTCACCATGTTAGATCCTGGTTATAACATGTCAGCCGGCGGTCACGCCTCCATTCCGTCGCTCTTTGCCGGCCGAGACGGTTGTAAACCGCGGCGATTTTTTATTTTATATTTTTGCTTGTTCGTTCGTTTTGGTTTCTTTTTGGTTCCAGCTCGTTCTCTCGGAGGCGCTCGGTAACTCCCAAATCCTTTTGTTGCCTACTTTTTAGGTATGTGGCCCCCCTGGACTAGGATAGATCCCGCCGTTCTTTACCCTTTCCTCTTATTTACGTGATTATTCACGCACAAATAAATAAATAAGGTTTAATGGAGTGCATGGCAAGCGAGATTTTAAGCGATCGATAAATGAATAGAACAGATATATTGAAAGATGTGTGAAACAGTCGACGCTAAAGGAGACAAGCTCAGCACTCGATATTACCAAACGGGTTTTTTCCTTTTTAGCAATCAGATGGGGAAGAATAATGAAAGAAGTACTCACCGCGGCTAAAACACACTCCTCCAAGCAGTGTGCGGCCTTGGCGAAATCGGACTCGGCCAGAAACAGCTCGCATAATTGGAGCCAGGCTTCCGAATCGTTCAGAAATATCTGTTAATGTATCGATAAGACCATTTCCAGATAGGAACGAGCGCCGTCTCTATCGTTTCCCACCTTAAGGTAGTCATTGAGCTCTCGAATGGCGTCGAGTCGGTGTCCTTGTGCTAGCAATACAGCCACTTTTCGTTTTCGAAACGACTGAAACCAAAGTTTTTCAACGAGCAGTTCCCATTTAAATCGTTACACTTATTCGAGCAGCGAATTACAGTCCAAAGAAGAAAAACCCTCACGTTATTCGTTGGGTCTTCTTCAATTAACCGTTCATATAGAGCCAATGCGGTATCAAACCTAAAAAATAATATGTAATACTAAGTAAACAATTTTCTAAAGAGAAATAATTAACACCAACTGTTCGGCGGCTTCATGGTGCATAGCTTGCAGTCGCAGAACACGATTACTCTTTGGAAACCGTCGATTCAACGATGCTATGCACTCAGTGGCCAGATCCAGCCGAGCACAATCAAGAGCTGCTACACAGACCTGAAGCACTTCGAGAAATGAATTAGCAGAACTGTCCACAGCAGCATAAAAGAATGCTCTGCGACCACTAACAATTGCCAGCAAGACAAACATTAGCAAAGCAGTAAGGTGGATTGGAAGAGGAAGTTCTAACCTGCTCGTAGACTATCCATAGTTCATCACCAAGCAGGGAAGGTGAGCGGCTCACAACGTGCTCCCACAGCTCTACAACCTCTTCGCTTCGCCTGCTGTTCGTTTCCCTCCATTCTCGGAGCTGACGACGACCGACTTAAATCACTAGGATTACTTAATTAGGCAAATCACTAAAGAAGGCAAGAATGGCGCCATCTTTTATTAAGCTGTAGCTAAAAATAAGGCGAGAGGTCGACATAGTCTAACAGGTTTAGGATGCTCAACTGTTTAAGTTAGGGCGCGTGTAGCGCAGTCGGAGGAGGCGCCGACTGTCACCTGCAGCCGATACCATGTTCCTGTCGGATTTCCCGCCTAGGCCAACCAAGCCTTCCATCCCTCCGGGGTCGGTGAATTGGTACCAGACCTGTCTGGGAAGGATAAAGCGCTGACCTATTCATCGGCTGGCCACCGCAAGTCATTGTATGGCCAAATACGCATTCATGTCGCCTCCACGTCATCCCGTAGAAGTAGAATGCGTGGCGCATCCCAAAAAGGGTTTGAGTAACGCCGTCCTTTATCCTTTTACTGTTTAAGTCACCGATACTGAATACACACTTGGTTTTGCTTGATACTGAAACGCTGGGCGAGCCGATACTGCAACCATGTTCTACATTTCACCAGAAACTCATCAAGAAGTTCATCCACCATAAGATGAAGGGTCTAGTTGACGTGAGGATTTAATTCTACAATAATCTGGTGGGACCTCCCTCAAGGTACGCCTCACCACACCGTGTGACACGACCTCGTGTCACAGTTTTAAAATTCTCCTATTTAAATCCAGATCCTTCAAGTCGTCCACGAGAGCAATGCTCGGTTACTGATTTATTGATCTTGTCCACAAGTAGTGGCTCACTTACAAACAACTCTCGACGTTGCAAAAAACTGATTTGTCCCACGCGTTAGACACCCGAAAACCGCGCGTTCGTGAGTGTTCTAAGAATTTCTGGACGCTCCCACATCATGAAGCCGTGACACTGTCCTCTTTAGCTTTGGTGGAGTAAGCCCTAGTTTAGACTTGGGCCGCTGCGCAGCGCGGCACGATGGTTGAGATAGATATCGATCGGACAGCGCGAAAAATCGATATCTATGACGATCGTAGTGCCGCGCCGCGGGGCGGCGCAGGTATAAACTAGGGCTAAAACAGCACCTAATTTCATCAATCTAGGATCGTACCGTAATGATATCTACCGAATCAAATATCACTTAGACATGCGGTTTTTTTACAATAACAGAAAAAAAGCAGACAACAAAAGAAAACTTTAGGAAACTAAAAGATGAATGATAAAGGAAAGGATTTTTTTGAAACAAGAGTTTGTTTCGACCTTGTTAAAAGATGAACACCAAAAGACGGCGTTCAACAATTTTTCTTAGGATGCGCCAAGCATTCTACTTCTACGGAATGTCGCAGTGGCAACTTTAATACGTATTCGGTCAATGAAATGACTTGCGGTGGCTAAATTATGGACATGTCGGCGCTATAACCTTCTGGCACCAATTCACCGACTTCGGAGGAATGCAAGACTTGGTTAGACTGGGCGGAAATCCGAACCAGAGACCTGGAATCGGCTGCATTCGGCAGCCGGAAACTTCTAAGGACAGGAAGTCATACAACACTGCTGGCTGAGCACAAGGTTATGGACGTACTATTGTGGCGCACAAGAAAACCTAAAAGAGTGCCCTACAGATTCCTCAAGCCATCTCCACCTGTTTGACGCCTACTCAGGTAAAACTTCCTGGGGGAGATTCATCAGCGTTACAGCGGTAACATTCTACGGCGGATTCACAATACAGCGGTCTTACAGAGAAACTACGGCGAATTCTGATTCAACAAAAACGCTGTGAAATTAACGGAGTCTAGAATTCAACCGAGAGCCGGAGCTAGCTGCCACGTATCTTTTACAGGGCATTTCACTGAGACGTCACCGTAAGGATTGCTGTTAAATCCCGTTTTCAGGAAGTTCGGCTGTAATTTCTCTGTTAAACTGCTGTAAGTCGTTGACGATTCCGGCCCTGGTCATATTCCATCATCTCCATACAACCATATGTACTTTCTCCAAGTGTCTTAAGTTTTTCAACAAATTTGACTACGAGCTGCGAGTACAAGAGCCCTGAAACTACTGCAGCAATAATAAAGCTCGGAAAACCATGGATGAGATTTCGACGTGAATCTTGATGTCAGTAAACGTGCTGTATCTGTTCTCCTTTTCCTCTTAACCATAGCCATTCACCCATTTACCCAATCAAGAAACTACGCCTGTGGAAGCCTATCTTCCACTACCGATCCCAAGCCCGGGTAAAGGGGGAGGGTTGGTCCCCTGCCGAGGGACCGTAAAAACCAGACAAAAAACCATGGAGAATCGTGAAAGGACATCAACTCAAGCTACTGCATCAGCGTATATATGGAAGCTAAGCGTATACCCAACAAATTGTTGCGGAGCACGAGACCAAGCGGATAGAAAGTCCAGTCCAAGACTTGGATAAAGCAAGTACAAGACAACTTGAATAAACGAGGCATTTGATGCTTCTGCTTCTGTGCCAGTGAGGTTAGTAGCTGGAAAAGTTCATTCTGTTGGAGTGGGCCACAAGTAATGAGACAAATTCAACAAATTTCTTTATCTCTTTATAACTCAATTAGAACTCAACG
Organism: Heligmosomoides polygyrus polygyrus; assembly: GCA_947396885.1. Lineage (NCBI taxonomy): Eukaryota > Metazoa > Nematoda > Chromadorea > Rhabditida > Heligmosomidae > Heligmosomoides > Heligmosomoides polygyrus. The sequence goes on along the minus strand of OX377202.1, from coordinate 103,869,849 downwards.
GTGCTGAGGAATGTAATCGCCATTAAGGTCTATGACCAGAACCGCTTAGGCCTGGTGCTGATCCACTGCCCGTTATGGCTGTCGAGGTCCTTGTGTCTCTTCCGAACATGAAGTCCTATAGGCTCAAGAAGTAGTGGTAGTCGCATGGAGAGATGTCCGGCGAATACGGTGGGTGAGGCATGTGGACGTAGCCCAGCTGAGCAAGCTTATCCGTGGTCACTTTTGCCCGATGGGGTGCGGCGTTGTCGAAGAGGAGGACCTTCTTGAAGCGCCGAGACCGAATAAGTGCGAGTCGTCGGTCCATCTCTTCTATTTCATTCATCATGGCCTTGGAGTTCATCGCCGTGCTTTTGGAAAACAGCTTCCAGTATACCGGTCCATGGCCGCAGATTAGAAAGCTCAGAAGGCGCTTCTCGCCGTGAACATCCCGCCGAACGAAGGTCGGTAACAGGTCACCAGGCCTCACCAGACTCACTGCTTGGCAGGGTTAAGGTGGAAGACGTACTCCTCATCTTGCGTGACTATTGAGTTCAGGCTGCTCGGGGTTGCGAATTGGGCGAGATTTGCGCGGCGAAGGTCAACACGCCAGACTGGGTTTCGGCATGAGACAGACTGAGATTTTGGCATGCTTCTAGAAAGGGAAAGGGCGAAAGTGCTCACTTCTCAGATGCCATTCAGTAAGTAACAAACAAACATACAAATACGAGAAGCACGAAACGGAACTCCAGTCACGACATATATGGGCATGGCATGGAGAGCCTCATTACTTTTGCCCCCCCCCCCCCCCCTAGTAGGCCTGACGTTTCGACCGTTTTGTCGCCCTCAGAGGCACGACTTTCCACCACTGAGCGTAGCAGTCGCTACAACTCGTTGTTAGCACTCGTACGCTACTGGTCTGCTAACGACGAGTTATAGCGATTACCACACTGAGTGGTGGGAAGTCGTGCCTCTGAAGACGACGGAAGGGTCGAAACGTCAGGCCTAGAATAAACCTTTCCACCTACCAACCTCGCTGGCACAGAAGCAGAAATATCACAGCTGATAACGAGCCGTTTCAAGATGAGTGGACATGAAGACTATTAAACGAGGCTTTTGTTTAGAGCGTGCGAAAGAAATGGCCCTAGATCGATCGGCACGGCAGAACATTGTCCGTGACTCTCACCACTCCATCGCACCACAGCGACACTGGCCTTGAGGCCATCCTCAAACCTGACGCCCGCTAATGGGGAGTAAGCATGTAAGTAACCCAATCAAGCTGAACGCTGAAAACTCTGAGCCTACCTTCAAACGAGACGTTCGTCCAGTCCTTGTCATCGGCGTAACCCATGCTGTCTGTATTGATAATGACGTTAGACGTAGAGAACATAATTAGAACACCGAGCAACAGATATGTCGGGCTGAGACCGTGTCAGAAGCCGCTGCACAGCAAACCAGAGCATAATACTTCATTTCTACCAACTTGAAGTCTACTTAGCCTATGTGTCATGGAGCACAATAGAGGACCAACTTTTAGAAAGAACCGTCGCAACATGTGAAGTCATTAAAACTGTCTATTAACCAGGGAAATTCCTATGGAACGGATCTAATCCTATCAAAACTCAAAAGATTCGATTAAGAGACACAAAACAAATCAACAGGCAATTGAATTACGCTTTAACACAGCAATTATGCATGAGCTAAACAAGTGATAATATGCTTGTAACAAGCGGATGATGTTTACAACTGAGAAAGCTCTCCAAAACAAACGGCTATTCCATCGAGGGATAACGCCACTCCGTCAGAGGCACACTGGTCTCTTTGATCACGAGCGGAGACGTCCACCTCAAGCCGTAATGAGGTCCTCCTGCCTTGTCATTGGTGCCTGAAAGGAGCTTACTGAGGTCGTTTTCCAACGAAGACTATCGGGAAGCACTCACCAGACATACGAGCTCCTCCGAAAGGTTGCTGTCCTACAACAGAACCAGTGGACTTGTCATTGAGATACATGTTTCCAACGGCGTCTCTCAAGGTATCGCGTGCACTAAACACCATATGTATTGGACAGATAGCAAAGGACATGGAACTACTAGAAGACAGATACACTTACTGATACAGGAAGTTCTTGTCTTCGGAGAAAATTGCACCAGTGAGCCCGAACGGAGTGTGGTCCTGAAAGCGAGGCGTCCGTGAATACAAGCAAGCGCCGTCACAACCGACCGCGACTTCCGTCTCTCATATCGTTAATGTATTCTACTCATGTGAAATGGGATCGTAACCGTTCTGCAGCCTTCGGACAGTACATAGCATTAGGACTGCTATCTCCATGTATTTTGCGGTATCCACCCATTTCGAAAGGCAACCTAATGCCCACCTCTGTCATAAGAGATGCTGAGCTTAGCCCTAGTTTATACTTACGCCACGCGCCACGATCGCCATAGATATCGATTCTTCGCGACGTCTGATCGATATCTATTCCGACTACGGTGCCGCGCCGCGCAGTGGCGCAACTATAAACCAGGGCTTACGTCCACGGTATACAGTGTGTCAAGGAAAAATGTATACACTGTTTGAAACGTGATAACTTTGCTCACAGTAAAGGTACTGAAGAAGTTAAGGACTCATATAAAATCTTTAAAAAACCGAAGTTTTCTGACTTATGAGAAGTATGGAATGCGCCATGCACTCGTCTGAAATGTATCATTTTACACTCGATTGATCTTGTTTCGCTTGAATACGTGTTCCAATTTCTCCACAATGTGGCCGTTTCGATTGATTTATGCTTTTTAAGGTTTAAAATTAAAAACACACTAAGGCTGGCAAGAAATACAGAATATCCTTAAAAATGAAGGTATTGTTTGAAAGGTTCTAACTTTGCTGTTAGTGAAGCTTTTGAAGATGTTTGAAACTCATATGAAAGCACAGGGTAAAGGGAGATGTCTATGACGTGTAAATAGTCAATATTGCGCCATGCTCCCGAACGAACCCTTGCATTTCAGACCCGAGTGATTGTGCATGTGCTGAATGCTTGTTACAATCTTGTTATTACTTGGCCACATTAACCTGTGCTGTGCCCCTTTTAACGCTTTACGTCGCTTGGTAGCTGTAATTATGCCGATTAACGTCTCCATTCAGCTTGAATGTTGCTTCATCAGTGCACAGAATCCGCCTTGGAAAATCTGGCTCCTTTTCACATTTAAATTGTGCAATCAATAAGCTCACATGTCACGTGTCATTCACACGATTTTTAAGTTCTAAACGTTAAAAGAAGTACAATCCACTTTAATGTGGTCGCTTAATAGCAAGATTGTAACAAGCATTCGGCTCATGAAAAATCAATCGAGTCTGAAATGTAAGGTTTCAGGCAGGGGCATGGCGTAATCTTGACTACTTACGCTCCACAGAAATCTCGTCACCCTGTGCTTCCATATAAATCTTACACATCTTTAAAAGCTGCACTAGCAGCAATAGTAGAACCTTTGAAACACTACCTACATTTCCTAGGACACCCTCAATTTCTGGCAGGCCATAGTGCGTTGTCAAGTTTTAAGCCCTAAAAGAAGCAGAAATCAATCGACACGGCCACATGGTGAAGAGATTGTAACAAGTATTCAAGCGAAACACAATCAATCGAGTGTAAAATGCAAGGCTTCAGACGAGTGCATGGCGCATTCCATAGTTCTCAGACATCAGAAAATTTCTATTTTTTTACGCTTTTATATGAGCCTTTAACTTCTTCAGTACCTTTACTGTGAGCAAAGTTATCACTTTTCAAACAGTGTGCACATTTTTTGAGACACCCTGTAAAACGGCAATGTCTTGCACAACTAAAAACCTGCCTGACAAAAGTGCAATGTATTGTTCGATGCAGTCCACTCATGGAACATTTTAAATATGTCTTCTGACGTCGAACCTACGCCAGCAATGACAATTACAGTGACGAGCCTCAGACTTAAATGAGAAGTGACGTCTGAAGGACCCACTGTCGTACACGAAAAAGTCGAAAGTCGTTGGGCTGGACACTTAGTTCGACGAAAAAACAACCGATGGGTCTAAGAGTTAGTGATCGGCTTTCAACGAACAGGAAGACACCACTGGAAAGACCGTCCACAAGATGGGCAGATTCATATGGAGACCGTTTAGGGAACGTGATTTGCCTCACTGGATTCCTGCCGCTAGAAGTCAAGCGAAATGGAAGAGCTGTGGTCCCGCTAGACAGCTGCTGATGACCATCAAAGTATTAAAGTGAAAAAGGCATAAGCAGTCTAGCAAAGCTCCATAGAATGGCATACGGCACATCAACACGACACACAATTCCGAATTCTGTGCTATAGAACATGTCATTTGTGAAAGCGTTGCATAATGACGCTCCCTGAAGGCTCGCAATCGTCTTTCTCATCGGGAAAAGTCAGCGCTCCGAAGTTCTGACATGGATATGAGAAATGTTTCATGTTTATAAAATGAGGGAATGCATATAATCACTCTTCCCTGAGTGGAGGAAAGCAGGCGATAACCCTCAATTTTTGATTCAGCTGGCGCGGGTACCATAACCGATATGGACGGCTAAGAGTAAAACGACGTCATAAGGGTTTACAACCTTTAGAAGTTCTCATAAAGGTCTTAAAGACTTACCATTAGAAAGTACAATATTTGTTGGTCGATATAGCGTTATGGGGGCGTGGGGACGGAGCAAGTGCAGGATCGTGTGGACATGATTCCTGGCTGTTTGTTCGGGCTTCACGCTAAGGCCAACAAAGTCTACCATCCCTCCGGGGTTAGTGAATTGGTACCGATTGACCTTTCCATCGCCTGTCCACCACAAGTCATTGCAGTCCCAAATACGCACTGAAAATCCTCCACGACATACTGAATAAATGGCGTGGCGCATTCCGTAAACAGATTGAGTAAAGCCGACCTTTATCTTATTCTTATCCTTTACAGCGCCTGTACTCCATACTTCAAATACAGTTCTAAACAAATAAATGCATAAGAGTATGCTCCCGCTGATGACACCAGCATAAAGCCCGTTAATCTGAAGAATTAGATCGAACACCCAATGGTGTGGTTGGGTAGCATTATACCCGGAAAGTAAGGGGGGGGGGGCGGACCGAGTCCTGATCGACGCAACAGTTCAGTTCGCAATTTAAAAAAGCAACAACCTTACAATGCTTACGTCCTCTATAGCAGTCGCTCTAGCATTGGGCAATAGCGTCACACATCGTCGTTGCTAGAGCTACTAAGGATAAAAAGGATGAAGGACGGCGTTACTCGATCCCTTTTGAGATGCGCCACGCATTCTACTTCTACGGAATGTCTTGGAGGCAATCTGAATGCGTATTTGGGCTACACAATGAATTCCGTTGGCCACCAGCCGATGAACAAACCAGCGCTCTATCCTCCTCAGACAAGTTTGGTACCAATTCGTCGACCTAGAGGGATGGAATCTTTGGTTGGCCTGGGCGGGACATGCTACTAGCAGTTCAAAAAGCGGCGCGAGTGAAAAGAAGAATGGGTCACCTTGATGGAGTTAAGCAGATGCTCGATCTCGCCGTCCTCATACACGTAGACAGTAAGAACAGGCCCGAAGATCTCCTAAATTCAGAGGTGCTATCGATTTGAAACAAAACTTAAAGAATGCTATAGCGCACCTCCTGTATCAATTTGCTCTTCACATTCGTTACTTCAATCAGCGTAGGCTCGATGAAGTAGCCTTTGGTATCGTCGCACTTTCCACCAAGCAGAATTTTGGCTCCATCGCCACCTCGTTTCGCGTACTCTAGAAATAATAGGACATTAATTCACGAAAACAGCAAGCAGGCGGAAAGAAAACATTAAAGAATACACACCTATATAGCCCTTAATGTTATCGAAAGACCTCTTATCAATCACAGCGGACAAGAAGATGGAACCGTCTCGCACCTGAAAAGGCAGAACTTCAACATTCCTTTGAGAGAAGCTTACCGAAGTTGAATTTTGCAACAAAAAAAAAAGATGAAAAAAGTCGGTGAAAAAAATCCTACATCGCCGAGCTTAATCTGTTTGTGGATATCCGAGATTTTCGCCAGAATCTCGTGCCATCGGCTTTTTGGAACGTACATACGCGAGCATGCCGAACACTTCTGGCCTCCGTATTCCCATGCAGACCGAGCCGTACCTGAAGTGCTTGCATACGAGTACTAGTTTACTAGTGATAAGCTATGTCCCAAGTTAAAATGTATGAAAAGCTATAATGTGCGTGTTGGCTGACTAATGGGCTTTCCACGCTGCACCAGACGAGAACGGACTCTCCATCCCATCATTTTCTGATGCACAATCGGAGTGAGGCGATCTGGTAAGGCGAACATTTTCTCCCTTTCTTTTCTCACTACAATACGTTATAATACATTTTTCTTTCTTCTTACCTTATAAGGCTGTTATCAGACATCAGAGTTTTATTGATCTCCGTCATCATTTTTAGGTTCCTACCTTCGGTTTTTACGGCATCAGCCTACTGCGGAATACTGAATAGATCTAATGCTGCCCTAAGAAAGGAAGAATGAGATACTAGCATCTTCCAGTGAGTTGTTGAATTATGTTTTGTGTTGTTGCAGGGCTGATGGAATTTGAATACTCTTTATTTATAAATTTGAACCTAATACTATCGATCAGAATGCACCAAAGGAACAATATGTTCACACAAATGGGTAGATAGATCGCAGTTTCTCACATGTATGAAAATACTCAGGCCTCGATTCAGAAAATTCAGTATAAAGGAAGAAGAAAACGCGCTCTGTTGACAAATAAGTGATCAGAGTCAACCACGCCTAAGAATTCCATTACATGCACCAATGCCATTACACGGCCTCTCGTAAATTTGTGCGTGGTTGGTGCAATTGCACTGCACCACACACCCAAATTCACGACAGGCAGTGTAATGGCATTGGTGCAACGTAATGGAATTCCCACGCCTAACCTTTGAAGGAGCTTAACACATCGACAACAACATGACTTTTCGTGCAATTTTTTTTCAATGCTGCCGTCAATCTTTATAGATGTTTTTCTGTTTCCTAATCACCTGTGGTGATTCATAGGTGAAAGTCCAACAAAAATAAGCAAGAAAAATATCGTTGATTTCATTAGATATTTCTAATTTAAAAATTATAAGGAGATCAATTCCACAGTTAAAGCAATCCAAGTCAGTCTATTCTAAAATCATATTAGGTTGTAACGAAATAAATGGCACTGAACCACTGTAAATTTAAACAGTTAATATCTCGGCTTGTAGGCAGGTTTATTAATCGAAATAAAAACCTTCTGATTCTACACATCATTGCCAGCGTGACACAAGCTTTCTTCTCCCAGTAGCACAAAAATCAGAAGTTCTGGAATTGACGAAATCTTCGAAGGCACTTTCGGCATCCTGTTGGTATTTGAATATTTTCCCTACCAAGAAGTCGCCAAGATGCTTGAAGAAATGGCAGTCTGTTGGGGAGAGGTCGGGAGAAGACGGAGGGTGTGGTAGAGTTTCAATGCTCAGCTCGCTCAATTTCTGCAACGTCATTCGTGCTACATGGGGGCGAGCATTGTCGTGCAGAAGGAGAACTCGCCTTCGGTTTACCAAGGCCGGCCGGATATCCTTCAACTTTTCCATCATTTCTTCAATTTCGATGCAGTACTTCTCTGCCGTGATGGATTCACCGGGAGGGAGGAAGCTGTGGTGAATAATTCCCAGCGAACACCACCATACTGTCACCATTACTTTCTTTTGGTGCAATTCCGGCTTCGCAAAAACCTTGGGGCTCTCATCGCTGTCCACCCGCTGTGCCGATCGTCGCCTGTTGTCGTACATTATCCATTTCTCGTCACAGGTTACGATGCGATCAAGGAATGGGTCCGTTTCGCTCCGTAGGAGCAGTGCGGACGAGATCTCATTTCGTCGGTTTCTTTGCTCCTCAGACAGCTCGTGAGGCACCCACCTTTCCAGCTGTTTGGTCTTTCCAATTTCCTTCAGATGCCGGGCAGCTGTGTTGTGACTGACGCCAAGAACCTTCGCTCTCTCCCTGGTACCTTTGTGTGGATCCTCCTCTACCACATCTCTCAGCTTGTCCTTATCAACATCACCATGCCTCCCACGACCTTCATGTTCTTCCAAGCTCTCATCTCCATTCCGGAACTTCTGATACCAACGATACGCCGTCCGAATTGTGGAACATCCTTGACCGAATGCGGCGTTGATCTTCTGGTCCGCCTCCTTAGCTGTAGTGCCCAGCTTGAATTCATACAAGTAAATGCCTCGGATTACCCTTTTGTCCATCTGCAAAAAAGTCAATAAACGTTAAAGTTTTCCCACTTTTACATAGAAAATTTGGTACTCACCGGTAGAGCAAAGTTTGCGCTTCTAAATGATATGCCACATGTTACGGTTTGTTCTTGATCAAACGCGTAAAGACGCGCCAAAAAATGGCGCGAGCCAGTGCCATTTAATTCGTTACAACCTAATATCTATCTATTAGGAATGCCTAGGTTACACTCTGATCAGGAAAAGTGGCGCCAGTATTCCAGGAAAGCGGACCCCGCAAGAAAGCGGGACAAACGCTGGAGAAGAACAAGAAGAAGATCTATCTATTAGGAACCAAACGAAATCTGCAATAAAATCGATTCAAGGCAGTTTGATTTATAATCATCTTCTATCTATTAGGAAGCAAATCAAATCTATTGAAGTCAGTCTAAATCGCAATTGCCGACCTTTTTATGAACACTGTTTAATTTTTACACCGAAACAATCAATACAAAAGGCTTTTGGCATGTGTTGCACCTCGTATTCATGTTTTTGGCTTTCGTTGCCGCTGACCAAATCCTCCATCTCAGCCAAGCCAGAGAAGAATAATTAATAACTGGACAAAAAAAAAACAAGAACAATAATGAGCACAACTGATAGATGCATACGAAAAATAAATAGAAAAAAGTGCACTTGGCAAGAAACTGGCCCGCGAGGGACATTATGAATCAGCGGTGTCTCATAGCGCAATGTCCCACGCGGCTTTGTGTTTTAACGCGACTGTCGTAGTATCAATGTAGTAATTTAATAACAGAACACCGACTTATCAGCCTTTTCTCGATACGAAGGATAAACAATAAAATAAATATAAATAAAAAATAAAATAAAAATAAGTAAAACAACCGACCTGCTGCAACAACATCAGCATTCGCCGAAGGATGCACGAAGTGGAAATTCTTGCCACCACATTCTGAAAGCCATTATAGTCAGTGAAAACCGTGACAAACTGAGCTGAATTGTAAAGAAATGAACAGCGGAGAGCAGACACACACCTCCAATAAGTTTCGGGAATGTGACATACTTATCAAGGTTGTTAGCAACATTTCGCCAGATCGTCTTAAACGTGGGCACTGATCCTGTGAAGTTAATGGCGCTGAAATGTACAAAGATTTTCCTCGTAATATGTGTACCCGTTGAGACAAGCTGTACGAACAGGTTGACGCGCACGGTTAGTAAATCACCTCAAGTGCTTGCTGCTCGTTATCATCTCACCAAAGTCGGGACCGTGGGAAGGCAAGAATGACAGCACTCCAGGAGGAATACCTGGAAGACGAGCACATTCTTTTGTTACGTCGATCGAGGAAACACCTGATTTAAGTGTGAAATCACTATACAAGTCTGTTTGGAACCTCGTTGTGAAATTATGGCAAAGCGATACTGTACTCGAAAAAATGAAAATCAGTCAAACCAAAGCTGAGACAAACGAATACGTTCGAATCTATTATAAATCAAAAATAGACTTAACAAAATAAAATTTTAAAAATTGTCCTAAGAAACTACCCTCACCTCGCCTGTAAATATTAATAAAACCCAGCAGATAGCTCTGTCTCTCACTTCGCAATATTGCATCATACATTTTTTATTATTCTTATCAGAATAAAGTGAAGCCATTTTGAAGAATAGCGAAGAATGTTCTTCTTGTGCGAAACTAGTCATACTTGAACAGTACCACTTATGAACTCCTAGGTAGGTGCCCATAGATGTGAAAGCGAGTGAAACTCACCAGCCTCCTCTAAGAGCTCGTAGACGATGTAGTTACTCAAAACTGCAGTATCAGATGGCTTCCATAAGACAACATTCCCCTAAAAGGTTCCGTCAATTAATTCGCATCGATTCGACAAATTTGCAACCTCCAGGGCCGGATTCTTCAAGCAGTGGGTACAGATAGGGATACTGTAAGGTAAAAGGAATCAAGGGTAAGGTAGAAGTAAGCCTCTCGCGAGAACAGTTGTGGCCGGATTCATCAACGTTTATACCCGCAGATATGCGGGATATAGGGGGTGGACGTACCCGCGATTAGGCATGCATGATAAACCATACCCGCCACATCGTGGGATTATTGGGTAGAGAATACTCGACGATCGTCGTGGGTATATCCGCATCAGGGATGGGCGGAAATTTTGAAAATTTTCCCAGAAAACAGAAAACAGAAAATCGCTTTCGTCAGAAAACAGAAATCAGAAAACAGAAAGGCCAAAAACGCCAGAAAACAGAAAAATCAGAAAACAGAAAACAGAAAATTTCGCAATTATCATACTACCTAATTATTCAATCCGAAGATTTATTTGTCCAGTAGCAAGTGCTTTTTGCACGACTAGAAAATGTTCGTGGACCAGCGTTTTAACTTGCAAGCGTTTACAGGAGTGGCTTATAAATGATGAATTTTTCCTATTGCATTCATATTAAAATATAGCGGTTTAAGGCTCACAGTCCAAATGTAAGTGTAATCTCAAAACAGACGATTCGCTAGATTAGGGGTCCCACTCGTAAGAGACTGGCCTTATAGAGCACCAAACACGGGCCAAAGATGTTTTGGGTTTTGGCTTGATATTTCACAGAACAACACGAGAGTGCGACTGAAGAGGCTGTCAGCGCAAAAACTTTTGGGTGAAAGTATTTCTTTAAATACGAAGACATTATCTAATAAGGATCAAACATATACCCTTTCCATCATATTATTATTATTATTATTCATACATACATGTCATATTACACCTCGATTTGCTGGGGAGGGAGACATGCCCGACATCGGAAACAATCGCCCGATCTGATTGCTGTCCGTAGTCTACAAGCTCTTCACTCGATTCCTCCTGAATAGGGTTAGCAGAACGCTGGACGACGGACGGCCATGCGAACAAGCAGGATTTCGGAGAGGATTCGGCTCGATCGACCACATACACACCATTACGAAGCTCATCATGCAGCTGTGCCTTACGTTCATCGACCTGAAGAAGGCAATCGACTCCGTCGAGACTGAAGCTGTTCTCGAAGCCCTGCTCACTCAGTGCGTTCCTACGCAGTACATCTGAGTCCTTTGAGAGCTGTACAGTGGATTCACGACCAAGATCTCTCCACTCTACAACGACCTCATCATCGACGTGAAGAGAGGGGTTGAGCAGGGAGAGACCGTATTCTCAAAGCTCTTCAGCACCACCTTCGAAAACGCCATGCGCGAACTAGAATGGGAAGACATGGAGTTAAGGTCAACGGCCGGCAACTGACCATCTTAGGTTTGCTGATGACATCGTGCTCATAACACCGAGCAAGGCCAGGCCGAGCGAACACTAGCCCACTTCGATCGTGTATGTGGGAACGTTGGACCGCAGCTGTATCTTACGAAGACGATGTTCATGAGGAACGGACAAGTTTCTGATCCATTCTCGCTCATCGGAACGAACATCTCCGAATGCTCCAGCTACGTGTATCTGGGTCGCGAAGTCAATATGGCCAACGACCTAGCGCCGGAGCTGAGCAGGAGGAAACGAGCGGCTTCGGGAGCTTTCAAGAGCGTCGAAGAAGTCGCGGAGAAGACGAAGAACGTCGGACTTCGTGCCCACCTATTCGACTCCACTGTTCTTCCTGCCCTAACATACGCCTCAGACCTGCGCTATGTGGAAGCGGGATGAACACGTGATCAGCGACGCACAGCGTGGAATGGAGAGCGCGATGCTTGGAGTAACACGACTTCGCAGTCGTTCGAAGATCAGGGACGCTGTCACATGGGCCAAGTCGTCGAAAATTAGGTGGGGTGGCCACGTAATGCGATTCGCAGACACCCGCTGGACGAGAGCCGTCACTGACTGGATTCCGCGAGATGTCAAGAGAATACCATGATTCCCACCAACGCACTGGTCGGACTTCTTCGTGGAAGCCCTGAACGAACGATATGACGCTCTTCCTGTCCGTCCGGCGAGGAGGATCCATTGGAGCACTCTGTCAAGCGACAAGGACAAATGGAGACATTGCTGGTGCCCGTTCGAATAACTCGATGATCACCGGGACGACAGATGATAGATGTGATAAATTAAAATTTTTATGTATCACTATTCTATCACTACACCAGTGAGGTCAAAGGTAACTAAAACTTTTCAGCCTCTCACTAATGTTGGACAACCAAAAGCTGAACAAGAGTTAGAAAAGCAGCTTCGTCAAAGGCTTTGCTTTATGATCATTGGGAAAGACCAGCCAACAATTTTCAATAACCGGAGGTGGAGAATAATCCTACCCACAATTACTCTACGGCACATAGTTAGTTAACATATATTATAATGAAATGCCCCTCAGAACACTAGTTTTCTAGCCTTTGCATAAAGTTCTAAGTAATCGTAGATAGTCTAAACTACTGCAAAAATTTAAGAGACTACAAAGCGAAATTATGAAAGTGGAGAAATGTACTGTGAAGGGACTCCATGTCAGCAGCACTTATACAATCAAGCAAACAAAGTGGTATAGTTTTGAGTGCATAGTGCAATTTCTACAAGGGCAGATCCAGAAACTTACATGCTTGCAATTTAAAATACTCTAGAAACATTATTTTGAGATGAAACTCATGATTCTATGATACTTTTTGGATTCTCTTTATTGGATTTGTATTATATAATTTTTTGCAGCTCTATTTTCTGTTTTCTGGCCAATTTAGGCCATTTTCCCAGAAAACAGAAAACAGAAAAAATTTGCCCAAAATGGCCAGAAAATCAGAAAACAGAAAACAGAAATTCCGCCCACCCCTGATCCGCATACTCGCGAGGATTTCCCATTACGAAATGGTGCTCCCGTGAAATCAGGGCACAGGTTCATCAAGCAGTGGGTACAGGTAGAGATACTGTAAGGGAATCGTACCCACTATCCGCCGTGGGTAGCGTGCACTATTCGTATTCATGAAAGGAATCAAGGATAAGGTAGAAGTCTCCCTCACGAGAGAGTCCTCGCGATAGAAACTTCTACCTTATCATTGATTCCTTTCATGAATACGAATAGTACACGCTACCCAGTGCGGATAGCGGGTACGATTTCCTTCCAGTATCTCTACCTGCACCCACTGCTTGATGAATCTGGCCCCTGATTTCACTGGAGCATCATTTCGTCAATGGGGCGCACAATCCTTGCGAGTATGCGGATATGCCCACGGCGATCACGCCGAGTATTCTCTATCCACTTATATCTCTATGATGTGGCGGGTAAGGCTTATCATGAAGGCCTCATCCGGCTACCCCCTATACCCCGCATACCCGCGGGTATAAGCGTTGATGAATCCGACCACAGAAAAAACCCTGTCTCAGATCTGTCATTGCGGTTGCGTAACCAACTAGGCTTTATTACTTCAGTCCCGGTTCTCTATAGGGTGACTGAAAAATTCGGGCAATTTTTCGAAGTATTTCAGCAGTACGAACAAACTAAATAAGCGAAACAGATTTACAAACAAAAATAACAGCAAATTCATTAGATCAATAGCAACAGAATACAACAGAAAAGTGCACAACAAGTGCTCAAAATTGCCTTCTTCGGCGTCAATTCATTTTCGCATTCGCTTTCGGAAGTCGCTGGCGATAGTTGCACACTGGTCCGCCGAGAAAATCTTCACGATCTGTTCGGTTCACAGTCAGTAGAATCGCCGGCAACTGCTCAAAAAAGGTCAGCAACAGACCACGACCGCAAGTACCATTAGCCGTAGTTATTTTCCAGCCTCGGTGATGGTTTGGGCTGCGATATGCGCCACCGAAAAGACGCCAGTGGTCTTCATGGAGCACAACGTCAAAATCAACACCGACAGCTCCCGGCAATATATCCTCCGCGACGTACTGGAGCCGTGGCCGACGTGCCATTTTGGCAAAATTGGATTTTCAACTTAGCAGGACTGGGAACCTATGCATTCCGCCAAATCTCCGATTGCCGTTTGTGAGGAGCTCTTTCCAGGCTTTGAAGCAAGGACATCTGGCCTTCCAACTCGCCTCATCTCATCCCGATTGATTATTCGGTATGGTCTGCCATGGACAGAAGATCTCTATTACAAGATGTCGTCCCAGGATCACATCAACGCCGCTTTCAGCTGCCACTGTGTGGCAGCTGAAAGCAGCGTTGATGCGATCCTGGGACGAGTTTACAGCGGATCAGTGTGCGACCATCGGCAGCGACTTCCCTAAGCGACTGCAAAAATGTGCTGAAGCCAAAGGAGGTAGCTTTGAGCACTTGTTGTGAATTTTTCTGTTGTATTCTGTTGTTATTAATCTAAAGAAGTTCCTGTTATGTTTGTTTGTAAATCGGTTTCGTTTATGTGTTTTTTCGTACAGCTGAAATACTATGAAAAATTGCCCGAACTTTTCAGCCACCCTCTATTTCCTTTAAATATTTCAACTATGAGCTCTTTCGGATTACTTGCAGAAATAAACATGAAGGCGTTAAATAATTTCTCCAAACAAACTGAACGGAAGCACTCACCATTAGGGCCGGCGCGGATGCCAGATTACCTCCAATGGCCGTGAAGTTGAAGGGAGCTATGGCTGCGACGAAACCCTGCGAAAGGAATCCGTTGTTTTTCGGGGAGACCCTTCTTCTATATGCTTTTAAACAAAAATTCGACCCCCTCCAACCTCCATGCCTCTGTACAGCATTTTGTTCGTGCTGATGTTCGTGCTGATTGGTTCGTAGTTTTCCAGTTCCAGAGCAAACTTGGCATTGAAACGGAAAAAGTCGATCAATTCGCATGCCGCGTCGATCTCTGCCTACAATTAGTTCAAGTAAAAGGCAGATCAATGAAAAGGAGCGTGGAAAATGTACTGTAATACTGCGTGGTCACAATTAAATCTTGACGAAATGATTAATAAGCCTTATTCAGCAGCCAAATCTCTTTCTTTTCAGTACAAGTCTCATCTATACAAACCTCAGTTCTCTCTTTATAAAGCATCAGTGATGGGAAGGTGCTATTCGCGACGAGAAGTCTTACCTGTACTATATTCTTGCCTTGCCCCAACATAGTTGCTGCGAGCAGCTTCATTCGATACTTGCCGGCAGCTAGATCTCCAGCATGCAGAAGGATATCAGCACGCTCTCTTGAAAAAGACGTGCATAAAGATGACACAGGGTGGTCTAAGGGGTGCAAGAAAAACAGAAGCAGAAAAGAAATGGATATCTATGCTGCTCGAAAAGAACGGACACTGCTCAAAACCACGTTTCAAGTAGCAATATCAGAGCAATTTCAGCTTATTCTATTCCTTAATGTGAATAGCGTCTCTTATTCATTGAATCCCTTCTTGACAAGAGGGAGCAAAACGAATGCCCAAGACAGGAATCGAACCTGTGTCGCCACGGCCACAACGTGGAGTACTAACCACTATACTACTTGGGCCGATAGCGACCCCGCCAAACGCACTTTAACTGCGCCGCCGATCGGCGAACGCGGCCGCGAACGATCTCGCTGCTTCATTACGGCGATGCTCTTGCGAATGCTGATAACACCTTTTCCCCCTACTCACCCGTCCTTAAAAATATGAATAAAACACTGAACAGCATGTCTTACTTCAGCGGCTTTCTCTCCCACGGTATTCGTGCTTCCAGAGCGACTTCAATTGCCTCGTAGATCTGGTCCGCATTCGCATGCGAATATTTAGCGACAACTGTATGATGATCGGAAGGCTAAATGTGAAACGAATGAGAAAGCTATCACTATAACTATCAATGATGACCTGATATGCAGACAAATGAATATCATGGCTAAAGTAGGCACATTAAACAACCAGGGACTAGATTCATCAACCGCTTAGCGCCCTTGAACAGTGAAAATTCGCCAAATCTGATGCTGAATGAATGTCATATAAGGGGTTTGGTGGTATTTTCACCGTTAGAGGGTGGTAAGCGGTTGATGAGTCCGGCGCGAGGACGGAAAACGATCAGTTAGACTTCTTTTCAAGGACGCAGTTGCACAGAAAACTCCGAAATTAGTGTAAAAAGCCAGGGGCCGTATGCTATTCTCTCCCCAACCGTCCCCGGCCGGGTATGTGGCAGTCTCCGCCCACGTCCCCGGTATGCACATCATGCTCCATCGATTTTTCGCGCCGTCCCCTTCCCCGAGTCGGGCGAGAATAGCATACGGCCCCAGAAAAAAATCTCAAGGTATGAAGAACACAAAGAATGCACTATTGCGTTTCGCCGGCACTCCTTTTTAAATATCAATTTATCGCACACTAAACCTCATTTGAACGACGGTAGCACAGTGGGAGGAGGCGCTGGCTGTCATTTGCACCGAATCGAAATTGTTGGTTTGGGTGCTGCTTAGAGCAACCATATATTAGGTTGTCCATAAGCCCCGCCGTTTTTTTTTCAACGATTCGTTGCGGATTTCGCCGCGGTCTCTTGCATAGCGCTATATAGCATTCGAAAGAGAATGATTTGCTCTATCAGAGCATGTATTGCATTTCTTTTTTCATCATGAGTTTTGCCAATTTTAAGGTAGTTAAAGTGAAAAGTGAAAAAGCGGCCATCTGCGCAGCTGTTCTCTCCGCTTAAGTTTGGATTTTTTGGGCAGTTTTTTATAACATTTGGAAGCTAATATTCTGTACTACAAGAACACGTGTTGGACCTATTTGCCCACTTGTCCTTTATTGATTTTTAGGTCATCAAATTGGGACGTCCGACTTTTCCGTCCGAAATTTCACCGACAGCTCCTGTTCTGGTGTGGACTTTTTTGCTTGGTGTTATATGTCGTTCGGAAGAGGACCTGCACTATAAGAATATGCGTCGAGTTTATTGGCTCATGCTGATATCTGTCGAATATCAACAACTGAATAAGGAGAAGGAATTGTTGGTGAAGAAGATTTTCTCTTTTTGGAATTTTGTTGATATTCGACAGAAATCAGCATGAGCCAATAAACGCGACACAGATTCTTATAGAGCAAGACATTCTCCTTCGACCGGCGTATAACACCAAGCGAAAAAAATCCAACCACAGAGCAGGAGCTGTTGGTAAAAATAAATCTTCTCCTTCGGACGTCCCAATTTGATGGCCTAAAAATCAATAAAGAACAAATGAGCAAATAGAATAAACATGCATCCTTGTAGTACAGAACATTTTTCCGCTATAAAAAACTGCGCAAAAAATTACAACCCGAAGATGAGAGAACAAGTGCGCACATGGCTACTTTCTCACTTTTTCACTTTTCACTTCAACGACCTAAAAATTGACAAAATTCATGATGAAAAAAGAAATGCAATACATGTTCTGATAGAACAAGCCATTCTCTTTCAACTGCCATATAGCGCTATGCAAGAGACCTCCGCCGAAATCCGCAATGAATCGTTGAAAAAAACGGCGGGGACCTATGGGACAACCTAATATATATTTCATCCCTCGGAGATCGTTGGATTGGTATCAGACCTCTTTGTAGGCTAAAGCTCTAACTTCTCCATCGGCTCGGCATCGGAACTAACTGTTTTGGAAATACATGCCTTCAGATTGCCTTCACAATAGTCCACAAAAGCAGAATGCACGGAGCTTCCCACAACAGGATTGATCGACTCGTCTTATCATATATTAATTACTTTACCCTTGCAGGGTTGAAGAATTCGTAGCCATTTTGTTCAGGGGCTGGATTCATCAACAATTAAACCCAAGGGTATGCGGGTATAAAGGGTAGAGATAAAACAAGAGTCATGTGTGGGGGTAAAGCAAGAGTCAGAGATGAAGGCTTCATCGTGGGTATCTCTACCCCTATACCCGCGGGTTAATCGTTGATGAATCCGGTCCCAAGAGAATCAAAGCAATACCGTACAAGAGGCCTATACTCGCGGGTTAATCGTTGATGAATCCGGCCTCAGAAGAAGCAAAGCAATGCCTTATCCGAACAATAGAAGCCATCGCGAGCCATACATTAGATGTGCGAAGTTCAGGGCCTTTTCATCATATCGCCTAGAAGATGAACGGCTGATATAATCCTTAGGGATTAGTTATCGCCTATGTGTCTTCTACACTGCGTTGCAAAGATCTTGGCTTCCTTCGCGGCCGTTTCCAGCATCGTTATTTGTCAGCGATGATTTGTCAACGACGGCGGGGATGCAGAGGCGGAGGCGTATTTCGAGCGAAGAAAATGAACGGACATTCTTTGAATTCGCGCTTTTAAGATGGAAAAACCAGATAACGAGGCGCTATTCATAGTCGGAGAAAATACCGATAATAAGGCATTACTATTACCCTAGCACGTTTAGGGCTGTTCATCCCATTCACTGTCCAAGTCATCAGCACCGAATCGCAGCAAAATATAATAGAAACCGGTTATAGAAAGGACATACCATCACTTGATTGAGTACTTGTTCATTTGTGATCCTTTTCTCTCCAATTCGAAGTGGAACAACCGTCGGAGTCTGAGAAGCAATTCATGGCTAGCTGGAGAATACATAGAATACATTTTAACAGTGATCTGCTGACCTTACTCATGGCATCCAACTCTTTCTCCAGCTCCTTCCTCTCATTGCTGCCCTTTTTGTACTCCAGTATTGGCTCGTTTGTGGCGTTCTTCGTGAACTGCTCCGACGTCAGTCCACTGGAACGAAAAGTGAGTAGAAGGTCACCAAAAAGCTACAATAAAGTGAAAAAAGCCGAAGGCGAAGTGAACCGCGTAGAACGTACCTGAAAGTTGACGCACCCCTGTGGATATTGCAGGCTAACGTCCCCGCTACCCTTCTTGCTAACATGATGGTGTCTGCAAACGAAAGTGTAATGTTGTAGGGCGAAAACGACGAAGGGCATTGCGGAGAACAGTCGTTCAAGAACTTCGAGGTAACGATAGAGCAAAATCAGATACACTTGGAGTTGCCAAGCTTGGAAAACAGAAGAAGCAACGTTGGCACCCTCATACAACGCAGTTGAAGCGGACGTATGGTTAAAAAACAGCCTGGATCAGCTTTATGAGCACATACAGTTTTGCTGACCGAGGGAAGACCTAGGCTGACGTAGGAGTAATAGGAGAAGAATATCATATAGAGGTGTTGGTTTATATATTTAATGGGCACCAAAAGTGCGCCTAAAACAAAACAAAATAAAAATGCAGTAACCATAAATCAAAAAATACATCTTACCAAACTCTATAAGGCAATGTAAAAAACTTCTTGACCGATATCTTTAGGATGAAGTTTAGTGGCTTTATTTTTGTTGCTTGATTTTCTTTGTCTGTTTACATGACCTCAGCTTCTTTAGAAAAACGTTTGTTTTTTTCCTTTGCATAGTTGTCCAGGTAGAGAATAAAACTCGTCTGTATTCGTCTTAAGTAAAGCTAAATCATGCATATTCTTCGCCCAGATGTCTCAGTAAACCTTCTATTTTCGCTCTTAAGCTTTTTTTTGAAAGCTACCCTTATCCCTGACGCGAGGTAGCGCAGTTGGAGAAGGCGCCGGCTGTCGGGTGCACCCGGTTCCAGGTTCCTGGTTCGGATTTCCCGCCCATACCAACGAAGCCTTCTATCACTCTGGAGTCGGTGAATAGGTACCAGATTTGGCCGGGAAGGATAAAGCGCTGACTTCTTCATCGGCTGGCCACCGCAAGCCATTGAATGGCCAAATACGCATTCAAATTTCCTCCCAGACATCCCTAGAAGTAGAGTGCGCAGCGTATCACAAAACAGGTTGATTAACGCAACTCTTTATTATCCCTTCTCCTTACTCTTACCCCATCGTACTCTGTAAAATATTCTGTTCCTTTAGCCGCATGTACAAGCAGACAACCGCAAACGCGTTCTTAGAGATAATGCTCGTTGACATCGTTTTCTTAAGGAATTGGGAAGCGACAGATGACTAACAATAGCCTTTAGATCTTCTCGCTAGACATTTGATGTAGATTTCAATCCGTAATACCTGCATTCTTATACTTACTACTACTCAAGCAATGCACTTTTCTGAGCATTAGAAAGCCTCCTCGGGATCTCGCAAGTGCCTTTGATGAGGCCGCTTCAGAATTCAGTCAAACTTCTGCAAACCCAGCAAAATCTTTCGGATCTATCCTAGTCCGGGAGGGGGCACAACTAAAAAGTATGCAATAAATCGACTTGGGACTTACCGAGCGGCAACTGCAGAACAAAATAGAACTAAACTAGAAAAACTCATGAAGAAAAAAAACGAAGAAATTAAATTTGTTTTCGACGCAATTGTAAGCAGGCAAAGTTATGTGCCCTCCTCACCATGTTAGATCCTGGTTGTAACATGTCAGGCTGCGGTCAGCACTCGGCATGCGGCTTTATACGCCCTCCTCACCATGTTAGATCCCGGTTATAACATGTCAGGCGGTGGTAGCACGCGGCAAACCTCCATTGCGTTGCTCTTTGCCCGCCGAGACGGTTGTAAAACCACAGCGATTTTATTTTTTTGTTTGTCTGTTCGTCTTTTTTTGTTTCGTTTAGGTCCTATCTTCTACGGCAGCAGCTGGTCGGTAAGTCTCAAGCCTTTCTTAAACTTTTTGTCTTTTTCTTTTTTTTTGCACTTTCTTAAAATATTCTGAAAAACGTAGAATCAACCTGATTCTTGCTGCTTGTTTCATTTTTTCCTGCTGAAAATGACTTCAACTTATGTTCCTTCGCTTTGTCTTGCTTTTTACAGTTATCCATGTACAGAATAAATACACGAATAAATGCGCCGAATTTCATAGAACGCCTCCATATTGAAGTCGAGATTTCATTCAGCACAGATTCTTCGCGCAAAAAGGCAAACGGAAACAATTAATGTCTTCATTAAATAGCTTTGGGGAAGTGGGGTTTCTGAGCCGGGCCGCATCTCTTTTCCGCGAAGAGTACTACAAGAAGAGAGACAACAGTCGTTGAAATGTGTGCCTTGCGAGGTGAATCGCTTCTGTTTACACTTGATGTGGGCGGAAATCCAGCCCAAATGAATTTTCCAATTAAAAAGGAAGACAAAATACAGAAAAACTGTGCGGCCCATTCCAAAAGGCTTAGATATGATGGTAATACTCACCACTGCATATGGAAACCAACTGAAAATAACATCTCGGCAAAGGAGAAAATAAATGCAAGAGGAGAAGTCTATACATAAGATTGTTCACCTAAGAACGAATAAATAAATGGCGAAAACTAAATCCACGTCGACAAATCACCTCCGCCAAAGCAGAGAGAGGGAGACAGAGAAGTACAACTGCTCTGCAATTGACCAGCGAGTAATCACAGCCATAAATGGAATGCTCTCGCTGAAGGTCTGCACAAGAGGAGCGGCGTGTGATTGATGTGCGATGTTGTCGAATCTAAGAAACAGCGTGAAAGGTCTTGAGAATCAGAAATGGAGGAATCCTTCCATAGGCACTTCGAAAACAAGCAACTGCACCTGCTGTTGTGCGAAGACCTTGAGATACCTTGCAAACTCCATTCCGCTAAAATTCTAAGGTTGGAAAGAATCAAAGAACACTGCTAGGAGCTAGTGTTACGCCCGCCTGAATATCCAATCGCGACTAAATCGCCAAGGGTAGCGACGAGTTGTCTCACAGTACCCAGGCAGTCGTTGCGGAACCACTTGCTCCGTTAGCTCACCAATTGAGGACATCCACTTCGGTAGGACCGCTTGTGGAATTGTCAGTTTTTCATTTTTCTTTAGTTTGAGCGGTTTTGTCATGTTCATTTTGTGTTTCTTTTGTATATACTTGTTTCTTGTGCGTACATATCGTTTTTGGGTACTAAGCGGGCTGGTGCCCGATGTACATCGGGAAGATACCTTGAAATGGGTAAGTTATATCAGCCACATCCTGGAGTTCCTCCCCTTGCCTACCTCTGTGCTATACAGAAACCGTGTTTATTTGAGTGCTTCACGACCGTGGTCTCATAATGAAGTGGGCACCGGCCGCTTAGTACCTTTTTGTTTCAGTGCCGTTTTTCCGCTTTACTCAGCTTTAAGGAAAAGGTACGAAAATTATCGAAAAACAGAAAACTGTAGCGAACGAAACACGCAAGAAACAAGCTCGACAAGAAATACGGAGCTTCGGAAGAAACTGTGGAACAGCATAAGAAATGCCGCAAACGGCGAAGAAACAAAAAAGATGTGTACATCTAGCACGAGAAACGTGGATATAGGACGAAAAAAGCGTAAAATGAGTTGGACGAAACGTCTCAAAGTGAAGAAAAGAGATGCAGACATTTGCAACGCCTCTGTTTAAAGGGCGGGAGAAGGACGCCACTCCGCCTCTTATCAATTGACGAGCTGACGAGGCAAGTGGTCCTGCAACGACCGCCTGGATTCTGTCAGAGACAACTCGTCGAACTCTTGACAGACAACTTTTCGCCACCCCTGGCTATTTAGTTGCGAGTCGAATATCCTATTCGAGTAGGTATTCGAATTATTTTTATTTGAGTCTCAATATTCGTATTCAAATATCCTAAAAACGGCACTTTTCAAGTGTAAGACTAAATGAGCAAGCTGAGGATGGATGTGGATTCCATCGGAACCTCGATTTCTGGCGTTTTCTGGGACTGATCATGTGAGCCGCAGCCAATCATTGAACTTTTAAGCGCTTTTTTTCATTTCCATTCTTCTTTTGGTCTCGGTATTCCGGAACTGTCAAAATGGATGTTTCTAAGACATGCGCAAAATACTTGTGAATGAATCCGTAGCTCCTATGACCGAAAAAAAGTTTAAGAAACCACCGAAAAGAATAATAAGCTGAATAAGAGGAGGACGATGACAACTAGTAAACGTAGAAACGACGGCAGCCATGTTCCCACTCCTAGCTCTTTACTGGATGTCTGACTGTGGTTAATACTACTAATACTGGTACCGTCGTCTTCTTTGGTGAGTCATTTTTAATTCAGGAAGGAAAAAACACTAGGAGAACGACTCAAATGAAAAGATACCAAGGCTTTTACGGGTTTTGGAATGCATCGTCGAAAAAAGATTTGTTTAAGACTCAGCAAGTTAGTAATGAGCAGGGAGAGCAGCCATATTACATGACCTTAATTCTCCAGAGGTGATTGCGCAAGCTAAAACTAAGGAGTAAGCATGTGTCCACCTATTTCGCCAACAAAGTGTAGAATAAAATAGAAAGAGAAGACATGTCGTCACGCGATCTCGACCTGGATGGTGGTCGAAGAGGAGACAAGAACCACGTGTGCAAAAACAAAGGTCGGACGTTACACAAAGTTGCTAAGGACACGCCGCACACCACTCCCTATGTTATATCACAGAACGCACACTGAATGGCTACTGAGTTTTTGGGGTGGATGGGCAACACCTTCAACTTCGAATAGATCTCATGGCAACCGCAAGCGCAAACAGGGTCTTGCGCCCTTGCGACCGAAGCACTAAAGCTTGGCTTAAGAACCTGTGGTGAGATCCCTGCTCGTGGACACCACTTTCGCTCTCAGTATATCCATATCGATAGTTATAGAATGTTTAATCCCGACCCCATACCAGTCGGAGTCCCCTCTTGGTATATGTCGCGTAGGTGAACAGCACTGGTAGGTGGGAACGCCTAAATCATTCAGACCGCATTGAATGGGGATGCAATTCAGACAGGGCATGTACAGTTGGTACCCTGATGGGCTGGCATGTGTTCAGCCTGTGCTCTGTTTGGTTACTATTGGCTGGAGCGCTCCCACCTACCAATGCTGCTCACCTACGCGACATGTACCGATTTTAATGTAATAATGTAAGTAATGTAATGCAACAGTAACAGGAGTGCGTAACAATAACACAGAGTAACAAGATGTGATGACTTAGAAGACTAAGCTGCCTCGCCGATACAGTTACAACCGGGAAAAGCGGTACGAGCTGTCCACCATAATTTCGCAGCGAAATTCAGGGAAACCGTTGCAGGACCACGCGATCCCTCCCTGTTCTGATCAATCGCCTCGGCTTATGATGTGCTAATGTTTATGTTTATTACAATGGCATAAGGCGATCGCTGCAAAGCGGTGAATTTACTATGATAACTGCATATAAAACTGTCAAAAAGTGAAAGACAGCAAAACCAGGCTATAGATCAACGGGCCATGACGGCTGTCATTCTCAGAAACGATTGTGTTAAGCTCTCTGAAAGTTCTATAAATGAGGAAATTTGACTGAGCCTCGACCTTGAGAATTCACTCTTCTGCTAATTGACAAGATACACCATACTTGGCATGTGAGTAAACAGCGTTCCCTACCACATAACCGGAAGCGGAAATGTATGTTTATTACATAGGTGTCACTTATGCACAAAAACAACTAAAGTAGAACAAACAACGGAACACAACACAACAACGTCGAAAGTTAGTATAACAAGGAGAAAACTAAGAATAAGCTAAAGGACTGAAGAGAGTAGGAAAGATGTACGACCTTACGGAAACACTCCTTATAAACCAGTTTTTTGAAGGTAGTGTAGCGTAACCCACCGCGGTTTTAGTAGGGTTTGAAATGGGCCGATTGTTCTGTTAACGAAAAAGTACCGCCTACAGTTGAGCCTAGCTGTGTTAACCACTCGCCGATACACTTACATCCAAAACAAAAACCCGTCCGAGTTGTCCGGTGTGCAACGCCCACAGCCGCGCGACTCAAACCTGGTTTTTATTAGCCATGGAACACCCTTACTACAGGCTCTACACGTTGGAGCCAGGGATGAAGGACATTGACGATGCTCTATGGAATTTTCTGCCCATGAGAAGCTCCCCCCCCCCACCATATTTACGTCGGAGAAGCATGCAAGCAAATATCACTAGTTGCAGCGACTGATCAGTAGAGATCAGTAGAAGGATAGGCAACTCAGTCCCGTAACGACTTCCCTGAATTTCACTCCGACACTGCGGTGGACAACTCGGACGGTTTTTTATCCGGTTGTAAGTTTATCAAACACTGTGTTAAGCTGGAGCTTGATGGGCACACGGCTGGTGACAGGAATGCAGTAAATATGAATAGTAAAGGATAGAGAACGGCGCTGATTAATCTCCTGATGGGATGCGCCACGCGTTCTACATATACGGGATATTGTGGAGACCATGTAATTGTGTTTGTGGCCTATACAATGACTTGTGATGGCCAACTGATGAACAAGTCAGTGGTTTACCCTTCTCAGACAGAAGATAGGTCTCCTAAGAATTCACCGAGCCCGGATAGATGGAAGGATTTGTAGAGCACGGCGGAAAATCCGAAAAACGTATGTGAAATGGCGTGCACGCGACAGCCAGCACCTTTCCCACTGTGCTACCACGTTCCTAGATATATGACGAATACCACATTCTAATGCAAAAAACAAGCAGCCGTCGCCGTGATGGAGGCAGCTTGACTGGCTATACAGCTCCCAAGAAGCACTTCCACCGTGCGGGCGACCACGCACAGTGGAAGTTGTTCTTGCGAAGCGAATGATGAAGCAGAGGGAAATCTGGAAAACAACCGGCCCGTGACGAGACCGACCGGGAGCAACAACGTCCACGTCCGTAGTGCATTCGATATTGGGCTTTGGTTCGTCGAAGAGGGAGCACGCCGACGGGAGGACGGCGCCGACGACGAGTGCACCCCGTTGAGCATGTGCAGCGGGGCGCAGCAGCGGCGGGGGATACCCGCGCGAGCGCCACGTCCAATCTCTGGCCGGCTGCTACGTCTTCGAGCTGATCTCGCGCGATGAAACATGACGACTGCGGCTAACCAGTCCCCTTCCGTTATGCGCCGTGCATCCTACTTCATGTGGCTATTCACAGTGCAGTCGGCTCACTTCAGCGACCAGTATACATTGGATCCGAATGAATCATTTTCGGATATCCGATTCGAATATCCCGATCCGAATCCACTGCGAAATCGCCTTTATCCGAATCGTCCAAAAATCCGGGGTCCGCGAAATTGTCACACTCGCCGTTAAACGCACACAAGCAAAAAACTGCGGACGAGTTTTCGGACGAGTTGTTCGGGCGCGAAAGGTAAAAATTCAAACAGGCCAACACGGCGTTGGCGATGGGGCGCGAAATCATTCAATGCAAGCATTACACGAGCGAACCTCTTGTCGCTCAAGGGGGGAGGGGTTCGGAGCAGGCAAGGGAAGGGACTCCAGGGTGTGGTGCAGCCAAGCTGCTCGTGTGGAAACTGCTCACATCGCCCAGGGGGGGGGGGGGTTCGGAGCTGGCTTCTGCGCTCTTCGAGTATCACTTCATGGGGCATCAACCGCTCAACAAACTCCCAATCGATCTTCACCTCCTCAAAGCTAGTGGTTGTTGCACCTGAAAGAACGAGATGGGCGACAGATATGCGAAAACAGATAAAACTGACTTGGACGCAAATCGTCTCAATATTCTTAAGAGTGCACAGACCGCTATAATCAACTTTGAGGAACGGTAATCGCTAGAAAAACTAATTTAAGCATGCTGTTTGTCCCTTCAGACAAGGAGATTGTATAATGCTACCTCTCGTAGGTTAGGTTAGGGTGTTGTGTTCCTATAATCACTTATGTCCAATCTCCGTAATTATCAACCTGACAACACTATCGAACCGGATCACTAACCACTCAGTACTGCAATAGCTATGTATTCTCTGGCTTACGGATAGCGCCAACTTTGAACGCTAGGAACTGAACAATCTAGCGATATCTTCAATTGACTTTGTCCTGTCCTCGGTTGGTCCCCAAACGAACTCTAACACGTCATTCGTTTGGGGACCAACCGAGCTCTGGTACTAGGACAACTTCCCCTCAGTTTTTTGCTTGTGTACGTTTAACGAGGAGTAAATTGTCACTATCCGAATCATCCAATTATCCGGACCCTGGATGATTCGGATAAAATCGGATAAATTGGATAACCCGTTCAATCTCCTCGCTCTATTTTGAAGTCGCGCACCCTGGATAAAAGCACATTCCAAACGAATTTCGCGGGCGGACACGCTGCTGAGTCATACGCTTTCGCGCCCCACTGTGAAGTATGTAGTGTCGCAATGGGCTCCAGGACCTAACTCCAACGCGATGTCGCGCGCTAGCCGCACGCGACGTCGCGGCACTGTAACGCGGACGTGCGCTTGGTGACGTATGGTTCGCCGCGGAGCACGAAATTTTGCCAGTGTTCAAGCTTCTCAACTAGAAAGAACCGGCGAAGGGGTATGATACGATAGAGAACCCGTGGAAAAGACGCGCTAAACATAAGAGGCTCTCTTGGGTCGCTATTTCATCCTGTTTTCTCCTTTTTAGGATTATTCTCCAGTCAAAATCTTATCTGGATCGCACTTTTTTCCCTAATTCTCCCGACTTTTCCACAGTTCATGTTGTAGTTCGAGTTTTATGCAATTTAGAAATATACGGTTAACATATGCCCCTGGTTTTTCTCGTGAAGATAATCATTTATAAATCTAGAAAATGTGAGTGGAGTATTCAGGTTTTTGCTCATCCCCTCACAATAAAAGCTTACAAACATTAGATCCTTGACTGTTTCCCTTCACTCCTTTGAAATGGATTGATTCTCATTCCACCCGCACTTTGTTAACAACCGCTTCCACTTTCCTACCAGGAGACATCATCCTCCTCATCTCATGTCTCCTTCCTTCTTCTTCGCGGTCAACATCGCCGGAATATACTTTCGCGCTCAAGCGCGCCCAGCATGCGCGACATCCTGGGGCATTCGCGCGGCGTTGGAGTTATGTCTGCCCCCCGTCGCAATGACGTTGGATACATTTAGCACGCTGCTGAGCGTTCCCCACTCGGATGCGCACTGACGATGCCGACAGTGCCTGTGGTGCCAATTAGCGTCGACTCGCACCGTGCCACCCGCCGCTTCGCGACGATCTCCAAGGCAGCCCTCGCCGCCGTGCGATGGTGACCTAGCCGAGCACAGGAGCCTGCAGATCGACCGCGACCCCACTGAGGCCGAACTTCAAGATGGACGAGATTTACAGTTACAGTGGATAACTTATTTAGAGGTTTACAGAGGCAGTGCAAAGAGTAGTAGTGGTGCGAATTCTACACACTTTCATGTCAGAATTTCGAGCTCTATCTGATAGGCTGTACAAGAACGCTTAAAAATTCCTCTGTAGAGATATTTTGACCCAGGCTTCGAGCTAAAGGTTTCACGAACAATTGGGCACGAATTTCGTAGGCTTTATAATGAAATTTTTATGGTCTACCTTAAGGGCTGTACAATAATGCTTAAAATTTTTCCTGAAAAGACATTTTGGCGAAGCCTCCGAATAAGGACTGCACGAACAATGCAAAAAATCTTCCCCAGGGTATAGATTTGGAGGAGAAATGATTACTGATGCTTAAAACAACGGTGCTCTTCCGCAGAAGTTTTTCTTCATTCATGAAGGATGCAACTTTATTCTACTGGCATGTGACTGGAAGAACAATTTGATATGTTGTATGATAAAATTCAATTACCATGAATTTTTACTCTTACCTGTTTAATGTTAGTTTCGAGAAATATCGTACTGGATATCACAAAGGTTCATAAAGATGTCGAGGATCTTAGAAAAAACCTGAGAAATACTATGAAAAAACCAGAACAGGATTCTCCTAAGAAGGCTCTCTACTAAATGGATTGTTCGTGCAGCCTTTATCTGGAGGGCTTCGCCAAAATGTCTCTACAGGGAAATTTTTAAGCATTCTTGTACAGCCCTTCAGGTAGACCATAAAATTTTCATTACAAAATCTACGAAATTCGTGACTAATCGTTCGTGAAGCCTTTGGCTCGAAGCCTGCGTCAAAATATTTCTAAAGAGGAATTTTTAAGTGTTCTTGTACAGCCCATCAGATAGAGCTCGAAATTCTGACATGAAAGTGTGTAGGACTCGCACCAGAACGACTCTTTGCACTGCCTCTGTAAACCTTCTAAATAAGTTATCTACTGTAATTGTAAATCTGGTCGATCTGTGAGGTTCGGTCTCGGTGGGGTCGCGGTCGATCTACAGGCTCCCGTGACTATCACCCGAAATTGGCTCGGGGGGGGGGGGGGGTCGACATGTAGAGCAGCCCCATACCGTGCTTTGTGCTGCATGACATTAAAAATGTTATTCAACACTTGTGTGTCTACCACTTAATGAATTCTGATAGACAATTTCTGATGTAATTCGACATTCAGGTGCCTTCCTGGGGAGGATGAAGAGCACTGAATACATGGTGACCTTCCACCGCCCCCCCCCCCTCCCCCGGGCCAATTCACTTGATAATGGTATTTTGGAAGGCCCGTATCCTACTATATATAAAGCAGCAAGCGTGTGTGTGTCGTGTGTCACACTGTCCATCCGTCCGTCACACTTGAGTTGGGGCGCGGCAGCCGAACACGTCGACAACCGTGCATGGCGAGCCGTAGACGTGCCGAACGCGTCGGCGGCACGAAACTTCAGCCCTGGGAGTAATCGAAGTCGCTGAACACGAATCTGAATTCGACCAATCGATATCGATCGATATTATCGATTTTTTTGAGGATGGCGCTCAAGTGGCGCGAAACTTCGGCCTTGGGGATAACCGAGGTCGCTGAACACGAATCTGAAGTCGGATCAATCGATCCATCTCGATTAACATAAAGGTCAAAAGGCCTAGGGAAGAATAGGAAACTCGTAGCGGCCATGGCGTCCTATTCTCGGGGTTTGGGGGCGAAGCCCCCAACCAGTCGTAGGCGGCCGCCAGGCCGACGAACGACTAGTCTTAGAATAATTTATCTTGAAATCAGGTTTGAGAGGAATTTTTTTTGTTGAGAAAAGCAGAAGACGGAATACTGAACGACTTAAAACTCATTACTTCGTTTTATTTTTCATAAATATACATACATATGCAAAGGTCTGCCGTAATTCGAATAATGATCTGTGAAACGTGCGAGCGGGCGTTATCGAGCAAAAGAATCGGACCTCTTCTGTTGACCAACGCGGCTGAAGTTGACGCGATTTTCGGTGCATTTCGTCGATTTCCTTACAGTAGGTCTCTGCTGTGATCGCTTGGCCTGGTGCCAAAAACTCGTAGTGGATCACACCAGCCGCCGACCACCACACAGGGATCATCTCCTTTTTTGGTAGAGGTTCGTCTTTGGAAAATGCCTAGGAGGTTCGTCGGCGCCCAACCACTGTCCGGAATGTCTCCTGTTATCATACAGAATCCACTTCTCATCACAAGTGATGATTCGATCCATAAACGGGTCAATTTTGTTGCGTAAAAGTAGAGAAGAGCAAATCTCGAAACGAGACAGTTGTTGCCGCTCACTCTACTCGTGGGGCACCCACTTTTCGAGCTTTTTCACCTTTCCAAGGCGTTTCAAAGCATTCGTAACAGCAGTTTGACTGACGTCTTCGCCCCTCTAGCTATCCCGCTGTTTGGATGGTTCAGCTTCCACAATTCCTTCAACTCGCCGTCCAAGATCGCTCTATGTCGACCGCTACGGGAGTCATCTTCGAGGTTGAAATCTCCGGTGCGAAATTTACTGAACTACTGGCGCACAGCGTTTTATACAACACTATTAGGCCCCCACATCTGATTGGTATGTCGAGCTCTCACGGCGGATTGTCCCAATTCGAGGTCAAAATAAAACATTGTTCGGAATAGCTCCTTCGACATACTTGAATAAGCCCTTCAAGAACAGAAATATAGAACAACCTTGACACATAAATTATTTAGTCAGAAGGAGCAAAAAATGTACAGAAAGTAGCATTAATGCACAATGCAAGTTGAATTTTTACTTAATAATAGACGTATGGAAGATAGTAGCACAAAACGGTGAGAACTTTCCGGACAACCTAATATTAGCGTAAAGGTAAGCTGGCCACTTCTCGAAAAAAAAAAACACGTTACATCGATAGTCGCGTCCTCTCCAGGGGCGTTACAACGGGAGAGGACTGTATTTTGTCAGGAAGTGCTCGCCTTTGAGTGAATTAAAAATTCTGTGGAGCTACATTCCCTCATTCGTTTTCCGGGCAAACTGCTTCATCGGTACCACAAAAGTCAGCACAAATATTTAATCTGACAACGTTTATACTTTAAAGATAACGTACAAGTGCTATGTTCGAAACCAGCTAAATAGGACGTACCATTTACGGAAACAAGAAACCTGTTATACATATGACACTAACTCAAAGCAGACGATAAAGCGAAAAGTCCACACAGACATGCACTGAGTAACAAAGAACAAGTGCAAAAAAATCAGAAAATAACAACAAGGTGTGATACAATGGGCGATGTTGGATAATTCCCGTACTGGAATCGTTTTGTGCCTTGAAGCTGTGCAAACCTCTAAGGCTTCGTGCATACTTCCCGTCGCTGCAATAGAATCTTGCAACGCTAAAAACCGCGCGCGTCGCGAAAAAGTATGTCATGCCCGCGATGGGCGGGAAGCCCGGGGACAGACATAACTCCAACGCCGCGCGAACCCCCCTGGCGTCGCGCACGGTGCGCGACGAAATTGGACCAGTTGTCGCGGTCCGATGCTTCCGACGGCTACAAACGCTTCCTCCAGGGCATGCGGCACGCCTTTGCCTTATTTCAACGTTTCTTGGAGATGGTATATGAATGCGGTTTCAATAGGACGATCAGCGACAGTTTATACAGGAATCCTGGGCATGTGGATAGCTACAGCATTTGCCATCTATAACTTCTTCGGTCAATTTTTACCCGTGATTATGGTTATACCACGGGAAAAGGTCACTATCACCAATTCTCGGATCAATTGTTCTACTGCAGACTGTTGCCTACCACATCCTGTGGGATCTTAAGTTCCTTGCTAGAAATGTGGTCTGGGACCTTAAACATTGAGGACATTTCGTGCTCCGTGGCTAACCATGCGTCACCGACGTCCCCGTTTCAGCGCCGCGACGCCGCACGCGGCTAGCGCGCGACGTCGCGTTGGAGTTAGGTCCTGGAGCCCGGGAAGCATGCCAACCGCCACTGTTGCGGCGGCCGCGGCGAAGTTTCCTTTGACTACTAGGCCGCGGGCGGCGGAATCGTCATCAACTGAGCGCCGCGATTGCATCGGGCGATGAAAGTATGCTCCCGGCCTAACGCTCTCGGGCGGTTTATAACACTTCAACGAAAATCGTGCACTCGGCCAACTAATCCATTACGGGCACAACTGCGTTCCAATTCTGCCATAGGGCCGGACCCTTCGAGTAGCATTAATTGAGAGGGAAAAACACTAACTATGTAATATTGCAGGGTGACGCATGAAAACTCTACAACGACAACAGAATCCAATCAATATATGCCGAGTGTCTCTCTACTCAGAAAGTAAAATAGTTACACCAATGATATAAACTCTGTTGTTCCGTAAGTTGCATGCAGCCGAAGACCACGACCGGTATCGACTTTTTGTTAGGCTTACGTTTCGGAAGTGTGACCTTTGTCATGGACTGGAAAAGTCGGATTCATTTGAAAAACTACTTGCCCAAACGCCATTTCCTCCTACAGGAGTGAAATCTGAAGGAGGGGGAGTGGCTTTCCAAATGGACTTGACTTTTCCAGGCTCTGACAAAGGCGACATCGTCGTAATGTGAAGGCCCCACACATTTCTGCGGCAACGCCGCAGCCCTATCCTTAACCATAGGGCAGGGACACGATTATTATTCACATCATTATTGCCGCCGCCGCTGATTTCGCGTCGATTCCGCGCCGGCAGAGGCTGTCTGCGCTCTAGCCTTTTGTGGCAGAGGGCGGCTAGAGCGTGGACAAAAGGCGTGAAGGCGAATAGCAGCAGTGGGCCCCGACTAGAAATACAGTACCTCGCCGTTGGCAAGACTGCGGGAGCGGCGTAACTCATCGTTTTCGCCGCCAGCCGCTCACCGCGAAAGTGTGTGGAGCCTTATGCCTAATAAAAGGTCAATATTAATGTTGGTCTACAGCTGAGAACAACTTACGGAACTTCAGTGCCAACAATGCCAAGATTTACGGAAAGTCAGACGTGGACGGAACAAACTCTGAAAACGGCTTCCCAATCAACCTCAGTGAAACCTATTTCTTCGACGGGTGCCAGAACTCCTCCTTGTGGTCCTTGTTTCTGCGGTAGCAGTCGGCACCATATCTAAATATTAAGAGATCACGCAGATACAGAATATCAACCGCATATCAAACGCCAAAAACTGGTTACCGTTGACGGTACTTTCCACACTAGCGCCCAGGGCCGCCGGGAGCGAGAATTGTATACGCTTCTGGGTCAATAACCGGAAGAACTTCAAATAGGTCGCCGTCGGAGGTTTGTGCAACAGGGATGAGCGGAGTAATCGTTATCCTGTTTCCGTCCGGTTTTGGCCTATCCGTTTTGTTGTTCATTGTCCATAGATTTTCAGCCGGATAACGAAAAACAAAATCTGGCACCCGTATACCTGCTAAAGTATAAGGACAAGTTTTCATGATTGTTTTGGGTTTTCTTCTACTGATAATCGAGATACGCTTGCAATGCTGGGTCGGTGCCTTTTCTTATCTCTCAACGGTATAATTAGGCTAAACTATGTACTTGTACATAGCGCGTTTACCCACTAATTCGGCGTGAAAATTGTATATATAAAAGATAGCATTACTCAACCTCTTTTGGGATGCGCCACGCATTCTACTTCCATGGTATGTCGTGGAGGCCACATGAATGCGTATTTCGTCTATAAAATGACTTGCGGTGGCCAGCTGATGGACAAGTCAGCGCAATATCCTTTATCCTTCACGAACAAGCCTGATACCAACTTGGTTGACCTAGACGGGAAATTGGAACAAAAGACATTGAATCGGAGAGCATCCAACAGCCGGTGCTTCCTCCGAGTGCGCTTCCATCCACTTAAAAAAACCAGTTTTTGGACTGCACCACTGTCCAATACGATTTGGTGGTTCATAATTGGATCTATCATATTTATTCTGCACTTGATAAATTGACCATGACATGATGTACATATAACGGCAATAACGTTGCCTTTGTTGTGGTTGTCTTATTGCTTGTATTACGTTGTTTGTCTATGGTTAGCGGGTCCACCAGTGTAGTGAAGTCCAATGGAGCCGAGTGAGGTGAAGAGAGGTGAAGTGAAGTGGCTTTTCAGCCGAGGGGCCCGCTATTTATACCAACGGAAAATGGGTGGCACTTATAGCGGTTTAGGCGGGCGGAGCATGGTTGTAAAGTGCTGTAAAGCTACTGCTGTAAATGACTCACTGACCACGGTTAACTAAAATAAGAACCATTACAATCAATGGACCTCTCCCAATGGTATACAAGAGCATTAATTCAATTTCGGAAGAAATCTAAATCCCTAGAACCAGTGAAACGCTTAGAGGCAATAGCGATATCTGTTTCGTTGGAAAAGATTTTCCACTCAAGGAAACTAGCGAGATGTTTGAAGAGATGAAAATCTGTCCGGTCTGGGTCCGGTAAATAAGCGGGAAAGGGGGAAACTTTATACCTTAACTGGTTTAATTTCCGGATGGTCAGATGCGAGACATGCGAACGGGCGGCACATTTGCTGTTCCTTAGTTGATTTGTAGGGCTCGTACTTATCTGCTTTTTCACCCTGCCTATCACATCTAGGTGCCTCGAAATGGTTGTTCGACTAGCCGAAGTTGTTTTCCCATCTCGCGTACCGTTTTTCGTGCAGAGGGTTCTTGTCTTTCTTTCAAACATCCGCCATCACGCTTGGGTGGTCGTTCCTAAGGACCACTTCTCCAAAACGGAACTTGTGGTTTAATTTGCGCTCGATGCGGAGTCCTCTACTCAGGCCTTAGTGGAGTCCTCTCCCCAGGACTTTTTCATGTTTTGAGTTGCCTCGCTCACACTGTGGTCAAGTTTGAACTCCCGAAGCATTATTACCCAGAAGTGCTTTTTCCATGGTTTTGTCCAGCACACAAAACGTCGCTATGTTTACGAATTGTTAAAAGCAGTATTGTGAGTTTTATAGAGCGAAACAAGTGCTACAAAACGGTATACAAATTATACACAATTATTTTCTCCGTCCATGAAAAAAACCATAACAAAGTAACGTCTATCGTAAACGGACAGAGTTTATGTGACAAGCAGCTTTAATTTTTATTATTTGTCAGTTATCCGTTCCGTTTTTCCGTTATCCGGCCATTTTTGGGCAAAATTATCCGTTATCCGGATTTCAAAATTTTATTACCCGCTTATCACTGTTGCACAACCCTCAACCCCTCCTCCACCCCGGCGGCGCTATGCACAGCTGTTTCCCCCAAGATTTAGTCGCGTTTTACCGAACGTTTTACAACGCTCTAGGAGATACTGTCCGCTGCAAACCCCTAACGTTCTTAACCATACTCTGTTCAAGATTTGGTAAATGAATCCCAGCTTAGCCTGGACTAAGAGCACTCACTTGCAAGGTGTCTTTCCCGGCGGACACTGCTCCTTGTCGTCACCTGTCTCATTCTTGTGCTTCTTCTTTTCTGGCGCTATCGGTTCCTCTTCTCCAATGCCACGCTTCCTTCCCTTAGTTGCAGAGTTCTCGCCCTTGTCGTCGTCCTTTTCTCTCTTCCGTTTCTTGCCTTCAGACGTTGTTGAGTCGTCTTCTACAGCACCAGACTTCCTCTCTGGCTGTTCCTCCTTGACATCTGCCTTCTCTCCAACCAGCTTTTCAATGTCACCATGATCCATGCCTTCCTTAGCGTACAGTGGTGTCTCATCCTCGAACGACCGGTCAATGTCACTCTTGGTCTTGGAGCACTCATACAGCTTCTGAAACGTAGAGTGTTCTCCTTCAGCTGAAACCGTTATTCTGTAGCTGCTCTCTGCCTACCTTTAGCTCAGCCAAGCTTGTGGCGCTACTCCAATCCTTGTCGTTTCGGATGCGCGTCACCCGAGGGAAACGGATGGAGATCCCGCCAGCGGAGTGGTTGTCTGACTTGGAGAACTCCGCTCCTGCAAACAGATTTATTGGAATTTTAAAAGAATTTCTTTTAACATGGTGACTCATTCTGAAGTTGATGATTATGACTATCACTCTATAACGTCCCAGAGATTCCGAATTTGCTCGCTCATCAGATACCTTTTACCCTCGATAGCCAGTAGTTATATGGCCTTCGTACGATCGTAAATTTATGTGGTGGGCAAAGTTGTAGTCATCTTTTACGGAAAGACTCTTTTTGTACTTGTGCTGACAATCAGGCGCCTAGCCAGCTCTATTACCTCACTGAATCTAAAGCAGAGTTTATACTTATCATAAGAAAGACATAGATATCGACTATAACCCGTTTTCGCATAGAAGTGGACGTGTTCAAGCCAAATTAGACGCTTCCGAAACCGAAGTGAACACCTTCCAAGCTAAGGTGGTCCATCGTCGAAGTCAAACACTAGATACATTTCCAAAAGGTCAAAATGAATTCGTATGCCAAAAATTCATTCCGATTTTCATTGAAATTTCATTAACTGTCTACATATAGCGTCCTAAAAACGCTAACACGTTCGATTGAAGTCATTTTCTTTAAGCCTCAAGTGGCTGGTATCGAGGTTGTAAGCTGTCATAACAATGTTTTGTTGCGATCAAAACTTCTAGCGCCAGGCGGGACTCGAACCCCCACCCCTCTCTCTGAACGGGCGAGAATGCTCTACGCCATTACACCACCGACGCTATTTGATCGCACGCAACATCCACACCTTGGGACCGATTAGCACTCACCCGTATCAGGGATGAGCTGGCCGCTGATATCATCATGGAACCACTTAAGCTGGTGGTCCTGGTAGAAACGATTCAAATCAGTTTCTTTAAGCCTCAAGTGGCTGATAGAGGTTTTGGTCGCAACAAAACATTGTTATGACAGTTTACGACCTCAACTCCAGCCATTTGATGCTTAAAAAACTGATTTGAATCGTTTCTATCAAGACCTACAGCTTAACTGGTCCCATGCTGATATCAGCGGCCGGCTCATCCCGATATACGGGTGAGTGCTGATCGGTCCCAAGGCGTGGATGTTGCGTTCGATCAAACGGCGCCGACTCTGGCAGCCGTGCGCGTGTAGCGCCAGGGGGTGAGGCCTGTTACGCCCACTATTTACGAAGCGCGACGATTGCGCGCTTGTAGAGAATCGTAAGTGGAGGCGGGGCCCAGATACTGTAATTGTGGAAATGGCAGGGGATTAAAAAGCTTGTGCGGCGTTCCTGGCTTCACTACAGTAGAGGAGTTAGCCGTCGCCAAAAAGGGGGTTTAGTGTGGAGAAGCTGCGGAGGCCTCTTTAATCCGACGGCTAATCGTGCTACAGTACGATACCTTCGAATTCCGGAGCACCGGAAAGGACGCCGAGGAGCCGTATTTTAGCACGTCTGTGCTTCTTCGGGGCTGGGGCGTTGTAGAAGAGCCTTTTATAGGCAAAGTCCCACTTGGAAGTGGGGCTCTGCCTATAAAAGGCTCTTCTTGAAGCTCGTGTTATGTTTGAAACAGTATTTCGTTGTTACCGATTGTTCGTAAGTTCGATATTGTTTCGATGCTCGCCACAAATGAAGTATGGAAGTTGTTTTGAAAGACGTGTGCGCTTTTTGAAATGGTTTTTGTTCGGTCTCGTCCTCCTCGTGAGCTGTTGAAGAGGTTTTGAAGTTGGAAGAGTCTCCCCGAGGTATTTGTCAGCTCATGAGTTGGGGGAGACGTTCAAAATGGTGTATTGTTTCTTTCTACCGGTGCTTATGAAACGAGTAAGTTGTTTTGAAACGTATATGAATTATTTGAAATGGCTTTCTGTTGGGGCTCGTCCTCCTCGTGACTTGTCGGAGGTAATGAAGTTGGAAGAGGTTTCCCCGAGGTTTTTGTAGGTTCGTGAGTAAAAGAAGAACGT
The DNA here is from genome assembly GCA_947396885.1 of Heligmosomoides polygyrus polygyrus. Taxonomy (NCBI): domain Eukaryota; kingdom Metazoa; phylum Nematoda; class Chromadorea; order Rhabditida; family Heligmosomidae; genus Heligmosomoides; species Heligmosomoides polygyrus. The sequence goes on along the minus strand of OX377202.1, from coordinate 103,831,921 downwards.
GTAAATGACTTATTTTTGTTCGTTTCGATTCTTTAGTTTTGCCGTCGAAGAAGAACCTTCCGATTCTTCTTCGAAGTAAAAACTTCTTTCGCAGTGGAGTGAAGAGCTCTATAAAGTGACCCCCCCAGCCTCCTAACGTATTTTTCCGTAGACAGCTTCATTTGGGCGGTCTGGAAGCTCGTGTTGGTTTTGAGACCGTATTTCGATGTTATCGATTCTTCGTAGGTTCGGAATTGTGTCGATGCTCGCTACATATGAAATGACAAGTTGTTTTGAAATACGTGTGCGGGTTTTGGAGTGTTTTTTGTGCGAGCTCGTCCTCCTCGAGAGCTGTTTAAGTGTTTTGAAGTTGGCGGAGGGTTTCCCGAGGTTTTTGTGTGTTCATGAATATAAGAAGAATTTCCAAATGATTTATTCCTTCTTGCCGCCGGTTCCTACGAAGCGTGTAAGTTGTTTTGAAGCGTATGTGTGCGCGGTTCACAATGTTTTTTGTTCGGAGTCGTCCTCCTCGTCGGCTGTTAGAGAGGTTTTGATGCTGGAAGAGATTTCCTCGAGACTTTTGTCAGCTCATGAGTGGAAGGAAAGCTCCCAAATGACTTATTCTTTGTTGATTCCGATTCATTAGCTTTCTTTTCGAATTTCGAAATGAAGACTAGTGTGAAGAGTGCGTAATTGTATCAGGTGCCCCCCCCCTGAACCGCCTGGCGCCTTTATCGTTAGATAGCTTCATTCAGAGGAAGTCAGTCGATTTTTTGTGGTTGTGTTGTCAAGCAATTCATTTACTGCTTCAAAATGGACCTGAGAACAGCATTTTGGAGGCGATATTTTACGTTTTTTTGTTAGTTCATGAGCTTCTAGAGAACATCTGAGGCGTAGCTCCTTTCGATTGATCCCTATCATGGCGTTTTGGCGAAACTAGTATTTTGGAGGCGATTTTTGATGTTTTTTGTTGGTTCATGAATTCCTGGAGAAGATCTGAGGCGTAGTTCCTTTCGATTCATAACAGCCATAATGTGGAGCGCTTGCTTAGCTCCATAGCTCTCTTATATCCGGCAGTCAGCACCTCCAAAATAGACTTGCGGACGGAGTTGACTTCTAATTTTATTTGATTTGGAGAGGCCGGAGGGGATTTCAGCTGCCATGACTCTAGAAAAATCAGACTGAGGCGATTTAAGCCTCAGTACCGTAAGAGAAATCAGCCGTCATGGTAGTGGTGTTTCGGGCGCGCCCACTGCACACACCCTGTTTAAGATGACGGTTATTCGCGCTACAGTAGGGCGATTTCAAAATGATGATGCAATCGATGGCGGCGCGGGCTGGCGGGAAGCAGCAGTCGGGTGTGTTGGGAGCCCGAGCGGTGGTGTCCCAGAGTTTTTTAAGATTTCCTCGCGTTTCCTATCCTGTTCCAGCTCCGGGTTCATCCTCCGCAAGGGCAGATCGGAGTGATTGGAAGCCGGAGGGCGAACCCGTAGTAGCTGAGGTGAAGCGACCGGCGGAGGGGGGGGGGGTGAGAGTTGAGCAGTTTGATGGGACGGAGTGGTGAGGTGGAGGAGTTGTAAGAAGTTCGAAATGGTTTTTTGCTCCCGTGACTCCACCTCATCGGGTGCAGGGTTTGCGATGAAGGTGGAGGAGGAGCTTTTTTGAACTTTTATGATTTCTGACGGAGGTGAAGAAGTCTGAATGGGTTTTGCTCCGATCTAGCTTTAACGTTGTTTCCGGCGCTGTGAAAAAATGAAAAGGAACATTTTAAAGCAGTTTTTTTTGAGTTGTGGTCCTCGCTAAGAAGTTAGGAATGGTTTACTTGCTCCTCGCTCGGCTCCATATGATCTCTCAAGTCGCTGTGAACGATGAACAGGAGCCTTTTTAAAGTTTTTTTTATTTCTGGTCCTCGTTAGGAGTTTTTTTTTGATTTCTGGTCCTCGTTAAGAAGCTCCGATTGGTTTATTTGCTTCTCGCTTGGCTCCAGATGATCTCTCAACTCGCTCCGAAGGTTGAAGAGGAGCCCTTTCGAAATTTTTTGATTTCTTGTCCTGGCTAAGAAGTTCCGATTGATCTTGTTTCTCCTCGTATGGCTCCTCTTCAGCTCTCAAGTCGCTTTGAACATGAGAGAGGAGCCTTTTCGAAATTTTTTGATTTCTTGTCCTGGCTAAGAAGTTCCGATTGATCTTGTTTCTCCTCGTATGGCTCCTCTTCAGCTCTCAAGTCGCTTTGAACATGAGAGAGGAGCCTTTTCGAAATTTTTTGATTTCTTGTCCTGGCTAAGAAGTTCCGATTGATCTTGTTTCTCCTCGTATGGCTCCTCTTCAGCTCTCAAGTCGCTTTGAACATGAGAGAGGAGCCTTTTCGAAATTTTTTGATTTCTTGTCCTGGATAAGAAGTTCCGATTGATTTTCTGCTCCCGTGACTCCGCCTCATCTAGTGTCCGGTGCAAGGGTTTCGATGAAGGTGGAGGAGGAGCCGTTTTAAACATTTTTGATTTCTTGTCCAGGCTAAGGAGTTCCGAATGGGTTTTTGCTCGTCGCATGGCTCGTCGTGATCTCTCAAGAACGGGAAACGGCAGTTCTCAATGGTTATTTCTGCAGTTTGCTGCAGCGCAAGGCCACTGTCGGGATGATACTGAGGCTGGTCAGCTCCGCGGAGGATCCGCTGTAAGTTGACACATCTTTACCCTCTTCTCGCCACTTCTTTATCTAAGAACACATTTGCAGCGCTGAAGTTCGGCAGTGGGAGATGCGCGACGGAAAGCTCATTCCTCGATCGGTGAGTGAAAATTTTCTCCCTCTCCATACTGTCAAAACCTACTGATTGCGTTTTGTTTCAGAAACGAAGACGTCTCAGCATCAACAACGAGAGCTTCCTCGACGATTCGAGCTGCTTGAGTCTTGAGCTATGAGCTCCAGTTCTGCGACAAGGACGACACCAACGCTACACGCAATGTGACCTGCATCGGAGTGCGGTACGTCTCCACCAGTCTGGACTTCAATCGGACTCTATTTTCTTGTAACGCACTGTGTCTGAGCTTTGGAGTTCGTTTTACGCTAACTTTCGCTTTTGGGCCTTTTGGTTCTGGTGGAAAACGTTGTTTTGTCATTCTGCTAGGAATTTTCTCTTTTGGACTTTTTTGGCTCGGGTGGAAAACGTTGTTTTCCCTTCTTCCTAGGATTTTTCGCTTTTTGGGCCTTTTTCGGTTTGGTTGGAAAGTGTTGCTTAGCCACCTACCTAGGATTTTTCCCTTTTGGACCTTTTTAGGTTTGGGTGGACAATGTTTCTCTGCCATCTACCTAGGATTTTTAGCTTTTGGGCCTTTCGGTTTCATTTGGCGAGATATGGTATTTGGCGTCTTTGAATCCTCCACTACTAACTCTTCTTGTTCCCTCTCTGGGCGCTTTTTGTTCCGGTCTCCAATTATTTCTACAAAAATTGGGCTTACTACCTTCTTTTCCTTACAGAAGCAAGTTCGGGTATTCAAATGAGTGGAAGTTTGGGGAATTCTCAAAATTTGACAGTCCAGGCTCTCACACAGTGTGTTCGACTCCATACTTGACGTTCCTCCCGTTCACTTTTCCATTGCCTCGGTTTCTTCGACTTTACATTGCTCCGGTCTCGAATGCTTCGGTTTCTACGACTTTACATTGTTCCGGTTTCCGATTATTTACTGCATCCATTTTCTCGTTTTCTAGAGTTACAGCTCGGAGCTATGCATGTATTTTGCATTTGTGACGTCTTCCTTAACCATGTTTTTTGAGCATGAGGAAAACCTCACATAAACCTGACGTCTTCCATATCCTTTTTTTTGGGGAAAACCTCTACTTAAAGCATCCCAATTCGCTGCTCCGAGCTGTAATATTCTTCACTGTTTACTCTTCTGCACATGTTCCGCTCCTACTGGTGCTATGATTTCGGTGCTTGAAGCCTTATTTGATCTCCGGTGTTTTATTCGATACGGATTTCTCATATCTGTCCATCACTTAGTGCCCACAATTAAATGCTCGAACTAACTTGCCTCCCTCACTCATTTCCCTCCCACCTAACGCTGCGCTCACCCTTACACTGTTCTCACCGATCTTCTCACTACAAGGTCTCAAGGGTTGACACTTCAAACTGCTAACTCTTTAGCTTTAACTTTACTGATAGGACTTTCCCTGTTTTGCTGCTAGAGCGAGCCAGCGTTAGGTGGTCGAAATGAGTTAAATGTATATATGTATATTATTCACTCACATTCTACTTTCCTCGTGATTCCAATCTTCACCAAATTCGCCATAATTGAAGTACTTTAACTGTTGCCTCATCACTTACCTCTGTCTCTGAAGTTGTCACCTACTCATTTTCTCATTTTTTCCTCTTAGAGTGTCTTAGAGTGTTTTATGCTGTTAAATCGCTAGATTCTCATCGATTCTATTTTTTGGTATTTTTTGTCGATTTTTTCTATGTCCTTGGGACATAGAAGTTAGTGTGGTACTGAAGATACGATCCTCTAATAAACTTTATAGGACTATAAAGTCTACAATACAGGGGATATGAAGGGGGATTTAGCTGCGAACGGACACAAAACCTATTGTAGCGGACTACATCACAGGGGACATCGGGGGGATTCTGCTGCGAGCGGGCACAAATGCTGTTCTAGCGCCCTACAACCGGAGGGATCTCGTGGGGATTTGGATTTTGGGGACAGTAAAATCGGGACCAACGCACTACAACCAGGGGACAGCGAGGGATTCAGAAATTTTTTCCGCTTAAAGCCCTCTCCCACCCCTCGCAAAATCTGCATTGTGAGGGGAGGGACACGCCCACTTTTCAGTTGTAGCGCGCTTGTCACTGCGCGACTCACACTTTTCCTGTGCGCGACTAGCCATCGGCTGCCAGAGGACGTGTAATGATAATGGCGTAGAGCATTCTCGCCCGCTCAGAGAGGTGGGGGTTCGAGTCTCGCCTGGCGCTAGAAGTTTTGACGCAACAAAACATCGTTATGACAGTTAACACGCTCTTCGAATGTTCGCACGATTTTTATTCTTCTACCCGCAGGGGACCACAGGGCATGAAAGGTCTCCGCGTGTTATACGAAAAGACGGCGGCGTCCAATCTTCCAGTACGGTGCGGTTACCTGATCATCTGCTTACGTAGGGTTGCGCATATACCATTTCATCTTCGAATTGAACAGTCTTCTGAGCTACCTGAAGCTAGGACTTCTGCAATCAAAGTGAACTCTTCCACATCGAAAAGATAGGTTAAACTGCAGGCTCAATAGAATGGTTAGAATGCTTCGTTGAAAAAAATTGGGTGTAACTTTCTTTGAAAAGTAAGAAAGCAGTGAACTAAAATTTGTCTTAAAACGCAGCAAAGAAGTAGGAAGTAAGCATTAAAATATCAGATCGCGCCATGCACTCAAAATGTTGCCTAAACTTTTATTTGATTGACAGTGTGAATGCTGCTTACATGATCCATCAAAGTGAGGATATATGTGCACTTTACAGCTGTTTTTGTTGTATCGTTAACAGGTGTCAAACTCCGTGCAAACAGAAACTCTGCTGTCAATCGAATAAAAACCGCGACGACTTGGACGAGTGCATGGCGCAACCTCTTTTTTAACACTAATAAATAGCCGCCTTCCTGCTCTTCAAAACGTGCCTTATACCTTTATTTTCCCTCAAAAACTAAATTTTTATAAAATTTTAAACTATGTGTTCTCTTATTGGGAGGTAAATTAGGATCTATCCTAGTCCGGGGGCCACATAAGTAAAAAGTATTATATGTAACAAACCCACTTGAGACTTACCGAGCGGCCTCTACGGAACAACATGGTACCTAAACAAAAAAGTCACAAAGAAAAAACGGAAAAATTACATTTGTTGCGGTTGTAAGCAGGCAAAGTTGTGTGCCCTCCTCACCATGTTAGATCCCGGTTATAACATGTCAGCCGGCGGTCAGCACGCGGCATACCTCTACTCCGTCGCTTTTTGCCCGCCGAGACAGTTGTAAACCGCGGCGATTTTTTATTTTTTGTCTGTTCGTTCGTTTTTGGTTTCTTTTAGGTTCCAATTCGTTCTCTAGGATCCGCTCGGTAAGTCTCAATTCATTTTGTTACCTACTTTTTAGTTATGTGCCCCCCCCCCCCCCCGGATAGGATAGATCCGTAAATTAAAACTTTAAAGAAACTAAAATTTTCTTCGAGCAAAAAATTATTCTAACATTTTTGGAGATCTCCAGTTTAGCGTAGAAGAGAAGCTCACATCGATTTGGAAGAGTTCGCTTTCGTTTCAAAAGTCTTACAATAGCTTGGAAGAGTGTTCAATTGGAAGTGAAAAGTGTCCAATTTGACTTGAAAAGTGTCTAATTTCATTTGAAACGTGTACAATTCGACCGAAAATGGTACAAGTCAGCAGCACAACAGGGAGAGACGCAAAAGATTAAAGCAACTCTTCAGCGTGAAGCCTCGCACAGCTACAATTTTCACTGTCAATCAGATAAACACGGCGACGTGCTGGACAAGCGCATAGCGCAATCTCTTCGATTTTTCGAAAAAAAACCCTGAATACAGCAAAGAAAGAATAATAAGAATAATAAATAATAGAATAGTAAAGAATAAGGGGCGAATATTTACACAGTCTATTCACTTTCCAGGGACGCTCTGTGTAAGAAATGTAGAATAAATAAATGAATTTTAAATTCAAAAACAATTGTTTAAAAGGACGATCTATCTTCATTTTTTTCAAAGTATGTCTGGTTTAATTTGGAACATGTCCACCTTGGTTTACAATAGGCTCAGTCCCATTCTAAATCAATTTTTAACGTGAAAATGGTATAAAAAGACCCACCTGTTATCTCCCAAACGGGTGCTTTCTTCGGATCTTTGATAACGAAGTCCGGAGCGAGACTGCGCGAACAATGAAGCCACTTCGGTATGCTGTCATAGTCACAGTCGATGCGTGTCATCTTAATGTAAACTTGAAGGCAAAGTCAAAAATGGGATTGGCCAGCATCGCTATACCATTTTCACGCGAAATTGGACACTTTTCAAATCATATCGGACACTCTTCTAAGCTTGACGCTTTTGAAATCAAACTGAACAACCTCCAAATCAAAACAAGCGCTCTAGGTTGAACTAGTGATTTTCCAACACGATCTGAATAACTTTTTGTTTAAAAAGGATTCAGTATGACTTTTTTCAAAAATTTTCATTCTCCCAATAAGTGCTCTGTTGAAATTTTTATAATAGTATTTTTAAGGAAAAGAATGAATTAAATTTGGTTTTAGAGCGGAAGAAGGGAACAAACACTCAGTGTATTTAAAGAAAAGGTCGCACCGTGCACTCGACTAGATGGTTCCGATTTTTATTTGACTGACGGCAAGAATCCTGTTTGCATGCTATAATACAGATGTAAACGACACAGATATAACAGTTACAAAAATATACATATCCTCACAACTCTGTTTCAAGTAAGTAGCATTTATACTATCAATCAAAGAAAAATCGCAACGATCTAATCGAGTGCATGGCGCGATCTCTTCTTTTAACATAGTAGTGATTACTGCCTTTATGGGTTTTAATACAAAGTTCATTTAATAATTATTTTTCCTTGAAGGATCAACTTTTAATAAAATTTGATCCTTCAAGGAAAATATTCTGCGTGCCTCTCTTGGTCCGTCAGCGACAGGAGTTTACCATAAGCCTTACCTTAGGGTAAAGGATAAAGGTCGAGGTTATAGGTTACTCAATCCCTTTCGGGATGCGCCACGCATTCTACTTCTACAGGATGTCGTGGAGGTGATTTGAATGCGTATTTGGCCATAAATGACTTGCGGTGGCCAACCAACCGATGAACAAGTCAGCGCTTTATCCTTCCCAGACAGGTCTGGTACCAATTCACCGACCCCGGAGGGATGGAAGGCTTGGTTGACCTGGGCAGGAAATCCGAACCAGGAACCTGGTATCGGGTGCACGCGACAGACGTCAGCGACAGGAGTTTACCATAAGGCTTAGCTTAGGGTAAAGGATAAAGGTCGAGGTTATAGGTTACTCAATCCCTTTCGGGATGGCACCTCCTCCGACTGCTCCACGCGCGCCTATGCCTTAACTTACTGGGGCGAAACTTAAAAAATCTAATTTCCTTAAACAGATAACAGCTCCAACAGTGTTGGATAGTCTCTAGTTCAACCTGATGGACGCCCGTTTTGCTTTGGAGGTTGTTCAATTTGATTTCAAAAGCATCAGCCTTGATTAGAAGAGTGCCCAGTTTCACGCGAAAATGGTATATATCGAGATTCGTCACACTATCTACTTCTATCTAATGGTCTAATGACACAGAACAATCATTCCACTCGTGAAACCACTCGAACTGCCAATATGTCCCCCCTTGAGGCTGTTATTAATACTCCGAGCACGGAGCAATCAATACTCCATCTGCAGATGGTTGCACCACTAACCTGATCCCTGAGCTCCTTATTGATAGCCTCGAGAGCCTCGTCAGTATGTCCATTGCCACACTTCGTCACAGTTCGGTAGCTTTTCGTATCCTCGTCATAGACACCCATGAGAAACACCGACATCATTCCACCTAGACAGGTATCAGTGGTCCAGGTGGTTTCGCAAGGCGGGCTGGGCAACTATTTAGAAGCAACGTGCAGGTCTCGTTAAGAATTTGAACGTAAGTAGTGAGGGATCTCTCCTAGTCGGGAGGAGGGGGAGAGGGAGGGTCACAGAATTAAAGATTATGTGACAAGTTAACTTGAGACTTACCAAGCGGCTCCTAGGGAACACGATAGGCCCTAAAAGAAACAAAAAAGAACGGTTAAACAAAAAACAAAAAACAACCGTCTCGGCGGGCATGGAGCGACGCAATGGAGGCATGCCACATACCGCCTGACATGTTATAGCCAGATCTGACATGGTGAGGAGGGCACATAAAGCCGCATGCCGCGTGCTGACCGCCGCCTGACATGTTATAACCAGGATCTAACATGGTGACGAGGGCACATAACTTTGACTGGGCTTAGAACGGCGGCGAAAACAAATGTAATTTTTCGTTTTTTCTTCCTGAATTTTTCTAGTTTAGGTCCTATCTTGTTCTGTATTAGCGCTCGGCAAGTCTCAAGTCAATTTGTTACATAATTTTTCATCCTGTGGACCCACCCCCCGACTAGGATAGATCCGTGGTGAGATCCTATTCTTGAACCAACCACAGTATTCCGCCATTTAGAAAACAACAGCATGAAGGCCTACAAACCTTTGGATCCCGTGCCGAAATATGCTCCGAGAACAATGAGATCTGCCGTGTCAGCCATGCGTCCTTCTTCAAGATAGTCCTTCTTCACCTTCAACCAATGACGCTTTCCCGGCTCGTAGATTGATTTAGTGTCCTGAAGACGTGACGATTAGCACTAAGGGTTGTCTGATTTGAACAGAATAGAAAGTGCATCCATCCGTATAACTTCGAGAAGAATTTTCTTCAACCGCTGCATGGTACATCAGCTCAAATACCGAAATATGGACCATCCGCGCTATCTAGACTCTATCTAGATCGATGCTTTTCACGATCACTTAAGTATAGGAAATGCGAAAAATGTGATCGATGCAACTCCTAGCTGCATCGAACCCGGGTCTAGGAACGGACCTAGATAGGCCATTGCGCAGAGTGAGGTGTCACTACTCAATTCAACGCTTTTATTAAACCATGAAAGGCTGGCGTTGATACTTCCAGGAGTGAAACACACTGTTGAAATCGATCAAAGGGCTTCATCGAATCCCGGATCAAACTGACCTTGAGCACCAATCCTTCAAGACCCTCGTCAATCGCTTTCCATATCATTGTCTTCAGCGTAGCATTGTCCTGAAAGAATCGGTCTAACTAGAACGCGAAACGAATACCAAGAAATACTAGGAGGCATGGTGGCCTGCGCCAAAATCCAAATAACATACTCCATGGCGGATAAGCTGGTAATTGGACATCATTACTCGATTCTCCACCTCATTCATTTTCGATTCGAGAAGCATTTTCCTCTCTGTCAACGTTCTGAAAGCTTGACATCAACAAAATAGTCTTTAGAAATAGATAACTACCCTAAGATTGTTGACCTATAATAGACCCTCACCTCGTCATAAGATCATCGTCATTGTATCGGAGAATGTCGAACACAAACAGGCAAACAGAGGCGTCTTTGAACTAAATCTTTGAATCTAATGGCTTATTTTGTATGAACGGATTATAACTATGCTTTGTGGCATAGAAGAAAAGAGGCACCAGCAATCTCAATCCATTACTAACTACCCTGACTTCCCGTGATACCTCGTAAACTCCTGAAGATGAGGAATAGAAAGGTACTAATGCGGAAAGGAAAAATCACCACGGACGCCAGCTAGCCTCGCATTTTTTCGTGCCACAGTAGGATGCGCCCATAAATCATCCCACCATATATAAAGGATCCATAAATAACAAAGGATAAATGACGGCGTTACTCAATCCCTTTTGGGATGCGCCAGCGCATTCTACTTCTACGGGATGTAGTGGAGGCGATTTAAATGCGTGTTTGGCCATACAATGACTTGCGGTGGCCAGCCGATGAACAAGTCAGCGCTTTATCTTTCCCACGTCTGGTACCAATTCATCCACCCCGGACGGATGGAAGGCTTGGTTGGCCTGGGCGGGAAATTCAAACCAATCGGGTGCACATGACAGCCGACATCTCCTCCGACTGCGCTACACGCGCTCACAAAAATCCGTTCGCTCAGGACAATCTCACATCGTACCAAGCACACCGCTCACAAATCGACTAGAGGTCAGCCCCCACGTAAGCAGTTGGCCACCAAGGCCGCTCGCAAATCAGCACCGGCCACGGGAGGCGTGAAAAACCATCCACATTAATCATTGATCATTATTACTCATTTATATTAATATTAAAACAGCCCTTCAGCTATCGTTACATGCGCCCCATTCGCATTACTACAACCCATCAAAAACAGAAAGTCCTTCTCGTCTCATTCCAGTATAATACCAAAAATTCAGTTTGGGACTATAGTCGAAAATAAGCGGGAAGCAGACCTACTTGTTCCTTTTTATGTACTCCCAGCGTTCCGAAAGGCAGTGGTTTACCAGTCGCATTGTCGACCAGAAGGACCTAAATTAGAATCGCGTATTGCTCGATTCAATGGACTTGATAATGTTTAATATTTATTAACAGAATAAAAGTAAAATAAAGCAACAAATAATAAGATATAATCTAATATATAGGACAATAAAATAAAGGATGGCATTACCAATGATTTGTGGTGGCCAGCTGATGAATATCTCGCCGCTTTATCCTTCCCAGACAAGTTGTACCAATTCATCGACCCCGGACGGATGGAAGGCTTGGTTGGCCTGGGTGGGAAATCCGAACCAGGAACCTGGTATCGGGTGCACGCGACAGTCGGCGCCTCCTCCGATTCCGCTATACACGCCGATTCAAAACTTTTCATGTTATAAAATAACAAATCACGTAGTATAAATTTATTATAAAAAATTAATAATTTTTTTGAAAGGACAAACAGAAAACAAAAGTACTTATTCCTTGGCAGACAGAAGATGAGTGCCTTAACGTGACGAAGAAAATCCCCGCACCTGCCATCGCCGTCGGCAGAGATTCGTAGATAGGAAGCGTCATCCATAATATGATAAGACCAGCTTTCAGCCATTCTAACAGCTGATCAATATAACCACCGACTGAGGTTTTATCACGCTCGTCAATAGCAATCAATCAATACTATTTACTCGCGGATAAGTCCATGCATCAGTCATCAAACGCACATTACGCCGCCTCAAGTGGTTTCCCATGAGCAGAGATTTACAGTGGCTATCGAGACGTGAAGCTCTTCCAAAGTCTATCAGTTTTGCGTATACAGATGGATAGAGATAAGAGATGCTGTCGCGTAGGCCAAGTCGACGGAAATTAGGTGGGCCGGCCACGTAATGCCCTTCGCAGACACCCGCTGGATGAGAGCCGTCTGGATTTCGCGGGATGTTAAGAGAACACCAGGACGCCCACCAACGCGTTGATTGGACTTCTTCTTGAAAGCTTTGACATGGCGCTCTTCGTGTCCCTCGAACGAGGAGGATCCATTGGAGCACTCTGGAACGTGACAGGCACCAATGGAGTTGCGCTGCTGGCGCCCGCTCGAGCAACTCGATGATCAGCGCGACGACAGGGAAGGACATACAGATGAGTGGAAGGACATAGGACCGGTCGAGCATATCAGCTCTTTTGTACAACGTAAGAAACTGTAACCGATACCTCTGCGTCTATTATCAAGTCCAATCCGGCGGGAAACGCTTTCGGTATAAACTTCTCAAGGTGCGAAATCTAAAAAAAAAACAATTCCGTCGTTCTTCAAAAATGCGTAAGGGCCCGTCTATACTTCGACGCCGAGCGACGCGACGCCAAGTATTGCGGCCATATTGATCGAGTGACCCGATCGATCAATATGGCCACGTCGCTCGGCGGCGTAATTATAAACGGAGCCCAACAGCTCACAAGAAGCTGTGAAGAATAGTAAGCTTATCAAGCGATATGGCGAGCGATAAGTCGCGTTATCTGATCTTTTCGCTTACAATTCTTCGTTAAAGTTACGTAACTCATTGATGAATCCGGCCCATGTAGGTGAACGAACACAGAACTTGTTTAATGATTTACCTTATGATGCTGAACTGGTTTGAGGCTTCGAGAGAAGTAAGAATACGATGAACCCACTTTATGCACCTGGAAAAAAGAACTCTAGAAAGGTTGTGCCTCCTAATTTGTGTTCAATAACCTGTGAATGTTACCACACACCTGCTGACAAATTACAAGAACGAAAATCATTACAGCGTGAACCAAAATAACGCGGACAAGATTTTTTCGTCATAATTACGAAACAACCTACAATTCGAAAAAACGTCAACTAAATTATAACAATACAAACATTAGGGCACATCATGTTCAAGTGATTTTCTAGTGGCCTCCCTTGGAGCAGATGCAGAGTGCCAAACGTTTCGCGAATTTTTCGGCGATGGGTCGCAGGTCGTACCTGGGGACAGATTCTGTTCACGGATAAGAAGCTGTTCACAGTGGAGCAGGCGCACAATCGCCAAAACGGTAGGATGTGGTCTACAGAGGCTCCAAGCACCTCTGCTATCGTCCAAAACCCACAATCTGTCATGATTTGGTGCGGGCCCACCAGCACTTCAGTGATGTCCATTGGACGTTCCAACAGGACTCTGCACCCTCACATAGTGCGAAGAGTGCACAGACGTGGTGCAAGGTCAATTCCCCCCCCCCCCCCCCGACTTCATCACGCCTTCGGAATGGCCGCCGTATTCCGATTTGAATCCGATGGACTACAGTGTGTGGGCATTTTAGAGGCTAGGGTCGGCGCCAAACGCCACCGCGTATCGAGTCCCTGAAGAAATCCTTCCGCCAGGAGTGGGAACGGTTGTCTCCTGATGACCTGCGCCCCATCGCCGAAGAACTCACGAAACGTTTGGCCATCTGCACCCGCTCCAAGGGAGGCCACTTCGAAACCACTTGAACATGACGTGCCCTAATGTTGGTGTTGTGGTCATTTAGTTGTTTTTTCTCGAATTGTTGGTTGCCTTATAGTTATGATAAAAAAATGTTGTCCACGTTATTTTGGTTCACCTTGTAGTGTATTCTGTCATGTAGAAATGCTCAGCGACTAATGTAGTCCGCTCACCTGAACTCGTTCACCGTCGTACTTGATCTCAGCAAACATGCCGTTCACACATCGCTTCATTGCTTGCTCGACCGACTTGCACGGCTCTGCCTTAACAGATAATCATAAGACTAATGCTTCTAGTACAAAAAAAACGTAGCGCTTGGACAAGATCTACCATTATCACGTCAAACTGAACACCAGGGTAAGCAATCTTGAAGCTTTTGAAATAATATTAAACTATGCCCAATTTATTGGAAGCGAATAAATCTCAATCTCGTAGAAACTAGAAAAAATAAGTTGGTATTAAAATAGAGACCTTTCCAACAAATGATTTTCATTTACTTATTTATTTATTTCATGCACACATGGGTGCGCCACAAGGGAAAAAACAACCATGAAAAAGAAGCACCATCATTACGTCAAAAACGCAATAAAAAGAAAAGGAACGAACATAAATGAACACACATCCAGTGTGGAAAACTGAGAGAGGGGTTTTGACTGCTCTGTAAAGAATGCTGATCCTGAAATACCTCACAATTTTCGAAAGCTGGGAAAGTTATAATCTTTAGGTCCATAATTTATGCCAAACTATGCTTAAATTTTTGACATATTAATATTGTGGTCGTTTTGGCCGAATAAATATTTGTATTTGTAGGAAAAAGTGGCCTCTTTCAAATGCCAAAACCGCACTTGAAAAAAATCAAGAATCCTTTTCGGCTCGTGTTAAAACTTGGAATGAGTTTCCTGCAAAATTCAAAGAATTTCCTGCATCTCAATTCGTCACGAAAAACCTTCAACCACAAGTTAGAAAACTTCCTTCGACAAAAAGGATATTTGCGAAGTTAACTACAAATTTGTTTAAAAAGAAGACTATGTTTTGGCTGAACATATAATAGCTCTTTCAGTGAATGACTTACTAAATCACTTCCAGAAAAATACACTTTCCACTTTATGCAAGTGGTGAAATAACTAACGTTTGCAATCTTTAAAGAGCCAATTTTTGCTGTAATCTTTAGCGCTAAGTCGATTTTGTACCACTTTTATTCAATAAATGTTCTATGCTTCTTGCACGCTACACTACAGTCTCCAAGAAAGAATACTGTTTTGTTCAAGGAAAATTTAGCGTTGCTTAAAAAAATTAAACTCAGGTACTTCAATAAAAGAACTCACTGTTTGAAATTTTACAAGCCGTTCATTGTTCAGAGAAAAATTGTTTCAAAGCTTATTCTAGAGTACAGAAAGGCAGTATTTTTTTTAGCATGATAAAAGAAGAGATCACTCACGCCTATGTAGCTCGTTGCCGTTCTTATTTGATTAGTAAACAAAGCTTATATGAAACAGTGAAGTAAAGATATGCGTGTTTTCCACAACTGCTTTGTTGTACCGTTGACAAGTGTGTAACTTCAGGTAAATAGAATTTTCGCTACCAATCAAATTAAAGTTGCAGTGAGCTGGACGAGCGCATGGCGCGATCTCTTCCATCTCCACGTTAAAAATTGCTGCCTCTCTGTACACTAGAATAAACTTCAAGCCACAATTTTCCCTAAAATATATAAATTTTTATAAAATTTCAAAAAGTGCGTTTACTTATTGGGGCAGCTGAATTAAAAATTCAGAAAAGTAATACTAAGTTTTCCTTGGACAAAACAGTATTCAAACATTTTGGAGGATCTCCTGTGTAATGTAGAAGAAGATCGCTATCATTTGCAACATGATCGGTAGGATTTCAAAAACGTGAAGCTCGCTTAGAAGAGTGTCCAATCTGACGTGAAAACCGTCTCCGTACCGTGTGTCGTCCACAACACTGTGAAAACCGCAGACGCATTGAGCATTTTTTCGTTTTCAGTCCGAATCCATTCAAAACCTCCACCGAGATAGGCTAATTGGTAAGAGATTTGAGGGAGACAAGTCCCTTAGTCTATCGACAAATTGAGGCAAGCCACTGTGCACGATAAACATGTCAAATCCGACTTTCCAATATATTTCCTTCCTGGGGCCAAATTCATCAACGACTTACAGAGATTTAACAGAGAAATTACAACCGAAATTCCTGATAACGCCAACATTTCACCATATCGCCTGTTGAGCAAACGCGTTGATTCGCGTTTTTTCATGAATTTCGGCTGCAATTTCTCCGTTGAATCTCTGTAAGTTGTTGATGAATCCGACCCCTGGTAGCTAATAGCGCTGTATCTGGTCAGATACGCTGTCACGTAGGCCAAGTCGTCGAAAAATAGGTGGGCCGGCCTCGTAATGCACTTCAAAAACACGCCCTGAACGTGAACCGTCATCGACTGTATTCCGCGGGATGTCAAGAGAACACCAGGACGCCCACCAACGCGTTGGTCGGACTTCTTCGTGAAAGCCCTGAACGGACGCTATCACGCTCTTGGTGCCACTCGAGCGAGGAGGACCCATTGGAGCACTTTGGCGCACGACAGGGACGAATGGAGCCGCTGCTGGCGCTCGTTCGAGCAATTCGATGACCAACGGAACGACAGGAGACAAAGGTGATACAGGGAAAGTAGCGCTGCGAGTTGTAGCTGAATTCTTCTTTCTTCATCAGCGTAGGGAACATGTGTTCTACCTAGCAATATATGATAGATAGAAGTAGCAAGGTGATTGAAAGGATCTATGGTAAAGATCGGCACCAACACAATCCTTTTTTGGATGCGCCATGCGTTTTACTTCCATGTCCATCCCTCCAATATCCTTGAGACTATCTAAAGGCGTTTTCGCGCTATACGATGACTTGCAGTGGCCAGCCCGTGAATTCCTATCCCAGTGTTTAACAAGGGAAGAAGTCTGTTGCCCATTTCACCGACACAAGGGACGGAAGGCATGATTAGGTTGGACGAGACAAACGTATTGATCCGATTTTTGGTCCACGTGAATCTCACACCTTCCCCGAGTGCGCTGTAAATCCAGTTAGCGAGGGGATTAAAATATAAAGGACGCTGTTGGTCTATCGATTTATCGATTTGAGGGATGCGCCGCGCATTCTATTCCCACATTTACATTTTTACATTTACATTTGTTTACACAGTTCCTTGTAAGGGTCACCAGATGAATAAGGCTGTGTTTTTCCTCAGACAAGTTTAGTGGTAATTCACCGACCCCGGAGAGATGGAAAGCTTGCTAGTTCAAACGGAAAATCCGAACCAAGAACCTTCAATCGTAGTGCATACAATAGCCCCCTCGGAATGCCCTATAACGAGTCCAGCAAGGCGTCGAGAGTAGAACCAAGAACCACTAACCCTCTTTAATCGTATTAGTTGCTTCCTGTACTGACTAGGTCGATTCTTCTCACTTAACAATTCAAACTGCAAACGAACTCCAATTACACAATGTAATCGAACCTTAGAGTTTTAGATGCAGGCCCAGTAATTCTACAGCTCAGGACAGGTAGGTAGTTTCGACGTTCCTTTCCGTACGAGAATGAGCCATGCACATTGTGCTGGATATCGGCGTACACAGGATGTCGCTGTCCACGCAGGAACCAAACTGTTCAACAGCACCAAAGACATAAGAAAAAAGGGTGTATGTCGCGAAGACGGGCAGCATTTGGAGACGGGGTCCAATCAGACCGTATTGAATGGGCATGCCATTCAGAGAGGACGTGTGCAGTCGGCACGCTGATCGGCTGGTATGTGTTCGGTCTTTGATTGGTTATTATTGGCTGGCGCGCTCCCACCTACCAACGCTGCTCACCTTTGCGACATGTACCAAAAGAAAAGCTTTTTCTCAGGCGTGAGAAAACTCTTTGTGCTGGGTAGGTTGCCCAAAGAACAAGTAGAAACCGGCAGCAAGGAAGAGGTGAAGTTATGTGCTAGTGTCGTCTGCTCGATAACGCGCAGCAGACAACCTAAGAGGGCAGAGAGCTGAAAAGGCGAAAAAGAGGGACAATATGCTTGCATTGAGCACAGCAGAGGTGGTGACACGCACGCCTGTCTGGATACGATATCGAACACAGGATCAATCGGTACGCAGAAGAGCGGTTCATTCATGCTAGGAGCGCCACAGTCCTAGGGCCGGATTCATCAACGACATACAGAGATTTAGAGGAGTAATTACAGCCGAAATTCCTTAAAAACGCGAACTAACGCGGCTTATCAAGAGACGATATGGTGAAATGTTAGCGTTATCAGGAATTTCGGCTATAATTTCTCCGTTAAAACTCTGTAAGTCGTTGATGAATCTGGGCCCTAGTTCGGGGTTATTCTTACTGGTATAAGTAAAGAAGCACTAAAGCTGACCAGCATCGGCAGCACTGGAGTTCCCAGACGAATGCTGACATCCATTGCTGCAACGACATTGCCGAGCTGACCTTTCTTGTATCTAAATCATCCTCAGTCTCTTATAAATTCTAGTCAGCCATGTACACGTTGACGCAAGCAAAGGAATACATGCGTTTACGAATAAATTCAACCGTTTTGTACGAGGTTGCGTACTGGTTACTTGTATTTTTCAACAAAATAAACCCACCTTTCGACAATATCTGCCAAATCACGACAGTTCTGGAAAGCTTCGTATGCTGTCGAATGCAGACCCTCTAGAATGTGTTTAACGCCAGCGTTGATACGAAGATCTTTCATGACCAGACGAAGCAGATACTGCACTTCAATCGGAGAAAGCCTTAAAAAACGGAGGAAGATCAGTTCAGCTTCTACGTCATAACATGTTTTTCTATGGCTCACATACTACTATAGCGTTTCGACATGCATTGCGCACAGAAAATGTGTTCATTTCAGGATTCTTATTTCGCGCAAGCTAATGTCCTCGTCCTTCACAGCTTAAGCCTTGTTTATACTTGTGCCGCCACGTGGCGCGGCATCACGATTACCATAGATATCGATTTAACGCGCCGCGCCGTCGATATCTATCCCCACCATGATGCCGCGCCGCGCAGCGACGCAGGTATAAACTAGGGCTTAACACTGGCAACACCGCGTCTAACTACACTTCATTATATTTACCCATGCTCAGCCTATATGTACCATTTTCACGTCAAATTGGAGGCATTAAGCAAACTGGGCGCTTTTGAAATGAAACTGAACATCTTCCAGATCAAAACGGTTGTCTTCCAGATCAACAATAGATGCTCTCCAAGATGGTTAGAATGAACACATGTAATAAATAAATACAAATACAAATGATTTCGCGTTCAAGGAAAATTTAGCATTATCTCTTTCGATTTTTTCTTTGAAAATTCATCTACTCCATAACCTCCAAGTTCGACGCTCTTGAAACCTTTTATCCGTTTGTGCGGGCTGTGAGATCGCGTATACTGCTTTGTGCACATCAGGGATGGGCGGAATTTCTGTTTTCTGTTTTCTGATTTTCTGGCCATTTTGGGCAATTTTTTTCTGTTTTCTGTTTTCTGGGAAAATGGCCAAAAATTGACCAGAAAACAGAAAATATAGCTGCAAACAAAATTGTGTCATGAAAATCCTATCACAAGAACCCAAGAGCATAACAGAACCATGAGTTTCATTCTAAATTAGTGTATCTAGAGCATCTAAAATGGCAAGCATGTGACGTTTTTGAATGTGCATGCCGCTTTGTTTGCTTGACTGATTGTATAAGTGTTGCTGAGGAGTTCCTTCATAGGACATTTCTCACTTTCATAATTTGGCTTCGTATTCTTTTCGATATTAGCAGTAGCATGGATTATCTACGATCACTTAAAATTTTATATTAAAACTATAAACCTAGTGTTTTGTTGGGATTTAATTTTGTATTGACTAATTCTCCTAGAGTTACTGTGGGCAGGGCTATTCTCCACCTCCGGTTTAAAAATTGAAAATGTTGGCCGGTCATCCTAAATGAACGCTTTCTGCAAAGCCTTTTGCAAAGAGTTTTTCTAACTCCGGACATTGCTCAGCTTTTAGTTGTCAAAAATTGGAGACAGAAAGTCTTGGTTAGCTTTGATTTTGCTGATGCAGTGATACAGTAGTGATACGTGAAATTTTTCATGAATCACCTGCATCATCATCATCGAGTTGTTCAAGCGGGCACAAGTAGCGTCTCATTGCGTTCGCGTCACGTGCCAGAGTGCACCAATGGATCCCTTGCGCTGGAGGGACCCGGAAATCGTCATATCCCTCGTTCAAGGCATTCACGAAGAAGTTCGACCGGCGAGTTGCTGGGTGTCCTGGTGTTCTTTGACATTCAGCGGATCGAGTCGGTGACGGCTCTCGTCCAGCAGGTGTCTGTGAAGCGCATTACGTGGCCGGCCCACCTAATTTTGGACGACTTGGCCAATGCGACAGCGTCTCTGATCTTCAAACGTCGACGAAGCTCGGATCTTGGAGGCCTCCTCTCACTTGCGTGAGTTGTGTCACTCCCCCTCTCGATTCCACGCTGCGCGGCGCTGATCGCGTGTTCATCCTGCTTTCGTATGGCCCAGGCCTTTGAGTCGTGTATTAGTGTAGCAAGAACAATAGAGTCGAAAAGGCGAGCTCTTGAAAGCTCCCCAAGCCGCTCGTTTCCTCCTGCTCAGCTCCGGCGCTAGGTCGTTGGCCGTATTGACTTCGCGACCCAAATACACGTAGCTGGAGCATTCGGAGATGTTCGTTCCGTTGAGCGAGAATGGGGCATCAGAAACCCATCCGTTCTTCATGAACATCGTCTTCGTAAGATTCAGCTGCAGTCCAACGCTTCCACAAACACGATCGAAGTCGGCCAGCATTCGTTCCGCCTGACTGATGCTCGGTGTTATGAGCACGATGTCGTCAGCGAAGCGAAGATGGTGCAGTTGCCGGCCGTCGACCTTCAGTCCCATGTCTTCCCATTCTAGTTCGCGCATGACGTTTTCGAGGGTGGCGCTGAAGAGCTTCGGGAATATGGTATCCCCTTGCCGAACCCCTCTCTTCACGTCGACGACGACGTCGTTGTAGAATGGTGAGATCTTGGTCGTGAATCCACTGTACTGCTCTCGAAGGTCTCTGAGGTACTGAGTAGGAACGCTGGCTGTCCTTCATCGTGTTCGGCTGCAGATTGGGCGATAGTTGCCAATGTCGTGCACGTCACCCTTCTTGTAATGCAAGAAGGCTCTGCTGGTCTTCCACTAAGATGTAGATATGAATAGAAATTATAATAATAATATGATGGAGATGGTATATGCTTGACCCTATTCTATACAATAGTTTCTTCCCATTAAGATAGAACATTCACCAAACTGTTGTGCGGACAGCTCCTTCAGTTACAACATCGTATTGTTCTGTGAAATATCAATCCAGTGCACAAGTACACAAGTGTCTCTAGTCTGCTAACGAGTACCTAGGTGCTGAAAAGTGCATTGGTGAGTTGGAATCTTTCAGCTACGCGGAAACTAGATCACTTTCAAGGAGAAGTATTCTCGACGCTCTGCCGCAGCCAGTAGTAATCAGGGAATTGGAATCTCTACACAGCTTTAGGGTATATTGCGAGGGTGTCTATGAACTCAAGCAATGCAGTAGAAAAAATGAACAGTCACATAAAACTCCCTCTTCATTATATGATTACCATTTCTCCTCATAACGCTTCATTGTGTTCGATACTCTGAAAAGTCATTTTCTTACTAGTTGGACCATTAATTGGGGTGTTAGCTGTGAAACGGAGCTTATCAGTAATGTTGCATGCTTTAAATGTCGAGATTCCTAGGATCCATCAGTCAAAATTTACAATTTGCTGGTTGTGTTGAATCTGGAGTGTACTAGAGTTTTTTTTATAAACGCTTGCAAGTTAAAACGCTGGCTCACGAGTACATTTCTAAACATAGAAAAGCATCTGCTACTGAAAAAATGGATCTTTTGGTAGAATAATTAGGTCGTATGATAATTTCGAAATTTTCTGTTTTCTGATTTCTGTTTTCTGGCGTTTTTGGCTTTTCTGTTTTCTGATTTCTGTTTTCTGACGAAAGCGATTTTCTGTTTTCTGTTTTCTGGGAAAATTTTCAAAATTTCCGCCCATCCCTGGTGCACATTTCGACTCTCTGGCACTGGGAGCAGTATACTCGACCATACCAGTAGGTCTCACTTGCTCCATGGTGGCCAGTTGATCCGGTTTCTTTGCGCTGCAGGGAACGGTGAGTTCGTATGCAAGATGTGGTGGGGTCTCCTAGTACTCCTGGGAGCATGTTGTTCCTGGTAAAGAGGTGGACGCGATGTTTTTGATCCAGTGAATTTCACAGAATCAAAAACATTTCGAGCTTCTTTCAGGCCTTGAGAAAGACGAGTTCGTCGAAACGTCGGCCGCAATAAAGATTTACCAAACCTGGAAGGTGTAAAAAGGATTTTTAAGAACTTTCATCTACTCCAATTAGTGAACACACTGTTCGAAATTTTATAATTTTTTTACAATTTACCGAAAAACGATTGTTCAAAGCTTATTTTAGAGAACAAAAGAGCAGAGATTTCCAAACGTGTTATTGTGGAACTTAATTGTGGAAAACACGCATATCTTATCTTCGCTGTTGCAAGTAAGCAGCATTTACATCATCAACCATATTCAAACCGCAATGAACTAGGAAGTGCATGGAGCGATCTATATACA
The DNA here is from genome assembly GCA_947396885.1 of Heligmosomoides polygyrus polygyrus. NCBI lineage: Eukaryota > Metazoa > Nematoda > Chromadorea > Rhabditida > Heligmosomidae > Heligmosomoides > Heligmosomoides polygyrus. The sequence continues at coordinate 103,809,705 of OX377202.1, read as the reverse complement.
ATATAGGAAGAGATTACGTCATGCACTTCCTAGTTTGTTGCGGTTTTAATATGGTTGATAGTGTAAATGTCGCTTTTTTGCAATAGCGAAGTTAAGATATGCGTGTTTTCCACAATTGTTTTTGGTGTATTGTTGGCAAGTGTGTAACTCCATGCGAACAGAATTCTTGTTATCAATCAAATAAGAATAGCGACCTCCTGGACGAGCACATGGCGCATCCACTCCTTTTACCGCTAAAAACTGCAGCCTTCCTGCACTTCAAACTCAATTCTTCCTTAACACATTGACGACAATACGCAGCATTTATGCTGCGTAAGCAAGCGGTCGCGTGGGACAATACGCAGCATTTTTGCTGCGTAACTTTGCAACTCGATTTTCCTTCAAACTGAAGCTTTTTTGATCAGGTTTTTGCTGTGCACTTATTCACTATAGCATCAAGAAGCTCCAGCAGTCATAGGCAAAGAAATACTTTGATCAAAATCGGGGAAAGTCAAATAATATAGGGAACGATACCCTCGCGTTAGTATACACATTTTTTAGACTGAGTGATGGATAGAGTTTATTGATCTTCTTGAAATGATGTCAGAACGAACATAACAAAGTGATAGGCTAAATCAAATTTTTCCACAGCTTCGACAAAACATTACTAACATATTTCGGTTACTTCTCTAGACAGTACACTTCGTGTGGACGGTGTTGAAACATTCTAGACAAAAATGAATTTGACATTTACTGCAGCGTGTATTTACTTGGAGAGCCCTCTTGCACGCGGTCCTCGAGTCATTGTCCTTTGTCAGGGTATGGTAGCAGCCGTGACAGCGTTTCCTGGTTACTTTTGCTGGCCCGGCACGCTCCAGTTGATGACGGCGACTTGTTGTACGTACGTTATTCTGTGATAGAAGAGATACGAAGATTTTCCTTTTTTCCTTTTTTTCCTTGAAATCATTGAATCGCATTTTGCCAACGTTGTCTTGGTACAGCTTCCATGCATTCACCATAATAGTTTGGGTCACAATGTGGAAGAAGAGTCGGATGTAGCACTTGCTTGTCTTCCTGACAAACGGACTGTAGGAGGCCATTTGGTCGCTAGTGTCCACGAACAGCTTGGCGTTGTTGTAGTCTTCTACCATATGGGGTTTCGATGATGATCCTATTCCATCGTCGTGTATAGTAGAAAGCATAATGATGTCACGTTTATCCTTCCACTTCATTACAACGATGCCATCTGCGTTCTGTCTGGCAATTCTCTGGCCCTTTTTGAGTTTTGTTCGAACGACATCGAGCGGTAGGCCTTTCCTGTTTCGTCTGCATGTTCCTACAAGGTTCGTACTCCTTTTAATCAACGTTTGGGCGAGAGAAATTCCAGTGTACCAATTGTCCACGAACAAATCACGGCCCTGGTCATCATCGTCTTCAAATATGACATGTCCTCGGCCTACTCTGACTTCTTTCCATTCGTCATCCGGATCATCATTATCGCCTGAATCGCTGTCGTCCGATCCGCCATGCTCGGTATCAGCTTCTACTAAGGGAGAACACGACTGATCCGATCCACTTCCGTTGTCGTCGTCGTCAGAATCGCTTATTAAAAGCAGCCTTTCCTAGATGTTATCGAGGTCGTTATTCTGCTGCATCTTTTACATGAAAACTAAGAAACTCATTTTCTAAGCTGTAGGGTCAAAACATTGCACAATAGTTGGAAAGCGCAGACCACATTTTTGGCGTGGCAAAAAAGTGGTCGCGTGGGACAATACGCAGCATTTATGCTGCGTACGCGCTCGGTCCCGAAAAAATCGATTGTCCCACGCGCACCCCACATCGCGCATTGTCGTCAATGTGTTAAAAATATTTTTTAATAAAATTCCAAAAGTGCGCTAACTGTTTAAGGTATATGAGTTTTTAAAGATTCAAAAAAGTCACAATAAATTTCCTTGGACAAAAAAGTGATTAAAACCTGCTCAGCGAGTCTCCAGCTCAATCGGAAGACGCTCAGATTGATTTGGAAGATGTTCAGCCTAATTTCCAAAAGCTTCAAGTTTGCTTGGCAGAGTGCCCAGCTTGATTTGAAAATGATGTATCATCCTGGACGAATACATGGGGCAATCTCTTCTTTTAACGCTAAAAAATTCTACTTTATTGCATTTTAAAACACTATTTTCCCTTAGAAAACAAAAATTTTACAAAATTTCAAGCAGTGCGTCCACACTCTTTGCAAACTGTTATTCTAATCGGATCGAATAATCTCTAGTTTGATCGGAAGACGTTCAGTTTGATTTGGAAAATTGTCTGATTTCAACTACATTAAAATTATTTAGAAGAGTGTGCAATTTGGTTTGAAAAGTATCCAATGTTTCCTGAAAATTGTATATTTT